>JARHVA010001741.1:175000-865000 GCA_037957365.1 Torreya grandis | reverse complement strand
CTTCCATATGGATTCATAATGACCAAACATAAGTGATAAAAAGTGACAAACATAGATAGGCTTTAGGTTTTGGTTATGATATACAAAGTACCTAGAAAATTTGTTGGCTTGCTAAATAATTAGGATTTCCATAAATAAGTATGTGATCTCAATCCCAACCATGTATACTTAGAATTAAGGGAGAATAAATATAAATTAAAGATCATATAGATCTATGCATTAATTGATAAAATAAAAAATATGCTTGTTAGCTGATCATAAGGTAAAGATAGGATATTAAAGGGTGTGGGTTTAAAATCGTATCACAAGAATAACTATATGATATAAATTTTTGATGTAATAAATGTAAATATAAATCATCTTAAAGATTAAATGGGAGCATGATAATGATTTTAATCCACGAAATAGTTATAATTTATAAGTGAAACATAAGATCAATAAATACTCATAAATCAAATCCAAATCATATGAAAATGTAATAAATAACGTGACAAAACACCATGATATGTTCATAAGTAATGATAAATTTTGTGGACAACATCATCCATAACATCTGATAAACCCTTGTGTAATTGTAATATAAATTTAATCATCACCTCATTAATCTTTGCAAAGAACCATAAAAAAAAATTCTTGGTACATTGTCTCTATGAAGAAAGTGGGTATGTTAAAAGAATAATGATGCTCATCAGGCAACTCCTATAAGGGATACTGGATACAAGGGAATATTATTTAATTGTGAGTAATATCCTCATATTTTTAAGGTTATATAGGCTATGAATAAGGTTGATCCTTATCTAAGAACCACCTAGAGTATGAAGCTGAGTCGGTGAAGGTGCGGGCCATGAAAAATCATGAAAGTACTACTACAACACTCAACATATATCTATATGATATGTGGTGTATTAATACCAAATACAAAAAACTCCCCGATATTTAGGGATTCATTTTAGAATTATATTAGGATGAGTTAATCTCTTATTGATAGATTATGCCTTCTCTAAATGAAGGGTATCAATGTACTACCAAAGCTGTCAACAATGAGTAGAAGAATATGTGTGCATGCCATGAAAACAAGTATGTCTAAGGATAGTTTATTGTAAAGGTAAACTATATGTATAAGGAGTATACCCTAAATCTCATTATTGTGCTATGAATTTTTAATGTGCATAGAAATCCTTAGCCTAATGATTGAAAACCTATGGAACTCACAATATGGTTCATCTACCCATTATGTCAATAGAGGATCAAGCTTAGGCAAAGGTAATATTCTATGAAAAATTGGAGGAAGACTAAGATTAGGATCAATCTAAGTTGGGTCACTACAAAATATGAAATCAAAAATATTCAATGAAAATTAGTTTACATCTGTGAAGGAAGTATGATAGAGGGATCTAAAAATATAGTAAATTGAGAAGTTCTTGTCATAACATGGTCAAAAAGTATACTCCAAAGGGGATCAACAATGATTATATGAGAATTAGTTGTGTCTAATCCATCTTAGACCTATGAACATCAAGTGAAGAAAAATAAATGTAAGGTATCATATAAAGAGATGGAACTACATAAATAAAACTAAAAAAATGGTGTAAAGAAGAATGATATCTAAGTATCTCTACATTTTTATCTTGAAAAAAGAAAACTAAAAAGGGATCATCTAAGGAATATACATATTCATAATTAGGAGTGTGAATGTCAATAGTACATGTATCAATGATTTTATTGGTCAAATAGGTATGATGGATGGAGTGTTTAGTCTTTGTTAGAGTGACAAAATTTCATCTAATGGTTTTTTATGAGACCAAGGTTGTAAATAAGGAGGTGATTGAGAAATTATGTGAGGGGAGAGATCATAAGTTTTATTTTTTAGATTTATCTCATCATTTTCATGATCATTTGAATCTAAGAGATTAGGTGGTATATTACCTATTAATTTGGGGTGACCATTATAACCTATAGTAGAGTTAATGGGGCAATTAAAGCATTGTGACTCATGAAAATAAATGATAAGTAAAGGTTTGAGGGTATGCATTTTAAAAATGACTCTTTATTGAAATTATTCACGATTACAAGGATTTGTCTCCTTTAATCTTTTATGTAACACCATTATAAGATAATTTAATACATTGGAATGTTGAAGAGGCTACAACTCTTAGGTGGCATATCCAAGATCAATCGAGTAAAATCTTATATGATAGTGGGAAATTAAATATCATGACTTTGATGCATGCCATGATAGGGGAAAATATGATAGGAAGATAAACACAACCTAAATGAGGCATTTTTTATCATCATATCCTTCACATGTAATTTAAGTAGATTTAATATTACATTCAAAATATTTAAGTGTTTTAATGAAATCAAGGGAAGCAACACAAGTGACTGAACCTTCATCAATCAAAGCACACTTGATTTGGATATCTCCTATTTGGACACTAATGAATAATGTATGATCATCTACACAAAGCAATATTTCGTCAGGAATCATTCACATGATAGGAAATTTGAGTGAAATAGAAGTATCTATCATTTCATCAACATGGATAGACATTTCTTCACATTAATGAAGAATGTTATCTTTAAACCACAGTAAAGTGGATGTTTTCCCCACAGGTGGGGGGGTGAGAGATGTTCATTTAAAATAAATAAAATTTGCATTATATTATTAAAATAATGAGTGAAACTTATCATAAGCTATAAGAAAGGTATTTGAGATGGGAATGTGAAAGTTTAGTTATAAGATCCCATACATCATATCTAATTAGAATTTTATCGGATAAAGGTGAAAAGTGTTAAAGTAAATTATTTGAGGGTGTACATGAAGTGAATTTAAATTAATGTTGGTAAGGTGTATTTGATTGGGAATTATTCAATATGGATTTACTAATTGTGTCTGATTGTGTTGACTTAGATACTATGGTGAATGATTGGGTGTGTCTTGAGAGGAAGAGGTGCCAACAATATGTGAATTTGGAAATTTTGAGTGAAGAGTCTTAGTTAAGGGAGGGGTAGAAATTATATCTATAGAGAGTGATTTAATACCTAACTATATTTTTTGATTAGATACATGTGAGTTAGTAGATGGTCTTGTATAATTAATTGAATTTGGTTCTAAAATAATCCCTCAGGGTTAATTAGAATTAGGTAAATTTGTTTAACTCATTAATAGAATTAACTCAGCACCAATGATACTCAAATAAATGCATCATTTAAAGTAAAATATGTCATTCACCAATATTAGTGAATGATCATTAATAACATATGTTGATTTGTTTTCATAAATTCAATAATATAAAGTACAAAATTATTCAAGTTAATAATTCAACCACTACTAATTAAATATACAAAAAGTATAGATATATATAATTAACTAATTTTATTATAAAATTAAAATAAAATATTAAAAGTATACATATTACATATATGAATATCGTATTATAAATATACAATGTTCCATAGAACATATGAGTCTCAATAAAATTGTTATCCAACAATAATCCTAATCAAATCCTCTATCGATTGACTATTGGAAGGGGAAGGAGAGTATCATGCACGTGATTTTACACATAAATCATATATCATTTATCCCCCACACAATCTCCTAACAAGGGAATGGCCCTCCCTTCATGGATGGGCAGATAGTGATAGTGTAGAAATCAAGAAATTAACTAGAAACTCATGTGCTATAAGATAACTATCACATGCATCATATCATAAAGAAATATATTATAACATGATATCATAAAATACATTCAAACTAAATCAAATAGGTGAAATGACAATGATCAAACCATAAAGATTACTTTGGCCAAAGTTTTAATATAATTATCCATATCTCAAGATCAGTTGAATTTACACACACACAACTCATTTAAATAACTTCATTCTACCTATTAGTGGCACTAAGTAAGTATAAAAGTCCTTCTCTTTAATTATTTAGATTCATTAACACTATAGTTATTCATATTTATATTATATTTAAATCAATGGATTCAAATACTAGACTTCCATTAAAAATGCCACAATATAGAATAATACAAGTAAATCACTATTTACCAAACACTTCATCTTATGCTTCTAACTAATATAAAATAGCTAACTATCTTTATATACATCTTTATAGATAACCTATTGGATTTATTTAATATAAGCACAATACTATTAATCATCTAATTCTCTGCTCAGAATTAATGATCATTTGTTATACTAACTTTCAGATCAGATCAGAATATTAATAAAGTCCTAATCATTGTACTTACATAAATTTTGTTTCCCATATAGCCTCATAACATACTAATAAAATACAACAAGATACTTATAGTATATTTTATGAAAATGAATAATCCCTTCTTTATTCTAAAATTCCAAGCCAACCTATCATCTGTATATATTCATGTAATAACTATAGAATACAAGTAAATAAACAAATTATGCCAAACCAAAGTTTAACTCCAGGTAATTCTCATATTAAATCCATATTATCATAATACAAGTATATGTATGTAAACCATACTCAATAGATATAGATACTCCATGTAAGACTTAATAACAATTTAATAGATATATTTAAATAAGCCCTAATTCTATTATATATATCACAGTTCTAAATGCACACACACATTCTATTGACCCATTATTTACATATACATATATATTAAAAATTGCATAATTTGAGATTAATCATTGAATTAATAAATTATTTCAAAACTATAGAATTTATCTATGACCAAATATTTAAAAACATACATTCAAAACAATATTCTCATCCAATTGTATAATAAAACTCATGTTACTAATTGTCATAAAAAAAAATTCCATATAGCTACATGATCGACCAAACAACTAAGTCGATCTTTAATTTATATATAAATCAAATAATTCTCATATAATTTCATGTCAAATTTTAAATCATTTTTTAACAAAACAAAAAATTTCACCCATTCCATATTATTCACTATTAAAACTTAGAACACACATAAAACCTCAAATATTCCCAGTTTAAAGAATGTTCCATACACCCAACCATTGCTATCAAGAACTCTATTTATTTTTTCTAACTATTTATACATTTATGAAATGATACCTAGTTGTGTATACCCCAAAAGATAAATGTACATAACCTTAAGATAGGTAGTTCACCTCTAAATTCTAGAATTTAAAACTTAATATAAATTTCAATAGAAGACATTAAGATCACATGATTCCACAAACTCTAGAATAGTTCATTCATGGCTAAAATAAACACATGCACAACCATTAAATGGAAAAATGAGGGTTTCATTTATACTCAGCCATGTCGATGGGTCGAACCCTTTTATAGGTTTGTTTCTAAATGACCTTTTTTTATATTTCTTATTCCATAAATATAAAAACTCAGAATCTCTTGTAGAATGTTTATAATGAAATAATAAAATATAATATTTCCACATTTCACCTAACCATACAATGCCTCAAATGGAACCATTTTTCAACATTGATTGGTGTGAATTTTTGTAGATAAACTCTATCAATGGAAGATATTATTCCCTCCTATACTACTAGTCCATGCAGTACATTCTTAGAAGATATTCTAAAACTTGATTCACTCTCTCTATTTGTCCATCTATTTTTAGATGGCATGTTGTCCTAAAGTTCAACTGTGTACCCAAAGCTGAATTGAGAGTTAACCAGAATCTAGAAGTCATTTTTGGGTCCCTATCCAAAATAATATTTTTTATAAACCCATGCAATCTATACACTTCTATCATGAATATCTTTACAAGTGTAGGTGCATCATCTGAAATTTTACCAAGAATGAAGTGCGCTACCTTGGTGATTTTATCAACAACCACCAAAATCATGTTGTGTTAGTTCTAAGACATCGACAATATTTGGACAAAGTCCATATTAAAGAGCTACCACTTCTATTCTAATATGGTATGTGGGTATAACAACCAAATAATTTCAGCATCAAAAGAAGATGAATAAGATATAATAATCATTACATTTGTATCAAGCATTTTAGAAGAATTCAAAGAAATTTATTTTTTATTAATTTTCAAACCTCTTAAATTAACACTTTACCTTAAATGGAAAAGGGAACTACTCTTCTTAGATGGTAGAGGATAAAAATATGTATGTATAAGGATAGGGCCAAATATGAATTGTGTTTAATAGGGGGAAATCAAAAATCAAATTCAAAATCAACTTTTAATTATATAAATTTGAATCTAAAAAATAGTAGAAGAAACCCTAATGAAAACCTAGGGTTTGGAAATGTTGTGGACAACGTCTAGGTTCACCAATATGTTCTACCTTATTTTGGTTAATAAACTTTATTAGGATATAAATTATTTGAAATGAATTTATACAACAAGATATAGAGAATATACATATCTGAATGTAAATTATTGAAATTTATTTTCCATTTTAATTTATTAATTTTGTAAAGTATAACAAAGGGACAAGATACTTAGTAGTTAACTTATTTGTGTAAGACTAATACTATAGACAGGTGATAGAAATAATGACAAACTAGATTGAAATTTATTCAAATTAGGGCATGGATCTCTTTGTGTACCTAGATGTTATAATTAACCTAAGGTCATTATCATCAAATGATGTGTTCTAAATCCAATGGTTCTATCTATGTATAGTTTCCCTTCAATTTAATACATGTACTACTTCTCTTTCAACTATATGTGTAATCCTAAAGTCTGATAATGTGTGAAACTCACTAAAATATTTTTTTTTCACTTGAAATCCTAGGTCCACCTACAATGATATAATTACACCTATAAAATAAGAAGAAATTTGGGGTGAGATAACCTCAACCACACCTTATTGACTAGTTAAAAATGACAAAAATATCCAATACTCTCAAGAGGGAATTTAAACTACATGCATTTCTCCCTATTAGGTGAATTTGTGTAATATTCTTTGTTTGATGTGTGCAACCTCTAATCTATCTCTTGATATTTGAAATTTGTGGCTTGAATATTAAGTACATTAGACTTGAAAAGGAACTAATTTTAGTGATTAATTAGAAAAATAGGATAAATAAGGTAGTCCTCTTGAATGTGCAAGTGTTTAAATATCCTTGATGAGTATTTATATATAATTAATAGGTATGTGCCCATTTTTTATTTATAATCAATTCTTTGGGTACTTTCTCATGCCACCAACATGAAAAATGTATCGTGATCCCATAAGAATGATTTAAATGTATATTTTATCCATTATTTGTAATAATATAAAACCATTAGACTCAAACATTACCATCATATGGTATTTTATGAATCTTATGTTACCATAGGGAGATAACAACATTGATCTGATGATCTAGAGATGTCTAAGTAAGATAGCTATCTAGTTTGACATAAACTGAGGTTTTGTATTTGATTGAGTGTAACTTGGGAAGGTTAATACATTTATAAGTCATGACGATGTGATAAAATGGTGAATGAGAGTCATGTTTATACACATAATTCATGTAGAGTGAAGGTAGTTCAAAACTAACATTATCAAGTATTAATTACCAGATTTGAGTGTCTACACATGGCACCACAAACTTAGTAGGCAATCCTAAATTTATTAAATCATAAGCATATAATGTCATGGGTATGATGCATAAATAAATCACATGAAATATCACTTAATGTCACATAAGGCAAGTGCCATAATAATAGACAATCAAATGACACATAATACAAGAGCTAAACATAATGAACAATTAAATGTCACACAAGGAAAGGACCCAAATAAATATTCTTGTAATGAAAACTCAATCAAGTAATAAAAGTAAAATAAGGTAAGGTTCCAAAGAAAGAGTCATGCACTAAAAACTTAATTAAGTAATGTAAAAATAATAAATGAAATGGCCTAGATAAATATTCATATAATGAAAACTCGATAAAAAAAATTGTAATAAAAGGTAAGGTCCAAATAAAGAGACATACAATGATACACTCAATCAAGCAATGTAATAAAAAAAGGCAAGGGACAAAATAAAGAGGCATATAATGATACAATCAATCAAAAAATGTTGAATACTAAACCAAAATATAAATAAGAATAATTAATTATTAGCCTATAGAAAATGAATTAGCAATATTAAATCATATAATAAGTTAAACTAGTCTACATCATTAATCTATGTCAATCTCACAAAATAACAAAGTAGAATATCCATGAAATACAACACTGTAAAGAATACAAAGAAAGAGAAAAACATGTGTAATCAATAAATATAGTTCAACAGGAGAAATTAAAATGTTTTAGAAAGATATAACTTATAAAATTGTAACTTTTGGAATGATATGCTCCAACATTAGCATTACCCCTGAGTATAGGAATGTCTTCCACCTATGTGTCATGTATCATATGAAACTTGTATACATTGCATCTTAATCATTTATTAAAATAAATGCATCTCTATGAAAAAGGATATGTAATATACCAATCATGTGATAAATATCATAAATTAATAATGTAAACTAGCAAACATGTCATGCTTAGGTCATAATTTTGGATTTTTGGAATATATATATATATATATATATATATATATATATATATATGTATGTATGTATGTATATATATATATATGTATGTATATATATATATATGTATGTATATATATATATATATATATGTATATATATATATATATGTATATATATATATATGTATATATATATATATATATGTATATGTATATATATATATATGTTTATATATATATGGATATATGTATATATATATATATGTATATATATATATGTATATATATATATGTATATATATATGTATATATATATATATATGTATATATATATGTATGTATATATATATATGTATATATATGTATATATATATATATATACATATATATATATACATATATATATATATATATATATATATACATATATATATGTATATATATATATGTATATATACATACATATATATACATATATATATGTATATATACATATATATATGTATATATATATATATATACATATATATATATACATATATATATGTATATATATATATATATATATATATATATATACATATATATATATATACATATATATATGTATATATACATATATATATGTATATATATGTATGTATATATACATATATATATATATATATATATATAATTAGAACAAATGCTTATAATTAAAATAGATAAGTCATACAAGTCATAATATGGGTCTATTTCACTTAGATTTTCCTTTACCTTTATACTTTTTTGAAATTTTTATAAATGCATTTCAATTTCTTCTACTTTGTATGACCATTCACGTGTTGCTTTTCTGATTATCCTTGAAGGATTTGGATTTTGATTGTCATAATTACATCATGTTGATTACTAATTATATTTCCTTTATAAAATAAGATGATGTACTAATTTTTTTTGTCCACTCTAGCATGCATCTGTTATAACCATTATTTTCCCAAATGTAAAAATCAACTAGTTGGCATGATACATCACCCATACACATGTATCAATAACCTTTGGCCCACAAGTCATTGATATATCAATATGTCTAATTGATCTTATAAAAGGTATAGTGTGTTTTATTTCATCAATATCATTCCCTAACTATTATAATAATTCACTATTGTACATGCTTGGGTATTCTCTCTCATTGATCTGAATCTATAACTCATTGGCATCCTCAATGTACATTGTAATATTCAACATTTTTCATCATGAATGTTTGTAATTTATTTATGTTTTATTTATGTACTAAGTTAAATTAAAACTTACTAATGATCATTCTTATTGTATTTGGATTACTTAATGATCCATTTATTCTTATACTCTAAATTTTGTGTTGCAATATTATAACTTATTTGTTCAATTCCCAATGATTCTATGGTAATCACAATATAATTTTCCTTCCTAATGTGATAGACATGTCATAGATTTATGTCTAGTAGTTACTAATGAAATCAATATTTTATTAAGACATATTTGTCATATGATGCTTTCTTTATTTTTAATACTCATCACTAATAATGTTATGGAAAGTTTTATATCTAAAATATCAATATATTTCATTGAATTAATCTTGAAACCTTTAGTATAATTTGAATTATAAAAAAATAGTGTGCCTAAGTTATGCTTGATTTTATAAAGGTTTGATTTTATGGTGCATTTATCATATGAGATTCATGGTGTGTGTTTAACCCTAAATTTAGATGTGTGTGGTATCTAGGGTTAAGGGTATTACATTAGCTTTTACATAAATATGGTGAACTAACCTAATGAGTAGTCCAATTAATAGAAACTTAGATAAATAATATTCTAAAGTTATACAATTAAAATTGCTAAAAATAGTAAATTACAATTATTGATAAATATTGTAATGAATATGGAAAAATGATACGTAGTTTATTATGCTCATGTGGGTCTGATATGGAATAATCTAGAAGTGGATTAGAATATTAACCTAGAATGATCATCATATTTTAGGAATCTTTTCTGTAGCCTCAGATGCTTACATTAGATCTAGATAGTTGCATCAACATAGATGTGTAACCTTAATGTAGGTGTCTTATATGGAATACTAACTAGATTTAGATGTGACTAACTAGATATTTCTAGGTTTTCTATCATCTTTATTATGATGTTTTCATATCATGTTCATAGGTTATCACTCTTTGTCAAATAATCAAACCCTATTTTATTCACCCTTTAAGTGAATGTGGAAAAAATGGGTTAATGGGCTCATAGTTCTTAGCTACCCTAAATACCCCTCTATAATGAGTGTTTATTACATATCCAATACTTTACGAAGGGCCTTAGACTTGTGTATTTATCTCCTATGTTTTGGCTTATATGATCATAAGGATGCAATTTGTGATAAACATAAACATTCAGTGGCCTAACTTATAACTTTGATAATATGGTTCATGGGATTCTCTTTGAATTATTAAACCAATGGAAATACAAATCTGATGATTGATATAGAAATAGGGATGAATAAGGAAGGTTTTATCACTTGAATTCTTGATTGAATGCTTCTTGGTATATTTACATGTGAGCTATATGTGATTTTCAAGTGAGGAATACATGAGAGTTGATATTTTATATATACCAATCCATTTTGAAAATATATCACTCTAAATCACTTAGGGTAACCTTTAGGATATGTTTCATTTACAAATTAGATGACTTTTGGGAACTAGACACTTTCTAAGAAGGGTGGACACTTGTAAACCTAGGTTTTTGTCTGGGATGCAAGTGTCCACAAAGCTAAAAAATAGGTATAGGGCCAAAACTACAATGAAGGATAATAATCAAGTTAGATATTTTTTCATAGTATATAAGACCTAGTCATCATAATAAAAATGGTTAGAATAAGAGATAAGTAATTTAGGCACAAATATATAGTGAATACGAGCTTTTCAGTAGTGGGAAGGTCTATAACTAAAAGGTAAAATCATGATGGATATTTTACAAGTGTATAATACTAGAGTACTATATAAATCATATTTTAGTATCTACATTTCCCCCATATAATATAGTAATGAAATTACTAGTTTAAAGGAAATAAATGCATGCTTGGGTTTGTATAGCACATCTTGTCTTTGCATGAGCCTAACTTGAGTTATTTTTTGGTGACTAACCTCAACTAAGATGATGTTATATTATATAATTAGTGTATGAAATATAAAATTGAAATAATTTGAAATGATTAAAATTATAAAGAGCAATTTTAGGAATACACCTATGTGTTATTGTAACCATCTTGCCTTTTGGCAATTTGATTTGAAAGGATGGCTCATTATAAAGCATTGAATTTGATATTATGATAAATATATATTTACAAGTGCATATATATATATATTAGAGAACATATGTGCCCAACTTTGATATAAAGGTGAGTTACAATACATCCATTGAGTTTGTTCCATCTCAATTATGCAACCCAAATATGTGCATGATCTGGTGAGTGTGAGCAATTTAATCAACTAACAATATATATCTTGTGAGATTAGATTATTTAATCAAATACAATATATAAATCTAGTAAATTTATATGATATGATCAAGTCTAACTTATAATATTGGTAAGAATGAGAGATTTAATCAACTCAACCTTCTAAAATTGAAATAACTATTTTATTATATTGACTCAATAACAGTCCATAATAATATTTGAAATCTAGAAATAATTTAAATTTATAAATTTATGTGCCCTTTGCATTGCATATGCACCTCATATATGTCTCAATCTATAATTTGGTATAGTAATATTATCAATGTATATAATTTTGCCACAAATTTGTATCTAAATAATATACTATGAAATATGGTGAATCTAAAATTGGTGCAAGTGTGGATAACATGTTTTCATAACATGCTGTAACTATAATATATAGAATATAATAACTTGTGTAAATGTGGAGAACATGTTTGCATAACACGCCCCCACTGTAATCTAGAGAATCTGAGAACTAGGGTAAGTGTAGATAATATGTTTAATTAACATGCCCCCACTATAATGTGTAAGTGTAAGCCATGCATATATGACATACCCCCACTAATATTCTCCCCTTTTGAGGTAAGTGAAAGTATAATATAGTAATTACATTATATCAAAAGGATAAGATAATTATATAATCTATGTATGTATCATGTAACATATAGGGGTAGCATGTCTAGGTAGATATAACACTAAAACACATAGTGTGTGATCACATCAGATCCTAAGATGGATGGTGTAGATCATGGTAATGTCTAAATAGTAATAATACAATCTCAATAACCAATCAAACACACATAAGATCACTCAAAATTAAAGAAACAAGAAATGGTCTAAGGTGACCTCATACAAGAGATATGTTTAAATGCCACATAATTTAAGGGACATGACTTATTAAAATATATATATAACATAAAATGACATCCAAATGTATACATAAAAAATAATGACATATTCAAATGTCAAAATATGAAAGAATAGGCATTGAGGCCATAATAAATTTAGCATATTTAAATGCTCTAGCATGCAATAAAATGCAAGATAATTCAAGTAAGGAAAGATAGGCAAAAAATATGAAATAACATACTAGTTTCTAAACATATGTGTCTACAAGTGTTTCAGTGAATTTCAACTTATATTTCAAGAAAGGAAATAAGAAGAAACTAGAAATAGGTATGGTTAAAAACTTATTTGATTGTGTGCATGTTGAATCAAATTATTATAAAAAGATCATCATTGGCTTGGAAGGATGACTTAAAAATAAGATAAAACTAAAGTAAATGGTTGGTTAGATAGATATCTAGGTGGATTGCCTAGCACTAGCTATATCTTAGAAGCAAGAACTTCTTTAAGAGCTATCAATCCACACATTTAAAAAAAATAAGTTTATAAAATAGAAGGTAAAGTACTTGCATCAATAATCAAAAGGTACTAAAATTGAACACAAGAAATGATTAATAAATAAATAGACTAAAATGACTAATATAGCAATAAGTGAGTCAATATTAATGCTAAATAGGTCAAGTATACTTCAAAAAATAGGTTTGGGGTCTATGAATAGGTAGACAAAAAGAAAGTGGAATTTTTTTGAGGGTAAGTGGGTGAAAATAACTTATTGTTATTTCTTACCACAGTGACCAATAGAAGTTTATGTGATCATCAAAAATTAAGGTAACCATTATCAGTTGAGGTGATCGTTGATGGTTGGATAGACTCTTGGTGATTAAGATGATTATCGATGGTTACTATGTTGGCTCTGGGTGATAAAAAGGTTAGATTGATGAGATCACAAAAGGAAATTTTGGGAGATTGGTTTATGTTGGGTTGATTATAATATATAAATAAAGTAATTAAATAATTAAAAATTAATACTTAGCTCACAAAAGATTAATTGGGTGAATGGTTAAAGTGATTGACTTGTTGGTAGAGTCTGACATGATTCTGATAGAGTAACAATACTTGGCTATCAACTGAAGAGGAATGGCAAGTTAGCTCTTTGATGTGGTGGGTAGATTTCTAGAAGAACACCTACAAAAGAAGATTTAGATGCAAAGGCTCTTGATAGTTGTGGGTGGATCCTTTTTCACCTCCTACTCCTCTATTATTATAGGCAAGGAATGAGAGGTGCAATAAGATGTTAACAAGGGGTCCAACTTGTTGTCTAATTTTAAATTCATCATGTATGGGCTCACACATAAACTAGACATTCCAATTATAGAAAAGCAAGTCAAAGTTAAGAGTGAGATAAGTATATTTAGATGGTAAAACTTGATCATCAATAGTCACCATAATTTTTGACAATTAGAGATCAAAGGCAAGATTGGTTAAAAGGTGGGCTTTAGTTAGAGGGTCAACTAACTTAGGATAGGCCTGGTTGTTAGTCAAAAGGCTAATGGTTAGGCCCAAGGGGGTCCTACGGTGGTCTATGGGAATTATGACATTCAAAACCATCATGTGAGGATTTTTGATGTCTACATTTTTCCTCTTTTTGTTATATGACCTAAATCAACAAGCTGTAAAACAAAAATAGATTATGGGTTGAAGGCCAAGTTGCCCTAGGTATGGGAGGAGGTGTTCCCCCTCAAATTAGGAGTCAATGAAGTAAAATAAAATTAGGTGTGGGTTTGATGAGTGAGAGTGGATGATAAAAATGGGTGAATGATATATTGGGCATTAAAGTGCAAATGTAGACATGAAGTGAAACAAAAGGTGTGATAGATAAGATCACACATAGACTAGGTTTCCATAGTTAGTAAAAATAAATTTTAGTGCTAGAATAATAAGGGTTAAGTGGACCACATGGTCGTATTTAGGCATGGTGGTTGTGTGCACTCATAAATGCAAGTTTCCTAGGTGATTTCAGTGTTTTCATGGGTATCCAAGGTAGGAAGTAATCCTAGTAAAAACATAAATTAGTCAAATGAAGTCATGGGTATCTGAGGTAGGAAGTGTTCTCAAGAAGACACAAGTGGGTCTGGTATGCATGAGGTAGTGCAAGTTTAAAAAAGTGGTCAACATAGAAATTATTGTCATTACGATAAAAAAGGACTAGGTAAAAGTCATCACAAAATGCATGCTAGTTGGGCTGAAATGGACCAATAGTGAGGTGATGAGGCAATTATTGAGGTGTTTAAAGAAGGTAGTTTCCATGGGTGGGTGTTTATTGAGGTTTTCTAAAATTTGGCTTGTTTGAGTGAAAAATGAAAAAATAAGTCCACAACATGACCATCAATGATTAGGGGGCTTAAAAGTGACCATCAACAGTCACCTTGACCATTGATGATCAAGGTGTAAACCCTAAAAGGTCAGAAGACAAAATAAAAAAAGAGAGAGTCATGTGATCTCATTGATGATTGTTGACTTTGTTGTCTGGTGCATTTGGCATTTTTAGGCAAAATTGATGGTGATGGTGAGTGGATGATTTTATTAGTGGATTAAGCTAAGATACAATGTGGATGTAGATGAGGATGGGTAATGGGTCCATAAATTCTTCTTTGGTGATGTTTGAGGAATGAGGTAGGGGCTACATTAAAATTGATAGTGGTAGTTTGATTTTGCATTGCATTTCATTTGAAGTGGGAATTTACTTGGTTGATTATTGCATATGTATTTTTTTTAGTGACCTATGGTGTTAGGGTTTTGAGTAATTTTGGTTAAATGTGTTGGTGAATCCCAAAATTAGTTAGGGTAGGGTAGCTGGGGTAAGGTAAAGGTAAAGTGTAGATTAGTTTGTAGCTATGAGTTGATGTGTGGGTGAGATTTTAGGGGGGGAGGTTTTGGCATTACATTAATGGTCATCCATAGTGACATTTTATAGTTACACCTGACTATCAATGATTGATGACCATTAGTAATTGGTCACCTAACTGTCAATGATCAGCATGACTATTGGTAGTCAACTAGGATGGGGGTGGGTTTTGAAAAGGTTAAATGTTGTAAAGTTGTATAATTTGATATTTTAAATGTTATGGTTAGTAGTTGAGGATTTAGGTTAATGTTTTAAGGGTAGGGGTTAATGCTTGATGGTTCATAGATAATAGTCAAGATTGGAGCTAGGTGTACTAGGCAAAGAAGGTGAATGTGTAGTTTTTGAGACAGGATAGGTTAGATACTTATGGGTTGAATAGAGGGTGAGGTAGGTGTGATAGGTAGAGTTTGTAGGCAAAAATAGTATATAAAAATAAGTTTTTTATTTATCAAACATTGAAATCATAAGAGCAGATCTAGATGTAGGATTGGGTACCTTACATCTTTGTAGAGATCCACCAAGGGATGACCCCAGTAGATTAATCATATATAAAGGAGGTTAGGATCAGAGTGATGCAACTCTACCAACATGTGATATGAGATGTGGTGATGATCATGGCCCTCATCAAGAGATGGGATCTGAACATGAATAACTTCTTACTACCCACTGGTGAGATGACTATCTTGCCAGAGGACATGTGTATGATCATATGGTTACCCCTTTATAGTGATCAAATATATCACATTTAGTAGGAGTAGGAGGATTTATTGGAGTTGATGTATGGAGATGACCATGATCATGTTAGGTGGCATGTTGGGGGTTTCAACTACTCTATGCTCTATCAGAGGGTAAGGGATGAGAGGAGACTAATGACTATGATGATGATGGAAGTTTCATGCTGTGCACTTCCACATTCGAGTAATGGGAGGTTTATCTACTATTAAGGGTGTTGGTCAAGATGTTACTAGGATGCATAGTGTTTGGATGGGTACCTATGCTACTTGTTAAGATATATAGGGAGTTATGGAGTTTCATAGATCATAGGAGGTATGATATTAGTGTCGAGCTTATCCTAAACTACTGGGCTTATGAGCACATTTGAGTGTTGAGGCTAATGGGGTTACCATGGGTAGGGTATGCTTAGATAGATTTCCCATTTGATTTTATGAAATGGAGAGATGACTTTTCCACTTTAGGTGTAGGAAGAGGAGCTCATTATGTAGATTGGTTTAGGGGTGTACTAGATGCATTGATGATCAATGATGTTACCTAGAGGCCCTATGTCAGGTTTCTAGAGTGGGCTAGATATAGGAGGAAAACTTTATCCCTGTAGAGTTACAGGTGGATATTTTATAGGTGAGATGGGGAGGTAATGCTCATCCCATTTGATAGGGTTTAGAGATAGTTTAGACTGGTTTAAGGTATCCTAGGCTGATTTCCTAGATATAGGTGGGAGGATGTAGAGATCTTACTACCTGATCCACATCTAATATAGATCTTTCTAAATCATAAGGAGTTACTAGTATGACCAATAATAAATGATGTAGGTTTTCTAGATGGTTACCCTACGTATTACTAGGCTCTTTATATGGTAACATAATTTGGTGGGGATGATGGTGGTAGGCAGCCTATGGATATAGACATAGCCGGTAGAGGTCAATGGGCACAAGCTCAAGAGGTTGCCTCAGATGCATAGGTAGGAGTGGTGTTAGCTACAACATAAGCATAGGTTGTAGCATTATAATATTATGTTGATACTTTATAGCATTAGGTGGATACACTTATAGGTGACAGGGACTAGGCTAGAGTGTCACTAGCCTTGGTTACCCAAGAGATAGACTCCTTGAGATAGGATGGAGGAGGAGCAAAAACATTTTCAAGACCAGTGGGCACTATCCCCATGGCATGATGCCTAGCCATAGTGGAGGAGTTATGTTACTATGAGGCTTTAGTCCTGAGGTAGTGTCTTAATGAGCCTTGATAGGGTGAGTATAGAGCTAGTTTGGCAAGTGTTGCTAGCATGGAAATACTAGGTCAGTAGGTAGCTTCTATAGGTGAATTGATAGGTGCTTCAAGGGGATAGGCACTAGGACCTAGTGGTGATCTAAGAGACAGTGGTGCCCTAGGGGTATAGACATGGCATGGTTTATGAAATGTTATATTATGTTGTATATCATTTTGATACTAGCCTATGAGTTGATGTCGTAAGATGTACATTTTGAGAGAGAGAGAGACATATATATTGGTGTATATATTTTGATGTTAGACTCATGTTTTATATATATGATTATTATTTATTTCTCATGGTATATGGCTTGATTTTATGTGATGTTTATATTGATAATTGGTGATGATATATTGATTACTAATGATGACTCACCTAGCTAGGCATGTGATGGATTTTATTTATGTTGATGATGATGATCATGTTATTTATGATTATGATGATGATGTTTATGCTAAAATTTAAAAAGTATATGATTCTTTATTTAGATTTATACATGTGGTAAAAATGGTTGATTTATTTATTGTCAATGGATTCTTGACTTTGACATGCTAATGGATATGATAATGATGCATGCTTTTACTCATGATATATGTTGATGTGTAGCATTTATGATTATGGTTATTGTTACTTTATTTGAGGTAGAGAAAATAAAGTAAGTTAATTAACAAAACTAGATGTGAGAACAAAAAATATAATCAAGATAAAAACATCTTAGTGAATATATCAACTAGTCATAAAAAGATAGGAAGAGGACACAATTTTTATTCTTTGACAAGGACTAAAATAAACCTAAAGTTGGATTGGATTAAGGAACACAAACCCTTCGAGCTTTGCATTAGTGTTCATTAGTTGGTTAAAAAGGTGTCTTGATCACATAATGTTAATTGAGCTCAAAATATCTTTCTTATTGTGTATAAAAGGGAGATGGATGAGGGATAAAACCTTCTTGTGAGACTAGCATGCCTCTTCTATAGGTTTCCAAAGAGTTAATATAAACAATTCTAGGTCATACAAATGTACATTGATCGATGTAGGAAGTCTAATCATGAGAACCAATTATAGATTTAAAAATTATTTTCTTTATGAGAGCCGATTGTGACTTTTAAAATTATTTTTCTTGATAATGTGTCTTTTTATTTTTTTGTTATTGCTTAGGGATTGGGCAAGCTAATCAATGTGGGAAGCTTCCAAGAAATTGCTTGTTTTGACAAATACTTTATTCAACCATACTTTCTAAATTTGTATGCTTTTTTTAATGATTTTAATATCTATCCTTAAAGTGAGAAATCCAACTTACTTTGATCAATTTCAAACATGTTTTCATCAACTATCCTTCAAGGGATCAATCATTAATTAATAGGAATATCCCATGATTGTTTTTAGTTATGACTTGGTTTTTTTGTTTGATTTTGCATGACACAAACTTGCTTATATAGGCTTAAGGGTTCACATTTATGAATGGAAAGCTAAAATCATAATAAGGCTGATTAGGTGTAAAGAGGCTTAGGTGACAATGATCATGAGAATCCATCCTTGTGAAAGGGGGTGGAATGTACCAAGAGAGTCATGCCATGGGTGGATCCATGGTACCCATCGTTCAAGATTAGGTTATGATTGTGATGGATAATCACATGATTCATTTTAATCAATTACCCCTAAAATAGAGAGATGAAATGTAGTTTGAAAGAAAGGGATGAGCTTAAGTTAAACAAAAGGTGAGCTTGATCCTTCTTAACAAAAGAAATGATGCAGATACAAAGCATTGAGGGCAATAGGTTATGGGTTTCCTTCAAGAAAGGACAACTGATAAGATATTGATCTATACTTGTGGATTATGATATAAGGTCCAATCTAATTGAAAGAAAACTTGCCCCACTTTATTTTTCCCATGTTGGTGACATGTTGGTTTTCCTTTAGGATGAGGTTTCTGATGTTGAATTCTTGCACTCTAAAGTGTTTGTTATAAGCATGTTTGACATGTTCTTAATAGACATGAATATGGATAAGGGTGGATAAATGATGCTCATCAAGTAGCTCAAGCTAGACTAAATGGTTCTGATGATAATTATCCTTAGAAATGATATCCTAAAAGGATATGCAAAGTGAAGGAATTTGACTTCCAAAGGTAAAAAAGCCTCTGCTCCAAACATAAGAGAGAATGGGGTATCACCCATAGGGTTTTGAATTCTAGTAAAATATGCTTATAAGGTGAAGGGGATGTGTAAATGCCTATCCTAACTAGATGTACTGACCATTTTAGTGAGCATGTTATTAAGAGTTTTGTTAGAGGCTTCTGCTTGTCCATTCACTTGAAGGTGATAGGGGGATGAAAAAATTAACTTGATACCTAATGCATCACAAAGACCCTAGGCTTGCTTGTTTTTAATATATTTGCCATTATCAATGATGATATTATGAGTAATATCAAAATGATAGATGATGTGATGGTTGATAAAGTTGACAATATTTTTTACCTTGGTTGAGATTAGAGAAATATCCTCTATCCATTTGGTAAAATACTCAGTCATAGTGATGATATAATGGTGTCACTACAAATAATGGGGGTTAATTTCATCAATAAGGTCTAGATCCCATTATGAAAAGGAAAAAAAATAGTGGATATGAGAAGGCTATGGCTAGGTACATGATATAAATTGGTCTATTATTAACATTTAACACACATTTTCACATAAACACAATAGTATTGGTTAAGGGTAGGCTAATAATAGCCAAGGTGAAGGATGTGTTTAGTGATTACTAGGCCATTAAAGTTTCCCCCACAGATCCCATCATGTGTATTCCTGATAGCATGAGAGGCTATGTGGCTACATATGCAGTGGAAGAGGAAACCATCAAAGTTGAATTTATAAAGAATTTTCCCCATAATGGTATAACATGAGGTGCTCTAGATAAACACTCTCTGATCGTTCTTAAAAAGAACAAAAGGAATGATGGTAAGGTTGAGGTAGTCAAAGGTCTACTGATACCAAAGGTTAGGTTAGGTTTCTTCCATGTTAAAAATGGTGTAAGCATCTAGTTTGACATAGGAAGGTTGGTTAAGTCTATGGATAAAAAAATAGCTTAGAGTTAGATGATGAAGATGGTATCCAAAAGGTAAGAGAAGACATAGTGTCGACGAACTTATTAGTAGATCATAGGGTTGATTGGATATGGTAGTGTTCAAATGATGTTAAAATCTCATCAACTAGTTATTTATACTATTGTAAAACATCATTCTTACACTGGTAAGATCTATTGCTTTGATTGAACACTAGTTGAGAGTCACCAAAGATACTAATCATTTTTATTCCCAAGGCTAACATAGTTTGAAGGCCTATGACTAGGGATTCATACAAAACCATATTATTGGTACATTTAAAATCTAGATTTATAGATAAAGGGAAAGGTTCACTATGGAGGGGGATAGGGATGATGCTAGCTCCCCCATGGCATTAACATTTTTATTCATCAAATAACATGGTCACTTGATAGGTGAAGTCTTCCTAAGAGAGGATCATGATAGACTCATTAGAGAACTAAAGAAGAGGAGTTTGTTTGTCTATTAATAGTGCTTCAACCAATTGTTCATCAATGACTTACCCTTTAATTAACTTGTACTGAAGGAAATCAAGGTCAAACTCTATTAAAAGCATGAGCCACTTGGCCATATGTTGTTTGTGGTATGGCTTGGAGTGCATATACTTGAGTGGGTTGGTATTGATTATGACATAGGTTTTGTGGTTAAGAAGGTAGTGAAAAAGTTTAGTGGCCAAAAAAACTAAAGCTAAGCAAAGTTTCTCGATATAGGTGTATCGATTCTCATACTCTAAAAGCATGTGGATAATGTGGTAAAATACTTGCTCTTTGTGTTGTTCATCCTAATGAGCAAACATTGCCCCTAAGGAGTGGTTTATGGCTGAGATATAAAAGTAGAAAGGTTGGCCATCCTTAGGAAGGATGAGGATAGGTAGAGAGAAAAGGTACTATTTGAGTGAATCAAAGGCTTTTTTACCATTGCTATTCCACTTAAAAGATACATCCTTATTCAGAAGTTGGTGGAAGGGTTGGCATTAGTCTAAAAGCTGAGAGATAAAGTGATGGATGGATTGGAGCTTCCCCTATAAACTATGGAGTTGCTTGAGGTTAATTAGAGGAATCATGTCAAGGATGGATTTGATTTTGGTAGGATTAACTTTGATACCCCAAGAGGAAATGATAAATCCAAGGAGTTTTAAAAATAAGACCCAAAAAATTCACTTTTTGGAGTTAAGGTAGACATGTAATGGAAGAGTCACTCAAAGATAATATTGAGAATGGCTAAATGATCCTTACAATATTTGGATTTCCCAAGAAGGTCATCCACATAGTCCTCGACAATATTATGGATAAGGTCATGAAAGATGTATATCATGACATATTTTTAGGTTGCACTAGAATTATTTAGTTTGAAAGGCATAACCCTATAGTAGAAGATTCCCCATGGGGTAATTAGGATCTAATTATAACCCAATAATCTATTCATGAGAGATAACATCTCATGGACAACTATAAGATCAACTAGCTAGTTGATGCTTGGTAGAGGAAAGCCATCTTTATGGAAAGCGAGGTTGAGGTCATGAAATAATGCATAGTCCCCTTATTGATTTGGTGATAGGCATGACATTTGAGACCTATTGGGGATAGTCAATAGGTTGAATGAAATTGATAGATATGAAATGTTGAAGCTTTTTTTGGATGAGATATGCTATGCAAAGGTCCATTCATCAAAGTTTATACTTAATGGGTTTGGCATCATGGTTTGTGACTATGTTATGGGTGGAAATTATGGGGCCAATTCTAGGAATGTCACTCTAAGACTAAGAAAATGTTATGTTGTGGTCTCAGAAGAAAGAGGATAAGTCCTAAAGTTCTTCATAATGTAGTGATTAACCAATTTTGATAATGTGGGAATTATCTAGAGTGCCCAAATTGATATCCATGGTAGATTCATTCAACATGGTTGAAGTATTTAGAGGAAGAGATTTGTGGATGGAAGAATCTAGGGCACCAAGATAGGTGAGAATGGAATCATCATCCTGACACTGAATAATATTAATGGTAAGAGAGTCATCTCCTATCATCTCAAGATGGGTCAAATGGATGGTTACAGTTGCCCCCTCATTTTGATAAGTTAGGGGTCTAAGGCTAATTATGTTGATGAAAAAATTTTGGGTGGGATGATGTCATGATCCTCACACTTAGGAGGAGAAAGGGTTGGTGAGGAAAGAATGTCTTCCTCAATGATGGTGATGGTGGATGGTTTAGTTTTCCCCCTGTTGGGTAGAACAAAATCAAGGCCATGTTTATCATGAGGATTTTTAGTCTCAATAGAAATAAAATCATGTGGGTCATGCTCATATCATCCCAAAACAAATATTTTCCAAGCACACTTGCGGAGGTATGTCTTGACAAAGTTTGGGTTGTCTAAATAGGAAAAGCTAGAGGTGAATGTTCGAGGTGAAGAGGATGTGGTAAAAGCACCAAGGGGTTTGTCGAGTCCCCCATAGATGAAACTTGTTTGACAATTTGAGGGTCCAAAGGGAATAATGGCTATGATATTGGGGTCATACCTAGGTTAGTATTCAAGTTTCCCATATTCTTGGGGGGTAGAGAAAGCGTCAAGGATGAGGAGGTGATATTCCCCTAATGAAAGATGTTGGAATGTGGATTCCAAGTGGTCTATGGTGGGTATTTGGTCTAAATGGATGGATGAGCTAGTATATGACATGTCAATAAAAGAATATATGGGTTCATCCTTCATGGTTGATGGCATATCTTTGGTTGATGAGGATGTGCTATATAGAGGTAGGAGGACATCGTTAGGTCAATGAGTCATGTTGCATGATGAAAAGGGGCTTGGGTTAACTTGTATATTGATAACCTAATATTTGTGCTCAAATTTGATGCAATGATGAAGGGTAGAGGGGACACAACACATGGATTAGATCCAAGGTCATCCCAATAAAACATTGTATTAGAATTCACCTTCCACTACATATAAGAGCTCTAGGAGTGTGTGAAGTCCTAAATGGATATGGACAATAGTTCCCAAATTAGTGGCCATGGTGTTGTTGAAAGATTAGAGGATGGTTGAGGTTTTAGACATGACATTATTTGGTAGTTTGAGTTAATCATAGGTATGGGAAAAGATGATGTTAATATTGGCTCCCCCATCAATCATGACCCATTTGATGTAGGTTTAGTTGATGTAGGTATTAATAAAGAGAGGGGTATCTAGGTCATTAAGATGGATAGAAGGTATTTTTGAGTCCTTGAAGGTAACAAGGTTGTAAATTTAGAGAGTTCTAACAAAGTTTTGTAGAGGTTGAGGGTCTTTAGGTTGGACCTATATCAATTACAATGCCTTTATCATTGCTTGGTGATGTAAAAATCAACTCATATAGGCTCATATTTTCCATGGTTTGGTGAAGTTGTTTGAGAACCACTCTCTTGATTGATTTAGAGGGATTGGATTAAGAGGTGCCCAAGATATATATCTTGGGTTTGGATGAAAGTAAAGGTGTTTGATTTTGACTTGGTTGGGAGGTGGAGGATGGGTATATCCATGGGAGACACACTTTATCTTTCTCCTTATCTTTCTACTGAGCATGTGATTATGTGACCACATGGATAGTATGGATGGAAGAAAGAGATGGGTTAGGAGATTGGATTGGTTCTTCATCACTCTAAGGTGAGAGTGGGGGAGTAGGTAGGCATTGGGTAGTGGTTGTTGGATTGGAAGTGGGCTTGTGGGAGGTTCCTCTATTGATAGATCCTCCTCATCATAGAGCCAATAGATTATGGTTTGAAGAGATTTATAGTTGTTTATGTCATGATTGGGTGTTTTATGATATAAGTATACTTGGTGATCGTTATACCAGACCATTTTTGGACTGAGAGGGTCGAATGGCCTGATAGGGGGTAAGTCAAGTAAGAAGCTTGCAATAACCTTTAGAAAATAGTCAAGTAAGATTCAACTAAAGGTGGAGGGGGTTTAGAGGTTTTGGCCTTGGTTGGTAGGTTAGAAGTATTTTTGGAAATGGGATTGGTGTTATAAGGTTTGGGTTTTTGGTTTTGGTAAGGTGTAAGTTGATAAATCAAAGTTAGGAGGTTTTAGGGTAGGTAGTTTGGTTATTGATAGTTTGGTGAAGATTGGTGTATCAAAAAGCAAGTGTACTAGTGTAACTAGTAGTGGTGGTTAGATTTTGGTTGAGATAGTCAACTTCCCAATAAAGTTAGAGGGATGAGACCCCAAAATGGAGGGAAAAGTTGAAAGAGGTAGAAATTTGGCATTCTCTCCTTTTGATGGCTTCACCTCCTTGGTTGATTTGGCTTAGTGTTTGTTTGTTGGGTTTGGTGAGGTTATATCCAATTTCAAAGAGGGGTGATTAAGGATCTACTTTGGAAAGACACCAAGGTTTTTTGTTGGTTTGGTTAGAGAGGGTGATTCAGTTGTTTTAGGTTTGGGTACATTAGATGGTTGAGAAACTATTGGGTTGGTAGAGGTTTTTATTAGTTTGGTTGACAAGATAGGGGGTTGGAAAACATAAATAGTGGGATGGAGGTTCCTATTTGGTGATATAAGGGATACCTAATTTCTACCAAAAGGTGTCTCAATCTATGTTAGGGTTGGAGACAAATTCTAATTTTTTCACTAATGGTTTGTAGACTAGTCTTGATCCTTGGATAGTGGACTCAAAAGATAAACTCATAGGTTGAGAAATGGGAATGGTGACATCATCCTTTTCCTCAATCAAAAGATGTAAGTTTTGGATAGGTGACTTCTCTATGGGAGGTGAAAAAATGGTGGCTTCCTCTTTGGTAATGATCACCAAACGGGCAGTGAGTTATTTGGTGGTTGAGGGAGAAGGTAAAATGGTTGCTTGTTTTGGTATGTCAATTGAAGGAGTGGTTAGTGACTCCATTACCTTAATAAGTGGAGGAGTGGAAAAGGTTACTTCCCTGACTTGGGCCTCTAAAAGAGGAGAAGGTAACTCCCCTACCTTAATAAGTGGAGAGGATAAATAATAGGTAGATTGGGTGGTAGGTTCTTTATAAATGAGTGTTTTAAGAACCATATTGATGGTATGGGCATCATGAGAACACTCAATTTTATTGCTCTCATTTTTTGTAGGTGTATGATTGGGAAAAGGTTATCTAAAAATGTCAAGGGCTTGGTTCAGAGGTCTGTTGGGGTTGTCCAACACAAGTTCTCCCTTGTTAATGAGGGATTGGACAATGCTTTTGAAGGTATTACACCTACTAACATCATGCCCCACTACTCAATAGAAAGCACACAAGTCATTCTCATTGTACTAGCTATGTGTAGGATGGGATGAATCAAATTTTAGAGGATGTTTGATAGGAGGAAGTTGTATGATATTATCCTTCAACAACTTCTCTAAGATTGAAGTGTAAGATTCCCTAAATGGGGTAAATTGCTTTTGATTGTTTTGGTTCTGGTTCCTCATGTTTTATTTTGAGGAGGAGTTTGGTTGATTAAAAAATGGTGGAGTGGCCTTAAATACAACTGTATTTTTAGTTCCTTTGATTTTAGCATTGGCATTGGTTTGGTTGCTTGGTTTAGAGGAAGAGGTCTCATTGGTTTTGTAGGTAGAGTTTTTATTTTTCAACTTTATCTTTCATTCATTGATGGCTCTATTTTTTATCTTACATACCATGGTAAAATATTCATCAAAGGTTTTGAAGCTATGAACATGCAATGTAGAAGAGATGTGCTTGGCACATGCCCAAGCAAAAATTTCTATCAGTTTAGGCTGAGGTAAAGAGAAGGAAAGTTGATTCATTAGGCTTCTCTAATGAGTTAAAAAATTAACAATAGATTCATCATCAAATTCTTGGATAGATTAAAGGTCAGTGATGAAAAATTTCTTGGAGATACTTATTTAAAAGTGATCCAAGAAAGTTTGGGCTAGTTGGGTGAAGGAGAAGAGAGAGTGTTTCCAATACTAGTCTAATACTAGATCTGATAGGGATATAGGGAAGGTACATAGAAGGAGAGAATCATCATAGGAAATCAAATTAAATACATGCCTAAATTACCTAAGGTGTTTTTGGGGATCCTCCTTTAAATTTTAGAAAACTTGGGAAGTTTGCACTGAGGATATAGTCTGATAGGGACAGATGGGTGAATGGGTTCATTGCAAATTTGGTCATATGATAAGATATTGTGAGTAGTAGATATGGATGACTCTAAGGTGATAATTTTATCCATGATAATTTTCATTAGAACTATTTGGGGTTGTACAACTAAAAGGTTGTAAGGTGTATACTATTGTTATGGTTGGGTGACATACTAATAACTAGTAGGAGGTTGAGGAGATACCACATATTGGTATATGGACACTAGTGGTTAGATGGAAGTTATGTAGGGGTAGGTAGATGCAAGTGGTTGGGTAGTAGGTAGAGGTACATGACCTTGTGGGTTAGGGATGTAACCTAGGTTTGGTGCAATGGCCACCTATTGGGTAGAAGTGATGGTTAGGTTGGTGATCAAAAGAAGGGTGGTGACCTTTGTAATGATTGGTGGTAAGGTAGAAGGTATATACACCATAATATTTTGGAGTGGGGTAGTGGTTAGTAGATTATAGGTATCCAAAGGAAGGTTGGAAATACTAGTGGTAGGTACTCCTATGTTAAGGGGAGTATAGGTAGCTAGTGGCTAGGTTGATCTTAAGGTCGGGGATTTGTTGGTTGGGGTGAAAGGTATAAGGGTGTTTGTAGGTTGGGTAGGTTGGATTTCCATATAAATATCAAAGGGATTATTGGTAGATGAAGAAGCTTGGGTAGTTAATGTTTAGGTGGTGAATATGGTAATAGAAGTGTTTCCCATAAGGTGGGAAGGCATGCCATAAGGTGGGTCCACAAGTGGAACCAAAGTAAGGGTATGGTGAGGCATGGTGTTAAGATAATACTAAAAGGCCATAAGATTGTTATCTAAGAAGGTGGAAAAGTCTATATCTCCTTGGGAAAATTCCTAAGGGAAAGAAGGAATTTTCAAAGGATGAGGAGAGTTTTCTAGTTTAGAAATGTACTTCATGGATGAGGAGGTGGAAGAGGTTGATTGGTTTGGTGATATGTTCTGTTCTACTACATTCTTTTACTACTGGTGAGTTAGAACCATACAAGATGAGGGAGAGAGAATACACAAACAACCTCACCACTTAAATAGAGAGAAGACAAGAAATAAGCAAGGAAATCAATCACATACTAGAAAGTATGTTAAGTATTAAAGTTTTTTTAGTCTATCTTTTGGTTGTGCCTTAAGGTTTCAATAAATTATGTGACTCCACTTGGGCTAATAGAATAGGTATTATAAAATAAATCTATATATGGTTTCAGGTTATGTTTAGGCTCTCAAAATGGTCTATATTGAAAATTAATACATAGCTTGGTATTGGGGCCTACCCCCTCACTTCACACACCATAACGATAAGGGTGTCAGGTGCTTAGCCAATATATATATTGATTTCCAAAGTTTATACTCAATCAAATAGTTGATTTGGTTATCCTATTGGTAATGACCTCTAGGTAGGATTGTTAGGGAAGGGTAAGGTGATCACTAGGTGATGAAATCCTAGTTGGGCCTTATCTCAAGTTATTTGGTTTAGTGTGTGTAACAAAAGTGATGCTATGATTGAATTATTTTGATTTAATTTAAACTATGTGAGCTAATCTTGTAAGCAATTAATGTATACGATTACTTTCAAACCCAAAATAAAATTCAATTTCTTTTATGAGAATAAAATAGGGAGAAGAGCATATAGATGTAAATAAAAGAAACTTGAGTAGAGACTCAAGGTCCCACTGGGCATGTCAGATTGCTTTAATGAATTTTAGCTTGTATTTTGAGAAAGAGAAGAAACTAAATATGAGTATGGTTAAAAAAACTATTTAATTATGCATGCATTAAATTAGATGATTACAAAGATCTCCTCTTTGGCTTGAGAGGATGAATTTCAAATAAGACAACACTAAATCAAATGGTTGGTTAGATGCATAGACAACTAGATTGATCACCTAATGTTAGCTAGAATTAGAAGCAAGAGCTTCCTAGAGGGTTATCAATCCACATGTTTTAAATAATTAAGTTTATAAAATAGAATGTAAATTACTTACATCAATAATTAAAAGGTATTGAAATAGAACATAAGAAATAATTGATAAATAAATAGACTAAAATGACTAATATAGAAATAAGCGGGTCAATACTAATGCTAAATAGGTTAAGTGTGATTCAAAAAATAAGTTGGAGGTCTATGAACAAGTGGATGAGAAAAAAGTGGGATTTGGTTGAGGGTAAGTGGGTGAAAAGATCTTGTTGTTATTTCTTACCACAATGATCATCGATTATTGATATGACCATTGATGGTTAAGGTGACCATCAATGGTTGAAACAACCATCGATGATTAAACAGACTGTTAGTGGTCAGGATGACCATTGGTGGTTATTGTGTTGGGTTTAGGTGATAAAAAGGTTAGATTGATGAGATTATAAAAGGTAATTTTGGGAGATTGGTTTATGCTAAGCTAATTTCAAAATACAAAGTAACTAAATAATTAAAAAAAAATCTTTATCTCTTAGAAGGTTGATTAAGTGAATGGTTAAAGTGATTGACTCATTAGTAGAGTCTAGCATGATTCTAGCAGAGTAATGATACTTGGCTATCAACTAAGGAGCAACAACAAGTTGGTTCTCTGACATGGTGGTTGGATCACTGGATTGTTGTATTTATATAAGAACACCTATAAAATAAGCTCTAGATGTAAAGGCTCTTGATAGTTGTGGATGGATTTTTTTCACCTCCTATTCCTCTCTTCTTATAGGTAAGGAAGGAGAAGTACAACAAGACATTAACAAGGGGTCCAACTTGCTATCTAATTTTATCTTCATCATGCATGGGCTTACACATAAATTAGACATTCTAATTATAGAAAATAAAGTCAGAGTTAAGGGTGAGATAAGTTGGTTTAGATGGTGGAACTTGACTGTCGATGATCAAGGTGACCATCGGTGGTCACCATGATCATTGGTAGTCAAGGGTCAAAGACAAGGTTGGTTAAAATGTGGGCTTTAGATATAAGGTCAACTAACTTAGGTTATGCTTGGTTATCAATTAAAATGTCAATGGTTGGTCCCAAGGGGGTCCTGAGGTGGTCCAGGGGAATTGCAACATTCAAAACCATCATGTGTGGATTTATAGTGTCTACAACAAGCACTATTAAGTACATAACATATCAAGTACACTATGAAAGGTATAAACATGGATAGAGGCATGTGTAAGTATATAAACTAAAACATGATAATGGAAAGTGTTCATAGAATAAAGTAACCTAGGTGTATTGTGATCAAAGAAGTAAATACCCCCAACATAATTAGAACATGAGATGTGTAAATCCCAACATTTGTATGTGCATATATCATGTACCTAGGTATATATGTATCACACTCAATGAAGCGTAAAACACATGTGTATATATTAAATAATGATATGTTCTCTGCTAGCATGGATCAAACAATATATGCCTAAGAAATAGTACAACTAAGAACATGTTGAAATTTTTTTCTATTTTTTGAATACTTGATTTTTTTGGTATATTTGGAATATTTTATTTTTTTGTATTTTTTAAGCTTAATTTAAATTCAAGGAGGTTATTACTCCTACTTTAAAGATAAATAACCATCTGATGGTTTTCCAAGATCATCTTTTTTCCAATAGTGTTTATGCCACATCATTTCAAGTGATTTAATATCATCTAGTAATGGAATGTCATTTGTTATTACTATATAGTTATCATTTTTTCCATCATGCAATATGTGGATTATTTTCTTTTTAAAATGGTAAGTAAGCCACATATGAATGGTATCAATTATCATTTTCATTTTTGTTTCCCAATATTGTCCAAAACAAAATGTGAGATTTGGTTTTGTACCCATTGCCCATATGATGGTATTTATCATTTTAGGTCTACATGCTATGGGTAAGTATAGATATCCAAGAGATTCGGGGGAAATAGAACAATGTTGTACTTATTTGAAAATATTCTACAATGTAGGTAAGTATGAGACATTACAAATAGTGTCCAATTTTTTTATATCAATTTGTGGATGCGGGTAAGAGACACCATCAATGTTTATGATAATTTTTAGATTTTCATATATTTGTCATTTTTTAGATTGATTTTGTGTGGAAATATTATAATTATTTGATCATTTTTATACTCTATCACACCTTGTATGTTCCCTTCACCTTTTAATTTATGAATATGGTTTTTCAATGTCACACATTGATTTTTATTATGGCTTATGATTTGATGATAAGCATAATATAGTGATCAGTTTTTAGAAATGAGTTTGTTCCCTGATATGGGTCTATTAGGAGGTAAAGATACCATGTGATGCTCAAGTAACATAGGAAGAATTAAATATGGAACATCTTAGTTTTATAAAATCTATATAATCTATTATGGAGTTTTTGAGATGACTCCACATTATTCACATGGTGTATGTTGGGAATTCAAAGAGCCAAACATGGATAATTAACTCATGCATAGGATGTCAAATATGCACAGAAGAATTATTCTCAACACAAAAATATTTCTCACTCTATTTTTAATTCTCATTACATTTTTAATCATTTGAGATTATATAAATATATAGGAATACTATTCCTATAACCTCTCTCCATATATCGTAATATTGTTATGGAACAATATTCTGATTACTTACTAATTACTAACAACCTAATACTTATTTACCTCTCGGTAAATCAACCATAGTAAATACTATTTTACTATTTAATTTTTACTACTCTATAAATACTCCATGTAAATATTATCTGTAACATTCACCCCCTAATGTTGACATGGTACAACATAAATCCTTTTACTGGAATAGCTACATGTGCTTGCCTCATAATCATGATCAAAGAAAGGCATGTAAACTTCCAACTAGTTGACTATCTTGTTGCACATGACCAAAACTATGTGAAGGAATGTATATCTTATTTACTCCATGAAAATAATTCACTTGGCATTCCACTGGTAGATCATCTTCATAAAAAAGGAAGGCAGTCAGAGGATTGTTACACTAGTAAAAGTTTATATACCTTTTTAGATCTATGGTTTTCTAGATCAACCACCAACCCTTTCCAAATCTATGAGTGTTAAAATAAACTTAGAGACATGATCTACAATGTTTTCTACTAGGAGTTAAAACATCAGGATTTTGTTTACATCTTCTACATATCAAACTGGAACTAAAAAAATACACACTAATGTCACATTTGACCTTGTACAAAATCAACTTCTTACTTATAGACATTATGTATGATTGTGCCACTCAATCTCACACAACAAATAAGACTGCCACTGCCACTGATAGTATTCTTTTACTTTAGTTGGTTTGGTTCTAAATGGAAAATAGAACATTGCTCTATGTTCACCTCCCACAATGTAAATATTTCCAAACAAACACACCACATTGTAAAACTAAAATTCACACCATGTTGAAATGAAATAAACACCACATATGTCACCAAAACATTGATGTAGCCCCATCATTGGTGACTAATGAGAGGTCACTAAAAGACCTCCTTCCTTTGTGTAGCCTCTAGTGCCTAGTAGATGATACTGCTTACTTAGAAGATATGTTGATGAAGCTCTGATTCATGATTTTTTCAATGGAAATCCCCTCACATTGTAGACATCATATACAAGCAAAAAATGCATTCGTAAGGAAATTTTTTAATGTTTTACAATATTTTGAAAATGACTCATTTTTGACATTTTTACATTATTATAAAACACTGTATAAAAAATGACTCAATCAACCTAATTCACTTAAATGAAACCCTAATTTTCACCTAAGGCTTAACAAAACCACACTTTTGATTTTTAAATAAAAATACTTTTGACTTCACTTTTTGATAATACCATAGTCAAGAACAACCTAAATACTTAAAACTAAATATATTACAATACAAAATGACAATATCGACATATCTTTGACTCATTTAATACTAAACACAAATGAAAAAGACTATGACCTTATTTTGACACATAAAGCTAAATGAATTAAACTCGCAATAATAGTTGTAGACCACTATATATACATCAACATGGAGATGAATATCAGTCTACCACATAATTTTTTAGAACTACTGATGTGGATCAAAAGAATTTGTAGAAAATGATGCATAAATAGCTGAGTGACAATAACTAATAGGCATGTGGAGCATTAGATTGTACTATCTATTATGCCTACTAACTATGATGCAATTTTATTAAGTTTTGGAGAAAAAATACATATCTATAGACTTGATACTCAAATATTGAAACCACTAATTATCCTTTTGATAGTAATTAATATGACCTCAAAGAGACTAATCTAGAACTTGGTGTGAGTAGTGAACAAATCTAATATAAGAATTTTTAGCAGATCTAATAATGATCCAATTGAGCAATGCAATCACATGACCTTAAGATCTCTATGCAATTGTTTAAATAATTTTCCTTTGCATAAAATTATTTCTCCATTAAAATGGTTATCTAAAAACTCATATGGCTCTTCCCTGCACAATATCTCATAGATCCATTATAGATATCTCCCACTCTGATACCATTGTTGGGAATTCAGAGAGCCAAACACAAATAATTAACTCATGCATAGGAAGTTGAAGATGCACAAAAGAATTATTTTTAACACAAATACATTTATCACTCTATTCTAAATTGTCATTACATTTTAATCATCAGAACTATACAAATATATATGAATACTATTCCTATAACCTCTCTCCATAATTCTCTCACACCTAAATCCCACTAATTAAGAAAACCTATTTATATATATTATTATAACCTATTAACAATAATTTAACAATATATATTTAATCCTATATCATAATATTATTATGTAACAATATTCTAATTACTTACTAATTATAAATAACCTAATACTTATTTACCTCTCAATAAATCAGCCACAACAAATACTATTTTACTATTTACTTTTTACCACTCCGTAAATACTCCATGTAAATATTATCTGTGACAGTGTATTTGCATTGGTCCCTTGTAATGTTTTTAGCCAAGAGGGATGAATTGAATAAAAAGAATCCACATGTTTATTTTTTATTTTTGTATTAACCTTATCTAAATGTGGTTTTGTATCCTCTAGTGTGAATATATTATGTGAAACATTTTCAAGTGGATTGAAGTTAGATTTTTGCAATTGTTCATCAATCACATCATGAGGAAGTTCATCATCACTATCATAGTAGTCTATAGATTTTTAATCTTGTTGCTCGGTGTTAACTAATAAAATAAGCTCAAATTTTGGATTTTATTATTATTTTGGTATCATTAGATCCTTTGGTAATGATTTTTATTCTTGATTTTCATCCATGTGAACCTCATTGGTTATTTCTTTATTTATTTATTGAGGTAAAGGAGTCATTTTTATTAATTCCCATATTTCATATGTTTGTGTATTTTCAAGTGGAATACAATGTTGAGGTGGTACTACTTTAGGTATCCCTTTTGTGTTAGAATCTACCATTTTAGAAAATTTAAACGGTTTATCATCACTATGCATGGTGAATAAGTTCCCACCATGTATAAATTTCACACATTAATGTAATGTAGATGGGATATATTTTATGGAATCTATCCATTGTCTACCCAAAAATATGTTATAGTGCAATGATTGACACATAACTTGGAATGAAGTTAGAATTTTTTTTGGCCCTAATGACACATCTAATGTGATTTGTCTAGCTAGAGGGCTACATGAAATATCAAATCCTTTGATTTTCATATCTAATTTTTGTAGAATATTTATGCTAGTACCCATGGTGGCTAAGAAATGTGTGATATAAATGTTTATGCTTGAACCATTATCAACTAACACTCTTTTTATTCCCTTATAGTAATATTCTCTTTTATTTGTTCATAAGGGAATACAAATCTATTTTATTTGTTCATAAGGGAATAAAGGTTAGGTTACCAAATACTATAAAATATTTTAAAATTAAATTTTCATTTATTTTAAAGGAATTAATCATGGATGCATATATCATTCACTTCCTTTTATTAGATTTCATAGCATTCCTTATTTTTCATACTTCCTACATGGCTAAATTAACCAAAAATCTAAAAAAGGATTAAAAAAACAAATTTATTTCATCAATTCCTTTTGTAATGCTATAGAGCCAGTGTCTACACCAACATACATGATCCCAACCCTTTGTTACACCTAGATCCTATTTGAATGATATATACCATCATGTACCCATTATTCACCCACAACTTATATTGGATTTTTTTTGTCCACACCATCACAACTTAAAAAATGTAAAGGTGCCCAATTTATCCCACCACATATTACTATGTAACATGTTCCTCTTAATCCTAAACTTGTTATCAAATTAAAATGATATGATATTATTGACCAATTGAGCAACATTCATGCTAAAATTTTAATCTTTAAACTCCTAAATCAATTTAATATATACAAAGATATTTTATATGAAACAATATGTGACAACCAAGCACTTAGTGATATTGAATTAGCCTATTTTGTAGATATTATGCAAGATCTCAAAAACAATGCAAATATTATAACCTTTAGCCATAAGATTTACCATCAAAATTTATTATTCATCAAGATTTTTATTTGTTCATAAGGGAACAAAGGTTAGGTTACCAAATGTTTAACCCTAAATTTAGATATGTGTGGTATTTAGGGATAAGAGGTATTATAGTAGATTTTACACAAGGATGGTGAACTAGCCTAATGATAATGCCAATTAATAGAAATTATATAAATAATATTCTAAAGTTATACAACTAAGATTATTAAAAATATTAAAGTACAACTATTGATAAATATTACAATGAATAAGGAATAAGGAATAATGATACGTAGATGTTTAACTTCAATGTAGGTCAAGGTAAATTTTAGTGGCCCATATAAAAATGAACTTGGGTTTTTTTTGGTGAATTTATAAGTATGTGTTTTGAAATTTTTGAGAAAGGTAACGAATTATGTTTAGGCATGGAAATGAATGGACATGTGAAATGTAACTTATTGTAAAAGGTATGTTGATTTATGATTATATGAAAAACTCATAGATGGATGGTATTAGTTTTATTAGATGGTAGGCCTTTGTTGTTTAATAATAGTAATGTCTTTAAATAATAACCATAATGTTGAATGATAAGTATGTTATCATTCCATAATTATGTTGTCACTTGATATTGCTATTGTAAATTGATAGCATTTTTGTCTCTCTACAATAATGTTATCACTCAATAACATTATTGTCATTCAAGAACATAGCTATCACACAACACCATAGTTTTCATATGAAAACTACATTGTTAAATGATAACTATACTTCCAAATGACATTTGTGTTATCTGATGGGTGACAATGTTGAGAGTAAGTGACAACTATGTTGGTGAGCAACAAAAGCACCTATATATAGTATCTATGTCTATATGCTTTAAAAATTTAATCTTTGAATGATTATATATTACATATAATGGTTAATAATCTCATATTGACTTTTGATGAAGTGGTGAATTATATTTATATGTATGAAATTTATTTTAAATAGTAGGTAAGTCAACCTAGAAAATTGACTTGCACTGAGATAATTTAGGTGAATACACATTGTTGACCACCCAATAAAATATCCAAATGAAAAATTTTAAAATTAAAATATTCATGATTTAAAGAATAATAGCCACTAAAATTTACCCTAATGTAGGTGTCTTGTAAATAATATTGACTAGATATGATGTGACCAACTAAAGCTTTCATGTTTTTTGTCACCTTTATTTTGATGTCTTCATATTGCATACACAAGATATCACTATTTTTCAAATAATCAACCCCTAACTTCTTCACCCTTAAAGAGACTGGGGTATAAATGGGTTAGTGGGCTCACATTGTCGATATACCCTAAAGACTCCTCTATCAATACATGCTACCTATATATCAAATACTCCAAAGAGGGATTCATACTTTTTTAGTTCTCCCCTACATGTTAACTTATGGATGAATAAGGACATAATGTGTGATAAACATAACCATCTAATGACCTATATTTTAACTTGAAATATGTGGCCTATGGATTGATATTTGAATGATTCAGACCCATGGAGATACTACTCTTATAACTGATATGGAAATAGGGATGAATAAGGTAGGTTTTCTCACTTAAATATTTGATTGAGTGCTTCTTGGTATATTTACTTGTGAGTTGTATATGATTTCCAAGTGAGGAATGAATGAGGATTGATATTGTATATATACTAATCCATTTTTAAAATATTCCACACTAAAGCACTTAGGCTAGCCTTTAGGATACATTTCATTTTCAAATTGGATGATTTTGAGGTATTGTAAACTTTTTAAGAAAGGTGGACACTTGCATTGACACAAGTGTTTATCTAGGATAAAAGTGTCTAGGAATCTATAAAATAGGTACATGTCTAAAACTAGAAGTGAAGGATAATAATTAGGTTTAGAGATTTTTTCATAGTATAAAAGGCTAGGTCATCAAAATAATAATGGTTAGACTAAGAGATAATTAATTTAAGCACAAAGAGATAAGTAAACATGAGACTTTTGACAATAAGTAGGTCTATAACTATAAAAGGTACAATCATGATGGATATTTTTCAATTGTACAAGACTAGAGTACTATATAAATTAGATTTAGCATCTAGAGTGTGAGATAACATTGTAATAATTATTTGCTTTGTGATTATGTTTATAATATAAAATTATTATCTTACCTTTTCCACATGTAGATTGTGCTTGAGTATAAACCTTTGAATTATCAATGCTATTTGTAAAGGAATTATCCTAATACTCTCCTATACCAATATGTGTCATGAGATGAGTACTTGTATATATTAATAGGATGTAAATCTATGTTGTGCAAATGATCATCTATATTCTCTAGAATTTCATTGTCATTATTATCTCTATAAATAATAATATGAAACTATGCAAATTGGATACTCTAAATTAACCAACAAGGGAAGATATCGAATTGTATTTTTTTTCTCTCCACTAGCTTATGTTTTTGTTTTTTTTTGTTTCATCATTGATGGTCATAAATGGAACCTTATCATTTATTTTATTTGATTCTTCACCTCATATGTAATATTTTTTTCTAATTTGATAGATTTTTGGAGGCACTGTAGAATAATGCATAAATTTTTATTTTGAATTACCCTCATTATTAAATTGCATCATTTTATAATGTTTTAAAGGATCATTGTTTGTGTATAATTTATAAAAATAGATTTCATGCATGACCTTCACATATATCTTTAATGTAGGTTTTGTTACTTACTTATAATGTATCCAAGGTCAATCCAAAATAAAATTGTAATGTAGATGATTAGGCATGATCCAAAATATAGTAGGTAATTTCTTGGGTCCTACTATCACATCCAATGATATTGATCCAAGTCCTTAATGTGGAATGTTATGATCCTATTATAATTTTATTTTATTTTTTAATAGTATCCATATTTACACCCAATTATTATAATATAGTTATATTTCAAATATTCATGTCTAATGTATTATCTATCAATACATGTTTGACTAGATTACCTTTTAATTTTAACCTAAATGAATAATAGAAGGTTTTTCTCTATTGTGTGTTTATTGGGAAAGTATTCCTTTTCAATGGAAATAATTTTTTCACTATATTTTAATGCATTCATAATGGAGGAAAATTATGCAGGTTTTGTATCATTTTGGAGAGTTTTATCACATTATGCCTCATATATGATGTCCTTGTAAATATTTGGTATCATTTGTAATTCAAGGATACAAATATTAGCATGGTAGTTTTTAGTTTATTAATGATATCATATTGTTTAGTTTGACTATATGGCCTTATGGGAGGTAGAGGGAGATGAGGAATATCATGTTAACAACCTCTATATTTTTTCACATGGTGGGGAACCCTACCTCTTATATTAGTGACAATATAAACCATAGAATCCAATATAATCCTAGGGAAAATAACATGGGCAAGATGGAAGTTGATACAACATTGAGGTTTTGGGGGAGGAGGAACAAAATGAGTCATGCATGCATTTTGGTGCCAAGTGATAACAAGAATCAATTTAGATTAAATATTATAACATTATGAATTAATGAATACTAAATATTGTTCATTATTAATTTCATCCTTATCAATGCACCAAGATTTGATCCATAGAATTACATATTTATTATAGATTTTGAATAGTAAAGGAAAAACAACATGTAATGATGATAATCACATATTGAGTTAAAAAATAAAAAAATATGTATAGACAATATAGCCATGTGTAATTTTTAAATGAGGGAAAATCAAAAATCAATTCTAAAAATTATATGTAAACATAGAAATATAAAACATTAGAATGAATGATGAAACCCTAAGGTAAAATTAGGGTTTTTCTATGTTCTAGAGAAAATGTAGTTTCACCAATATATTTTACCTTATTTTTTAAAGAGATCCTAAATAAGAAAAAACTAAGAATTAATTCAAATTTTATAAATTATAGTAATAATACATGAATTTGAATGTAAAATCAAAATATGATTCACCAATTACAACATAATATAAATGGAATGACATAAGGGATTTTGATACTTATCATTTTATTTGTATATGTAGGTTTGAGAATAAATGCATATTATTAAAGGGTTGAAAGTATACTATGAGTTTCTCAAATCAACAATTGGGTGTTTAAAACCACTTGGGAAAATCTATCAAACTATAGATGCCCATTCCAAATGATAACATTTATCTTTTGTCATATTTTTTTGGGTAGATTTCACATCTCTACTTTGTCATAGGTCATTATACCTACTTGTAATTCATCTCTATGAATGAAATAATTGGATTTTTATGTGTGGATTATCTAAAAACTTCTCTCTTTATCTTTGAAACCCTAGTTATACTTTTGACACTAGGTTTAGGCCTATAAAATGGGAAATATGTGGGTTAGTTCAACCTCAACCACTCTTTAATGAATTTTTTAGCACTGCATATGTATTCAATACTCTAAAGAGGGAATTCAAGCTATATGAAGTTCCCCCCACTAGATGTATGAGTGAAATGTTTAATATTTTATGAATGTAACCTATAATCTATCTTTTTACACTTAGAAAATGGAAAACTTGGCCTGGATTAGGTGCTTTAGACTTGTCTAGGTCTTGTTCCTTGTGATTGGTTTTTGAATTATAAATTTTAGGGAAATCCTTGAATGTGCAAGTGTTAGAATAGGATTTCTTGACAATGTTATATTATCCAATAGGATTATCCCTATTTTACATTTATATTATAACATTTGGGTACTTTCTCACATCATCGACATGAAAAATGTATAAAATATCTCATAAAGATAATTTGAATTTTAAAAATGATCATTTTTTGGTATGGGGATGAGTCTAATAGAGTTGGACTCCTATAAAAAAATTTAAGCATATGATTTTTTTTACCTTTTTAAAATATATGACTAATAATTTGATGATATGGAGATAATCTAAATATGGAAATTGACAATTTAGGCACATACTAGAGAATTGTTGTAGGTGATTGATAAGAAATCAAGTATATTGAATCCATATAAAACATATGGATGTGAGAAAAGAGTGTGAAAGATCCATGTTTTTATTCAAAATTTATGTAAGGTGAATGTATGTCAATTGTAATATTTTCAAGTTTATAATACCATATTTTAGTTTCTACACAAGTATTATTACATAACCCTTTGGCCTCAAAAAACTCCAATTATCACTTACCTATAATTTTTGCGCCTAGGCTTACAATAGGTAATGGTAAAGGTGATTTAGAACAACATAATATAGTTTATAATATAGAATGTTTATATAATGCAACTAATTTTAGGCTACTAAATAAATTCCTATGAGCCTTAAGGACTATGCCTTGTGATGGTTTTATGAACTTCCTCTTCAATTTATACATGCTTTCAATCCTTTGGATAACTAGTTATTAGCTCATTTCTATATAAAAAATAGTGAGAAGGTCCCATATGCTCAAATTGTACAAATTAAATAAAGACATAATTATCCCATTAGTGGCTATGTGTTTCACTATAAGACTATTCTTTAAAAAATGAAAAATCTTATGAATGACAAGGAATTATAAGATATTTTTAGGAAAAGTTTTTTTTGAACCTTCATGAGTGTATTATGTTCAATTTTCTTAATATTTTGATGACATGTGTCATGCAATCAAATAACACAAGGTCAAGCTTCTTTCCATAAACAAATTAAACTATTGGAATAGTCTTCTAATGTCTTCTAATGTTAAATTTCAAATCAAGACTTCTTTCAAAGAAAAGACTAATGATACTAAGAATGAAACTAAAACAAAACTTCATGTGGTTTCACAACTTACTAATTGGCTTGTCCTTTTTTCTCCTCAATGGAGACAATTTACATGGTTATCAAAACCTCATCATAGCGTGTTATGAAGGTTACTTGAATGCAACTTCATATCCTTTCAACCACCTATGAAAATTGACATGAAAAATCCAACACATAATATTTTTCATATCAATGCATATTGGGATTATCTTAGATGCACACGAAATTTGATTTAATATATATTTTTGGTTTAATACATAAGGTCCAAGTCCTAATTGAGAATAATTATTTTGAGCTTAATGATAATAACACACCTACTAATGTTTTGATTGTATGACCTAATATAAATCTTAAAATTTTTATTAATCCATTTATGAATCATGAGGCACAAGAAACCAAGGATATTATTGAAATAAACATTACTTACAATACACATCCTCCTTTGGGTTTTTATGTTCTTATAATTAAGAGGCTCATCATATAGATGGACTTATTGGTATAAATAGATACACAAGTAAAAATTAGTAAGTAAAGTAAAAGGTTTTGGTGGAAAACATAAAAACTTGTTTAGAGAATAATGTTACCACTTATAGTAGGAGCTACAAATATCACTTCATGGTTCTTAGTTTTTCCAACACTAGGTATTTGACATGTTATTCGGATGACCACAAATACATAAGATATGTACAATTTCATATTCAGTATGTAGATGCTTGATTTATATTCATAATAAAAGAATTGGTTATAATAATAGGTGTTATATATAAGTAACCTACTCAATCCAATAAATTTCAAAATATGACTCTATAGCAACCTATTTTATAGCCTACACATGTTCTACCTCCTGTTGATGCACTTTTAGTGCTCCTTTTGTGTCGCTAGGGAACAAGGGGAAGTGAGAAACTCAATTTAAAGTCCTAGAATGACTTGGGGCTTGAGTTATTTATACAAATATTGATTGGAATAGCACAAATAGTAGATATATGATCACCACTTCAAAGTCTTCAAGCAAACCCTACTATAGAGACAACAAATATTATGTAATGACATGTTTCTTAGCTAATCTTTATGAATTATCTTAATGTTTACCAATTATTACCCAAGATGTAAATGAAAAATGGATATATACAACATGATCTAATCTAAGGTGTTTCATGAGTGGGTCCAAAAGAGATAGGGTAGGGCAAAAAAGAGATTGTGCTAGAGATGTATGAAACTACCAATTTTGCTAACTTCTAAGGTAATACATATGAAACTAACACTTACCAGCCCTAGTGTAATGATAAAAAATAAATAGATATAGTTGCATCTATATGTGTTATGTATTACATAACACATATAGATGCAACTATATCTATTTATTTTTTATCATTACACTAGGGCTGGTAAGTGTTAGTTTCATATGTATTACCTTAGAAGTTAGCAAAATACATATAGATGCAAATGAGAGAAAGCAGAGCAAATATACTATCAAACTAGTTAGCCTGGTGTTAAGCTCAAATTAACAGATGCACGTATAAAATGTAATTTCTAGATAAATTTGCATAAAGGAAATAATTATATAACAAATCTTGAGGAATAAAAAAATAATAATTAATCACTATAGACAATCTTGCAAATTCTTTGGCTTTCTTGTATTGATTCTTGAAAATGATTATTTTTTATTTATAAAATGAAGGGAGACCCCTATTTATAGGCTCAAATACCTAAGATGATTTTGAGTGGGCCCATAAAAGGTTCCCAAATATATCCAAGTGGCTTAAACCACCACTTTACAATGGAATATTCTACATTTGAAATTACAAAAAGACTACAAAATATTCCAAAAGGGTTGGAGGTTATTTCTAGAAAAACTTGTTATTTTTGTTGTTTTTGCTTCTTCTCATTATACTCCTAGGTCTATAATTTAGTACATGATTGATAATATTTATCTACCTGAGAAAAAACTAAGATCATGGGCCTAAATAAATCAGGTATGTCCTAGATTAGCCTGATGTACTCCATGAGTATGGGTTTGAGGGTCTCTTCTATCACCTCTACCTTCTGTACTCTTTGATTAGCAAATGAAATATGTCAATCACCTCTATTTATATCTTGGCACTAGCCATATCCTACTAGAAGTGTGTGATTAAGACCTTCATCTATGCCCTAAACTCCTACTCTTTCATGAAGGAGACATCATGCTTGGTTGCTCTGATAATCATGGCATCCTTTAGTAAGTGGGCTATCTTGAACTCAATTTTATCAAAGGATGTGTTTGCATCCTTGAGTTGATCAAAACATGTCTTCAAAATACTCCTCCTATTCATGAGGATGGTCTATGTAGGCACTATGTCCTTAAGAGGCAAAACTTTAAGATAAGGGAATTTGTTACTTCTTACCACTCTTGATAAGTTTACCAATTTGGTGTCATAGTAGACAAGAATTTGGTCAAGCTTGGTGACCACCTTAGCTTGTAAGATCCCCTCTCCTTATCTCTTCTTCATAACCTTGTATAGGTTGAAAACATTTATTAAAACATTGATTATTGAAATCAAAGTGATGTATGGCATTATAGGTAGCATTTTCTCTTTCAACCTTTGCAACTCCTATTACATTCCCTTCATTATAGTAATGGTGGATTCTACCTATGATTTTAATATGGACACCAGGTCCTTAGAATACTCTTGTACTTCCCTAGGGCATACTTTTATTTTCTTAGTTAGAGTGAAGAGTGGTTCTTAACTCTCATATATCACAACCAAGCTAGAATGTGGTTGTTTTACTTATCTCTAAATTACCCTCTTCATGGTATTAGAGGTGGGGTCAAATCTCATCCCAATTTAGGTTGGAGCTTAGCTTACCTAAGGCCTCCCCTACCTTATTATTTATATCATGATTCTCACCCATTTTAGGGTGGTTGGATGAATGGGAGGTGGTTGTAGTGGGAGTGCTTAGGTAGAATAAGAAGCTAGGGTTACAATTGGAATACATATTGGTTGGGTCTCATTGAACAAGGACTTAGTTGATCCCATATCTAGAATAAATGAGTGAAATGTAGAGGGCTCAATCACTTTGTCTATTATAGTATGGAGAAGTGAGTATTTCCAAGAGAATGATTTAGGGATGGGCCTCAATGTCTTGGTGGGTGTGAGGGAGCAAAAGGTGAGTGATGTACTTATAGTGGCTATCTAGGATGGAGTAGACTCTATAGCCTATCTAATTTTAGTGTTATGGGAGCTCAATAGAGGTGGAAATTTGGCAATGGCATGAGATATTAATGATGGAATGGTGCCTCTAAAGGAATTAGTGGTTGGGGATGTGAACATGGAGGTTGCATGGGTAATAGAAACAAGGATAGTTGTGAATATACTAACGATAAGAAATGAAGGAAAAGGTGTTGTACTTACTGAGGGATTTTGGGAGGTTACTAGAGAGTTCTTCCTTATATAGACTTTCTTGAACCTCTTCCCTACCAATTCTTGTAATCCTTATAATGAGATATCAATTCCTTATGGGGAGCCTTCCTCTAGATCAATAATATTAGGATTCAATTGGTTAGACCTCTATGGGGAAACTTCCTTAGCATGTGTAGAAATAATTATTAGGCTTTGAGAAGGTCTATACTATCTACTTGACTTTCTTTGCCTGGAGCTCAGAGGTATGTTTTTCCCACTTGGATTAGCTTGAATTGGGGGCCTGAAAGGTCTATTTTTTATAATATGAGTGTCATCCTCCTCTTATTCTTCCCACTAATAGTCCAAATTAAACATGTTCCCATAAGTTGGTAGGAGCTAAGGTTTCTCTATGTCTTCTTTCTTCCTCTCTCAATCAAGTCTCATCTCAAGTGGAATGTTATTCTTTATTGCATTCCTCAAGACCACCTCATCATTCATTATATTGAGGTATATCTAATCATGTACCTTGTCTTAATTCCTATACTCTATGACCACATCTCTTTTAAATTTGGTGAGGTGTCTAGCAATGATCTAGTTTGGATCTCTCATTTTGAGGTCATCTTTGGTTAATAGGTAAGAATCATAATGCCTCACTACCACTATTACTTCTTGTCACTATTTTACCTTGGCTTTCCCTAGCTGGTAAGGAGCCTTATGTGGGTGTGTTTTCTTCTTCCTCTTAAAGAGGCCATCAATTCCATGTAGAATTTGGTAAGCTATTTCTTATTTTTCCAACTTCATTGGCACATACTTTGGTATCCTAAAGGGAATACCGTTACCCCCTCTACTCATATGACTATGAAATCAAGGTAGATCTAGAAGCTACATATATATTTTAATGCTTACCTAACCTAAGACAATACCCTTTACATTTCACATTCCATGATTGAATTGTAGATAGGGGATAAAAATACTCTACAATTATTTTTATATGGCACCTAAAATTGTGAATATGCATTATATAATATGTTTGAGGCATTTCTTCATCTCATTCAGGAGTCCATGAGTTTGACCCTAATTTTGCAATTACAAAAATAACATCCAACATGTAGCTCATCATGTAAAATGGATCCCCATTCTAGGAAGTATTATTCATGGATATAATTAGGTTCCTACTAATAATATCCCCAAGTGAGGGGATCTATTGATCTTCTAGTATTATTTGCAATAGTGGGATAGCCCTTATATCTATGTATCTAATATGAGCATTATCAAATACTTTATTTATTAGGGCAAGGCCAATCTTGACTCCTTATTTGAATTGGGAAATGGGTATATTCCCTTGGTCATCTATGAAGACTCTAGTTGGGTTTGGTATTCATGAAGCCAAGATCATCTCCAACTTATATGCCTCATACCAATTATCAATGATGATCTGATTATAGTTTAGCTAGGGCAGGGGCATATCATAATATTTTTCAAAACTCAACCCTATAAAGAAGTTAATGGGAAGCCCTAGGTTTATGTATTTGAGTAATATATCCTCATATTTTGACATCCTAAAGATGCCATATACGAAGTCAACACATGATATGACCTTAGGTTTTGTTACATCTTTATGAAGACTAGTATCTTGGAGTGCTAAGATGTCTAAAGCAAACTAAATGACATGAGGTATGGTATAGTAACCTTTGAGATCCATAGATCCTTAAACATTATGATAAACACTATTTCAATGCATATCCCCTAAGTTTATGGCCTCAATGATGAACTCTATGTCCTTAAACACAATTAATTTACTATATTGAAATAAGAAATCATCACTTCTAAATGTAATTCCCTTACCCAAAGTGAAGGGTCCTTCTCATGCCATTTATGTAGTGTTTTTAGTTAGAAATTTATGTCCTCTCATATTTCTCTATAACTTTGGAGTTCCAACAATGGTAGATAGGGCATATTCGATGAAGATTTTGAGCTTTGTTGAACTTTGAGAATATAAATTTTAGAGAGACAACAAATGCTTAGGGGTTTGAATGTAAGTTTAGGTGATAATGATCAAGTTGAGTAGCCTTTTGAGGATTACCTTGATAAATTCAAGATTATGATGGGTTTATCACCCTTCAAAATTTAGAATTAATGTGCCTTTGATTCATCATCAATTTTATCTTTAAAGCTAAAATTTGCCACCATTTAACATGTGGTAAGCCACTTGGGATCTAATTAGGCACTCACAAGGCTCAAGGGTGACTAAGTTGCTTAGTTATCTCAAACTAGGATACATGGCACTTTCTAATTAGTCTCAAGTGCTCTAGATGTGGCTCTATGTGATGAATCATTTATTTAGTGCCATTTTTTGTTTTCATGAGCAATTAGAACCTAGCTTGGATAGGTGGCTCTTTCATGGGAAATCTAGATCTTTCTAGGATGGGTGTCACCTTTGAAAGGCCTCTAGGTAGATGTCATCAACTTGTTTTGAATGTGTGGCTTGGGTTGAGCCACATGTCACTCTCAAAGGTAATTCTATTGATCTCAGGATGTAGCTCTATGGGAATGACATGAGACATCATCTTGATGGGCTCTCAAAGGTGATCAAGTGGTTCTTTAGATAGAAGTAGTGTGAGCATGACAAGTGTCATTATCATGCAAGTTTGAGGGGGACATGCATCGTTATCACAAGTTAATCTTAATTATTTTACCACTTATGATTCTTAAGAGAGGTTTGGATAGTTGAATACCATCAAGCCTTGATCAGATGGCTCTAGTGCATCAACATGGTCATTTTATGGGAACTTACAAGCTTTGGATCAAATGTGATGTAGTATTGACATACATCAGTCCCAAATGAACCTTTGGGGACACACATCACTTTAAAAGGATACTCATATTTGGATGGTTGAGATTAAGACACATGGTGGCATCTCATAAGGTTCTTTGTTGTAGCAGGATGCATTGTGGTTTGGATCGATCAGGTTTACTTATATGGACTAGGATCTTGACATGTAGAATATAGATTTGAATTCCAAAGGATAAATCCTTTTTATGCTCTCAAGATGGCACCACATGGCTTTTGGGGCTCACAGAGCCATTCCAAATTTCATGTGTAGAGTAGGAAATCATTGAGGCATAGTGAAGGCCTATGAAGTGGACATCTATCCTCTTTTGGTTATGATCTTAAGTTTGATGTTCCATGAGGTAGCTTAAACCACTATTATAACTTTGACATCCTATAAATTCATGTGAAAGTTAAATTAGACTTTGTGAAACATCAAATTCCCATCATAAGCAAAATGAAACTAATTTAAAGTAAAACTATGTAAGCAAATACGTCAAATAGAATGTAAGGTTAGTCTGGTAGGATTTGGTGAGGTCTATTATGTTCATGCCCCTTAAAATACCAAGTGGAATAATTTGACAAAGGCCTATCTAAACATCTTAAATCAATTCATGGTTAATTATCCATTGAAACTTAAAGAGAACTTGAAGTGACTTACAATAATTTAGGTATTTTAAATGCTAGTTTGTATTTTAAAATGAATGTATAACCAAGAATTGCTATGAAGTGTCAAATTCATTACTATGCATACAAATAACCCTATAAGTTTGGATTTTAGGAATTTTGAATAATGAAAATAGGAGGGTCTCCATTCTAGGAATAGGGGGTAGTTGAGCATCAAAAAATGGTGATCTTTGTGGGGAAACATTGCAAAATGTTAGAATATAGATATTTTCTTCAAACACTAATTGAAAAAATTAATCATCTCACTAGGATTTTCAGCTAATATCAAAACTATTTTTGAAACAAATGAAATCCCATAAGCTATAAAGAGAGTTTAAATCTTGTGTAAAACCATTCTATGTATGTGCTTTGATGTTCTTTGACCATTGATGATAGGTTTGGAAGTGTTAGCTTTTAAGTTTCAAAACATCTAGACATGAAATGACTTAAGCATTCTTTAGATTAAATAATAATACTCTGATCAATTAGGGATGGCTTAAACATTGCTCTATTTCTATCCAAGCATCTATAGCTTGATAAATATACCTTTGGTTGTACTTTGGGCCTTGATCTACTACCTCCTAGGCATCCATAACTCTGGTAGAGATTGCTTAAATAACCATTTTGGGAATGTGAAGTAGTTTATGATTTCACTTCATTGGTGTATCATATTTTTTGATTCCCCTTTTTTATACTTGAATTCATAGACTAGAGTGGTTTGGAAATAGAATTACCTAGGTGTAATGAATGTGTCAAGACATAATCTGAATGTTATTCATTTTGAGATAGTACTTTATACCTAGGAAATTTATTTAGTGAATATAAGTGATAGTATAGAGGTCCACACAGATTCAAACTCTTGTTTAATAAAATGATTAGTTATATGAACTATAAAATAGCCTTAAAATAGCCTATGATCTTCATGGGAAGACTAACTTTTGATTAACCTTGCATAGCTTTTCTAAATTTGAATAATGCTAGAGGTTTACAAACTTTAGACTACCAATGTCTAAGATTAGTAATCCCATCTCCCTATTTTAGGATCAGATTTATATACTTAATCCAATGAATTCTTGTCTATAGGACTTATTACTAAGCTAAATCACATGATAGGAAATAAACACACAATAGGAAAGCAAATCAAAATAGGAAATGATGAAAAATAAAAGTAGTAAAATAGGAAAAAACATAACAAGAAATCAAAGCAAGAAATGAAACTACACTACCCCTACCTACTCTATTTTTAAATAAGCTTACTCTCCTAATGTAATTTGGGATAGGGAAATAGATAAGTAATGCTTCATGTATTGCCCATTGACTGGCAAGGCCAAGTCATTTCCTTCTAGGTCTTTGAATTTGAACGTGTTTTCACCAAGTATCAATGTTACTTGATAGGTTCCAATCCAAAGGAGAGTGAATTTATCATGTTGTCCTTTCTTTTCATGAGCCTTGTCCCAATGTAGGACTAAGTCTAAGATTTAGAATGATTTGACTTTGGCTCACTTATCAAACCATCTTTTCACAATATACTGATGCTTTTTGAAATTTTGTAATGCTTCATCTCTAGTATCCTCCATTTGGATGATGTTTATTATCTGAGATTGCACTCTTTCATCATCTTCCATGTACTCATCCATGAATTCATATGTATGTAGCTTCAAAGTGATGGGAAATATAGGTTACTTCCCATAAAATATTAATAATGGGGATGCCTTGAGTACCTACTTATATCGAATCATGTCTGCCCATAGAGAAAACTTTAGTAGGGAATGCTACTCCCTTGGTTTCTTTTTTGCAATCTTTTTAATGGCATTCATCAAGTTATTTTTAGTGGATTCAGCCACTTCATTACCCTAAGAGTAGTATTTTTAAGTAGACTTGATGATGATCTAATTTTAATACACCCATTCTGTGAACTTAGCTAATGTACAGGTTGGACCATTGTCACATACTAGAGATAAGGGTGTTTTGAACTGAGTAATAATGTTTTCTTATAGGAACTTGATGACATCAATTATTTTATTATTCTTGGTGGCCATTGATTTGGTCCACCTTGTGCAATAGTTAGTAGAAATGAGTACAAATTTTTGTCTTATCAAGGATTTAGGGTTAATTATGCCCATGAAGTCTAGGTTCCATTATGCAAATGGCTTTGCCTCAATTATAGGTTATAGAGGCATTGCAACCTTTATTTTTCTTTGGTTGAAGACCTAAAATTTGTTTCATGTTCACACATGAGCATGTGAATCTTTAAAAATAGTTATTAAATAATAGCTATCCCTTAATATCTTGTGTGCTATAGTACATCTTGAAGTATGGCCATTTCCCAGCTTGTCATGGAAGCTATCTATGATCTCAATGGCTTCAACTTTGGAGACACACCTTACATAAATTATTTCATACTTTTTTATATAGGGGACCCCTCTCTTGATCATAAAGTGAGATGATATCAACTTGAGGGATATTTTCTATTCTCTTTTAAGGTGTGAGTGACATACTCCATGTAGAAATTAATGGACAAAATCTTTATAACAATCTCCTCTAGGTACATGATGTGCTTTGAATTGTAGAACATTAATACAAGGATTAGTTTTTGAAATGAGTTGGATGATACCTTGAACCCTAACTAATTTAGTATATTTTATCTCTAAATTATATTCTTAAAACTTGGTCATCCACTTCCCTCTTCTTTCCTTGAGTTTGTTCATCCCAACATAAATTTAATAGCTAGATCAGACAATATATTGTGTCTTATTCCTTGGGATGTAGTTTCTAAAAAAAATTATCCTTCACTAGTGCATAAGCTTGTTTATATAGAATAGGATGGTTTAGCTCTACATTATTTAAATGAGTTCTTGTGAAGGCTATTGAGTGCTCTTTTTCATCTTCTTTTTGTGTTAGGATAACATCAATAGTATGTTCAGAAGAAAAAGAGTATAGATAGAAATACTTATTAAAATTAGGACTTATCAAGATAGGAGCTTGAATTATAGCCTCCTTGATGCCTTAAAAGGCCTACTTCACCTCAACTATCCATTCTATATTGGCATCTTCCTTCAGCATGGCATTGAGTAGTCTCACAATCTCTGTAAAACCAAAGATAAACTTTCTTAAAAAGTTGACTTTACCAAAGAAATATTTTAAATCTTTTTTTCTATTTAGAACTTGTACTTTCAAATTTTCATTGATCCTATAGATTTCAATTATCATACCTTATTGAGTGATTATATGTCCTAAGATTTTACCTACAGTCACATAGAAGATACTCTTCTTGGGGTTCAAGAAGATATCATACCTTCTACACCTCTCAAACACTTGCTCTAAATACATCATATGATCTTCCATATTTTTATAAAAAAATATTAGATCATCCATGTAAATATTAATTTACTTACCTATTAAACCATGGAATGCATCATCCATTGCTCACTATAAATTTACTCCTGCATTGATTAGTCTGAATGGCATTCTTTTGTAGGCAAACATTCCCCACTTAGTGGTGAAAATAGTCTTCATCCTATCATTCTTGTTTACCATGGCTTGATTGTAGCCCAAAAATCCATCTAAAAATAAAATAATTCCAAAGCCACTTACCAATTATATGACTTCATCCAAAGATGGCAAAGGGTAATTGTCCTTTTTAGAAGATCTTTTTAGATTTTGAAAATCAACACAAAGGCAAATTTATCCATTATTTTTCTAGATAGGTACAAGGTTGGAAACCCATGTTGAGTGCCATATAAGAAATGTTATCCTTACATCAAGAAATTTCTTTACTTATTTATAAATTAATGGTTCTAACACTAGATTTACTAGTCTTTACCTTTGCCTGAAAGGTTTGCAGGCTTCCTTTAAGTGGATGGTGTGAGTGATCACACTATTGTCAAATATTTTTATGTCATCATAAGACAAAGAGATGATGTCTTTAAATTTGGTCAAAAGGGAATCCTCTCTCTTTAATTTTTTATTAGTGCACACTTAGCCAATGTCAACATTCTACTCATCTCAGGGTTCCCTAGGTTTACTTGTAATCTTTCTTCCTTACTTTGGGCTGTTTAGTTTCATTTCCTTACTTATATGGGTAGAACATCCTATATAACGAGATCATACCTTTGGGTATCTAATCTCTTTAAGTTAGACTATTCCATCTTTGTGGTCCTTTAAAAATTTTACAAGACTTTCATCTTATTCATCGATAATGGAGGATTCAAGCATACTAGTGTTGCATAGTAAGTCAATTATTTATTAGTCATCATCGAAGACTTAGAAGTGGTTAATTTTATCTAGTATAGATGGACATGAGAATATCTCCATAGTGATTTCTTGTAAGTTTAAGGCTTTTGGAGGTACCAAATTTGTTGTCATGGATGTTAAAGCATTTGCTAACTAGTTGCATTCCCTAAGCAAAGAAATAATATTTAATGAGTCAAAGTATTTGATTAAGTCCCAAACTCAAAATTCATACTTTCTTAAACAACAAAGTTTGCATTGATAGCTACTTCTAATTTTATTAACCAATAACTAAGAATTATCATAGACTAATAATTATTTAACCTTATGTTTAATTGAAAAATGAAGTCCTAAAATAAGAGCTTCATATTCTACTAAGTTATTAGTGCAAGATAGCTGTAATCTATAAAAAGCCAAATACTACTTCCCTTCAAGATTTTTTAGAAAAAATATGATGCCTGAGCCTTGTTTAGCTTGTGCACCATCAAATTAAAATATCCAAGGGACTTTTTTCTTCCTTCACACCAGTACCTATAATAATATTAGTGGTATCCAAAGTATAAACACCCAAATCAGAAGACTGGTAGTTTACCTTTTCATTCTTGGCATTGTTCTTTATAATCATATACTTCATCTTGGGCTCATGATCAATCTTGATCTAATTGGGGATCCCTCACCAAGGCAACCATATGTGGGAATAATCCATGGACATGTATCCATTCAAGGATTTAGTCTAGTCAGAACTAAGTAACAACCCATAAGCTTCAGGTATGTTGATGACCTGAATGTTGATGAGATATTGTATACAAGGATATTGAGCTAACTATATGTGGATGTGTAAATATTCACCTATCACCTTTACTTTTGACTTGTCCAACTGTATCACCACCTTCTTAGATTTAACTGGGTTTAACCCTAGCTTTTGACATATTCTTAGGGGTATAATATTAGCAAAAGCACTAGAATCAAGTAAGAAATTATGGAGATTTTTACCAAAAATTATAATGGTTAATAGGAATGGTCTAACCTCATGCTTGCTCTTGTACATTACTACATTGGCATGAGCTTGTTTAGCTTTATTGGAGCTAATATTTTCATTCAAGGATTTCAACAACAAATCACATTATTTAGTGATTTATGTGATCTCATGTAATGTTATATTCACCTTAATTTTCTTCATGTCTTCTACTATATTGTATCCACCTTTTGATGTTATGTAGGGAACCTCTATTTCTGGTTGACTCTCCTTACCTTTGGGGTGTGGAGGGTTATTATCCATTTTGCTATTAGAGGGTATGTCTTACTTATTAGGTGGAGTACAAGTTGTCAAGGGTGGGTTCTAACCTATTTTTCTCAAGGCATAATTGCTCCCTTGGTATTAATAGAAAGCATGCACCTCTTCAATGTTATCTTTAGGTTCATTCTCATCTTGGTTAGGAAAGTCATAAGTCTCAACCATGAGGATCATTTCAAGGTCTCTAGGAGCATGATTAGAGTTATCATAGCTTTTATCATTGTTTTGATCAATGGGATTCATGTAGAATCCTTCCATTTGACTCTAAATGGATTCAAATGCATGGCAACATTCAACATAGTCAAGTTCACCATGTATAGTATTATTGTGCACTCGATACCAATTAGGCAAGGCCATTTCAAAAATATTGATCTTAGGTAATTTTATCAAAATGGGATTACTATTTTTGTTAGGTATATTTAAATTCATGTTTTATATTTGGAAATTATAATTCCTATTAGAGCTCTCAATAGAGTTACCCATTTTTGGATAGTCCTTTAGATTGAATCTAATTCTCCCTTTAGAGGTTTTGGGTTCTTGGTTTGGGTGGTATATTAGACATTTGTGTTGTTCATAGGTACCATTGCTTGATTATTATAGGGGTGAGTCCCCAATTTTTCTTGATTAGAGAGGCCTAGATATTGGTTAGGTGTAGCATGGCTCAAAGGCAACTGGTTGGTCACTGGTAGTTGGTTCAATGCAGGGTGGTTTTAATTCATATTAGGAATAACATTTAGAGAAGGTAGATTTGGGTCAAAGTTTGGTATGGAAAAGGTAGGGTGTCATTGTAAGTTTATTTTCTCATCAAGAAGACAACCATCATTGGATCCAAATCATTCTTTTATATTTCTAGAGTTAAGTCATCAACATGTTTATATGGTGGGGATGTTAGGGTGTACATCTTTTGGAACCTAGTGTTAAATGTTCTAATTGGCTCCTTTGGGTCCCTTTTCAAGGTGGTAAACTATTAATACATGAATTTTGGGCTAACTACCCTAATCAACAAGGTAATAAAGGTGTCATTAAATTGATCCCATCCCATAATGGATTTTTTTAGCAAGTTAAGGAACCAATCATATGTGGTGTCTCAAAATGTTAAAGGAAAGAGGCAACAAGCCATGTCCTCATGGATCACATTGAGAAACCTTAATTATATTTTAAGGGAATTTATGTGCTCCTCAATCATTACTCTACCTATGGGGGTAAAGAGAGTCAAATATTTCTTTATATTTCTTGGCAAATCATATACAAGTCTAGGGATGTTAATGGATGAACTAGCTAACCATGCCATGAATGGCATAAGGGGTTGTAAATTATAGTTATGTAAGGAATTTGGATGGGTCCTAGATTTCATTTGTCTACCTTTGTCTACTCTAGCCTTCCTATGGGTCTCTAGAGATGCTAAAAGGGTCCTGGGTTTAGATCGAGATCTAGTCCTAATCTTAGGCAATTCCAGGATGTAGAATGGGTTCTAAGAGTAAAATAATCTCAAATATATCCCTAAAAAGGATTAGACACCATAAATATCAATGAATATTTAAAAAACAAACTTAGATCAAGTATCTTTATCCTAATCTTTGCAGATCTAGGCCTTAGAGCTTTAAATTCCTCAAAACCTACTTAGTTAGCTTTGTATGTAAACCTATAAAGATCATTGTTAAAATAACAAATTCAAGTGCTTCTATGCCTCATTTAACAACCTAAGATTGTTTGAGAATTAAAGTTTTTTAGAATAAAGTTATGTAAAGGTTCACTTAAATCCAAATGAAATAGAGAAATTAAAATCTTATCTGCCTAGATTAAGTATAAACAACATGTTAGAGAATTATCTTTGCAAAAATACTCAATTTTTTTAACTAATTTATGCCAAATTTTATAATATGATCAAAATAACATATAATATATATGTAAATAATAGGGCATTTCACCCATATTTTGCATGAATTTAAGAAAATATCTAGATTATTTTATAAAATTTGCACAAATGAACACTAATTTTGATGAAATATTTTAAAGAATGCAAAGATCCATGTCAGGGATTCTAAGATTCATGTAAAAAATATAGATCCTTAGTTTTATTTAACAATATTCATGTTATTTGAAACAATTAAGCATGTATGAAATGAAGCACACTATAATTCAATAAAGATGTATGAAAATAGTTGCATAATGGCCCTCCTTCTAGCACCAAATTTTCCCTCCCTATTGATGTACTTTCAGTGCTCCCTATGTCACTAGGGAACAAGGGGAAAGTGATAAATTCAATTTTAAGCTAAGTAATGACTTGGGGCTTGAGTTATTTATATAACTCTTGCTTGGAATAGAACAAATAATAGAGATATGATCACTACTTCAAATTTTATAAGCATACCCTGCTATAGGGATAACAAATATTATGCAGTGACACAATTCTTAGCTAATATTTATAAATTATCTTCATGTTTTCCAATTATTTAACAATATGTAAATGAACAATGGATATATATATCATGATCTAAACTAAGGTGATTCATGAGTAGGGTAGGGCAGAAAAGAGATTGTACTAAAGATGTATAAAATTACCAATTTTGCTAACTTCTAAGGCAATACATATGAAACTAACACTTACCAATCCTAGATTAATGCTCAAAACTAAATATATGCAGTTGAAGCTTCAATGGAAGATAATTCATACATTTGACAATGTACTTTGCATAAATATAACTCACTCACAATAAATTGCGTAACACATCTAAATGCAAATGAGAGAATAAAAAATATATACTATCAAACTAGTTATTCTAGTGTTAAGCTCAAACTAACAGATGCATGTATAAAATGTAATTAACAAATAAATTTGTAGAAAGGAAACAATTAGACATTAAATCTTGAGGAAAAACAATAAAAATAAATAATTAAGCACTACAGACAATCTTATAAATTTTGTGGCTCTCTTGTATTAATTCTTGTAAATGACTATTTCTAATTTACAAAATGAGGGGAGACCCCTATTTATAGGCTCAAATGCCTAAGATGAGTTTAAGTGGGCCCACAAGTGGTGCTAGAATATATCCAAGTGGATTAAACCACCACATTGCAATGGTATATTCTACATTTGAAATTACAAAAGAATAAAAAATATTCCTAAGGGGTTAGATGTTGTTGTTAGCCAACTTTTTGTTGTTTTCTATTTCTATTATTCTCTTCCTGGGTCCATACATTAGCACATGTTAGATAATATTTATCTATCTAAGAAAAATCTAAGATCATGGGACTAAATAAATTAGGTATGTCTTGGATCAGCCTATTGTGCTTTGTGAGTATGGGTATGAAGGCCTCTTATATCACCTCTACCTTCTATAATATTTGATTATAAAATTAAAAAATGTCAATCACCTCTATTTCTATCTTGGAACTAGCCACATCCTACTGGAAACATTTGATGAAAACCTTCATATATGCCCTAAATTCTTGCTATGTTATGAAGGAGCTGTCAAACCTAGTTACTCTAGTAATCATGGCATCCTTTAATAAGTGGGCTATCTTGAACTCAATTTTATCAATGGATGTGTTTTCATCCTTGAGTTGATCAAACCATGTCTTCAAAATCCTCCTCCTATTCATGAGGATAGTCTATATAGGCACTATCTCCTCAAGATGTAAAACTTAGAGATCAGGGAATTTGTTACTTCTTGTTACTCTTGACAAGTTTGCCAACTTGGTGTCATAGTGGAAAAGACTTTGGTCAAGATTGGTGACTGCCTTGGCTTGCTATATCCCCTCTCCCTGTCTCTTCTTCGTAACCTTGTATAGGTTGAAAACATTGATTATTGAAATTAAAGTGCTATCTAGCACTGTAGGCAACATTTTCTCTTTAAACCTTTACAACTCATATTGTATTCCCTTCATTATAGTAATGGTGGATTCTACCTATGTTTTTATTGTGAAAACTAAGTCCTTGGCATACTCTTACACTTTCTCAAGGCCTAATTTTATTTTCTTTGTCAAAGTGAAGAGTGGTTATTCACTCTCATATATCATAGTTGAGCTAGACTGTGGTTATTCTACTCATATCTAAATTACCCTTTTCATGGTACCAATGGTGGGTCAAAACTCATCCTAATTTGGGTTGGATCTTAGCTTTCCTAAGGCATCCCCTACATTATTATTTTTATCATGCTTCTCAACCAATGTAGGGTGGTTGGTTTAATGTGAGGTGGTTACAGTGGGAGTGCTTGGGTAAAATAAGAAGTCAGTGTTGTAGCTAGAATATATATATATATATATATAGGTCTAATTGACCAAATGGATTGAACAAAGACTTAGTCAGTCCCATATCTAGGATAAATGAGGGCAAGGTAGAGGGCCCAATCATTTTGGGTATTGTAGTAGGGCAAAGTGGTTGCTACCAAGAGAATTATTTACGAATGGGCCTTAATGGCTTCGTGGGTGTGAGGGAGCCAAGCGTGAGTGATGTACTTTTAGTGGCTATCTAGAATGGAGTAGACTTCATAACCTAGATAATATTAGTATTATGGGAGCATGGTGGAGGTGGAAAGTAGGTAGTGGCATGGGAGATGAATGGTGTAATGGTGCCTCTAAAAGAAGAAGTGGTTGGGGATGTGAACATGGGGGTGGCATGGCTATCAAAAGTAGTGGTAGTTATGAATGTAATAATGATAGGAAATGAAGGCAAAGGTCTTATGCTTATTGAGGGGTTTTGGGAGGCTATTGGAGACTTCTTCCTGGTATAGACTCTCTAAAGATAAATAATATTGTGACTCAATTGTTCAAAGCTCTATGGGTAAATCCTCAGTAGGTGTAGACATAATTTTGGGGCTTTGAGAAAGACTAGAATGGATGCTTGAATTTCCTCACCTAGAGTTTGGAGGTATGTTTTGCCCACTTAGAGTATCCTAAAGTGGGGGATTTTAGGGTCTATTTATGATAATATGAGTGTCATACTCCTCTTCTTTTTCCTCCTCCTCATAGTCTACATTAAATATTACTCCCATGAGTTGTTGGGGGCTAAGGTCTTGCTATGTCTTCTTTCCTCCTCTCTTGATCAAGTCTAATCTCAAGTGGTATGTTATTCTTTGTTTCATTCTTTAGGACAACCTCATCCTATACTCATATTGATGCCTATACTCTATGGCTACATCTCTTTTAAATTTGGTGAGGTGCTTGATAATCACCTAGTTTGGATCCCACATTTTGAGGTCATCTTTGGGTAATAGGTAAGAACCCATATGCCTTGATTCCACTATTACATCTTTCCACTAATTTACCTTGGCTTTCCCTAGCTAGTAAGGATCCTTATGTGGGGGTGTTTTCTTCTTCCTCTTGAAGAGGCCATTAATTCCATGTAGCATTTGGTAATCTATTTCTTCTTCTACAAAATTTATTGGCACATACCTTGGTAGATTAAAGGGAGATTCCATTACCCCCTATACTTGGATGATTGTACAATTAGGGTAGAGCTAGAAGCTACCTATATCTCTAAATTCCCATCTAACCTTAGATGGTACCCTCTATATTTCACATTCTTTGACTGACTTGTAAATAGGGGATAAAAATCCTCTACAATTATTTTGATATGGTGCCTAAAATGGTGAATATGCATTAAAAATATGTTTGAGGCACTACTTCATCTCATTCAAGATTCCATGAGTTTGGCCCCAATTATGTAATTGCATAAACAACATCCAACAAGTATCTCATCATGTAAAATGGAGCCCCATTCTAGCAAGTATTGTGCATAGTTACAATCAGGTTCCTACTAATAATATCCCCAAGTGAGGGGATCTATTGATCTTCCATGATTATTTTTAATAGTGGGATAGTCCTTATATCTATGTATCCAATGTGACATTACTAAATACTCTATTTAGTAGGGTAATGTTAATCCTAACTCCCTATCTAAACTAAGAAATGGGTATATTCCCTTGGTCATCCATGAAGACTCTGATTGGGTTTGGTTTCCATGAGGCCAAGATCATCTCTAGCTTATGTGCCTTATACCAATTATTGATGATGTTCTAGTTATAGTCTAGCTAGGGTAGGGGCAAGTCATAATATTTTTCAAAACTTGTCCTTATCATGAAGGCAATGATAAGCCCTAGGTTCATGGATTTGAGTAATCCATCCTTACATTTTGACATCTTAAAGATGTCATATACTAGGTTAGTACATGGCATGAACTCAAGTTTTATTGTGGCTTTATAAAGACCAGTGGATTGGAGTGTTAGGATGTCTAAAATGAGTTGAATGACATGGAACATGGTCTCAGAATCCTTGAGATCCATAGCTCCTTCAACATTATGATAAACATTATTGTAATGCATATCCCCTAAGTTTATGGCCTTAGGGATGAACTCTATGTCCTTGAACATGACTGAATTACTGCATTGAAATAAGAAATCGTCACTTTTAAATACAATGCCCTTACTTGAAGTATAGGGTCCTACTCATGCCATTTCTATAGTGTTCTTGGGTAGCAATCTATGACCTCTCATATTTCTCTACAACTTTGGAGCTCCAACAATGGTGATCAGGGTGTAATCCATGAAAAGCTTGAGCTTTATTGAACTTTGAGAACAAAACTTGCAATGAAATAACAAATGCTTAGGAATTGAAATGAAAGTGTAGGTGATGATGATCTAGTTGAGCAACCTTTTGCAGATTGCCTTGATAAATGTAAGGTTAGATGTAAATTCTAGTTTATGTCATATTAATGATAAGCTCATCACCTTTGCATTTAAAATTTATCACTAATTTGCCTTTGATTCACCATCAATTTTATATTTAAAGATAAATATTATGACCATTTAACATGTAGAAAGCCACTTAGGATCCAAGTAGGTGCTCATTGGGCTCGAGGGTGACTAAATTAATTATTCGACTCAAACTAAGACACATGGCACTTTTTGATTGGTCTTGGGTACTTTAGATGTGGCTCTATGTGATGACTCATTTGTTTAGTGCCATATAATATCATTTGATTGATGGCAAGTTCTAGGGTGGGGCCCTCTAATTTGATTAGCTATGAGAGTGCCATTTATCATTTTTTAAGTAATCAATACCTTGTTTGGATAGGTGGTTCTTTCATGAGCAATCATGATCTTTTTAGGATAGGTGTCACCTTTAAAAGGCCTCTAGGTAGCTATCAACAACTTATTTTGAATGTGTGGCTTGGGTTGAGCCACATGTCACTCTCAAAATCAATTTTATTGATCTCAAGCTATATCTTTGTAGGAATGACATAGGGTATTATCTCATTGGTCTAGTGGGGATATGCATCATCTTGGTGGGCTCTCAGAGGTGATCAAGTCATTCTTTAGATAAAAGTAGTGTGAGCATGACATGTGTCATTATCATGTGAGTTTGAGGGGGATATGTATCATTCTCATGTGATCCTATTTATTTTTCTACCACTTATTATTTTTGGGAGAGGTTTGGATAGTTAGATACCATCAATCCTTGATTGGATAGCTCAAGTGCATCCACATGGTCATTTAATGGGCACTCACAAGCTTTATATTAGATGCAATGCAATCTTGACATACATCGGACCCAAATGAACCTTCAAGGACATACATAACTTTAGAAGGTTGTTCGGATTTGAATGGTTGAGCTTGGGACACACGATGACATCTGATGAGTTTCTTGATTATAGTGGTACATGTGGTGGCTTAGATCAATTAGGTTTACTCAGATGGACTAGGATCTTGATACACAGCCTATGGATTTGAATTCTAATGTATAACTCCATGAAATCTTAGAATTGTTTCACGTCTCTCAGGGTTCACATATTCGCTCCAAGTGTCATGTATGGATCAAGAAATCATTGAGGCAAATGAATGCCTACAAGGTGGACATCTATCCTCTTTTGGTTATGATCTTAAGTTTAATGTTTTTTGAGGCATCTCAAACTACCATTTTAAATTTGATGTCCTATAAAGTCATGCAAGAAGTTAAATTATACTTTGAAAAACATCAAATTCCCATCATAAGCAAAATGAAGCTAATTTAAAGTAAAACTACATAAGTAAGTGCTTTAAATAAAATGTAAGGTTAGTTTGGTAGGATTTGGTGAAGTATATTGTGTTTGTGCCCCTTTGAAGACCAGGTGGAATACTTTGACAAAGGCTTATCTGCACATCTTGAATCAATTCATGGTTAATTATCTATTGAAACTTAGAGAAAACTTGAATCGACTTTCAATAATTTAGATATTTCTAAATGCTAGTTTATATTACAAAATGAATGTATAACCAAGAATTGTTATAAAGTGTCAAATTCATTATTATTCAGATAAATGACCCAACAAGTTTGGTGTTTAGGCATTTTGAAGAATCAAAATAGGAGTTTCCACTTTCCAAGAATAGGGGTAGTTGAGAATCAACACCTCCATGAAATATGCAGATTATATTACAATGACAAGTGGTTGATTTTTTTAGATGATTGATTCTCAAACATATTTTACATCAGAAAATTATTTGACTTCATAATACATTACCTATTTTTTCATGTCTATGTTAGTCTTCAAATAATCTTGTAATAATTTTCCACAAATAACATTGATACATTCCCTTGAAATACAATAGAGTATATGGATTAATCTTATTACCTTATCTACAAAGTACATACATGATTATATCAATCATATTGACGATTCTTTATATTATACAACTTGATACCTTTTAATGAATTTTGATAATGATATGTGCCCTAATATTTTTCCATGGAATGTGATGTTCATGCCAATCAATACAAGACCTACACTTAATCACTCCATTAATGTTATCATACGTTAGTTCATGTATAGTTTATTTTACATATATTCTTATTATTTGTTTGTTTGATCACACTCTATCAAATTGAATTATTGATTCTTATGTTACTTTATTTTGATATAAACATGTGCATATACTTTTTATTTAATCATTATTCTATCCATTGGATTTGATTTTATTATTATGTTTCATTGTTTATTTCCCTTTGATTATGTGTCTTCATCCAAATGTTCATTCTAGATATCCTATGATGACATGTGCATACATACCCCTTATAGCAGTTTGATTTTGATTTATATTCTTTAAGATGTATTATTTCATTTATCATGGCACACATTGAGATTACATGATCATATATATTCTATTCATACACATCTTATGCCATTTTTGCACAAAATATTTCCCACTATAGCCATGTGTCTATATGAGTTATTTCGCATACTCCTTTGAGGCATGACTTTATGTATAGCAAAGGCATATCACTTTCCTTCTTCAAAATACTTTTTAACTACACTTGGTGCACATTATGTGTTGAATTATGTTATTTACTACTTTGATCCCTCCTCTTCTTCTATTTTTATAACCTTTCACTATGGCCATACTTCATTAATTAAGTTCATGTTTATATCAAATTTTGAAAAAACAAAAATAATCAAATATATCAAAAAATATAAAAACATTCAAATATTCAAAAATACAAAACTAGGACCTATACATGGCTTTATTCAATAGTACACATAGTTTTTTAATTTAATTTTTCATATACATGATGAGTTACATAACCATTTTATACACACATTCTTTTCATGATATACATGAGTTAGATGTTATACACACATATTACATATGGGAGATGGACATACATATGTGTGATATTGATTACACAGATGGGTAACCTTTCCACATTGGGGGCATGACCATATTGGGTTCATCTTGGTAAATTTTTAGGCTAAATATTTATATGATATATATTTATCATATCAATTTATTTAAACTATTCATACATGTATTTCTCTTTTTCATATCTTTTATAGTGTTATTTCTTAAGGATATTATGTTTTTCTATAGTAGATGGTGTCATTGACTAATTATGTTGACTAACATTATTTTATAAGTGTTTATTTGATGTTGATGGTTGTAACATTTCTTGATCATTATTGGTTTTATATGGATTATTCTATATCATTTGGATCCATTGAATATGTCTTGTCATTGCGTGTGTCAATTGTGTCATAGGACCCTCTAGTCTATGTCATGTTTATGTGAGGTCAGATTTAAGTCATGTCTAGTATACTTGTGTCCTTATTTATTATTATATGTGTGCTCATTACTTATTAATTATGATATTGTATGTGTATACATTTTTACATACATTTATATGTAACAAATTAACTATTATAATGTGTTTGGTGTTGTTATTTCTAGCATGCATATTTATATTGTGTTATCAATTTTTATTTGATGTTTTTGATAAAGTAAGGTGGCAGACCAGAGGCTAAACCCTTACAGAGCAGAGAAAACAAGAAGTCAATCAAAAAAATATACCTTTTGAACAAAGACAACATGATTAGAGTACCAATAGATACAACAAACAAAAACAAGAAATAGAAAGATGAGAGTCAGAGAGATCTCTCCTTACATAACCATTGATTTGAGAAAGTCATTTAGTTTCTAAGTATTCTCTACATTGACAACAGGCATAGTATTACCTAATTCCTTTAGCATAGACATGTTTAGGAGAATTGAATTTTGGAGCCTAGTGGTGAAGTTCTGCTCTAGCTTCTAAATGTGGTCCTTCAGGGCAGCAATTTCATCTTTCAAACCAATCTCATTCTTGATTTCCTCATCAACTTCCTCCACATACATTTTTCCCTCTTTTTCAGTATTATCCACAATATCATCACCATCCTCCGAAATAGCCTCAAATTCCCTTGTCTCCTGCTTACCTTCAGTATCCTTAGAGATTTTTATTTTATGTTTTCATGATCTATATCATGCATTTAATTTGATTCTCATTATTTCATGCTTCATTGACATGTATATCTAAATTTGACACTTATTTTTGAATGACTTATCATGATCATAGCTTGTGTGCTAGTAACAAACATGTGCCCTTGACTTGGATTACGTGTTCAATATGTGCTTGTAATGATCATAAATTTTATATGTGGACATATCTTATCACATATATATATATATATATATATATATATATATATATATATATATATACTTTACATGATTATACTTTATCTATGTAACTCATGATATGTATAACTCTTTTTTTTATAAATAATTGATATAGATATATAGATAGTGATAGTCAGAGGCCAGTCTAGAGTTATCTATAAAAGATATATAAGGCGTATTGGGGGTGCCCCTAACCCATCTATATATCCCATAATGAATACTATTCTCCCTTATATATAGAGAGTTGGGGGTCAGTCTAGATTTATCTATATAAGATATATAGGGGGTCAGGGGAGGAACCCCATATATAGTGGATAAATAGATATATGGGGAATCCCTACCCCCACCGCCATATATATATTAAATCTTATATCTTATCCCTAGACATAATCAGGAAAATACTAATCTCTATATCTATTGGTCTATTGGGTCAACTCCAGCTACATAGAGTCCCCCTTGGGGGGGTGAGATATATATCTATGTAATATATCCCATATATAGATAGGTCCCACCCATATCATGTTTTATCCCTCATACCAAAATGGAAGCACACAAGGGGTTGTTTCAAAAATTTATGCCATATCAAAAATAAAATTTTATATTATGAGACATTATATGATTCAAGTGGGTCAAATATAGTAGATTGAGACCTATTCACATAGTTTTTGAGGAAAAAATAACACACTATGATATTTTAAGAGATATTTTGACATTATACATCATTTTTAGGGACAAATGGTTCATATGGGGCATGGACTTTGTTTATGCAAACACTGTTATATTTTATTTATTGAGGATCGATGGGATTGATGGTACTATGTGATCATTATGGGTATATATTATCTATAATAATTTATATTTTTACATAAAAACCTTATACAGGTTAACACTTTTACATACAAACTAGATTTTGAGTTCTAATTTTACATACGAACCTTATTTGAATTTCTACTTTTATATACAAACTTGATCTCAAGATTCCACAAAAAAATTATTTTGATACTTGGGGTGGTGTAGTTGAGGTTATTGCATTGTTCAAATTATAACACCACCCTTTCCAATGGCATTTGGGGAATTTACACTTCTCAAATCATATTTTCTATAATTTAATCTCCTTAGGGCATGTTTACCCCATGATATTCTTCAATAAAGTTTAATAAGTGACAACTTAGTTCACATACCATCAGGTTTATTTTCTCATTTATTATATTTAAATATTTTTAATAATTTATATTATTTCATATTTCTTATTATGAGAGGACATTTATCTATACATATTTATTATAGCTTTGCACATGGATAAAATGATACATTCTTGCTATACATATCAACAACAAGCATAGTTATCATAGGTATTATATATTTTTTATTATATCCATTTAATTTAGCTTTTGTAAAACTAGATTAAAATGGGGTAATCTATAGACACCTTAATTTTTTATTTAACACTTTATCAAGATTAAATTTGGCATACTTTGACACACTTAGATAATGCACATATATTTGACTCTTTATCACTTTCCCTCTACCTATCTACTATCTTATCCACCTCTATTTTCTAGACACATTTATTTAATATTAGTTTATTCTATATAGGAACACATTTATAATTCTAGATAGACATTTTCCATATTTCATACCCTTTTTTTTACTTCTACGATAGTACTAGTAAACTTAGACAATGTTGGTTATCAAAAGTGTCTTAATATACCAATAGTGTCTAGGATCCCTCAATAGATACTTTTCAAATTTGGAAAGATTTATTAGGTTAACTTAAACATGTTTATGGTTCAATCATAGTTTGAAATTAATAAATATTCACCTATAAATACAAATCACACTTAATGTTATTATTCACTTAGAACATCTTAGAAACACTAAGAAAGAATTTAGCATTCTCTTGGAACACTATCAAAAGTCATATGCACATCTTAAAATATCAAGGAGTTATCATGGATGAATCTAAAGATATAAATCTAAAAAAGAAAATTCAAAGTTGCATGGTACCAAGTATCAAAGATGAAAATATATAATTGCATTATAGATTATCTATGGTGTATTACACAAACATAAGTGGGAGAACTACATATGGTATAATCCCACTTCATAATATTTGAACATAGGAAACTTTCAACCATTCATCGGGGAGTGGTTGGGATTTTATAACCTAAAATAATACTCCTTTTTATAGGATATCTTATAGCAAATCAATCATAATTAGGGTTTGGACAAAACAGATAGAAAATGATTATTTTAGTGTAGGATCAAGATGTATGCACACAAAGAACCATATTTCAAGCATATGTATAGGTTTTCCATAAGTTTTAGATGTTTGTTGTTCATAGGGACACTACCGTTAAAACTTGATAATGTCAATTGTTACAAGTATCTAAATTTATCGATAGTGTCCTATCAATATTCAAGTCATTTTTGATTTGAGCAGTTGATAAAGCATTTATACACCATTTCTAGAGGTTGTGACATATTTTGTGATATCAATTAGCCTTTCAATATATATTATCAAGTTTATTATTTTAGTTTTTATAATCTAAATTTTTGCATATTTTTTTATTATTTTATATCATTTATGTGTATATCAAGTAAAATGTCATAATTCATAAAATTTAAAAATTAGAAGGAGAATGCATTAAACTTTTTTAATCTTCTATATAAGGACTAATGAAAATTTTAATCTCTTTGGTTCATGTGGGACATATTATTGTTCTTCACATGAATAATTTTGTGTAGATTATTCTTTTACAGAGATGATCATGTCAGTTTTTTTTGGATCAACATTTTAAATCATACTCCATGATCCATCATTATGATAAATTTGATGCATCTGAGCCTATGAATAATTTAAACCATTTGGCCAATTTATTTATGGAGCCATCATGATATGTGTATACATGGAGCCTGAAAAAATAGTACCTATGTGGAGCATGTAAAACAAATTCCCATGTCTTGGAAATTTATGTTTATAATCATTAAATACACAAACACACACACACATACACACACACACACACACACACACACACACACACACACACACACACACACACACACACACACACACACACACACACACACACACACACACACACACACACACACACACACACACACACACACACACACACACACACACACACACACACACACACACAGAGTTTGCATAGTCTATGTGTAGTAATAAAAATGTGCAGTACCTTCTATCATCCTTGTATTTTGTTAGTAATGGATGGAATTTCCATGGTGGATTAAATTTATCAAGTAAATTCAATCCATCATAATAAAATTAAAATTTAAACATAGGCCCCTACCATGCTAATGTCATTTATGACAAGGATTATTTTATATTTTCTTTTTTATTAAACACATGTCACAAAATAAATGTAGGTTTTGTCATATTAGCACAATAAAACTATATGAAAGCATAAAAAATATACTATATTTTTTTAATATGCATCACAAAATTAGTGATGTAGTGTAAAATTGACATAACCCTAGTGCAAATCAAGCACAAGCCCAGTGTAAGTCATGTCACCCATGTACTGAATTTACACCACCAAAATAAATGATAAATATTGAAAACTTTGGGGGAAAACACATAAAATCATAAATTTTTGACATATATATAACCCAAATTATGGTATTAATCTCACTTATGTAGTAGTGAGTGGATATTAGACAATAGATTCAAGATACCAGCCACACTATTCTTTGATTGTTATAACAACAGAGGAGTAACAAAGATAGAGAACTTATATGAAATAAACAACAAATAAGGGATGAAAATGTGATCCAACCACTACTATTATATATATATATATATATATATATTTAATTTATCCAATTCATACTTGATAAACATAATAAATACATTGCCACTGACCCTCTATACCATAATAATTGATTCCTGCGAGAATATAAAGGAATTAAAGAAAGTCACATAAACATACTAGGATAAACCCCTATAAACTATGGCACTAAATAGAATGATGTCTAAATAATACAAGTATATTCTAAGTAAGTTTCAATAAATAGAACTACAATCAAAACATAAAAAATATATGTTATCCTAAGCTTTGGAAAATTAAAGATATCTAGAAATGCTAAAATAATGGAGGCAACAATAACACAACAAGAGGAAGAATCAAAGAAAGAATTGAAGACTAAAATGGAAAGAGTCCAAAAAGATAAAAAACTAGCCACTCAACTATCTTATCAAGCCCTTAAAAAAGAAAAATAAGAAAAAGAGGTAAAGGCAAAGGTAGAGAGAAAATAAAAATATAAGAATAAAAGCTAAAAAATTAGAAGAGTTAAAAAATAAGAGGAAGAGTTGAAAAAGAATAGACAAAGAATTTAAAAAATAAAAAGAATAATAATTGAAAAATTAAAATAATAATAATAATAAATGAGGAAATAAAAAGATTGAGAATTGAAAAGGTAATAAGAAATAAGGAGGCAGGAAGAACTAAGGAATACAAATAGAAGTAGCAAGCAAAACTCAAAAGGAAAGATAAAGAGGATAGATGATTTAGGTAGATTCCCTAAATAAGGTTCTTGAGGTTGCAGAGAATAAAATTAAAGAAGAAAAAAAGGGCCAAGTACCACCTATGCTAAAACAACAAGAGGGAACATGGGAAGAAATCACTTTTGTAACCCAAAGAAGTGGGGGGATCAAAGGTCATTACCATAGACATCACAAGGTATAATAGGTATAATGGGAACTATCCCATCTATTTTATAAACACTATGGGATCCCCTCTCTCTAATAAAATCACTCCTCACTAAATATAATCATGAATATATGAGAATAGATATGTCACCCAACTTGGTACATTCAATTCCATAAGGACAAGTAGCATTTTCATTGACAAGACTCACCCCTATTTGAAGGAGTAGATAGGATATTTTATACATTATAACATAATTATTGATTGGATTATAAGTTGTGTATAGATATATGATGGAATAAGGATAAGATTCATGGCCCTCACTACCACAATACCTCAATTTGATCTAGACATCACTCTACCTATAGAGCAATAATTAAAGGAGATAATCTATAACTTCATCAAACACATGAAATTAACATATGAAGACAAAGAAAAATTTAAAATAGGTGTCATTATATTGCATGAGGCATCAACACTCACATAAGTATTAATAGAGACTACAACCAATATGGATGAATTAAAATATATGGTTTTTTAATCTATTGTTTGGCTTAAGTTCACTTAATAGGATAAAATTAATGATAATCAAATTGCTTAAGATGAATAATTAAAAAAATATGAGTGTAACTAGAAAAATATATTGGAAAACACTATAGGAATGAGATACTTATCTTGTTTTGGGTTTATGCAAGTCTATAATATGGAATAATCATAAAAAATAGTCTAAAAGGGTATGTGAATTATTGAGTCTGGAAATAAAGTTTCTATCTCATCCTAGACAATTTCATGCCTCTTGGATTCATACATAGTGTGAAACTATTTTTTAGGGTTTGTAATTGTCTTATATACCTATGTAAATCCATGGAAATTCTAACTATTATGCATGTGCCTGATAAGGGTTCTTGTGAATATATAACTTTCATCTCATGTGAATGTATCTATTATCCTTGTCCTTTATTAACACCCTAGTTATGCATTAAATGAATAAAAGTGGGTGAAAAGGAAGGGTTTATCTATCCTTAGCCACTATATATTAATACGTGTTTCCTATGTATCTAATAATATAAAGAGGGAAGCCAAACCAAAGTAGTTCTCCCACCTATCTAAGTGTGTGAAATCCTATGTAATACTAGTATGCAGTATAATCATAATGTATGGATTTAAAAACTTGAAAATGTATGACTTAACCTTAAAAAAAAGAATTCAAACTTAGTTTAGTGTTTTCTCCTTTGAGAGGTTTCATATTTGGTAGATTTAAGATAGTTCCTCTCAATGTATAGATTCATTTCTAGTGATATATGGATTAATGTTATATGATCAAAAGGTTTAGAATTGATATGTTTATATAGTTGATTCTTTGGGTAATTTATTCCAAAATTACATGCAAAACATATAGGTTAATCCATATCAATAATTTAAATCTGATAAACTAACCATTAAATGGTGTGGGAATATTTGACTTAAATGGATAAGTTTGTGATTATGAAAATATCTGAGTACATACATAACTATATATAAATCAAGAATAGTGATTTAGAATCAAGAGACAAAATGAGAATGATATTAAGTTATTTGTGTAAATACTAGTAAGGTCTTATGTAGTACTAGCAGTAATTTATAAGGGTCGGGTCCATACATGGGTAAATATCTATAAGGAGATGAAATAAGAGTCATGTATGTGTGCATAAGTCAAATATGTTAGGATTTGGTCAAATTGCACATTTTCAAGTATGTAATACCAAATATGAGTCTCTACATCTTCCCCCCTTTTATTCTAGTAATGGGATTTCTATAGTAAAAGGATAAAAGGTGATACTTAAAGATAACTATGGTGGGTGTACTCAAGTATATACTATGTGGTATGCCTTTCTTCATGTAAATCTATAATAAAACATGTAGTATTTATTCTACATATGACATAAATTTTAAAGTGACGACATTAAATGTATGTGAAATGAGACATTACAAAATGAATACACCTTGATGTACATGAACCAAGTTTATCTTATAGAGAATTGTCTTTTGAAAACCATGGAGAATGAGGTGATCATGCCTCATTAGATACGTCACTGTAAAATAATGGGTTGAGATAAATATACCCTAACCCTCATTCATAATAGAGAATGACCTATAATTTAAGTCACACATAACTTCATCCTGACATAACCTACTATATCTGAATAATGGAATCCATTATGGGTTCAAATAAATTTGATAAATGCCTAAGAATATGTATAAGGTTTTTGAATCATCCAATGTAGATAGATTATATGATTTAATATAAGTAATGCCTAAGTATAATGTTTTGTATAATGTGTCACATATGTTTCCAATATAATAACCTATGTCATATAAGTCTAAAGTGTCATAATATCTATGAAAATGAACATTTTACTCACATATTCCCCTAATCTAATAACATGTTTAATATGAACCATGTAATCTATATAATAGTAGCATAGATCTATGAAACACAACTCATAATTATGTAAACTCATAACATGTGGCTTGCATATGCCTCCAATCTATGTCAAACCTATCATAATATTAGTAAAGCATGTGATAATTTGCATAAAACTATACCATTTTAAATTAATTTGTGATCAAAATCTTAATTTTTTTTAGCATGAAGGCTCAATATTTAAGATAATCTATTGTGTATGGCCCATTTTGAGGTGATGTATGTATCATGTGAATTACTCATCTTAAACTAAGGAGTTATATGCATTTTTTTATATATAAAAACATATAATTAGTGTAAAGTAAGTATTCACATATCTATAATATGGCATCATAATAAGATTAAATCATATGATTATTTATGCAACATACATTATGAGGAATATAAGTGTCATGTGAAGATAGATAATGTTTTTCTAGGCAAAATCTGATTCCAAAATACCCATGAGATTAGGTATTCCCAAATAGGAGAATGAGAATAATGATAAACTTTCATCCTCTATTTTAGGACTGGTTTGGGATCAACCCAAGGCATGGATCAGGGTATTCAACTTCACTATGGAGTCTGCATGAAATAATCTCCAAGAGATGGAATGTCACCATCAGAATCTCAATATGAAATTCTTGGATAAAGGTCTAGTTACCTAGAGTTGTTATTGATACTTATACATTGTACTCCTTTACTTTCTAAATATAAGGGAAAGGGTAGTTCAATATTTAAAAATAAACACAAAAAGAGAGGGAAGAGTAAAGAAAGAGTGACTCTATATTTAAAATGAAATCAATGTCTCAACCATCGAACCAAGTGCCCGCGCCACAATTATACCACTATGTACTAAGTTTTAGCAAAAGTTCTACCTCCAAGAATACACAATGGGAATATTTTGAGGAAATAGTGAAGAGTATCTCAACTATGAACCCTCACTAAGTATCAATACTATAATTTTATATTAAATACACATAAACTTCCAATATAACTAGTAGACTAGCACACAAATTATCAGTACTATGAGAAAATTAAAAAAATATAGTTCATAAAGGAATTATAATAGACAATAACATTATAACCTTAGCATACATTTAATGTCAAGGTGTGAATCTGATTAATCTAAAATTAATAATCATTTAGAACAAAGATGAAAGATAATTTGAAACACAGAACAAACATTTTGTGGAAATCTAAAATTGCATTCTTTAAAAGATAAGTGTTGTTATAAAAATATCAATCATGGGCAACTTTCATAATTCAAATGTGTGAAGGAGAAAACATGTGAAATCCTAGCTTAAATCTGATAGCACTTCTGATAAAAATTTATCAACCCTTCATTTATAATATGGCTATTATTTTATAGATAAGGATGGGAATCACTTTTAAATAGCGTGAGATTTCCATCCTCAACCATGATGGCCAATCCTAGTAGTTACAACCATATAATGAAAAATATAAGATAAAATCATATCAAGCCATCCCAAAAAGATCCATGTGGGACCACTCAATTGATATGTGGTGGCTGATACAAGGAGTTATATCCTAACTACTTTGATCTTATATTCTTGGCTTCTAGTATGGCTTACATGAGGTCTAATTCTTAGTCCAACATAGTGATTTTCATCAAGGTCTCTCTAAAAATTATTTGAGCTTGGGTCACCAATCTCTGGTACACCTATAAGGGGCATTCATCTACACTTGGACCTTAGACACCTAGTTGATACTTGTTATGGACTGCATTGAAAGCTTGAAAATTATTCAAGCCCCTTCCTTGTTTTACTTAGTGACCTTCTTCCTCATGACCTCATCAAAGTGATCTAGGTGGACCCTAAAATATCCCTTGTCTACTAGGGTGACATCCAAGTAGATTAACACAAAGATATTGACTTCATTGAAGTATGACAATATCTTTTTCTTACCATCTTCCAAGGGTCCTATCATAGTTAAAGCTATAGTTAGCTACTCCTTTATATCAATTTTCATGTTCCTGACATACACTTGATATAATCCCAAGTCTAAGGTGGGTATCAATTTTAACTCCAAGAACATGCTCTTATTGACTATCACCAAGACCTTCTTGCATTTCCCATCAATCTTTGTGATCTTCTCTAGAAGCCTAATTTCATTGGATGAGCACTTTGGTCTATACCATAGTTTCAACCAGCTTCCCCAAAATTGAAAAGAGTAGTAAGAAGGCATCTTTGACCTTCATAATTATCTTAGTGTGGAAGGAGCTCTTTACTTGGGACTCTAGGGTTTGAGCTTGATTATGCATATCCTTAAGGATCTTCTCTGACATGTCATGGGTTTCCCACAGAACAGAAAAAGGGTCTTCAACTACATTTTCCTCCCTAGTGGAGGTCCTCACTTTGGTTAGGGAGAACAAGTCCTATTGGGTCTACTAGACCACTAAATTTCCCTCTTTGATGAATTTCTACATGAGGGTCCTCTTCATGCTCCCCATGGTGTGGTAAAAATTATACTACATGTTTGAGTTGCCTTGGATTGTCATCTCTAACACTTGAAACATTGGGACCATCCCTCAATTTTTGGGAGGTGTTGGAAGAGTGGTATAGATGGTGGTTATGGGTGAAGGATGAGGTAGAGGGGAGATAAAGTAAGTGAAAGGTGTGAAAGATTAAATTAGTGGAGGGATTATGGGAGTGAAGGGAGGAAGGATGAAGGGGGAGGTCTATAGGAACACGTATACTCACCACTGATCTTGGGTTATACCCACATGAAGGGTAATGACTCTCAAGAAGGGTATTCATCAGAAGGGAAGATATTGACTAGTTGAAACCAAATCCATGGGTTCTTGGGGTGATGTAAAGAGGGGGATGGGGAAAATTTGTGGATATACTATGGCTAGTGCTAAGGACACTATAGAGGCTGATAGAGGAGGTTGGGTTGGGTTAGAAGGTATCTAGACTAAATCCTAAGGTGAGTCACCTTCTACTTCTTCTTGGATATTTTACCAAAGTCAACCTTGGGTTTTATGGTATAATGAATCATATAGATAGTAAGAGACATGGAGGATAATTTTGGATGTTTCTATATTTCCTAAGGAGTTTCCAAGATGGTTATATCTGCTAATAGGTGCAATCCTAGAGATTGTAGTTATGCTTATTGAAGGAGGTATGCATGTAGGTAGCTAGACTTGAGGCATACACAATGAAGATACTATGGAGGTTCTGGGTTATGGAATGGATGGGGTGAAGGGAAATAAATAAGTGAGTATTCTTAGGAGGACCAAGGCCAAGGGCACCTAGGTAAACATTAAGTGGGTGTAATAAAGAAGAGAGGAGGCAACACTTGAGTAGTTTGTGGAAGGGGTGTTATAGGTATAAACACTAAGAGGGGGTGAATCAGTGATGCTAGATAATCTAATTCAATTCCTAACTCTTAAATATTCAATTTAAATTAACTTGATCAAGTAATATAAACATGAAAGAACATAAATTCAAAGCATACATAAGGGCATACATCACATGAACACATCATGTATGTGTGAAACCCTCTTGGGGTATACAACCCACTGAACCCTGAAAAATGGACTACAATACTATAAAACAAGATCTAAAATTTAGACTAAAAACCATTGATCAAGGAATTCCCATCCCTTATTTTAATGATACACCCATCCCATAAGGAGAAATAAACCCCCTAAGCAACCAAACACCCACTCAGCTACCTTGATCTAATCTCCACCTTTGATCTTATGTCTTCTATACCTAATGATGGACTTATCTTACTTTAAATCTATCACCTTTACACTCTCATAAAATTACACACACAAGCGATGAATCTAAAACACCCTTTTGGATCAATATTCACTTCTAAGCATATACACAATCAGAAAACTTGCAATAACTCTATCACAACATTAACAACATGACCTGTAGGTCATGCACACACTCCTCAACTTGCTCATCTCTTTAATCCATCCACTAAAATATCTCAAAATCTATTATCATAGGTTTTCCATTAATTTATTATCCCTAAACCACCATTAGGTCTTTGTGAGACCTAAAACAATTAGGCCTTCATATCACACGTTACTCTTGCAACCTCTTGGAACACCTTCATCATTTACCAATGCTTTGAGCACATCAAACCTATTTATAATATCCCATTATTTAATTACATATGTTTCCATGCCATTTTTAATGCCAACTCAACACTCAAACCTACCAATTAGGTATCCTTGCTCTTCAGTTCTTCATACATAGAAAACATAGTCTCAAATTTCTAAAGATATAGCTTAAATATTTCACATAGCCATATGAGTATATCACATGGGTGAACTCTTTAGGACATATGATACACATCCATGTGCCTTAGACATTCTAAAATGGGCTCTAATCACTCAAATCAGCTCTATAAAAATGACCACTTAGATTGTTACATATAGTCAAAATATAATTATACTATTTTGACTCTCCATGTTTGAATACAGGAAAGCTATGAAAACCAATGATATTTTATAAGCTTTAGAGGCTTATATAACATATCCATACTCATTTTCCTTTCTTTAGATTGAATATGGATTGTTAAATACTCAAAAATCCACAAATATGGTCCTCATGGAGTTTAAAACACTCTTTAATAGTTATTTCACCTTGAAACATCAAAATACTCTCAAGAACAACTCAATTATCCTTCTTGGGTCACTTGCAGAACATGGTCAAACACATATTAAAATTTGGATATCAATAAATTTTACTATTAAAACATTTAAAACTTTTAACTTGATTCTCTATATGCATCTTAGAGTCCTCTACAACTTTTCTTTTTACTACATCAAGAAATTCATCTTGGATCAAAATATATAGCCCAAAAACTGAGCACCAATTTTCTTCACAAATTTGAATATTTGAATTCCAATGGTCATTGAGCAAATGTTAAACATTGAGAACCTTAACCTAATTTTGTGCTTTTTATAAATAGTGTAAAAATATGCACCATTAATCTCTTTTGAGTATCATGGTATTTATCAAGCAACACTCATCATTGATCTTAGATTAGAGCTCTCACGATTGTGCCACTTGGTAGCTCTACATGCCTTCTATACATTGACTATTATACTTGACTCACACCATTGATCTCTCTTAGTATGAATGCCTGTGAACCATTGATAGTCTATAAACTCAATAAGATAGTGACATATGTCATTAGCATTACAATTTATGCATCCTTTGACAATTTGACTTAATACACATCATTGGATCATTACTGATAGAATCATGTGCTCTATTAGATCATTATTCATTTATATTGAATTCTCATCATTAGATACCTATATGATCATATGCTCACCATTGGATATTGGTTTGTCAAATTAGATTCTCACTGTTAGATCTATTTAACGCTCACCATTAGATCTCCTTTTGCATATTTGGTTAAGTATGGGAACTTAGTGAATTATGTCTGAGAGGCCAAATTTGCACCTTAATAAATTTTACTATGCTCAAACTCAAGACTTTAAATTTTAACCATATGATATCTTCACATAGGTTAATCTATCCATATATTAAGATGTTCCTAAAACCTTCACATATGTGAAATATAATGCCATCAATCTACTTACTCAACCTTATCTGTCAAGATGACTACTTGAGTTTAGACATTCATGTGATTATTTTGATGAATTATGTTCACTTCCATAAGTAATATAATAAATCACAACATTCCATAGGGTATATACAACATGCCCATATCATTAATATCATATCCAAGTCAAACACTAAAAAATTGTGTAAGAACATTGAAACACACTTTGTCATTATCATCTTAGCACACATGATACCTCATCAAAATACTTGATAACCTTGGAGAAATCATTGAAAAACCTCCAACAATCTCCCCATTTTTCATTGAAGTGAAACACTAATACAAAGCTTATGCTCAGACTCTGTCTCTCTTCAATCACTTTCTCCCCTTTGACACAATGATAAAGTGGGCTCAACTCCTGATCCTATAGACCTAAAATGACTTAAATGATAAATAATAGAAAATTAACAACTATTATATATGATATAGACTCCCCCTAACATTTTGCATACCTCTTATTATCTTGATCTTCTCAAACATGATCTATGACTACACTCTTCCTTGATAATACATATTTTCTATTAAGAAAAATCATACATGAACATCAAAAACTACATGAACTTACCTTGAAAACATTAAGAGGGACTCCCCCTAAGTCACTTGAGCTTAGGAACCCTTTTGAGCACCTTGTTATTTTGGATAAAATGACCAAAAAGTCCACTTCTTCATACTAGTCTTGCTTAGAGGCCTTGTAACCCTAGCTGGGCCTTGCAGAGCCCATAACTTTATTTGTATGAACTTTCATGGCTTTAAATTTCATATATAGATAATTATCATATTCCCCCTCATGCATTCCAAAAATCAACAATCAAATCTTCTTATTCAACATACTTTTTTCACAAACCTACTAGCCAATTAGCCCTCCATTTGCACAAATCCTCCTCCATGGAACCAACCATGCACTTCTAGAAGAGTGTGAAAGAATTTTTGAGAATATATTTTCATTTCAACTAATTAAGAAACCTTAGATTTTAAATAATTAGGCAAACCATTTTTCTAACATGAGCAAAAATACTAGGTTTACAAAAAAAAAACTCAGTCAACACACCACCTTCTGGTCAATGCCTATCTCTAAAACTTTTCTCACACCTATAGGTCATCAATACACACTTCTAGACCAACTTTTGGGCTCAAAATACTTTGTGAACCCATACTTCCTATACCATAGTTTTTTTACCTACATTCCCTTAAGCACAAACTGGGAAACCTAAGAGCAAAAAAAATTCTCCAATTGCACACAAAAGACCTTCAAAACTTGAAATCACCTAGAACACACTTGAATGAGGTCAACACACTTTTATATCTCATTAAGGCACATTGAAAACTTTTAATTCTTTAAATGACACCTAAAAATCTCCATACTTAGCTTGTAGACCTTACACATACAGTAGTCAACATACTAAAACACTAGAAATTGATCATGACAACATTATCCTCATACTCCATATCAACTTAGTCTTCATTTGTTCTATGAAATATAATATATTTATAACTCATCATCCTTGTTTTCACACCTTTAGTTGAGCTTTTCCACTTGAGCTTATGAAGCATACCAACAACACAAGCTTATTAAATTGAAACATCTCATAAATTCTCCCCCTTAGATCATGACCACATATACAACCAAGATCTACTCCTTGACACATCTTACTCAAAAAAAACATGTCAAAACATCATACCACACTTAAGACACATGAGTTATCTCTCCCTAAATCCATACCAATCTCTAAACTTCTAGATCTCACAAGTCCTCTCTCAAGAGTCACCATACTATGAATTATAACAACAAGAACAAACACAATGACTATTGACTCACCTAAAACCAATCTCCCAAGTAATTTTAAGGCACTACATCAGATCAAACTAGCTCAAGAGACCAACTATGGATGAAATCTAATTACATCCATACCTTTATTCTACTACAACTCATTCACAATCTTAGCCCTCAAAGGCCTCTCTCTTTACACTAAGCACTTCATGGATTCCTTGTCATGTAATACCAACCAAGACCCAACAAGCATCCACCATGATTCCTCTTTCTATAAAGTGTCTCCTATAGAGAGATACCCCTTTGACATAGTGAGACTAAAAGTCCTAAAACTTGAGAGACTCCCATATCTCCATACTCTCATTCGACTTGCAGTCCTATCTCATCATCAAATTGACTTTGAATGGATCCTTGAATTTAGTCTTTACTTTAGGCTTCTTAATAAATGCAAACAATAGAAACTATTGACTTTCCTTCATGTCTATCATGGAAAACAAACCATTTTTTGTCTCAAACTGATCTCTTCTAATATACTTAGGTCTCCATAACCATGTGACCTCTTCATTTCACACTAGGAGCTCCATACACTTTATTTTGCTTTGAAAAATCATTCAGTTTGTTCTTATAATATCTATCAATATGACCAATTCTATGACATCTAATAAATAAGATCATTCATACATTTTTCTTGATGATGATTGTGATCTTCCTATGAGTGATTTCTTCTCCTCTTGCATTCTCTAGTAATGTGTCCAAACTAATTAAATGCATAACAATGATCCTGAGATGAATATCTCTTTGTATTTGTCTATTTAACTAGTCTTCTATCTTGCACTCTATGAGCTTGATTGAACTTATCTTGAATTGATGGTCTTTTATTATAACACCTAGCAATGTGACCAACTGTTAGGTTGTGGAGCTAAAAGTTTCACTAATGCAAACAGGGAAGGAGGTTGCTGAGTGTCACAATCACCAGCATCGGTTAGGCCGATTGACATCGGCCACTGGTAGACAAGAATGCAACTGACATTGGTAGGATTGGCCGATGTCAGTCACCTCTAGGCAGACAGGGACCGACGTCAGTCACCTATGTAGTTCTGGAACTGTCAATTGCATGAACAGTTTGTTAACAAACTGAGTGTTTGCATGTTAAGAGCCAATTTTAGACTTGAAGTTGTAGATATAATTATTGTAATTAGGTGTCTAATTATTATTTTCATGAGATCTATATAATAGACTCATGGGCTGTATTGTAATTTGTACTAGAGAGTAAGAGAGCAAATATTAGCTCCTTCTATGTGTGAAGAGAGCATGGTGTGTTCTTCCTAGTGCCACAATGCTAAGTGTGGGTGCTAGTTTGGAGAATCAAAAGGATTCTTCATGTATGTAGGATCTTGGTCAACAGGTGTCCAAGGCCACATTTAGAGATCTACATGGTAATTAATATCATTGATCTATAGGTGTTTGTGTGTGCAAGGTCTAAGGTTTTCAGGTGTATATAACCAAGTTGATCTGCAGGTGGCAGCAGAATCAAGGTGACAGCAACATAACAGGGAGCAAGATCAGGTGGGATCTACTTAGAGTACAGTGTGTACTCAGTTATAGAGCAAATAGGAAGGCAAGGTAGTTTTTTCCAAAGTAAGATCATTTGAGTTGCAGGTTGTTGCAAGTTCAAGGGAGATCTACTTGAAGTATGATTGTGTCCTTGGAGTGCGTGGAGCACTTGTGGAGTGCATGGAGCACTTGTGTACTGGCAGTAGTGGATACTAACTGGTTAAAGGTGAACACCAACTCTGTGTTTGAGTTGTGTGTTGGGACCGTAAGAGAGAGAGCTTTGAGGAAAGAATTACTGTACACTTGAGGTTGTGGGAAGCCTCTGAGAGGTGTGAAGAAGTGGCATCTTCTTTATTGTATTCTTTTTTGGATGAGTATTAATACATATTGTATTGTCTCTCATATTTTGTGTTGTTTCTGAATTCTAGTTACTTGTTGCTTTTGGTTTAATTTTTCATATTAAGTTGCTTGGTAATCAATGGTGCTTCCGTGGGTTCTTAACAGTTGGTATCAGAGCGAGGTTGTTGGCTCATAGCTTGATACCACTAACAGTTGGTATCAGAGCTAAGGTTGCAAGGAGCAGCTTTTGTGTTTGATTATAGGTCACTCTCAGGGGTTTTTGATTGAGTGGGAGTATAGCAATGGTAGAAGAAAGTACACTAAGAATGGAGGAATTGAAAAGCATGAATGGTTAATGATAGTGTTATGGAAAGAAAGAGCAGGTAAAGAAAGATTGTTGGTTGGTAGCAGATCAGTATGAAGAAGCAGATGTTGCAAGTGTTGTTGCATAGGATGCTCTAGATAAAGTAGAATCTTGTTTTATAGATTTTGTTGCCTCTTTCCATGCAGCTTGAAATAGAGTATTTTTCCATGTGAAGGTCTTTGGAGACTTTGGAAAGATCTATTTAGGGGCTGGTGTGCCTTGTCAAAGAATTGGCAAAGGAGAAGTGAAGCTAAAATTGCAGGTGGCCAACACATGGGTGTTGAAGGAGGTCATGCAGGTCCTGGTCTTGAAGATGTGGCTAATTTCTTCAGGGAAGTTGGGTGATGAGAGATGCACAAGAACTCTCATAGTAGATGCACTTGAATTAGCATGTGGTAAGAAAGCAGGTACTCTTATCTACTTGCTTGTATTACTAATTCCACTTCTATTGCACAGGGGTGGCTTTGTAGGCTTGGCCACATAAGTGAGAAGGGAATGGATGTTCTTAAGTCAAAAGGGAAGAGTTTAGCTTTAGAGAGCATAGACTGAGATTTCTATGAGCAGTGGGATGCTACAAGAAAGGATTGTGTTTATTGCAGGAAAAGGAAGACTGATGTATTTGATAAACTTAAGAACTGGAAAGCCTTGGTGTTCCTAGAGGAGATGATGGATAGAGATTAGTGGAAAAGGTTGGACATCTCTGAGTAGGGTAGTTTGGATAGGATTTTGATCCATGGAGAGCTCGTGGGTAAAAAGTCATCACTCACAAGCGAACACAGTTACCAGCATCGGTCAAGGGGAACTGACATTGAACAGACAGGTGCCAATGTCAATCATGTGCAAACTAGAGCCAGTGGTGTTAGGGTAGGTGGCTACCAGTGTTAGTCATATAACTAACATTGGTGACTAGGTAAGACTAACATCGGTAAAAAAACTGGCATCGATAGAAAGGACAGTCGCATGAAACTGACGTCGATCGGATGCAGACTATGTGGTGACCGAGGTCAGTCACTGTAACAAATTTTGGGTAGATAGCAAGCTGTCAAGGAGTCTCAAACACCCATATGGAGGACTGAAAGTGGTAAGTAAGCCTCAAATTCATTGTTCCTCTTCTATATACTCATTTCTCACTGCAGAGCAGGAAGGATCCTGGAAACAGTGGGAGCATGGCATGAACAAGATGCAGAACCAAATGGGAGATTTGGTAGGGTTGCCAGCCGGTATGAGAAGCACTGAGAGATGAATAGATTCCTTAGTTAAAGAATAGAGAGAATGGACATGTGAGATGGAAGGCTAGGTCATATGGTCTTGAGAAAGTTGTAGGACAGTGGTACAGGGTTTGACAGGTGGATGACAAAGCATGGCTTTAGTCAATGTCAGTGTAACCATTATGTTTGTCTTACCATGTGGATGATGATTACAACATTATCCTGTTACTGTATGTGGATGGTATGCTAGCTAGCAAGTTCATACATACAGGGTTTTGCTGAGCTAAGGGTAAGTTTAGTTTAGTGGCATGTCATGAGGAATTTAGAGCAGTGAAATTCTTTGGCATGAGAGACATGGAAGATCACAAGTTGATTTTGTCTCCAGTGGGAGCTGATGTGAATCAGGTGTTATTGAGGTTTAATACACAGGACGCAAAACTGGAGCACACCAAGGGCTAGACAGTTTAGTGTTTAAAATCACATGAGGTTTGGTATAGACCTGAGTTTGCCCAAGTAGTGGGTGCTGTCAGAAAGTTTAGAGCTGATCCGAGAAAGAAGCACTAGAGGGCAGTTCAGTGGATTCTCAAGTATCTGAGAGGGACCAGCAATAGGTTGACATGTTATGCAGGGTCAAATTCTTTTCTATATGGGTTTGTAGATGCAGATGTGGCAGGTTACTTGGATGATAGGAGGTTCACCATAGGTATTGTGGTGGTTGGTCTTCAAGGTTGAGCTTGAAGAGGGATACAAGCCAAGAAATATATTAGATGGGGTACAGGTATAGGTATAGTGCAGATTTTTATCTCCAAGTGGGAGATTGTTAGGTTGTGGAGCTAAAAGCTTCACTAATGCAAATAGGGAAGGAGGTTGCTAAGAGGTTGCTGAGTGTCACAGTCACTAGCGTCAATTAGGCCGACCAACGTCAGCCAGTGGTGGACAGGAATGCAACTGACGTCGATAGGATCGGTTGACATCGATAGGATCGACTGGCATTGGTCACCTCCAGGCAGACAAGGATCGACATCAGTCACCTGTGCGGTTCCAAAATTGTCAATTGCATGAATAGTTAACTGAGTGTTTTCATGTTAAGAGCCAATTTTAGACTTGAAGCTGTGGATCTAATTATTGTAATTAGGTGTCTAATTATTGTTTACATGAGATCTATATAATAGACTCATGGGCTGTATTGTAATTTGTGCTAGAGAGTAAGAGAGCAAATATTAGCTCTTTCTATGTGTGAAGAGAGCATGGTGTGTTCCTCCTAGTGCCACAGTGCCAAGTGTGGGTGCTAGTTTGGAGAATCAGAAGGATTCTTCATGTATGTAGGATCTTGGTCAGCAGGTGTGCAAGGCCACATTTGGAGATCTACATGGTAAGTAAGATCATTGATCTGTAAGTGTTTGTGTGTGTAAGTTCTAAGGTTTGTAGGTGTGTAGAAACAGGTTAATCTGTAGGTGGCAGTAGAATCAAGGTGACAACAACACAACAGGGAGCAAGATTAGGTGGGATCTACTTGGAGTACAGTGTGTACTCGGTTATAGAGTAAAGAGGAAGGCAAGGTAGTTCCTTCCAAAGTAAGATAATTTGAGTTACAGGTTGTTTCAAGTTTAGGGGAGATCTACTTGAAGTAATATTGTGTACTTGGAGTGCGTGGAGCACTTGTGGAGTGCGTGGAGCACTTGTGTACTAGCAGTAGTGGATACTGACTGGTTGGAGGTGAACACCAACTCTGTGTTTTAGTTGTGTGTTGGGACCGTAAGAGAGAGAGCTTTGAGGAAAGAATTACTATACACTTGAGGTGTGGGAAGCCTCTGAGAGGTGTGAAGAAGAAGTGGCATCTTCTTTATTATATTCTTTTTTGGAAAAGTATTAATACATATTGTATTGTCTCTCATATTCTATGTTGTTTTTGAATTCTAGTTACTTATTACTTCTGGTTTGACTCCACATATTAAGTTGCTTGGTAATCAATGGTTCTTCTATGGGTTCCTAACAGTTGGTATCAGAGCGAGGTTGTTGGCTCATAGCTTGATACCACTAACACCAACTCTTTGACAAATGTAGCAAATAATGTCTTTCATACCTTTTTTTTTAATATGGAGGTGATATCCCTTTGACTAATTGCTTCTCCTTAAATATTCATTTTCCCTATAACCAACAAGATTACAAACAAAGCAAAGGCCCATAAAATATTTGACATACCTTGAAGCATTTGGATATTTGATTGGCTTTTTCATTGTACTCTTGATTTGATTTGTCTTATTGATTTTCATGCTACCAACCTCTTTGTCTTGTCATAATTTATTTTGATCTTCTTCAAGCTTGCCTTTCTTGACTATGACCTTTTCATGCTCATCCTTTAAGGAAACAAGATTAGTCTTCAATTAAACACATTCATAGTCTTTAGCGCATGTTTGAAATTGTAGCCTCTAATTGAATTATGAGATTTTTTATAGTCTTCTTATCCTCCTTAGCTTCTTTAGCCATATCATCCTTTAATATACATGCTTGATCTTCTATAGACTTGATCCATTCATGGTTCTCCTTTTCCTCTCTCATGGATTTTACTGACACACTCCTTTTAAGAGACCTAACTTATGCTTCAAGACCTTTGATCATATACCTCATTTTATGATTCCTCTTATATTTCTCCTTTAGTTCACCAAGTACACCCATGAGCTCAGCTTCTAAATCAACTTCTTCTTCCTCATTGTCATAGAACATGTTGAGGTCAACATACCCCCATTTTTGAAAATTGGGACCCTTGAGATATTTTGAATCCTAACCCTAAAAGTATGTGATGTTCTAAATATTATTATAATTTGAAGATCATCCACTCTATCAAAATTGGTTATTCATTTATGGTTTTCTTTTAGATTACCTAACATTTTTAATGATTGGTTGGTCTTCATGTTATTAAGTTGTAGGTTTCATAGATCCCTTGTTGATGGTTCATTTTCTAAAACCTTGGCATAAACCCCTGGTTCATGTTTGAATTCAAATTCGATAGGATCATCTGGTGGGAATAGTTTAAATATGTTTGGACTTAAGCCTAATTTTTATGTTAAGGCTTGGTCATGTTTTCCAACATGACCAAACCTTAGCTTAAAAATTATGCTTGGTCCACTTTCATTTTCCCCTTTGATCCTTATGTTTCTAACCAAGTCTAATGTTTGGTTTTTTAGGGTCATTTTTATATGTTCCTAATTAAGTCCAATTTTATGCTAGCATGGTCCCTTTGTTAACATCTTAGCCTAAAGTTTTAATACTAAGGCCCTATTGTATTTATTAACATGAACAGGACCTTAGTATAAACACTTTATCCTAAGTTTGCATTTGGTCCTAAATCTAACTTAATTTCCTTACTTCTTGTAGGATATAATGACTCTTGATTCATTGCAAGGAATGATCCAACTAAGTGAAAAATACCCAGGCCTTAACATTAAAAACCATGTAACTTGAAAGATCCAACAATCTACACTTCCTCGTGGCCTCTTAATCAGATGATGCAAATAATCCTAATAGAGCCAAGCACTTAGTCCTTTAGACCAATCATGTTCAAGAACTTAGATCATGAACAGTGATTTTTACTTCATTTTGGACTGAATATCAGATGGAGCAAAGATATCATTAAAAATTCAAAAACCTAAGAGCTTCACAGAGTTACCATGCATTACTCTCATGTTCAAAGATTAAAATCAAAGGGGCCCACATATCAGAAGGTACCAATCATGAGTAAGTTCTTGGATCATGATCAAATATTCCTCACTTCATCATGATTCTTGAGCCAGTAGAACAAATTAATTCCAAGATCCCATGAAGCCTTGTGGAGGTACCAAGTGGCACTCTCACATTAGAACACAAGAAGTTTGATGAGCTTAAATTTGATGTTTGTTCAACCATAATTTGACATCCATGAAGATGTATTTGACATCTATGTGACCGTCAACTTTAAGACTATAAAACTAAAATATTCACTAACTTAAATTCAACATTTACATGACCATCATTTGACATTTGTGAAGACATATTTGATATCCATGAGACCATAAAATTTAAGATAATGAATTATTTTACTCAATACTAAGATGCACTCCAAACTATTTTTGGAAAGCTCATAAATTGACTTGCAGACTAATGAAAACCCTTGAAGGATGCTCAAACATTAGAAATCCTTGAACTGCAAAGATTGAAATGGTCTCATAGGTCTAAATATATACAAAAATGAATTTAGTCTAAATCTACACCCTAGGGTCCCCATTACATTTGTTTAAATGTCATGAACCTTAGGCTAGAGAATTATGCTAAATATTATTTTAAAAGGGTCTTTATGACATAAAACTTATCCCAAATTCGTTTAACCAAAGGTTTTAGTGTGTTTATTAATACAATAAAACTCTATTTGAAACTTGATCATTATATCATTTTGACACCTTTGAGCATGTTCTATAAGATTAACATAAGTATTTTAACCCAAAGTATACATCATGTTTATTAAACACAACATAAACTTTGGTCTAAAATATTTAGACATGGTCTCCTTTGTATAAATCTAGGAGACTTAGGTATAAACATTTTAGCCTAAAGTTCATTTCATGTTTATTAAACATAAAATGAACCTTAGCCTAAGGTATTTAAACCTAAGTCCCCACCTAAGTTATTTTATTTAAAACTTAGCATAAAATGCATTAACCTAAGTCTATATGCTATGTTTTAAATAAAATAACTTAGGTGGGGACTTTGGTTTAAATACCTTAGCCTAAAGTTCATTTCATGTTTAATAAACATGAAATGAACTTTAGGCTAAGGTATTTAAACCTAAGTCCCCACCTAAGTTATTTTATTAAAAACTTAGCATAAAATGCTTTAACCTAGGTCTATTTATGTCTATTAATAGGAAATAGACTTAGGTAAAAACATTTTAGCCTAAGCTATTTTATGTCTATGCACTAACTTAAGGCTCATATATATTTATAGATCATATGGCTCATGCTTCATCATAGGATAATGATCCAATGGTGCAAAGGCACCAATGACTTTTTAATGGAGCTCTAAGAGCCTATGAGCTTGACACATGGCAAATACACATCCAAAGTGTAACTAATAAAGGTACTAGAGCTCAAGAATCCCATGGAGGTATCAATTGTCATAACCATAGGACTCAACCAAAAGGAGCCAATAATGAATGAAGTCTTGGATCATAATCGATGGTTTGTAATCACTCATAGGATCTTGATTTGATGTTACAAAGCAAATGGAATTTTTTTAAATTCCAACAGCTAGTGTTTAAAATTCATTTATGAAAAATGACATGAAAGGTTCTAGATTGACACCACATAAGCACCATGTAAGTAGAAAGTGAAAAAAGAAGAGATCTTGTGTGCCCAAGAATGTAAACATATAAAGGTAAAGGTTCAAATCAAATCCAAAGAATGTATGAGCTAAACTCCAAATGAGCTACCACCATTAAAGCTTTGAATCCCTAAACTTTCATCAAAAGATACTAAGTAAACTTAGATTGATTATAATGAATTTAGAAGAAGCTTAATTGAGATTAGAGTAAAAGAGTTAACACAAAGATCAATTATAATCTATATGTGAACCAATTTGCAAGTGAAAAAGCCATGGTAGACCAAAGATAGAAATTAAGAGATGAGATAAAGTTGTATCTATCCATAGATAATGAAGGGAAGGTTTTCAAGGATACTTAACTGGATGTTGCATCCTTGAACAATGGAATTGAGAATTAGTCTGAACTCTTCTTCACCATATAAGATTTGTAACCCATCACTAAGGAGCAAAGGATTATCATGGTTAACAAAAATTACTATGACTTGGTTGTGGTTCAAATGGCCAGCCTCTACCATGTAGCTGCCAAACTAGAGGTACTTCATTGCATTGATGTCCTTGCTCCAATTTTCATTGATCATAGAATTGATGGTGATTGGATTATCCATGAGGGAAGCTCCAAGAGAGTTGCCTACATTACCCCATTAGCATTTGAGAGGTATTATAAATTACCAAAACCCCATGTATACCTACCCACAATCAAAGGATGGACCATTGAGCATGACCTATACACCATCTACAAACCATGGTTACTCCAAAAGAACCATGTATTCTAGGACTTTGAGGGAAAGATCCCCATTATCTAGTTTAGGGAGGGGATTAGGGTAATCATGACCCTATTAAGTTAGATATCTGAAGCCTCTGTCACCACTTATGTCAACAAGAGCTAGGTGTCCTACATCTACTTTATGGTAGAAAAGAAGTTCACTCCACCAATAGGGGACATGATCAGTGTCTTCCTAGGGAAATAAGTTACTAAAATCAAAAGGAAGACAAGAAAGTAGTTTTACATGATCTATTATCTGCTAGATGCCTTACTAGCTTCCACAAAGGTCCCCAACATCAAGAATTGGTCCCCTGAGGGTATAACCACTATCTCCCACCACTACTCAAAACTACACATCTTTAAATATAGGCACCACATGAAATTCATATGTGAATTTTTATATCCTACATTGTTGGAGACCATCACAGGGATTCCCATGCCCAAGATTCCCCCTTTGATCAAGAAGTATGTGGAACTGATGGGTGAAATTTGGTTTTACCTAGATTGCATGATTATTAGAATTAAGGTAATTTTAACCCATCCCTACAAGTTACCTATCTACATTCCACCTAAAATGGTATAACAAGAGATTAAATCTCAACTCTTTCATGGTGTTGATGGAGTATGCAATAAAAAAAGGAAGGGTCTACCCCAAATAGAGCTCCCATAGCCCCAAAGATAAGTTATTCAAGGAACTAACAAGGAAAATTTGGAAGAGAGACCTAGTGACAGACCTTCATCTTCATCTCTCCTTCAAAGACCACCACCCCAGTTAAACACTTAGAGCTGATTGCCCTTGAGCTTTGTGAAATAGTAAAAGGTGACCTTAAAGACCTTGTTAAATCTTATGTCTCTAAGGCGGAAGGAGCATAGGTTGAAGAGGCTCAGGTTCAAATAGAGGAAGCTAAAGGAGAGAAAAGGAAGGAAGTAGCCATTAACATAGTCCTAGTGGCACCCCAAGAAAAGAGAAAGACAAAGTTGGCATTGGTCCTTATTGGATCAAAGAAGAGGCCAAAGTTGACTCTACCTTCTCTTCTCATTTGTGAGATCAACCTGTTCGGTGAGGAGTTCCCCATTCATGGACCAATCATCCCTGATTAGTTTGTCTATGGGAAGTTGCAAAAGATCCCATCCCACTTATGGGCCTTGACCAAGGATATCAACATTGATGTTCATGAAGAAATCAAGCCATATATAATGGATCTAATGAGAGAACAAGAAGAAAGGAGGATAGTGGCCACTATAAGGCTAGAAAGTAAGAAGGTAGATGCTCTAAGAGCATCTAATAACACTAGAGTTGAGGTCTCAGAGCCTCTAAAATACATAAAGATAATTATAGTGTAATTAAATCTAGGAACAAATTGATTATAGAGGGTCACTATAAGGAAATCCATGGTAAGAATTGAGGAGTTCACTTTCTAAAAGGTTGAGCCCTTTACAAGCTTAACCCCATTTAAAGGGTAATAACTCGGTGAGGTTCCTATCCATGAGGAGGGTGTGGAGAGCCTACTTGAGGCTCATTCAACTCAAGCCAAAGTTGGGATTAGAGGATTGAAATAGAGAATCCAAATTTTGGAAAAGGAAAAGGAAAACTTAGAGACACAGGTCATTTTATCGGTGCTTGATGCCATAATAAACATGTTTGAAGCATCATTCTTTGATATGTTTGATTATTTTAAATGTTTGAAGCATATTATTTGATATGTTTGATTATTTTAAATCAATAAGCTAAGGAAAGATGCCTTAATCTAACAAGGTGAGGTGGCCAAAGGATTAATAAAAAAGTGGTAGAAGGAAAAGACTAGGATAAGGGATCTCATTAACATTTTGATTAGGAACAAGATTCCTAAATTCAAATCTATTATCCTATCTCACCTGAATGCCAAATTGGAAATAATAGTGGACAAGATCTTGAGTCTAAGTGTATGGGAAAAAAAATTGGATAGACTCCTAGATGATGATAAGGAATTGATCACTAGGATTGAGTAGCTCCTGGTCACTATCCTGACTAATCCTACCAAGACTACAACCCTAGGCATTATTGATGATGCATAATATAAATGTAGTGTCACTTTAGTGATGAATGGAGTAAAGGGAAAAATCTAGGGCAAATCAAGTAGTGATAATGGTAGAATTTTAGGCATGATCTTCATGGTAGAGGAAAATATTGTAGAAGCTAGGAGCATAAAAGAAGCTATGGCTAGAGATGATAAGGACCTTGATGACCTAGCTGATCAAGAAGAGGTCTTCCTCCTGAAACTAGTTGTGGATCTAGAGCTTTTCAAAAAACAACATCAAAGGGCCATGGACCTTCTATAATAATAATAAGGAGACCATTCAATAATGGGCCCACCATCTTAGTTTATATTTCTTTTTAAATCATTATAATATTTGAAATAGGGAATATTATTTTGTAAGGCATATGCTAGTCTGTTTGCATATTGCCCCTAGCTCAATCTAGTATAGAAGAGAAAGTGTATTCTAGATCCCTCTAAAGAAGGACAAATGTCCTTATCTTTTGTACATTTTGTATCTTTTAACTAATCAGTATATTGCCTTGCCTTTCTATAAAAGGTAGTATTACCATTTATAAAAGGGGGAGAATTTTGAGCAAAATTTGTAAACTTGGAGAAATTAATTACAATCAAGGAATTATACAAATATTTTCCATATTTGATTTTTCAATTTTTAATATAGATTTTCTCTCAATTGCTAGTTTGATGTCTTAAATTTGAATGGTTTATTTGAATTCTAGGTTGCATCTTTAATCACAAGGTTTCTAATTTGTGCATATGCTAGATTAGTTAAAGGAAATTGGATTTACTTGACTTCATTTTGCATTGTATTCAAATGTAAAAATGCTATTTGATTATAGAATTAATTCTTGAAAATAAACCTAGTTCTTACTTGTGATTCTTTACATCATCCTTTGAAGTTTGCCTAATATATAGTGAAATCTGATCTTAGGCTATTTTCACTATATATTGGTTTGAATGCACACTTAGTTGTCATTGAAACTTTTTCATGATGTTTGAGGCTAATATAATCAATCACTTATTTTTTTACCCTATTCTTTTCATTTACTCCTTTTTTAACCAGATCACTTTAATTTAAGTTTCCTTATAAATATCCATCTCGATTAGTCTGTAGCTTAAATTTTTGATCATAATTCACTAAGAATTAGCATAGATACTTAAAATTTATAGATAATTAGACCATGATGGCTCTCATACATTAATTAACATAGATTTATGGGAATGGTTAAACATTGTTTTGTCATCATTTCACCATAGGTAACATTAACTTTCCATAATCTACTACTCATGCTTTAAATTCCTAGAATTCTAAAATGATAAGTGTTCTTAAACACTAAGGACATTTATGGTACATATAGAGGCATCAATAGGTTCCTACTAGTGTTAGGAGGAGGGCCATCCTCTATAAATTGGTTGGATCTTTGCTTATCTTAGTCGATTTAGATCTAAGATTGATGTTATCTTTGTGATTTTGATTAATCCTTTGCTTAAAAGTGTAAAGATCATTGTTCTTTTCCATCTTTGACCTATATTTGTGCTTCCTTAGACAAAGATCAGGGTTCTTTGAGGTTTGATGCTTTTTTTGGTAAATTTAGCTTAAACTTTAAAAATACCTAGTATTTCAGGTTAGGATGGCTTATTTTGATCAAAGGTTGGCATATCTTTCATAGATCTAAGTTTATTTGAGCTTAGACTTATAAAGATATATCATATTTTCATAATTAGACACATCTTTGAGTTATCTTAGGCAAATATCAATGTCTTTTACTATTATTTATGTAATCATTTCAGAATGAGCTTAATGTGTAGGTTTAATCCTTGTTCTTTATAAATATTAGCCTGATACATCAAATTTCAAATAGTATTTTTAATCTTCAAGCTAGAATTGCTAAGGATTTGAACAATATCACACTCAGATACCAAAGAACCTTTGCTTGAGCTTGAAGTTCATAGGAAATCTAGGTATGACAAAGGTAGATGTAGGAGATCCAAATCTTTTCCAACTTCACCTCTTCAAGGTACCTTTTCCTTCAACCTTCATCCAGGTATGGCTTGGTTGGGATAATATTTAATTAAAGTGCTAGGTGTAGTACATGATCTCCCATATAACCCTAAGAAATATTTGTCTACATTTAGCCCAACTGGTATAGTGATAGTTGAACAACACATTAAGTCTTTCAAGTCTGATTTAAGGTTACTAAGTATTGTGCATGAGGATGTAGCTTATAATTTATTTCCATTTACCTTTAAAGATGTTTCTTATGAATGGCTTGTAAACTTTCCTAATAATTACATCACTAGGTAGGATGGTTTTACTAATGTTTTCATAGATAAATTTGGTAAAATTATTAGTCCATGTGTCATCTACCATCAGTTCACCACCATTAGGAGGGATGCAAGTGAGCCCATAAGGTCTTTTAATGCTATATTTTATAAAATGTATAGTAAGACCATAGAACCTTATAAACTTGATGATGTTTTAGCTCTATAAATCTACAAAGATGTAGTGGATCCCTTGACCTTTGTATTTTTAAAGAGATCTATTCCAACTATAACTTCATTAGCTAGGGTTTATTATGATTCAATGATCATCAATGATCAAATTTAAACCTAAGGATAAATGGAATATTCTATTTCAAACATTAACCCACATATGCCCATTCTGAACATCTCCCCTAATAATAACCAAAATATTCTAGCCTTGAACTAACTTCTTAACCTAAATCAATTACCCTTGAGTCATGTTGCTCCCAATCAACACTTAGTATTCTTGAATCACCCTACTAATGGCTTCAATGCAAATGATCAAAGAGATTTAATACCATATACTAATAATAACTGTGTGCACAATTATGAAACTCCCAAGAATGAGAATGAGTCTATCTTAAAAATGGTCCAAAAACTAAGCACTAATTTCCTTCAGTTGTAGAAACAAGTAGGCAATACTAGAGAAAAATCTAGTAAGAATTTTCATTTCAAAGGTTTAATAGGCCAAACAATAGATTTTAGAATGATAATTTTCATAATAATAGGAATAATGAACCATCTTCTAAAAAGAAGACTATGGACATTAATCTCACTGATATTGCATTACCTAATTATTGTAGAGTGCATTGCACAACCAAGCATGGTGAGATTGATTGTATAGATTTTTTCAAAGATTTTGAATCTTTTCAAGAGGAGTTGGAAACATTTTATGTGATCCCTAACAAGGATAGTGGTGTAAGTACTTTTGGATCTAAATCATCTAATCAAGCCTTCATGGTAGAGACCTTTGATTTCCCCTTTCATGAGGAGAATGAACCTAATGATATCCTTGAGTATATTCAAGCCTTCCAAAAATTCTTGAAGAAGACTATCCCTTAAGGAATAGAGAGCAGAGGTAGCCTTTGACTACCTTAATTCCTCCAAATAACTTTGGCACTCTTTTAGACACTTCTTCAAGGAATAACCTAGAGCCACCTAAATGGAGTGTCTCTAAGCCAAACATTGATATTCCTAGTTCTTCTAATAAAATTGGATATAATATAGTTGAATATATGAATAAGATAAAGGCTAACATTACACTACATAAACTGACATATATTATAGAACAAAGGGACCTCCTATTAAAATCATTATAAAATAAGCCTAGCAAGCCACCCAAGGCTGATCATGCTAATGTGACTATCCACAAAGCTAAGGTAGATTATCCTCCTTTCTTGTTCACTGTCAAGATGTTTGGTAATAATTCACACAATTTATTATCAGATTATAAAGCATCTAACAATATCATGCTGGCAAGTATTTGTAAATAACTTGGCTTGACTCCTATTAAGTCAGATAGAGTTGTAACTTAGACAAATCTAGAGTCAAGGTAATTGGTGAACTTTTAAATGTTCATATGTAATTATCTTCTAAGCCTATAGTGCATTAATTTATTTATATTCAATTTTTTAATATTCTTGATGTTTATGGAATCTTGCTAAGTAGGGAATAGACCAAGGCTTTAAATGGTTACATGTCCATAGATTGCTCACATTTGTGGATGCCTTAAAAGGGAGTGCCAAACCAAATCATGGTTTAGAGAGAGACAAGGATGAAGCACATGATCATTGAGTATAACATTATGAATGAAAGGGTCAACATAATTGACTCAGACTTAGGGGTTTTCACCCTAGAGGCTACCAAGGTATGTGATCATAAAAGTACTAATGTTATTCCTAGATTGTGGAAGTTACACTTTGATGGTGCTAGGTGTAATTCTAGATCTAGGGTTGGGGTTATCCTAACTAATCCTAATGGTAAGAAATACCATGCATCTTATGGGCTCTAATTCCCTTGTACTAACAATCTTTCTGAATATGAGGCCCTTATCCTAGGTTTGCAATTTGCTTTAAAGAATAAAGTCAAAGAACTACTAGTTTATGGGGATTTAGTACTAGTATTCAATTAGATGAAGAGAAAATATCAATGAAAGCTCTCATACCTTAAGACATATAAGTTTAAGATTCTAGGATCTAATTTATTCCTTTGATGCTTTTACCATTATCTCCATCCCAAGAGAAGAGAACCAAGATGATAATGAGTTGGCAATTGTTGTAGTCAACCTCATCTCTAACCAAGACTCCCCCCACTTTAGCATTGAGTTGATCCCTTTTCCTTTAGGCCTCATAATGTTAATCATTTTCAATTCTTTAGTGATGATCAATAGATATTGTATTTTATGATCAATTCTGGAGCATTTAATGCTCATATTATTAATGAGATTGATGAAAATACATCTAAATATGATAAATTTGATGAGAAAATCATTCAATTAAATGACAACAAGATCCCTAAGGGAATGATTGCTTTAGAGAGGTTGTTTGATCAAGATAAACTAGCTGAGGTTCCTAAGATTCCCAAATTGAGTGGGAAAGACTACAATACATGGATCTTGGTTCTCAAGATCAACCCTATTTAGTGAACGTGAGAAAGGATTACAATAATATTGAGAATATAAAGGCCAAAGAGTTGTTAACTAGATATAAGGATGTCATAGCTTGGTCTTATGATGACATAAAGATATTTGATCTAAGGGTAATCACCCATACTATACCCCTTAAATAAAGTTGTAAGCCCTTTAAATAGAAGCAAAGGCTAGTGAACCATATCCTAAAACCAATTATCTTCAAGTAAGTTAAGAGGCTACTAGATGCTAGGATCATCTTCCCCATTAGGCATTCTACATAGGTGGCTAATTTGGTGCCATTCAGGAAGAAGAATGTTGAGATTAGACTATGTATTAACTTTAAGAACTTAAGTAAAACATTTGAGAAGGATAACTATCCTCTTCCTTCTCTTGACCAGGTGATTCAAGCTGTTTTAGGTTTAGCTATGATGTATTTTTAGGTTACAGCTAGGTGTTGGTTGATAGGGAAGATAGGATGAAAATAGCATTCACAACCAAGTGGGGGACCTTTGCTTACAAAAATATGCCTTTTAGATTGATCAATTTAGGAGATACTTTTTAAAGGGCTATGTACCATGCCTTCTAGGGCCTAATTGGTAAGTGTATTATTATATATATGAATGATCTAACAATTTTTTCTAAAAATAGGGAAGATCACTTTATGCACTTACAACAAGATTTAGAGAGATGTAGAAGGTATGGAATTTATCTAAACCACAATAAAAGCATCTTTTGTGTTACACCAAATTTTTAGGTCATGATATAACTAAAGATGGGATCTCTATAGATCCTAAAAGAGTGGAAGCTATATTTAGGATAGAGCCTCCAAATAGTAGAAAAGAGCTAAATTCATTTTTTGGTAAGATAATCTTTGTAATAAATTTCATTCTAGCTTTTTAGAGATTGTCAAGCCATTAAATGACATGATAAATAAGTATGCCAAGGTCACTTGGAATGAAGAATCTAAGAAGGCATTTAATAATATCAAGGAAGCCATTACCCAAGCTTTAGTCCTGATAAGTCCTAACTTTTTAAGGGACTTATATCTCTACTCTTTTGCATTTGACCATATTATGGCTACAGTTTTAACTCAAAAGATTGATGGGTGTGATCACCCAATTGATTTTAAGAGTACTAACTTTAAGAATGTTGAGTTAAATTATTCATTAATTTATAAATAGGTATATGTATTAGTTAAGGTAGTAAATAAATTTAAGAACTATATCCTTAGAAACAAGGTGCATGTTATTTTTCCTAACCCTACCACAAAGCTTATGTTGAGCTACAATGATATTGGAGAATGTAGAGGTAAGTGGATGTTAGTTTTGTAGGAATATGACATAGAAATGAAGATATAAAAATTGGTAAGGTGCCAAGGCTTGATCTAAATTATTGCTAACACCATCTCCAAGGGGACTATCATATATTTACTAATCGATGGTACTTTTTTGTAGGACTATCCAGGGAAAAAAGAGGGCATTAAAGCTAAAAGTGTCCCATTATCTAATCAAAGATGGGATCTTGTATAGAAGGAACTTTGAAATAATCTACCTGAGACATGTCTCATAAAAGGAAGCCACCTAAATCATGAGTACCTTTCATGAAAATATAGGATGTAAGGGAATGTCACTCATGTTAGATGAAACTTTCATGAAAATCTAGGAAGTAAGGGAATGTCACTCATGTGGACATCTATCTAGGAGAACCATAGCCCATAAAATCCTCAAAAATAGCTATTATTGGCCAAATAGTTTTAAAGATGCCCACAAGCATGTAAGGGAATGTCACTCATGTTAGATTTTTAACATGAAGGAGCCAAAGGAAATAATACCTTTACAACTAGTTATGGTTGATAAACTCTTTCCTCAATGGGGATTAGATTTTTTTGGGGTGATCAACCCTAATTCATCTAAAGGTCACATGTATGTCCTAACTGCTATAGATTATTACACAAGGTGGACTGAAGCTGTAGCCACCAAACATTACAGGACTAAGGAAGTGATCAATTTCTTGGAGGAAAAAAATTATACTAGATTTGGAACTCTAGTCTCTCTAGTGTGTGATAATGGATCTGCATTTATATCCATTGAGATGATAGAATGGGCCTATGATAATGGTATTTGTCTGAAGTTCTCATTCAACCATTATCCCCAAGGAAATGGAGTGTTTGAGTCTACCAACAAGAACCTAATGAAGGCAATCAAGAAGTTTATTGTAGACAAGTCCAAGACTTGACACAAGATACTTAAATATGCCTTATGGGTAGATAGGATCAAAATCAAGCAAGCCTTGAAGGCATCACCATTTATGTTGGCATATGACCAATAACCAATCTTTCCTATTACCATCAAGTTTCCTACATACAAAGTTATGTAGGAATACATGGAGAAAATCTAGGAGCTTATAGAGTCAAGATTTTTAGACATCATTCAGATGGAGGATGCAAGGGAGAAAGCTTTTATTAACTTTAGTAGACATCAAACCATAGTAAAAATATGGTTTAACAAAAGATCAAATATCAAGGTGTTCAGATAAGGGGACCTAGTTCTCCTTTCGGATAAAGCAACTAAGCCTAAGGGCAAGCATGGAAAGTTCACACCTCTATGGATTGGCCCCTATCAGATTGCAAATACACTAGGAAACAACACCTTTAAACTCAAATACTTGCAAGAAGTAGAGTTCACACTGCCCACCAATGGGTAGTACCTCAAGTATTATTTCTTTGTTGCTCCTCTTGAAGTCTTTATGGACTTAACTGTAAGATGGTTAGATTTAATATAGGTAGGCTAGTTAGTTTCTTTTAGTTCTTTTATTCTTGTCCCTTGTTTATACATAAACATATTTATATTTATTTATTTCATTTTGTGTCTTGCTTTGATACTTTTTATTGTGTTTTTGCTTTTGTTGCCTTGTTAGTTGATTATAATAAGTCCTTTTAGACAATCTTGAGCTCAAAGTTTATTTAGTTTCGAGAAGTCCCATAGATCAAAAATGAGGGTGTAAACCTAATACATATGTTGACCATGGTTATAAAATGTGAGCCTCATATTATTATTTGTAAAAAATGGTAAAGACCAATAAAAGAATTCAATTATTCCATGAGAACTTAGGCATTAACTAACCTAAAAAGGTTTTAATAATATTTGCACTTGTAGGATCCAAGTTCAATTTATTGAGACACAATCATACTTGCATTTAATAAAAATCCTTGCCTAGGATAATGGTTATAGCCATATCTAATTTTCTAAGGATAAAAAACTTGATCAAATCCTTTAAACTAGTTATCCTAGTTCCCGACCTTGCTGAAAGCATAAAAGGTCTAAAAAATATAAAAATAAGAATTCAGCACAAAATCAAAAAATATTTTAAGCATAGGTGATTTTGGTAACCTCCATTGAGGATATAGATGCCTAGTTAGCAGTGGAGTAAGGCCTTGAGTGGAGCTAAAGGCATCTCTATCAGTGTTATAAATGCCTATCTAGTAGTAGAGCAATGTCCAAGACTTCCTTAAATAAGAAACATGGTTCTTAATGAATATTTAAGCATGCTCTAAGTTAGTGTTAATTATTAAAGATAAGGAATTTGGAAGTTATCTCTTAAATCCTATAGAAAATAGTATGTTGAATTAAATCATACACACAATATGATTATCCCTTAATATCGATCCCAATTCTACAAGTATAAGGTTTATTTCAACCAAAAAATTGATCTAGATAATGGCATTGAACAAATGGGATGGATGACCTAGTTGTTTTTCTAAACTAGAGTCTCTAAGTTATAACATATTGTTATGTTTCCCCCCAGAAGTTACCATTTATTTAGGTCAACATACCCCCATTTTTTAAAATTGGGAACTTTGAGATATTTTAAATCCTATCCCTAGAAGCATGGCCTATTCTAAATATTATTAGAATTTGAAGATCATCCACTCTGTCAAAATTGGTTTTTTATTTATGGTTTGCTTTTAACTTACCTAAAATTTATAATGATTGGTATTCATGTTATTAAGTTGTAGGTTTCATGAAGCCTTGGCTAATGGTTCATGTTCTAAAACCCTAGCATAAACCCCTGGTTCACATTTTAATTTAAATTTGGTGGGAGCATTTGGTAGGAATAGTTTAAATATGTTTTGGACTTAAGCCTAAATTTTATGTTAAGGTTTGGTCATGTTTTTTAACAAGACCAAACCTTAGCTTAAAAATTATACTTGTTCCACTTTCATTTTCCCCTTTGTTCCTTATGTTTCTAACCAATTCTAATGTTTGGTGTTGCAAGGTCCTTTTTATATGTTCCTAACCAAGTCCAATGCTAGAATGGTCCCTTTGTTAACATTTTAGCCTAAAGTTTTAATACTAAGGCCCCATCATATTTACTAACATGAATAGGACCTTAGTATAAACACTTTAAGCTAATTTCATAGTTGGTCCTAAGTCTAACTTAATTTCCTTGCTTCTTATAAGATCTAATTTCTCTCGATTCATCATGGGGCATAATCTGATAGAGTGAGAAAGGCCTAGGCCTTACCATTAAAAATCATGTAACTTGAAAGATCCAATGATTTGTGCTTCCTCATAGTCTCTCGATCTGATGATGCATAGAATCCTAATAAAGTTGAACACTTAGTCCTTTAGACCATTCATGTTTGAGCACTCAGATCATGATCAATGGTTCTCACTTCATAAAAAATTGAAGATCAAATAGAGCAAAGATATCATTGAAAATTCAAAATCCCAAGATCTCTATAGAGTTTCCACATAATACTCTTGCATTCAAAGATTAAAAGCAAAGGGGCCCACATGTTAGAAAGGACCAATCATGAACAAGCTCCTGTATCATGATCGGATGGTCCTTGCTTCATCATGATTCTTAATCCAATAGAGTGAATTGAGTCTCAAAACCTAAGAAGCCCCATAAAGGTGCCAAGTGGCACTCTCATATTATAACATAGGAAGTTTGATGAGATTAAATTTGATGTTTGTGTGACCATCATTTGATATACACAAGACATATTTAATGTCTACATGATCAACAACTTTAATCCCATCAAACTAATATCTTCACTAACTTAAATTTGATTGTTACACAACCATCATTCAACATCTGTGAGGATGTATTTGACATCTACGAGACTATCAAATTTAATATAATGAATTATTTTAGTCGAGACTAAGATGCACTCCAAAATATTGCTAAAAAGCTCATAAATTGCCTTATAGATTAATGGAAGCCCTTGAAGGATGTTCAAACATTGAAAATCCTTGAAATACAAAGATTGAAATGGTCTCATAGGTCTAAATATATGCAAAAATGAATTTAGTCTAAATCTACACCTTAGGGTCCCCATTGCATTTGTTTGAATGTCGTGAGCCTTAGGCAAGAGACTTATGCTAAATCTTATTTTAAAAGGGTCTTTGTGACATAAAACTTATCCCAAATGCTTTTAACTAAATATTTTAATGTGTTTATTAATACAATAAAACTCTATTTGACACTTGATCATTATATCTTTTTGATGCATGTTTTATAAGCTTAACATAAGTATTTTATCCCAAAGTATACATCGTGTTTATTAAACATAGCATAAACTTTGGTCTAAAATATTTAGCCATGGTCCCCTTTGTATAAATATAGGAGACTTAGGTATAAACATTTTAGCCTAAAGTTTATTTCATGTTTATTAAACACAAAATGAACCTTAGCCTAAAGTATTTGAACCTAAGTCCCTGCCTAAGTTCTTTGATTTAAAACTTAGTGTAAAATGCTTTAACCTAAGTTTACTTATGTTTATTAATAGGAAATAGACTTAGGTAAAAAACATTTTAGCCTAAGTTTTTTTAAGTTCACGCACTAACTTAAGGTGCATGCATCTTTGTAGATCCTATGGCTCATGCTTCATCATGGGATAATGATCCAATGGTGAGAGGGCATCGATGAATTTTTAATGGAGCTTCGAGATCCCATGGGCTTGATGCATGGTGAATGCATATTTAAAGTGTGACTAAAAAAGATACCAGAGTTCAAAAGGCCTATAGAGGTGCCAAGTGACATAACCATGGGACTCGAGACCGAAATGAGCCAATAATGAATAAGGTCCCAAATCACAATCGGTGATATATGGTCACTTATAGGATCTTGATCTGATGATGTGAATTTTTAAATGCTAACAACTAGTGCTCAAAAGGCATTTATGAAAAATACCATAAAAGGTTCTAGATTGATGCCACATAAGCATCAAGAAATAAAAAAGTGACAAAAAAAGAGATATTATGTGCCCAATAATGCAAAAGTATAAAGGTAAAGTTCTAAATCAAATCCAAAGCATATATGAGCTAAACTCCAAATGAGCTACCACCATTAAATATTTGAAGCCCTAAACTTACATAAAAATACCCTAAGTAAAATTAGATTGATTACAATGAATTTAGAAGAAATTTAATTGTGATTTGAGCAAAAGAGATAGAACAAAGATCAATTGTAATCTAGTTTTGAACTAATTTACAAATGCAAAAGCCATGGCATCTCAAAGACAATAATTAAGAGATGAGATAGAGTTGTATCTATCCATAGACAATGAAGGGAAGGTTTTCAAGGATACTGAGTTGGATTTCATAGCCTTGAATAGTGGAAATAAGAATTGGTCCAAACTCTTCTTCACCATAGAGGAGCTTTAACCCATCACTAAAGAGGAGTGGAGGATTGTTGTGGTTAGAAAAAAGTACTATAACTTGGTTGTGGTTTAAATCATCAGTCTCTACCATGTAGCTACCAAAATAGAGGTAATTTATTACATTGATGTCCTTACTCTAATTTTCATTGATTATAGAATTGATGGTGATTAGATTATCCATGAGGGAATCCCTAGGAGAGTTGACTACATTTCCCCATTATCATTTGAGAGGTATTATAAATTACTAAAACCCCATGTAGACCTACCCACAATCAAAGGATGGACCACTGAGCATGACCTAACTACCATCTTTAGACCATGGTTTCTCCAAGGGAACCATGTATTCTAGGACTTTGAGGGAAATATTCCCATTGTCCAATTTAGGGAGGGGATTAGGGTAATTATGACCTTGTTAAGTAAGATATCTATAACCCCTCTCACCACTTATGTCAACAAGATCCGGGTGTCCTACATCTACTTTATGGTAGAAAAGAAGCTCACTCTACTAATAGGGGATATGATCAGTGTCTTCTTATGGAAACAATATATTGTAATCAAAAGGAAGATAAATAAGTAATTTTACATGATGTCTTATCTTTTAGATGCCCTACTAGCTTCCACCAAGGTCCCCAACATAAATAACTTGTCTCCTGAGGGTAGAACCACTATCTCCCACCACTAATAAAAACTACACATCTTCAAATATAGGAACCACATATAATTTATATGTGATTATGTCTATCCTACATTAGTGGAGGCCATCATAAGGATTCCCATGCCCAAGATTCCCCCTTTGATAAAGAAGTATGTGGAATTAATGGGTGATATCTATTTTTTCTCAAATTACATAGTTATTAGAATTGAGGGAATTCTAACCCAACCCTATAGGTTACCTATGTACATTCTACCTAAACTGGCAGAATAGGAGATTACATCTCAAATCCTTCATGGTATTGATAGATTATGCAAGGAAAAAAGGAAGGGTATCCTCCATCCCTTTCCTTTGACCATAAGAATAATAATTTTAAAATATTGGAAGTAGGTTGACACCATGTCTATGCATAAGGGCTCTTTTACATTTTAATTGGATGATCTTAGAAATTGGGATCCTAAGAATGTAGTAGGTCCACATTTGAAAAACAAATAGCTACCTAAGCTAATCTATGAACACCAACTAGGCCCTCATGACACCCTATACATAAAGGCCAACAATTTTGAGGAAGTATTGGTTAGGTTTAAGAATACCAACCTTAATCTCATGCACATATTGACTATTGATTAAAAAACCCATTAGGGGACATATGGTAGATAAATCCCCTTTAGTACCATTTATTTCTTGGACCTTCTAATCCACCTCAGGAATAACCCCAAATGGAGCTCCCATAACCCCAAGGATAAGTTATTCAAGGAAATGGAAAGGAAATTTTAGAAGAGAGACCTATTGAATGACCTTCATCCTCAACTCTCCCTCAAAGATCACCATCCCTAGTTGAACACTTAGAACTTATTGCCCTTAATCCTAATGAAATAGTAGAAGGTGCCCTCAAAAACCTTGTTGAACTTTATGGATCTGAGGAGGAAGAAACCAAATTTGAAGAGGCTTAGGTTCAAATAGAATAATCTAAGGGAGATAAAGGGAAGGAAGTATCCCTTGACATAGTCCTAGTGGCACCCCAAGAAAAGAGAAAGGTAGAGTTGGCATTGGTCCCTATTGGATCAAGGAATAATCCAAAGTTAACTCTTCCTTTCTCTTCTCATTTATGAGATCAACTTATTTAGTGAGGAGTTCCCCATTCATGGACCAATTATCCCTAATTGGTTTATCTATGAGAAGTTATGGAAGATCCCATCCCACTCCCACTCATGGGCCTTAACCAAGGCTGTCAACATTGATGTTCATAAAGAAATCAAGCCATGGATAAGGGCTCTAATGAGAGAATAAGAGTAAATGAGGATAGTGGCCACTACAAGGCCAAAAATCAAGAAAGTATATGCTCCATGAGCATCCAACAACACTAGAGTTGAGGTCCTAGGACCTCCAAAATACAAAGAGCCAATTATTATAGTGTAATTAAATATAGAAATAGCTAAATTAGATAGGGTCACTACAAGTAAATCCATGGTAGATACTAAGGAGATCACTTTACATAAGGTTGAGCCCTTTACAAGCTTAACCCTAGTTGGAGGGAAATAACTTGGTGAGGTTCCTATCCATGAGGAGGATGTGGAGAGCCTACTTTAGGTTAATTCAACTCAATCCAAAGCTAAGATTAGAAGAATTAAGTAGAGAATAAAAAATTTAGAAAATGAAAATGAAAACTTATAGACACATGCCATTTTTTCAGTGCTTGATTTCATAATAAACATGTTTGAATCATCATTCTTTGATATGTTTAATTTTTTAAAATCAATAAAGCTAAGACAAGATGCCTTAAGCCAATAAAGTAAGGTAGCTAAGGGATTAATAATAGAGTGGAAAGAGGTAGAGACTAGGATAAGGGATCTCATTAGAATTTTTATTAGGAATAAGATTCCTAAATTCAAATCTATTAGCTTTGCTCACATATATTCCATATTGGGAATAATAGTGGATAAGATCCAAAGTCTAAGTGTATGGACAAATAATTTTGGCAAAATCTTGGTTGATGATAAGGAATTGATCACTAGGATTGAGTATCTCTTAGGCACTATGTTGGCCACTCCTACCAAGACTACAACCCTAGGCATTATTGATGATGCAAGGTATAAACATAGAGTCACTTTAGTGATGAATGAAGTAAAGGGAAAAAGCTAGGATAAATTAGGTAGTGATAATGGCATGACTTTAGGTATGATCTTCACAATAGAGGAAAAGATTGTAGAATCTAGGAGCATAAAAGAAGCTATGGATAGAGATGATAGGGACCTTGATGACCTAGCTGATCAAGAAGAGGTCTACCTCTTGAAGCCAGTTGTGGATCTAGAGCTTATCAAAGAACAACATCAGAGGGCCATAAAAAATTTCCACGAACAATAAGGAGACCTTTCATATATGGGCCCATTAGCTTATTAATATTCTTTTTTAAAACATTATAATATTTGAAATAGGGAATATTCTTTTGTAACGCATATGTTAGTCTATTAGCATATTGCCTTTAGGTCAGTCTAGTGTAGAAGAGCAAGTGTATTCCATATCCTTCTAAATAAGGATAGTTATCCTTATCTTTTATACATTTTGTATCTTGTAACTAATCGATATACTACATTGCCTTTCTATAAAAGGTATTATTAAAATTTGTAAAAGGGGGAGAATTTTGAGTAAAATTTGTATACTTAGAGAAATTAATATAATCAAGGTATTCTACAAAGATTATCAATATTTGATATGTCAATTATTAATATAGATTATCTCTCAATTGCTAGTTTGATGTCTTAAATTTGAATGGTTTATTTGAATTTTGGGTTCTATATTTAATCATAGGGTTTCTAATTTATGCATATGTTATATTAGTTAAAGGAAATTGGATTTAATTCACTTCATTTTGCTCTATATTCAGATGTGCAAATGCTATTTGATTATAGTAGTAATTATTTAAAGTAAACATGGTTCTTACTTATGATTCTTTAGATCATCCTTTGAAGTTTTTCTGATATATAGTGAAATCTAATCTTAGTCTATATTGCACTATATATTAGTTTTAATGCATACTAAATTATCATTGAAACTTTATCATAATGTTTGAGTTTAAGATAAGTAATCACTTGTTTTCTTTTTACCCTACTCTTTTCATTTTCTCCTTTTTTAACTAGATCACCTTATTTTAATTTTCATTATAAATATCCATCTTGATTAGTGTGTAGCTTAAATCTTTGATCATAATTCACTAAAGACTAGAATAGATACTTATAATTTATAGATAATTGGACCATGATGGCTCCTAACCATCAATTAACATGATTTTTTGGGAATAGTTAAACATTGCTTTGTTGTTATTTCACCATAGGTAACACTAAGTTTCCACAATTCACTTCTCATGCTCTAAATTCCTAGAATTATAAAATGAGAAGTGTTTTTGAACACTAAGAATATATGTGGTACATATAGAGGCATCACCAGAACACTTTTTCTTCTCCACTATCATGGAAAGCATATTCATCATCCATGATATTATTTTCTTTTGGATATCTTTATTTTTTACCCATAATGTACCTTATATCACCTTTTACAATGAAGGTCCTGACTCTGATACTAATTTTTAGAGGTATAAACACTGAGAGTAGGGATGAATCAATGATGCTAGATAATCTAATTCAATTCCCAACTCTTAAACATTAAACATATATTAAGTTGATCAAGTAATATAAACATGAAAGCACATACATTTGAAGCATACATAATGGTATACATCACATGAGCACATCATATATGTGGGAAACCCTCTTGGGGAATAAAAACTAATGAACCCTACAAGATGGACTATAGTCCTATAAAACAAGATCTAACATTTAGACTAGCACCCATTAATCAAGGAACACACATCCTTTAGTTTAGTGAGACACCCATCTAACAAGGAAGAACCAACCCCCAAGGAAACCAAGCACCCACTCAGCTAGCTTGATTTTATCTCCACCTTTGATCTAATGTCTTCTACACTAGATGATGGACTTATTTTACTTGCACTCTATCCCCTTTACACTCTCATAAACTTACACACACAAGTGATGCATCTAAAGCACCCTTTTGGATCACTCTTCACTTATAAGCACATACACAATTAGAAAACCTACAAAAACTCTATCACAACATTAGTAACATGACCTATAGGTCATGTACACACTCCTTGACTTGCTCATATCTTCAATCCATCCACTAAACACACTTACTCAAATAGCCTCTAAGGTTTACTCACTCAGTCTACCTCTTCTAATATTATTAGGTCTAATTACCTATGTGTTCATATTCATATACTTGATCAAATTAACATGGTTGATCCTCTTTGCTCTTTGATGGTCTTTATTGACCTATACCTTCTATTTCAAAGGTTCCTATTAGCCAATTTTTGGCCTACATAGTAAACTTTCCTAAATGTAGTGCAGTGTTCTAAAGATCAAGTATAGAATAAGGATTGAATATATTTTTGGATGAAATTAATGGTCTAAGGATCACATGCAGATTGCAAAGCTTTTGAAACACTTTAATTTTACATAAAGTGTATTTTTTGTCAATATTTGAGGGATAGTTATGTGGATCAAAGAGAAGGTTCTTGAGTAGGTTTCATGGTGAAACAAAGTATATCAAAGGTCAAGGACAAGTTTCACAAGCACTATAAAGTCATTTGAGACTTCAAATTAAAACACAAGTTTAGAAGATCTTACAGGCTTTAAAAAGGCTAAGTGTAAAACCATTTTTTGGATAAGTCCTTACTTGGCATATTGTTTCATGTTTTTATTTGGCTAATTTCAATTATTGTGGACCTTTTTATTTGGTTAAATTTTTTTAATTATTTTAAACATTTTTTCTAGAACAAAAATCCCAAAGGCATGTTTCTTTCAGACATTTTTTCTAAGGCAAAATCAAGGACCTAATTATTTCAAGCATTTTGTCTACAATAAATGCCTGATGTAAAAGATCTTAAAGAATTGTTTGTTTTGAATAAATTGATCTAGTAGGGTAATGATGGGTGTGTGGATGTCATTGGTTTCATTGACAAGCATGTAAATATCAAATTTCAAGCTCAATAATTGACTATTTGGGGTCTAAAGATTGATAGTCATATAAACATCATTAGCAATCACATAATCATCAATTGATAGACATGTATATGTCAAATTTGAGCTCCTACAAGTAACCATTTTCATTCAAAAATCATCGAAGGGTCCCCATCCAAACATGGGCTTGACAAGTGTCAATATCTCAAGTACCTGAATAGATATCTAATAGCACTTAGGTGAGTTGGGGTTAACAAGTTAGTAAGCCCCCAAAAAAAGGAGTGAAAGTGATAAATGGTGATATCTCAAGAGTTAGATCTAACAATATGGGTAAAGATAGAGTTATTAGGTCCCAATAAGATTAATGGCTCATATTTAATTGTGTATTTAGATCAATGGTGGGTGGAGGTTAAGTAAGTTAGCATGATCAAATAAGTATAAGATCTAATAGTGCATGTTTAATCATGTAGGTAGATCAAAAATGAGTAGGGGTCAAAAAGATCAAGAATTTAATGAGGCTCAAACCAAGTATGAGGCTACCAAGTACCTTAATTTGGTAAGTTTGAGTCAGTAACTGACAACTAATGAGTGGAGGAAATATAAGAAGGTTTTGATAGATAAATCTATAGGGAAATTAATAAATATGATTGATTTCAAAGAACTATAATTAGTTATTTATCAAGGGAAGATATGTGATTATGGGGAGTCTTTTTGTCCTTTGGCATGGTCTTTTTCTCAACAAGTAGATATTTATAGCTACCTAAAATAGACCAAACATGGCTTTGTCAATTCCAAGGTATGAGGATTTGGTCCTCATAAGTAGATCATATTAACGGTGGCATAAAGTCTTTAGAGTTGACCTGGTAGTTGGATAAAGATCATGGAGCATTTATTTATTTTGTGGAGCCTTTTGAAGTTTGTTCCTTCTTTATAAGATCATGACTTAGCATCCTCAAGTTAGTGCTAATCCATCGAGGGTGATTAGGCCTCATTCAATGTTTTCTATCTACTTAGTTCCCTCTCTTTCCCTCTGTTATCTATAAATATAAGTTTCTAAGCCTTAAAATCCATCCCTCTCTTTGGTATGACTAAACTCTATCGATATTTCTCATGTAACACCTATTTGATATAATAGAGACTAAATTCCTCCTTTTGCAGTTGAATTGAAGTGTGTCTTATGAGTTCATTGATTGGTTAAGTGAATGTATGATTTCCTTTCCTCTATCTAAATTTTCTCACCTTTATTATCTATTTTGGTAATCCTCATCGGTCATTCTAAGCACATATATAGCCTTTTAGTTATTTTAGAAGTGGATAACTTCCCTCCCATGCTAGATTAATAGCTAATTCATGCCTTTTTGTGAAACACTAATGTGAGTGATTTTATATAGTCTTGAATGCATCATATATTGTTTCTTATACAAGTTTGAGTGATCGAATCATTGGTGCATCACCTCTTTTTACATGCTTTCATAAGTTACTATTAAAATCTCTCTTCCTTTTCTAAGAAAGTACTAGTTTAGGTTTAGAGTATGTGATAAATCCAAAAAGAAGCTAGCCTTATTTGGAGGTTTGATATATCATTAGGATACCCATAGCCTAGGATCAGTCTTGTGTTGGACTATATTTAAGTAAGAGGACCTAAATAATCCCCTTCTCAGCTAGGGTGTAAATCTAAAAAACCAATAGTTTTGGCACACTCGATGGGAGAATTTTCCTTAGTATATCTAAAGTTTGGAGCTAATAAAATTATTTACAGTAGAAGGAGACATATACCATCATCAAAATATAAATATTCTTAAAATTATAAAGATCTAGATAGTATTTTCATGTCAAATGTCACTACAAGGTTTGCAAGTAAAGATATTCTTTTTGAATTCATTGATTCGACTTTTATTTCTTATAAAAGAGCTATATTTAATAGTAAAAACAATTATCCTCTAAATAAATATTCATCCCCTAGTCAACCTATTTTTTTACTCCAAGCTATTTTCCCTATTTACCAAATTCCTTTTTCCCAAATGGTGATTAGGAATCAAGTTTTTACTTTATTCAATAGGAGTAGTCCCCTCAATTTGGCCCATCTTGATGACATCCCTATGTCTACCTTTAAGACTATTCCTTTCTTCTCAAGAGAATGTGATAATACAACTTCTATTAAGCATATCCAAGATCTTTCTAACCTTTATTCTATTCATAATGTTACTTAGGATAATGTGGCTATCAGACTGTTTGTTTCTTCTTTCAAAGGAAAAGCATTACAATGGTATAGGAATCTTCCTTTGACTTCCATTACTACCTAGAATGAGTTAGGTGAAGCTTTGGTCAAACAATTTGAACACAAATCTGATCACCTATCTTTAGTAGAACAATTGACTACCATAAAGAGGTACCCCCATAAATTCATGTCTGATTTTAATGTTAGATTACAAAGTATATGGATTAGTGTACCTATATTGGTTATACCATCCCCAAAATATTCTTCTTATACTATATAAAATCACTTAATTTAGATATTAGTGTGATGATATAGTCCATGGGTGGTAATACTTTTTCAAATGCCTATGAGGTTGCAATAAGAGTAGACAATAGCTTGATATAAGCTAGTAAGATTCATCTAAGCCCATCAATGACTATATTCCCTAAATTACAATCCACCCCACCCCATCAATTTCCTCATATCCCATCTTTATCTCCTATTCCATCTCCTAAATCCCAAGTTATAGCCCCTTCTAATTAGGCTACTCAGCCACCTTTAGATGGAGATTTGATAAGTTTGTTACAATATTTTGGGAATGAAATAGTTCAACTCAAAATACAATAATACCAAGGTAGGACTTATCAATAGAAAAATCAAACCTCCCATCAACAACAGAATCAAAGGCCTCTCTATCAAGTTTTCAAAGAAAATAGACCTCCTTATTAGTCACAAGGAGCCATAGTCATAATTAAACCATATACATCTCTTGATCCTAATGAATCTTCAAGTTTAAAATCCATTATTCTAATTCCTCCTCAAAATAACTTGATGCAAGATATAGGTTAGTATCCATTTGATCCCAATGATACTCAAAACCAAGCCTTGGTATCCTAGAACATTACTATGTCACAAATATCATAAGAAGAGTGTTCTCTTTAAGAATGTCAATATCAAGAGACAAACTTAGTTTCTCAAGGAGAGACTCAACAAGTCCAAGGTCATCCTGATGCCATTAATGTAAATTGGAAAATGGATGATAATGTTTCATTCAATCAAATTGGTGAGACTAGCAACATCAATGCTCAGGTTGAAACTCTAACTAGAACTAAAAGAAGAGTTTTTAAGGAACCTCAAAATGTGAGTAATGCCTCTAGTACTCCTAAGATTATTTTTAAGAGTGACAAAGATCAACCTACTATCCCTACAACATAGCAAAATTAGAATGTAGAGGCCAAGAAAGTCCCTCAAATACCTCTAGTCCATGAAAAACTAATAGTTCAAAAGATGCATCTAAAGGTTAATGGAGCTCAATTTAACATAATAGAATAGATGAAAAATTCTAATTTTAACATTAGAATTTGGGATTCCATTTCTATTATAGGATAAAAATATATGCTTATCCAAGAGCTTTCAACTCTCAAAGTATCTCCATAACCATTTGAGAAACAAGGTAAAGTTATAACAACTTTAGATCATTTAGCTAAGCAATAGGTACACCAAGTACATATGATGTTGAAGGTAGACAAATCTGAGGTAAACTTAAATAAAACTCCTCCCTTCTACCTCTCTTTGATAGTTAGTGATTGTCTAATTCATAATTGTATGGTGGATAGTGGAGCCAATAGCATTGTCATACCTAAGTAAATTGCAAATAATCTTGGTCTTACCTATGAACCAGGTACTAAAGGATTACAACAACTAGATGGTTCACTAATAAAGATAGTAGGCATCATCAAAGATCTAAAGTTTATACTACATGCTTGCCCTAATGTCACCATTCAACAAGCTATAGTAGTAGTGGACTTGCCTCCCTATTTTGCCATGTTTCTCTCAAGAGACTTTACCTCAAAGATTGGAGGATATATATCAGTTGATTGGATATATTTAATGTTCAGTACTTGGTATGGTACTAAGGTAACAATATGTTCTGAACCTATTTCATGTTTCCATTTGGATATATATATGCCAAGTATTATTTATGGTAATTGTATCATCTCAAATGAAGTTCTAGAAGCTAGTAGAGAGGAAACTAAGTCACCTCTATATGGAGTTCTAGATCTATTCTTAGATGAATGGACCTCTAATTTACATGAGCATTATCCTTATAAGCTAATTTAATAAAGACTTGGTGTTTATTACCTACATGAAAAAGATACACCAATTCCATCTTTGATGAAGGATGATGAGTCCAATGATGGCCTATGGAAATTATAATTTAATGGGTTAAGAAATAAACATGGTCCTAGGGCTATAATTATGTTGATTTCTCCAACCAATCAAAGGTATTTCTCTTATCTCAAGTTTCAGTTTGGTTTTTTGAGTAATGTTACGAAATATGAGGTACTAGTTCATGGTTTGAAATGGGCAAGAAGGATGAAGATCAATATGTTACATGTCTTTGAATATAGTGAACTAGTAGTTCACCAAGTAAGAGGTCTAAACATATGCAAAATTTTGTTGCTTAGATCTTAAAAGCATAGGGTATGGGGTTTACTTGAATATTTTTAAGCCTTTAACATTTAGGAAATACTAATAAATGAGAATAAATATATAGACAATTTGGCTACCATTAGGTCACAATTAAGTATTCCAATTGATGTAAGAAGTGAAAAGGTTCAGTCACACATTAAGGTAGTTGTGAGGCCTTTTATTCTAGATAACAATGATAATTTTAAAGTGTTTTAAGATGAAAATTAGATCATCGAGTTCCTTGATGAAAAAATTAGGTACCTTAGGTAGATTTGAGGCTGATGAAAAAAATCCAAAAAAATGTGTCTTCTCAGTTCATGAAGGTAAACTTCTTGTACATGTGATTTCAAAGCATGGTATGACAATGGATCCTGATAGGGTAGATTCAATTTTTTCACTTTCCTTGCCTAAGCACAAGAAAGCTCTTCAAAGCTATATTTTATAAAAAGGTATATTTTAGATTTCACCACTTTAGTTAGGCCACTTATAGTTATGCTAAAGAAGAATCAGAGTTTTAGCTAGGCCAAAGGAGTAAGAAGATTTGAATAAATCAAGAAAGCCATAGCCAATGATCTTACACTTCTCAACCTTGATTTCATGAAGGATTCTATCACGTACACTTATGCTAATATTGACATAATTTTAGGTATTATCATAGAGTAGAACCATTAAGATTTAGAGTAGCTAATAGCCTTTTTTAGTCAAGGCTTAGAAGAATATGAAACAAGGTACTCTTTTGTTGAAAAGCATGTACTTTTAATTATAAGGTCACTCAAGAAATTTAGATACGTGTTATCTAATAATAAGATACCTCTGATGGTTGCCCATTCAAGTGTTAAAGAATTCCTCTTGAACAATGAGAAAAGATTTGGTTGGATAACCAGATTAGTAGAGTATGATGTAGAGATCAAAGTAACAAATCTGGTAAGAGGCAAGGGACTTTGTGAACATCTAGGCCAAGATTTGAAAGAGTCTAATGAGGTGGTTATGGTTTCAACTAATGAAGAAATTACAAATGATCACACCTCACCTTCCAGTTGGTTCCAAGACATGGTAATATTTCTCCAGGATGGTATTTATCTTTCTCTTCTAATCCCTTCAAGAAGAATATATTTGAGATTAAATTTAAATTCCTTTTCTTCTTGTTGATGGTGTTTTGTTTAAGAAAGATATTAATGGTATGTTTCTAATATGTATAGAACCACATCAAACACATATATTGCTTAAGAATTTCTATTATGGACATATGGAGGACATTATTCAACAATAACTACAACCCAAAAGATCATGAGAAGTGGATATTATTGGCCAAGCTTATTTGGATATTGTTATGCATGGGTTAGGAAATGTAGATAATGTGTTATGTTTGTTGGAAAGGTTAAGCTTTTAGCCTTACCTCTCTAACCAATTGTAGTAAATCAACCCTTTTTTTAATAAATATTGGACTTTATTAGTCTCATTAACCCCCCTTCTAGCTCAAGACATAGATGGATACTGACTGTTATAGACTATTTTACTATATGGACAAAAATAGTAGAATTTAAGGAAGTGAACGAGTCCAATATTTTAGATTTTTATGAAGGTTTTCTTACTAGGTTTGGACTCCTTTCAACCATTATTTTTGACAATGTTTTGGCCTTTATGGGATCTATAATTAGCCAATGGGTAGTTCAACATAGCGTTTTCCTCAATACTTCATCAAATTACTATCCATAAGGCAAAGGCCTTGCTAAGAATATTTTGAAGATTATACAAAGGACTATTAAAGATAATCAAAGGTCATGTTACCTCAAGATAAAGTCAGCTCTATGGGATGATAAGATCACCTACAATAAATCAATAGCCAACTCTACATATAAGCTGGTATATAGTAAGGAAGTAAGAATGCCTATTTTTATTGAATTTCCTACCCTATAACTGATGCACAAACTTGAGATGTTAAAGGATGAGCCTATGCACATCAAATATGATGAGCTTATGGATTTAGAATAGATAAGACATCAGTCCATGCTAGCCATGTAAAATCATCAAGCAAAGGTAAAGAGAACCTTTGACAAAGGAGCTTCTTCACGTAGTTTCAAATAAGGAGATTTGGTCCTAAAATGGGATGAGGACAGAGCTAATCTGGGAAGGCATACAAATTTTGACTCTCTTTAGAGTGGTTTGTATACAATCTCTAGCTACAAATCCCATAATGCTTTCCAAATTGTAAATATGGATGGTGAGGAACTTTATATCCCAATCAATGGGATACATCTAAAACATTGTTTTTATGGAAGCTAAGTTCCTTGTACATAGTTTATTTGTTTTCTTCCAAGTGTTGTTTTTTTAACACATTACTTTATATATATTTTATCCCAAATAAGTTCTTTGTTTTCACATTTGTTTTGTTAAGTAGTTTCCCTATTTCATGTTTTTCTTTCCCTATTTTGGTGGAATTATTTTGTCTTTTTAGTCAAGAGGTTTGTTGTAGTCATGAAACAAATGTATTATATGTTATGAGTTAAGAGTCATGTAAATGGTCTGATTTCTCAAGCATAGCAAAAATACTACCCAGCTAAGTTGCCAAAGATGTTAGCTAATTTTTGGCTTACATAGCAAACTTGCCTGAATGTAGTGCAATGTCTTGAAGATCAAGTATGGAATAAGACTTTAATATATTTTTGGATGGAATGAATGGCCCAAGGATCACATGCTGATTACAAAGCTTTTAAAATACTTTAAGTTTACTTAAAGTGTATATTTTATCAATATATAAGGGGTAGGTTTTTAGAGTAAAGAGAAGGTTCTTGACCAAGTTTCATGGTGAAACCAAGAATATCAAAGGTCAGGGACAAGTTATACAAGCATGGGAAAGTTATTTGAGAATTCAAAGTTTAAGCACAAGTTTAGAAGAGCCTATAGGCTTTAAAAAGGTCTAAGTGTAAAACTCTTTTTTGGATAAGTCCTTACTTGGCATATTTTTTTGAGTATTTATTTGGCTAAGTTCAATTCTTGTAGACATTTTTATTTGGATAAGTGTTGGGAATTCTTTTGGACATTTTTTTTGAAAAAAAATATCAAAGATGTGTTTCTTTTAAACATTTTGTCTAAGGTAAAAGAAAGTACCTAATTCTTTCAAACATTTTGTCTACAATAAATGCCTGATGTAAAAGTTCTAATAGAATTATTTGTTTTAGATAAATTGATTTAGTAGGGTAATGATGGGCATTTGGCATGAAAATGTCAAATAGCAAGCTCAATAATTGACTATTTGGGGTCTAAATATTGAAGGTCATATAGACATCATTTATGGACATGAAAACATCAATTTATGGGCATGTAAATATCAAATTGGAGCCCCTATAAGTATTTATTTGCATTTGAAAATTATTGAAAGGTCCCCAACCAAAAATGGCCTTGACAAGTCTCAAGATCTCAGGTACCTGAATAGAGATCTAATGGCACATGGATGAACTAGGGTCAACAAATTAGTAGGGCTCCATAGACAATTGTGAAGGTGAAAAATGATGAGATCTTGGGAGTTAGATCCAATAGATCAAGAAAAGACATAGTTAGTGGGTCTTAATAATATCAATGTCCCATGTTTAATCATGTATTTAAATCAATGATGGGTGGAGGTCAAGAAAGTTAGTGGATCTAGAAAGTAAAGGCATGATTGATAAATGTAATAAGCATGTTCAAATAGGAAGAAGATCTGATGATGTGCATTTAATCATGTAGGTAGATCAATGATGAATGGGGGTTAGAAAGGTCAAGAAGAAAATGAGGCTCAAACCAAGCATGAGGATTCCAAGTGTCTTAATTTGGTAATCTTGAGTTGGTAACCAATAACTAATGAGTAGAGGTGAGCCAGGAAACTTTTGAAAAATAAAGCTATAGGGAAACTAATAAATATGATTAGTTTCAAAGACCTATGCTCAGTTATTTCTCAAGGGAAAATAAGTGATTATGGGGAAGCTTCATGTCTTTTGACATGCTATTTTTCTTGATAAGTAGATATTTATAACTACCTAAAATAGACCAAGCATGACTCTATTAGTTTCAAGGTATGAATATTTGGTCCTCATAAGCATATCAAAGTAATGTGGCATAAAGTCCTAAAAAGTGACCTAGTAGTTGGATAAAGATCATGGATCATTCATTTCTTTTATAGAGCCTTTTTAAATTTGTTCCTTATTGATAATATCATGACTCAGCATCCTTGAATCGATGTTAATCCATCGAGGGTGGTTAGGCCTCATTAAATGTATTCTATCTACTTAGTTCCCTCTATTTCCTTCCTTTTTATACAAATATAGGATTTTAATCCTTAAAATCCATCCCTCTCTTTGGTATGACTAAACTCTATCAAGATTTGTATTGTAACACCTATTTGATATAATAGAAACTAAATTCCTCCTTTTACAACTGGATTGAAGTGTGTCTTATGAGTTTATTAATTGGTTAAGTGAATTAATGTCTTTCTTGCCTATGTTTTAATTTTATCACCTTCATGGTCTACTTTGGTAATCCTTTTAGGTCATTTTAAGCACATATATAGTCTATTAGTTAGTTTTGAAGTGGATAATTTCCCTCCAATACTAGATTAATAGCTAATTCATGCCCTTTTGTGAAATACTGATGTGAGTGATTTTATAGTCTTAAATGCATCCTATAGTGTTTCTTATACAAGTTTGAGTGATCAAAACATTGTTTCATCACCTCTTTTTACATTCTTTCATAAGTTATTGTTAAAATCTCTCTCCCTTTTCCAAGCAAGTGTTAGTTTAGGTTTAGTATAGGTGATAGATCCAAAAGGAAGCTAAACTTATCTAGAGGTATAATCCATTATTAAGATACCCATATCTTAGGATCAGTCCCATGTTAAAATATATTTGAGTAAGAATACCTAAACAATCCCCTTCTCATCTAGGGTATAAATCTAAAATACCAATAGTTCCTTCGCTTAATATCACATTTGCTCTACTCTTCACTCTCAAGTTTAAAAACAATCACCTTTGCTTTCACTATTTATAGAGTCTTCATGAATATTATCTTCTTGGTCAGATATAAGAATTGAATTAATAATTATTACTTATATTATTCTAAGACATAGCTCAAAATCCATTCCCATGGGTTGGCTATTACCTCATTATCCCCAAACCACCATTAGGTCTTGTTGAGACCTAAAATAATTAGGCCTTCATATCACACGTTACTCTTGCAACCTCTTGGACCACCTTCATCATTTACCAATTATTTTAACACATAAAACCTATTTATAATATCCCCTTTATTACTCCCATATGGTTCCATGCCACCTGAAACACCAACTCAACACTTGAACCTACCAATTAGGTCTCCTTGTTCTTCAGGTCTTCATACATAGAAAATAAAGTCTCAAACTTCTAAAGATATAACTCAAATATTTCACATAACCATATGATTATATCAAATGGTTTAAATCTTTAATACCTCTAATACACCTCCATGTGCCTTATACATTCAAACATAGGATCTAATCACTCGAATCAGCTCTCTCAAAATGACCACTCAAATTGGTCACATACAGTCAAAATATAGTTATACTATTTTGAATCTCCATATGTAATAAGGGGTAAAATATGAAAACAAATTATTTATCATAACACTTTTAGAATTAAATAACATCTCCATACTCTTTTACTTCTTCAAATCTTCTTATAACACCTCCAACTTACTCATGCAACATGGTTACTCAAATTGTCAGTGCATTCAACAAACATAGTCAACTTCTAAGCTTTTGTTCATATTGAAGGTTGATTTTTTAAAACATCCAAAATATAAAAAAATGGTCTTGATGGATTATAAAACATATTTCAATTCTTATTTCACCTTTAAACATCAAAATACTATTAATAATAACTCAATTATCCTTCATGGGTCACTTGCAGAACATGGTCAAACACAATCAACTTTGGAGCTCAATAACTTTGACTGTACAAACATTGAAACATTTTAACTAGATTATATGGATGTTCCTTAGAGTCTTATATAAATTTTATTTTTACTAAATCAAGAAATTTGTCCTGGATCAAGATATATAGCCCAAAAATTGAGCACTGGTTTTCTTCACCAATTCAAATATTTGAATTCCAATGGTCAATGTGCAAATGTTAAACATTGAGCACCTAAACCTCATCTCATGATTCCTATAAATATTTTATAAATACACACCATTTATATTCTCTAATTATTATGTTATTTATCAAGTAATTCTCATTATTGATCTTAGATCATAGTTCCTACTTGGCAGCTCTACGTGCCATCTACACATTAACTATATGACTTGACTCACACCATATATCTCTATCAGTATGAATGCCCATGAAATATTGATATTCCATCAATTAAATGAGATAGTGACACATATCATCAACATGTGAAATCTGAGCATCCTTTGATAATTTGACTTAATATGCATTGTTGGATCATTACTAACAATATCACGCACTATGTTAGATCATTATTCATTTAGATTAAATGCTTGCCATAAGATATTTGTATGATCATACACTCACTATTGGATCTCCATATATTATATTATACACTCATTAATATATATATATATATATATATATATATATATTTAATGCTCACCTTTAGATCTCTTTTTTCAAATTTTGCTAAGTATGGGAACTAAGTGACTTTTGTCTTAGAGGCCAACTTTACACCTTAATAACTTTTGTTATGCTCAACCTCAAGACCTAAAATTTGACCCATATGATCTCTTCACAAAGGGAAATATATCAATTTATCAATATGATCCTTAAACCTTCACACATGTTAAATACAATGCCATAAATATTCTTACTTGGCCTTATTATTCAAGATGACTACTTGAACTTAGACATTCATATGACTATTCTGATGAATTCCATTCACTTATATAAACACTCTAAGAACTCATAACTTCTCATAATGTCTCTACAACATTTCCATACCATAAATATCATCCATAAATTTCCTATCCAAGTCAAATACTAAATAACCATGTAAGAACACTAAAGCACATTGAAGCATACTTTTTCATTGTCATCTTAGCACACATGACACCTCATCAACATCTTTGGTCACCTTGGAGACATAATTGAAAAACCTCCAAAAAGGGGTGGAAAAGTGATTAGAGTCATGATAAGGAGCTGAAAATTAGTGAGAGTGAGGTGAGGCACCTATAAAGTGGCAGGAGTGATTGAAAGAACCTTCATCATCACTTATTAAGAGCCTCACTCTCAGTTTGCCTAGAAGATATTGTTGACATTAAACCTCAATGTTTGTGTAGCTTGGGATCAAGGTACTAGTGGTTGAGCCACCTATGTTTGGGCTTCCTGATGATAATTTAAATAAGTATGTCTCATCTTATATTTAATTGCATGAGCTATTAGAGTAGGAGGAGGTAGATTTAGGGTATGAGGAACAAGCACTATTGAAGGAGGAAGAGGTGGATATAGGTCACAAGGAATAGGTGCTTATAGAGGATAAGGTAGTAAAATACCTTGTATAATCCTTCTATAAATCACTAAAAGAGTTGGGTGACATCCTTTATAGAATCAGTGGGTGCATAAGGGGTTGTAGATGGACTAGACTTAGCCTTCTTCCCTTATTCTTGTGGGCCATTATTTTCTCTAGCACCTCTTGGTTATATATATAATTTAAATATAACTCATCATCATCCTCTGAATAGTGGCTATAATTAATGTTGAGGTGAGTCGAATACCTTGCCAAATGAGTCCTAATCATGCTTTTTGGGTCCCAATATCAGACTTTAACTCTCCTTAGAAAAAAATTAATCCCACCTAATTGCATTTTTTAGAGAGGATAAAACACCTTGTATACATGGTGTCAAATGGTAATTGGGAGAGGTGGGCATGCCTTTTATTGGTGGCTGATGCAAAAGCTAAAAACACCCTCCACCAATTGGTACATGATCTCTTATTCTTCCAAGTGATCCCAATGAAGTATGTAAGGTGGAGGGGTTGATTGAGAATTCCCATGACTTGAATCATCATGTCTTCTTAGAAGTACTAGTAGTCATAAATGGCTATAAGAGATTCCCTGATTTCTTATGATAAATATGGCATTAGGGCCTCATTGATCATATTGTACACCATCAATTATAATAACTCATATATATTTGGAATATGGTTCTTGTACTAGTGGCCATATATCTTTTAAAAGACTACATAGACCATCAAACCCCCTAAAACCCATGTAGGAAAAGTAGATGGCTTGAAGGTGAGTGTCTTTCAAACCACGTCTATGAGATAACTCATCATATATAAGTTCCCACCTACTTGGTCATCTATTATGGTATTGACCAAATTGAATTTGATCATCCCTCTAATTTTTGGGACCTCAAAAATATTGAGAATCATATGGATCAAGGGTACCCATAATTCATTGACATACAAGTAGTTTAGGGCCTCAAACAATTAGTTCAATAAAATCATACATACCTAGACCCTATTGGAAAGTGCAAACTATATAGGTGTTTATTTATTCCTTACCCACTTGGTATATGGATTCTCAACCTATTCCTTTAGGAAATTATAAATTTGAAAAGTGTTAGTCCATGTTTATACCATAGCTATATCAGATAATCAAGTGATATCCAATAAAGAGTAATATGCTTTGTAGGTAGTCTCAGAGATGTCAGCAATTTGGTGTTGGGAGTTGGCCAAGTAGACCCAATCATGGATGTCATCCTATACTTACTTATAATTAAGCATTAGGTTACCAAAAAAGTTAGCATAAGGGAACATTTTAGGTTTAGTCATGGCCCTATGAAGACCACACTTCTTATAATCTTGTAGGGCATCTTCAAACTCAGCCTAATCATCATTATCAGAGGTTGAGTCCCTAAGTACTTGGTTAATAGATGTAAACACCTCATTGTAATGATTTAATTGAGTGAATCATTCTAGGAACATGTTATCTTTATAATTAGGTTAAATTTGGGGTTTGAGGAGGATGTAATCATTGTAATGAGATGGAGGCTAGTAGAAAAGTATTGAGTGCAGGGGAAAACACAAGGGTATGTGATTAGAATGGAAATCAAGGATTTGATTTTATTATAAGAGTATAAAGTGATAACTATTAGCAAGCATTCCTTGGGATATTTATAGAATCATAAACTCATTCCCCTACAACAATGGCATTTGGTAGTTCACTTTATTTAGATTCAAATTTGGGTTGGTGGCCTAATATTATCTCTTTATATACCAATATAGAGTTAAATTTAGATCTCATGATCTTACACTACCTATCACATTTAAAAAAGGTGATGCGACATTTTTAAAACTATCTAATTGGGCTTAGCTTCCTATTTTATTAATTCTTAGAGTGTGGTAAGCATCAGTCACATCTCCTTGAGGCCTCATGGGTAGCTCCTCCCTCATGCTTCATGTCATCTTTATATTTGTTCTCATGTCAATGGTCGACACCTAAGTCTAGCATTTTACTTCATTTTCATATCCTTAGGAGGGATGATATGCCATTTAAGGACATGTGACACCCTTTGATTAGTCTTTATCATCCACATGTAATTTATTCTTATCATCTTAAGGCATTAGGGGCTACCTATTCAGATGCCTATTTGTGTTACATGGCATTCTTATAATGGGTCAATCTCCCCTAGATCTCACATCTCTAATAGGACTGGGAGACTAGACACTCTAACATTATGATATATGGTGCACTCTGACTGGGCCAAGCTCCCTTAGGCTCTAAAATATTTGACAATAATAGGAGACTGACCACTCTAACATCATTTTATGTGGTACACTCTGACAAGTTTAAATTCCCTCATGCTCTTACATCTTTGATAGGACTAGGATATTGGCTACTCTAACATCATGTTATGTGGTATGCTCTAATTAGGTCTAGCTCCGTTGGGATCTAACATGTCTAAAAACCACCACATGGATCTTCTCTATTGCCCCATTTATTCCTAATAAACCTATGAAAATTATTGAGTTAAAGTGAAAATAAGTGTAACTAATAAATAACTTACCTAATTACTAGATAAGCTTCAAATTGCTACTTAAGATGTCAGGCCTATCATTATAGGAAAGGACCAAGACTTTGAGAACTTATTTTAAAATTTGAACTATAAGTTTAACACTCTAAGTCCTTAAAACAAGAAAGCATATGTTAGCCATAAAATATACAAGTTTTTCCATTATTTTTTCCACAAAATTTCGGGTTTCAGGAATCAACTCAATTGGTCATTATAAATACTACATGTTTAGGGAACTTAGGGTAACACAAGATTTTAAATGACCTAGTTCAGGGAAAGTTGGTTGGAATGAAAGAATGTATTTAGGATCTCTATGTTTTATTTTTTTAAAGAGGGGTCCCCCATTTATATGAAAATGGGGTGCATTTTCCATAATAAATGGTGACTTTTATAAGTAAAGTGATGATAAGCACTTGGAACTAGACCAGATAATTTTCAACTTATGCACAAAATATAGAATATAAGAAAGATCTAGAGACATAGTATAAAAATAAAGAACTAAATTCATGTAATAGTAAGTGGCATATTTATATTTCATACTATATCCATCCACCAATGTGTGTAATAAGTGATTCTCAATTTTCATGTTTAATTTTGAACTCTACTCAAGTAATAGAGGTTGAACCTAGTATTAGGCTCCATCAAGGGTGTTAAAATTTTGATGGCTTAGAGGGAAATGGCATGGGCATTACTCTACTTATAGACAAGAATCTATATCCATGATAGAGATACCTCTAGTCCCATTCAAGGCCTTGTTTCACTATCAATTAAGTCAGAAAGCCTATGATGGAGGTTACCTAAATGGTCCTTTCAAGGAAGACTCAAAATTTAGATTACGAATGTTTTTCCTATCTTTTTCAAGATTCCTTGTGAATATATTTTTCCTTTTTTTAGTCTCATCCTTTAAGGGTTTAGGACCAAGCCAAGGGATAAAATATGATGAAGAAGCTTTAGATACCCATTTGGTCTTTGATTAGCTCAAATGTTCTTGCCTTTTCCTGAGATGTTACATTAAGTGTATTTTGGTGGCTTTATTCAAATGTGGGTTGTTCTAAAATTCACTTATTTATCTTAGAATCATTATAATTCTAGATCTAAAATTTAAAAAGGTTAATCTAACATCCATGATTTGTTTGGATCAAAGATTCAACCTAGGTATCTTGATTCTCAACAATTATACTTGGGCTTTGGCCATCACATAGAGTAGCTACTAGCAAGAATAGGCACCAAAAGAACACTGCAAAAATAAGATGAAAATAACGGGAAAAAACATAAAATAAAATCAAACACAAAAAAAAAATCATACAACAAAATCGAATGATATAATATATACATCACTAACCCTTACCCAGATTATTTAGAAATTATACTGGATGAGACAATTGATAAATAGTGTTTTAGGAAAATCTATTTAATAGTAGTGGTAGATCATTAAATTCAATATATTTGAGGTGAAATGCAATCTGACCAAGGATTTTAGTTATTTGATATGGGCCAATCTATAAGGGATCAAATTTTGAATGTTGGCCTTTTTTTTCCTAAGCCTTGTCCCACATTAGGACTAGGTCAGAGATTTTAAAGGCCCTGATCTTAGCTCTTTTATCAAACTATATTTTGATTGTCTCATGATGTTTGTTAAATCTTAAAAAAGATTCATGTTAGGATTTCCCTAACTAAATTATGTCTAAGAGTCTAGAATTTACCTTATCATCTGATTCCATGAATTGTTGTATGAATTTATAAGTTAGCAGTCTAAGCGTGGTCAACATGATCATCTCTAGTCCATAAACTAAAAGGAAAGGAGAGATTTTGAGGGATTTTTTATACTTGGTGAAGTCATCTCATAGATCAAAATTTAGTAAAGAGTTCTATTTCTAAGGCTTCTACATATCTTATTTCTTGATGGCATATATTAAATTCTAAATGGTGGACTCCACCAATCCATTCCCATGTGGGTAGTGTATGCAATCAGAAATGCATTATGTTTATAAATCAATCCTAGCTCAAATAAGATAGAGAATACATACACTTATGATTGGGAATACATTTTTTAAATGGGAGCATGACCAATATGAAGATCTGATAGACCTAATTAGGGGATCACTTGTCATAATACACCATGCCAGGAATGGTTCCAAAGCCTACAATCTAACACAAACATGTAATAACCTTAAGAGAGTCATAGGTTTAACATTCACTTTATATCTAATAACAAGAAATTAAATATAATCTAGTGCATACTAAATATTGTGGCACAAAGTGGGGGTTAGAAATAAAATAAACTAAACTAAACATACATAGAAGACATATACTCGTGTCAATGTATACAGAATTGTAATGCATGGGAAAGAAGCACAAATGCATTATCTATCTACTCTTACAAAGGAGAAATAAAGTTATGAATACTTACCTTGAAGATGAACCCTTTAGCCTCAATCTCTCCCTTGGCCAAGGTGCTTCGCAAGAGATTTTTGTGGTATGTAAAGTTAACAAAGACAAATAAACTTTAGGCTACATAACATATATATGCATCCAAAAGAATTCTCCATAAGAAAAGCTAGACAAGATCTATATCACCAAAGAAAGTATGGAACCCTAATCTTTATTCCTCAATTAAAATGGTTAATAAGAAAATATTTGTTCACACTTATTATTGTTCACTTCTTTATTCTCAAATGGTTAGAAATGAACTTATATATATAGGCAAATCTTTCCATAAATCCTTCAAAATATGTTAGTTGTATGGGGTCAACCTAGTCAGCCCTATATGTTTTCAAGAGGTAAATCACTAGGTCTTGAGCTAGGTTTGATGAAGGTATAATGAAATTCCAAGTGAAAAATATCCCTAAATAGTATAGGGTCAACCCTATTGACCATGTATAGTAATTAGAGGCTAAAAACTATATAGGGTTAACCCAATCGACCTAGTATAGTCAACTGGTGAAAGGGGATCAAGGTAAGAGAAAGAAGGATAAAGCATGACAAATGTTTGGAATGGATAACACATAGAAGAATAATCTTAGGTTAAATGGTTTTAGGAGACAAGTTTATAGATGACAAGTAGAAAAAGGGACAATAATCTTATGAAGCACCAATGGTCTACCCACCCCTTTCCCAGTGTACCCCTTAAGGTGTGCACTCAAAGAGATTGAGACTCAATGGGTTTTTATAAGATATAAAGTGTCAGTAATCAATAAAAGTTTACAAATATTATGTGTATACATATGCCCCACTCAAAGCTCATCATGTGTCATGTAAGTGCAACATAAGATGGTACTTTGGGATAGAACATGATAACATGCAACATTGATGTTAAGTAAAGTGCAGTAAGTAGAAATAAGATAAATAAAAGGATAGAATTGAAAAACACATACCTTTACTTACTTTGGTGCTATAAATAAAGAAGTAGAATGCAAGAGAAAGTGAAAACATCTAATGTGAAGAACACAAGGTGAACCTGTAGAAATTAGTGCCAAAAAAAGCTAAAAATAAAAAAAATTAGAATATAGGAATATGATAGTGGAAAAGATTCTCTATGTAATCACAGATCTAATTCATTTTATAATTTTAAAAATAGATGATTAGAAATAAAGATATAAGCAAAATAAGGAATCTGCCTGAAAATAGTTAAAGAATTTGAATTTTTAAAAAGTGTTTTTAAATAGGGGGAAAGATAAGTCATTTGGTTATTTTGACTTGTGAAGAGAGAAAAAGGGCTCTAGAGACAAAACGAACTAGGATGGTGAGGAGACAACAAGCTAGATGAGAGGGAGCACTAAGAGCAGCAACAGGTGCACTACAGGTATGCAAATATGAATCTTAAGCTAGTTTTTGAGTAATTTAATGAATTAAGTGTATTTTTATAAAATTTTAATTTTGAGAATTTTTAGATGTCATAATGAATCTAAATTAGATTATATAGGTAGGAAAATCTAGGATAGGAAATGGGTTTGAAGGAATTAGGGAGAAAACTACAAAAAGGCACTTTTTGAGGAAAATGCAAGGGGTCAGTAGTGAAAAATAATTGGGTCAACCCAGTCGACCCAATAGGATGAAAAAGAGAAAAATCCATGTTGTCGACCCAGTAGGTATGTGTCAACCCTGTATGTTTTGTAGATTCTTAACCTAGTATAGTTTGTCAATTGATTCAAAAAGTTCAAAATGATAATGTAGTACTAGGGAGGGGAAAAGAAGAAGGTTAACTTAGATTTTTAAGTCAACTAGGTCAAAAATAGGGAAATTTTAGTCAAAATAGGTTGACCTAAGAACTAGAATGGTATGAAAATTCATGTAAAAGGTCGAAAGAAGGCTAGAATGGCCCAAAATGACTAAGGGCAAAAAGGACCAAGTAGACTAAAAATATGTAAAAATAAATGAATTAAAGCAATTTAGGCTTGTTTTTCATTAAAATTGTAAAAAAAAAATGTATTGTGATTATACATGACATATAGGATCTAATACATATTTTGTTGTTCTTGATTATAAGGATGACCTAGATTTTGGTGATTGGTAGATGCATCATGGCTACCATATCTATGAAATCATCTAATAATAGGAGATAGAGATAGACTAGTATTTATAGGCCTAGGAGGGATAGTTGATATGTGTAGGATTTTACTGAGTGTAGATCTATTAGTTATGTTCTAAAGATGCTAGGAATGGTTGACTAACACATTCAAATAAGAGTTAGATGAGGATGTGGTAGAGGTAGCTATCACTATTAAAGATGTACATGCCATTCTAGGGATACTAGTAGTAGGAGCAAAAGTGACTATAGGTATACCAAACAACATGAAGGAGAGGAGAGCCTTAGCCATGTGGGCTATAAGATTGGAGATGATATTAGAAGGTAGGAGAGTTATCATGTTTGAAGTATATACATCATAGATTTTAGATATCCAAAAAGCTATGATAAGGTTTATGACATAATGAGTGTTATGCCATAAGTTTGATGTCAAGGTACCACTATTTATGATATCCTTAAGCAGGATGATCTCAGAGGAGGGAGTACTATATGATCTCAATTTTATCATCTAGGTCTAGATCTTACATGATATGTATGAGGTTCTAGAAAAAGGGTAGAAGTTGATAGGACCAATCATATTATTGATGGCTTCGATATTTGAGAGGTTTCTTATGTATTAGTCAATTGGGTTGCCCCATGCAGTCGATGATAGGTCACCTCAAGTGTAGAGATGGAGAGAGGACCAAGTAGTGAAATTCATGCCCCATGTGTTATCACTATAGATGGTGAGATGCATAAACATAGTGTGGTAGCCATATGGGCACATAATGACTACATGGTTAAGCTAAGACATAGTTACACCAGCTATAACAAGGATAGAGGTGGTCAGACACTATACCTGGTGGATAGATCCACATCTGATGGTATGGGTATTAGGATAAGTGGGATTAACTCATATAATAACATTGATATTGATGCCTAAGAAGTGAGATAAACATGTGAAAAATATATGGGGGATGAGGGGGCTAGGGCCACTAGTGATGAAATCAATGCTTAGACCACATTGTGAGCATCCATAGATTGGGTGATCATGATAAGAAGTAGAGCAAAAGGAGAGGGGTGCGAAGGTAGTGGTACCATAGATACCACTACTAGCTCTTAAAAAGATGAGTAGTGATCATTAAGGACATGACATCAATGGAGGTAGGAAGAGCAGGAAAGAGTGGAGACTATCACCATCCTTAATGACCTAATAGGTGAGTTGGGGGAGAGCTAGATGATAAAGATCCCATTCAGGCATAGGCTAAGGTGTATGTCAGTCATGATAGGTAGATTTGAGCTAATGAAGTGACCTATAGAGGATGTTCTAGGAGGTTGCATATATAGATATGTTGTGTTAGGCAATCATACGGATAGTGAGACCATAGTGGTTGAGGCATAGACAAGTAATAAAGATGATTAAATTATTGCTCAAGTTTTAATTTTAAAATAGAGATTAGAGATAGATAGATATTATGAAATATAATAGTGATCTAATATCTATCTATGTGTGATTTTGTATGCATATTTGAGGATGAGGAGGAGAGATGGGGGTCCCTTGTGAGGGGAGCACTCCATGATGTCCTGGATGAGACTCTACAGCTATATGACCCTACTGCATTAAAGGACCCCAGTATACCATCTACCCTAGCTCAAGTGAGATGGTTTAAATTAATAGGGAAGGTAAAAGGTAAATTATGAGCATAGAGACAAGATGCATCCACTAGTAGAGATAGGTGTAGGTGAGATATGAGCATGGTAGGCCCTAATAGAGGAGAGATCTATGAATCTATCTACAATGATGTAGATGACACAGTTACATATAGTGACCCTGACCTAGTTGGTGTAGGCACAAGTGTAGGTAGTGTACCTATAGGAATAGGTAGAGGGATTGAGATCTCAAATGACCTCTTTACAGTATATTATTTGACGGAGTCAAATCAAGGCCTCAATAGGTAACATGGCTAAGCCATAAGATAGATAGGATCGAGCCCAACCATAGAGTTAGAGTATTGTATAGGGTTGTATTTAATGTATCAAAACTTATGATGTGTGTGTGTGTGTGTGTGAGTGATGTATCATTTTGGCATATTGATGTTGATTGTGTATGTTTTTGTCATCATGGTTGTGATTATGGATGCTTTGGATATATTTATTTCTAGCACATGTACGTATTTGTTATTTCATATTTTATATGAAATATATGATATGTGGTTTTTTTTAATCTTATGTAGAACACATGCATGGGTAAAAATAAAGAAGCAAAAAGGACTTGGAAAAATATAATCAATAAAAAATGTACTACACACTATTTCAAGTTAGAAAATGTGTAATAATAATAAAATTACTAATTATAAAGAACCAAGGTATGGTAAAATAAGATGGTAAAAAGGAAATTATTTTTAAACCAAAGTGAAAGATTTTTGCACCAAATTAAAACAAGTAAAAGCATGCTAAATTGCCTTGGAAAGTATGAAAACAATGTAATAAAATGTAAGGTATGTAAAAGGGTATAGATGGTATAAAAATAAATTAATGAATTCAATCAATTATATTAAATCATGTTGGGAAGTATAAGAGAAAAATAAAATTGGCAAAAGATTGGTCTTAAATTTAGCACATTAATTCAAGCTGGAAAGTATGAAAATTTCAATAGATGGTTGTATTTTTACATGCACTTAGAAAATAAGAGAAAAAGAAAAATTAATTAACCATAAAACACACTAAATAAATCTATGAAGCATGTCAATGATGTGTAACATCATAATCAATCACATCTTATCTCATATTTGACACATGTAATTTTGTTTGTGACTTGTATTATTGGAAAATTTTGTGAGGAATGTCAGGTCCTATCCATGGTCTTATACTATAATTCACAAAGAGAACACCACTAGGGTGGAAAAATTAGGATAATCAGGTAACAAAGGATGTGGGTAATAGGAAAAAAAAGGTGGTAATTTATGAAAAACATCAGTTCTTACCCATAGTCTTACAAAGCAACTCACAAATGAAATCCAAGGGGAGTGATCAATAGACAAAACCACATTTCTCAAGGAAATATGAGGGATATAGGAAATGAAAAAAAGAGTGTAAAAATAAAGACTTATTCATCTTATGAGAAGACCTTATGAGGCAAGAGGCATACTAAGGACATGAGAAGACACTAAGTGACTAGTGACAATCAAAGCACAACGGAAACCTGTTCACTATAGACATAAAGTGTTGTAGGCATATAAGCATACTACTGAGATCAACTCATAAAGTTATATTGGTACAAGAAAAATAAAAATGGACCTACCTTGCCATGACATGTTCCCCATTCTTCAAGATCCCTTATAGAGTCATCAGTCTACTGTGAAAATTGGGTACTTACATGAGAAAGTAGGTAACACTAAAACATTTTTTTATTCTCCTTTTCTAATCTACTAACCTACCACACCCCAAACGACCTTAGATATATCATGAGGCCAATTTTTGAGTTTGATATTTGACTAGAAGAAGGATATGTGATTTGAATCACATCTTTTAGTGTGATTTGACTTTTAAGAATATTTTTACCTTTTATATCATTGCCTTTTATTTAAATGATTTAGATTTTGCGTAGTTTTATGGATTTTTAAGATTCCTCCTCCATATGGATTTAGAATGACCAATCATGATATATGTAGTGATACACATGAATGAGCTTTAGGCTAAGGCTAAAGGAAACTAAGTAACCAAATATAAAGACTGACTAGAACACTTAGGCTTAAAAATGAACTAGCATGTGATCCCAAGTCTCAATCATGTATATGCTTAGTTTGTGGAAAGGAAATACAAAGTATACCAATATAAGGAAAGTATAATGAGATGATTTTTTTTCTAATTAATCACATGGTAATACAAGACAAATACCAAAGGGAACAGGGTTTGTGTAGACAAGTTACAATGATAATTATTTATGAAAAATAGAGATAAGAAAGCAAACAATCATGAAGACATACGAAGAGAGTTTTGATAAAAACTTAAGAAAGAAAGAGAAGAAAATAATAAATAAATATAATCATATGCAAATATAAATGAAAACATAAGAAAAATATAGTAAAAAAGGTAAGATCATTATATATGAAAAATATGAATTTGACATAATGTCAAATGGTATAACAGGGAGATGAAAATAAAATTATAACACACATCCAATCAAAATGTAAATATAAAGTTACCATGCATGTGATCATAAATAATAATAAATCTACCCACACAAGTTATCTAAGACACAAGATAAATCTCTATGAATATGGATACAAATTACTACTAATGTCTCATCAATCTTCAATGAAAATTGGGAAAATACTTCTCTTTTAATATCCTTAATTGAAAAAGTAGTAATGCTTAATGAATCATGCTGAGGAGGGAAATTAGGAAAGGGATGCTTAGGAGAATGAATAAGAGTGGGATCTATAGGATATTTAGGAATCATTGGTGGAGAAGGATCCATGAGTGAAGGACTCATGGGTGGAAAAGGATCCACAAATGAAGGAAGGTCCATAGGTGAAGGAATCATAGGTAGAAGCATAGAAGGTGATGAAGGGACCATAGGAGGGGATGAAACCACTAGAGATGAATCCATGGGAGAATAAAAAGGACCCTTATTATGGGAATGACTTATGGGAGGAATATAATAAGGTCTAAGAATAGTTATAAGGTGATCTTTAAGGTGTTGTTGAAGGATGTGGAAATGATCGGTGTGATGGGTACCACATTGGTGCCATAGACAATACACCTCACCATACTTAGGTATATATTCAGGTAGAACCTTTGAGGGAGGCATAGTTTTGTTGGAGGAAAGAGAAGAAGGATTAAAATTATCAATATACTATCATAAATTGTGATAATATGTAGAAGAATGATTATCTATCCCATAGAAGTAATAGATATATGAGTGGTCTTAAGAGAAGCACTCAATGAAGGAGGTGTAACATGAGTGGAATAAGCCAGAGAAGACTCATTAACCCATTTTTTCTAAGGCAATGGAATAAAACCATCACCAAAGTAAGTTGGTGATAGAGGAGGAATGGAACTAGGTTCCATGGAAGGAGTAATAGGATGAGAAATAGGGGTAGGCTCAACAAGAGTAGGAGTGGGAACAAACTCAACTATAACAAGAGAGAGAATGGGCTCTGACAAGGCATCTAATGAGGGAGGAGTAGTATCTACAACATGTTTAAGAAGGGTTACACTAATCTTAGGAGTAAACCAAATATGATGATCAAGGTACCTAGTAAAGTGGTAAGGCCCATTCATAGCACAATCCATGAGCATACTCCTATGAGGCTCCTCTGAAATTAGAGGTGTTGGCACCATATATACCCTGTGATAAAGAGGAAACATACTAAAATTAGGAAATATAAATGAATGAAAATAGGAATATATGCAAAAATACTCAAGTAAAAAAGAATGATAATGGACAATCTTAGCATCACAGGCCTATACAAGACTACGTAAGAATGGATCATCTAGGGAATAACCATCATCATAATCTAGGGTGTGAAGATCAATGACATAAGTAGGAATGACCTTGTCATATGAGGAAGTTTGGTGAATATAATGTTGATTCTTAGTCAAGATTATGGTAATATCATCATAAGGAGGCTTGTGAGAATGAGGCTATAAGGAAGTAGGAAGCTGTGAGATGAGGTAAGGTGAGAGATCAAAAGTTTTAATTTTTAGGTTAATCTCATTGGGATCATCATCATAAGAATCTAAGAGGTTAGGAGGATTATTCCCAATGAGTTTAGGATTCCCATTATAAACTCAAGTTGAATTAATAGGAAAATTAAGATGCTAAGACTCATAAAATAGAATGCTAGGTAAAGGTTCAAGAGTAGGAATCTTGAAGACACCATGGTCTTGGAATTGTTCAAAATTCTAAGGGTTAGTGTCACCTTGAATCCTGTATATGGATCCATTATGAGGGAATTTAATGAATTTCTAAGTAGAAGAAGCAACATCTCTCATACTTTGATTCCATGACCTACCAAGCAAGATGTTGTAAGAAAGGGGAAAGTTAAAGATCATCACCTTTATGCAAATGATGATAGGTGGGATAGTAATGGGAAGCCACACACAACCTAAAGGAGGCATCTGCCTTACATCATATCCTTTGTAGGTGTTACATGTAGACTTGATATTTCATTATAAATATATAAGGGTCTTAATGAAGTTTAGAGAAGCAACACATGTGCAAAACCCTCGTCAATCAATGCACACATAACTTGGATATCACCTATTTAAACACTAAAAAATAAGGGAGGATCATTTGCACGAAGTAGAATATTTTTAGGAATCATAGAAGCTATAGGAAATTTTAAGCAAAGAGAAGTGTCTATATTTTCATCAACATTTATAGACATCTCTTCACATATTTGTAATATACTATCCTCAAATCTAGATATGGCTACCTCCCATCCTTCTAGGGGAGTGTTGACCAAATTTGACATTGCAAGTCAAATTGGGACCCCTATAGGTAAAAACTTGATTTTTATATGTTTTAGGGATCTAATATTTTGTCATGGGGTATATTATAATTTATTTTATGTCATTTAATACCATATTAGCCTTGGTCTTGATCTAATTAGTCAATATGCCATTTTGAGTGATTTAGGAGCCATTTAGGGGTCATAAATGCAAGTGGCATGGTTTTAAATGTGCCCAAGTGTCCTTATTTCCCTTAAAACATCTAAGAGGTTATATTCCCTATTAGGAATGTTAGTCCTATCTGAATCTTGCATGTTATCTAACTAAAAAAGAGGGAGTTTGGAACTTGTACAAACCATGAGGGAAGGTGACACATGGGATAAGGTAATGGAATGTCTCTTCATCTTCTTTATACTCAATTACACATTTTAAATTCTCTAGAATTTCCAAATTCAAGATAAAAGTATTTTGATCCTTCTTTACCTTTCTAGACACACATAAGTGATTAGAAGGTTTATGCTTGGTATGGCCAATTGAAGAGGTTTTAGACCAAATGACTTTGGGAGGTGAAATTAAACTAAGAGATATTCTTTTACATAACAAGAGTTATAGGATTTTTCATCCATACTTTATGAACCATCTCTAACAAGTTGACTATGTTTTTATGCTCACTATTTTTTGTACCTTATAGGTTTTTCTCTATTTTGGATAAGTCCATACAATCTAGTGGTGATGTTGACTCCAAAGGATGTTGGATATATTTTAAAATTATCTTAATTCTTGGTTTCATATTTCATGGCATTTTTATGGGTAAGTTATCTCATGTTACAAGAAGGTGTCACCATTGTGAAGCTTCAGTCAAGTTCTTCCTTGGTGTAAAATGTTGGTATTTTATAGAGGTCTCATGTGAACATAATATGGTATTACATAAGTATTAAATAAATATTATCACATATTTCCATTTTTGGTTTCATCACACCATGATTTGAGCAACTTTTAGTCTTACCATTCCTCATTGTCATACTCAGTCAGCTCTTTACCCACTTCTCTTGCAATCATAGTGAAGTACGTGTATGGGGCATGTATAACATGTTCATAATGGTGTGATGAAAGTTAAAAATCCTTGGTATGTATTTTATAAACATGGAGTAGTAATTTTAGCATTCAAATGGTTGAGAGAATACTGTAAGAGTCATGTAGAACACTTTCACATAGTCTGTCATGAACATACTCATCTACAGGTGCTCTTAAGAGTTACATTCACATTGAAAAGAGTACTATGGACTTTTTTGAAGTTTAAATAATATTAATTAATCCATATGAAACCTTAAATGGTGTTAAGGTAATGATATATGCTCATATTTTTATACATCCTTTTTAATGTTCATGTCTACCTGCATATAGCTAAAACACATCTACATATGCCCTACAAAAAGATGACATCATGGAAAAAGACATAATTGAGTGGTTTATATTTAGTCAAGGTTAAAAAAACGAATTTTAGGAGGTTATAATGGAATATTAATGATAAAAGGTCCATATATTATGTATTTTTTGAAATATAGTAACACTGTCAGCCTGTACATTAGTATAACCACCTATAGGTGGCTTAGAAAAAAGCTAAAGAGCCATATAAAAAGGTTGAAACATGTGGTGAAACCTTCCTTGGAGTTTCAATATGTTAAAATTATCATGGAAGGCCCATAATGATATATTTGTAGATGAGATAGGGATTACCTTCAAATGATGATGATTGTAGTTTTAGAGATCAAATCCCTAAATTGAGAAAACAAAGGTCTAGGCCATTTGGTTGATAGCATACAAAAAGGTTATAAGGAATTTTGATGCATCCTAATGGATTTTTATTGTATCCCCTACATATGATAAGGGTTATAAAATTTTTTAAGGTATATTACTTAATAATTATGGTTGTTGAGAAGCCTAAACTTACCAATTTATGCACTAAATTCCCTCATTAACATCTATAGATTTTTGAACCTCAAAGGAGCCCAACTTCCAAAGGTGGAACTTCTAATCATGTTTTCATGTTTTAAAAACCTTATTAGGTGAAAATTCATATAAATTAACTTAAATACCATCAAAGTAAGTTTATATACTAAGTTTTGACCACGTTTACACCTACAGGTGTGCTTAACTCCAAGAACACTCACCTACAACTGACTATAGGTGTACACAATCCATGTTTGAGGTTTTAAAATGGAATAATAAAGGTTGAAATATTATATATGTTTTTAAATGGTTCATTAGAGTCAAATTTAATGTTAAATCTCTCCCAAGTAGGATCTTCATATACAGGGTCTTCTTCATTCAAATATAATTGACTGTGTTTGACTGAGAAAGGGTAGAGAGCAGAAAAGGTTAAGATTATTGATGTAAACATAACCCAAGGTAATAAAAATGAATAAAAAAACTTAATAAGATATATTTTAATGTTTTAATATGTCTAATGTAATGTTCCAAAGTAAAATTCAAGCTAATAATATCTATAGGTGGACCCTTGTTCTATAAGAAACATAGTCAGTTGTAACTGAGTAGTGACAGTGAACCTAAGCAAGGTGTATGGAAGAGTGTGTGAGAGGTTGGAAAGAAAAACTGAGAATGGATCACATAAACCATTTTATATATATATATATATATATATATATATATATATATATATATATATATGATTTTTATAGTGGATTTAGAATACAGAAGGGCTCAAATGAAGTATCACACAATCTATATGGTTGAATGGTCACATAATCTGCCTTCAAATAGTTTGTCTTGGGTATTTAATAATTTGGGAGGTAAAATAATTAGACCAAGGGATAAAACATGGTACATAAAAATTTTATGGATTATAAAATCCCATAAAATATTCACTATTTTTTGAGGTAATATGGGGAGTGCCCTCTATTTTATCTCAGACAGAGGGCACTCCCCTCATGAACAAACCCTATAGATTTAGAGAGTACGGATGAAAGGTGAGCCAAGGAGCTAGTTTAAACTTGAAATAAGGTGTGGAAGGTTGTATTACATCCAAATAAAATGTAAAACCTTAAAAAAATGGGAGAAATTAAACATAATGCTCTAAACCTTTAGAGTTCCAGTCAAGTATATCAAGAAGAGTTTGAGCCTAGTGCCAAATGGAGAGTCATTTTCACTTCCACTTTGATATGGGAATTATAACCTATTAAATCATTTTTTTATGGTCATAATATACATTTATAATCTATTTGGATGTAGGGGAAACCATGATAAAGTCAATTTTGGACTTTAGGACAATTCAAGCCTATTGGAATGGAGAAAAGAGCTTGATAAGGCAACTTAAAATGCTCACATATTTCATGAGGATTTGCATGGAGGTAAAAGAAATTTATAGGGTTAAAAGGGGTCCTAAAATATACTCTATTTATATTTTTTTGCAACTTCAATGTCAAATTTGTGTGAACAAAGCTTAAGAGGATAAAATAGGCCTAGATTCACTAAAACCCTTACTATGGACCAGTTTGTGGAAACAAGAGAGATAATGCACCAAAATGGCATAGTTTTTTTTTTAAAAAGGATTGTATGTTGTTTAGAAATCAATCAGGATCCATACCATCAAGATGATTTCATGAAATCTATACGAATAGGGTATGAAATGGGTTCTTTTAATAGTTTTGTGCATTGTGTAGGTTTTAGGAGGTTTCAATAGATGAAATAAAAGTTTAAAGGAATATTGGGACTTAATATAACTACCCATGTCAATTTCATGCCTTGTAAAAACTCCTAAGTGTATAAAAAATAGCTCTCATCTTAGCTAGTCAAAATTGGAATAGTGAACATGGTAGTGAGAAGTGTGAAAAATTCAAGTAGAAGTAATTTTAAGGTGTGCCTAATGCCTCTAAGGACATGGAGGGTATTTAAAAGTGTCATCCACTCCATTTTAAAACTTTTTGTGTAAAACTAATGCCTTTTTGTAGGATAAGTGTACAAGGTATATGAAAGAAGAGTTATTTGACTGTAGATGATGATATCTCATTTTGAGAAGATTCTAGATGAGTAGGCCTACAACCAATGCATGGAGAGGCATGTATAAAATCATTCTCCATCAATACAATAATAATAAATATCCCTAGATAGTTTTGTGATGTTTAAATAGGGGTGAATGATGAAGGAAGATTCTTTGTGCAAAATGAGAACTCCTACACCACATTTCAAGAGTTTCATGACTTGGTGTTACACTTGTGCTTCCTAAACTTGCATGATCAATTTCACATCCTCTTCTCATGAACATGTAACTCCTTTTATAATATTTAAAAGTGTCTTTGTGACCTTTTGACTTATTTATTCTCCTCTCTCTCTCAAGTTCTATAAGAACTAATTATTTTAGCATTTGTAAAAGATGCTCCACATAAATATGGCAAAGCCCTACTCATTTTCATACCATAGATCAATAAAAACTACTGATTTTTACCTCTTCTATGACTATCCATAGTGTGTTCACTTTGATGATTTATTTTTCTTAGTGATGACTTGTTTCCTTAGCATTGTTGTTTCATTCTCTCATGTATTTTCAATTGGAAAGCTTCTTCTTATAGGTCATGTGAAGGGTTATATTGATGTGTCAAGGTTGAGTGAGTTAGCCTATTCAAATAGTGCCATCCTAGGCCTCTTTTTTAGTCGTCCTAGCCTAAACATTCATCAAAACCTCATAATTAAATATTGATGTGAGAAGATACAAATTAGAGAAGTGTATGTTTGGTTAGTCCCTTGTTCTCATGTGTAACATGCAGCTAGTTGGTAGTCATAAACTAATTGCATATATCACCTCCTTTGGGATAGTATACTTTTATTTTTCTCTCCCTTTTCCCTCACAATCATAGGTATAGTAGTGATCCAAAGTGGTACATCAAGAGAACTAGCCCTATCTAGAGATTCATCTCATTATTAGGCTCACCCATAGCCTAGAGGTGTTTCAATTATACCACTTGGATGAGGAGAGCTGAGACATCTCCTTAAAGGGTGAAAATATAAGTCATGATAGGGAGGAGGAGCTATATTCATCTAAAATAATAGTTACATAATATGGTTTCTATGATGTGGTAAAGTTTTCATAATCTCAAGGAACATAATTTGGGATAGGAGATTAGTAAGTTCCACAATGGGATCCCACTCATCATAACCTATAAGAAGGTTATTAGATATAGGTGCATAATGATTAAAGAGGTCCACATAAGGAGGAGTTGAAGTGTATTGTAATTTATGTTGGTAAGAAGAAGTTTTATAAAAAATTTGTAAATCATGTTATGATGATGAATTAGTTGATTCAAGTTGATTTTGATAATTGGTAGAATTTTTAGAATAAATTTGAGTATCATTAGTGTTAAAAGATGATATAAGAGTGGTAGAAATAGAATGGGAAGTGTTATCCAAGGGAGAATCAGAAATTGGATCATCAAAATTAATAAGGTCATCTTGTCAAAACTCACTTTAAAGAGTTGGAAAAGAATCCTTGATAACCTAGTATGTTCTAGATGGAGGAGTGTAGATAGGTTGGTAATCAATAAAATCAACCACCCTTTGCGTATTAGTCATGTTAACCACATTTGCTTTGGAATTTTGTTCGACAAGACTTTATACATTATTGGTGGAAGGGGTGGCTTTATCTTGATTGTCTTAAATAGGTTGATGATTAGGAAGAGGGTCTTTATAGATAGCCAGATAAGCATTGGCTTGGTTTAAGGATTGAGTTTTATCATGTGATTCATAGTTCTTAAAAATAATTTCATAATCTTGTTGATGCTTTTGAATGATAAAATCATGATCAAAATTAGGACCAAGAAGAAAGTCCATAGATAAATTATGAAGTTGTCTACAGGTCTCATGAGAATGACCCCAACTAGCATGAAACCAACAAAACTTGTTAGGATCATACCAAGATTTCATAGGACAGGTAGGGTCAAGTTCTCTTGGAAGAGTCCTAGGTAGATGATTAAGCAATTTAGTTAAAGATAGAGGTTTATGAGCATCAATGGTTTTTGGTGAAGATAAGTTAGGATTGGTATATTATTGAGGAGGAGTTGGTTTTGATGAAGGGGTAGGAATAACAACTTAAACATTATGAATGGTGTCATAAGAATCTATAACACCATCATTGGTAACATTGTGATTTTTGTTCTTAAGTAAGAGATGAGGACCTATAAAAGGTTGGGGTGGCTAAAATTGATGCATAAATAAATCTTATCATTTAACTTGATCGATAGCCTCCTCCAATATACATGGAGAGGGAGTGTGGACTCGATATTGAAGTTTAGGAAAAAGGGCATGGGTAAAGAGATGGAAAATATTATCATCAGCCATGTTATGTTCACATTTGTTTGAAAAAGTTTTTCACCTTTTAACAAAGGCTTGAGCAAATTCATTTTCAAGTTGTTTGCAATTTATGAAGTGGGCCAAAATATTTTCATGAAGATCACTAGTTTGGAATTCTTGAACTAAAGCATTCACTAAATCCTCCAAACTAGTAATAGAATGAGTTCTAGCTTGGTTGTACCAATCCAAGGAATCAACTGTGAGAGTTTTGGCTAAGAGTTTGTTAGCAGCAAAGGTGTTCAATTTGACCCAATCCTTATAAATATTTATAAATGTTTTAAGATGAAGGGTGGGATTGGTTGATCCATTATAATAAATTGTAGGTATGATACCTCCGATATAAATGTTAGTAATTTGAGTAGTGAGAGCTTCATTTTGGAGATGCTTAACAGTTTTGTTGACCAAAGGAGGTTGAGGAATGATATTGCCTTGAGAATATTGAAGAAGAGGAGGGGTAACATTCTGGTTAATTATGTCCCAAGCCATTGTTTAAGGATGAGATTGAAGATGGAGAAGGTGGTTTTGCATTCCAATCATTTGATTTGTGTTATGAGCCTGAAAGGTATTCATTTGATTAAGTGTTTGTAATAATAGTTGATGTGTTTGATTGGCATTATTATAAGCATTATAGGTGGTATTAGTGACTTGGGTGCCATTATTGATGTTGATAAGAACTTAAGAGGAATTATGAAAATGTGAGGCACTAGTGGTAAAATTGCTTGTGTAGAAAAATGTGGACTAGTGAATGGTTAATAAGAAGAAAAACTAGAAGCATGATTACCTTGGGTATCAAATGATGCACTATTGGAAGGCTTAAGGATAGTGGATCTTATGAGAGGTCCACTAGATGTAGAACCTGCCATGTTAGTGGGTATACTAGGCATGGAAGTGCAAGAAGTGAGAGAAGAAGAGGTCATGGTATGAGAAGGGGTCATAATCAAAGGAAGAGGCTGAGAATCAAAGAAAGTGGTACCCCAAAATATAGTTGAGAATGTAAGAGTAGATAAATGAGACTCTTTGAACTGAACACTAATCATTAAATTGTAAATAGTATAAGGATATTTTCCTCGATGTTGAGGAAATTTAGAGATAAATAAGAAAATTTTAGGGGTATACTCTAATTTGGGTTGGTATCCTAATGAGAAGAGAAGATTACACTATGTAGACATATTAGGAGGGGTCCCATAGTTCATTATACAAGTGGAAATGTGAATATTACTAGTATCTAAGAGAAGATCCTTACTATATCTATGGAAGACCCTATGAGGGTTGGTAAAATTCATTATGTCTATTAACTATAACTCAGTATTGTCATCAAGAAAAAAATCCATGATGAAGGGAAAGAAAGAGAGATGAGAAATCAAGGAAATAAGAAATGATAGAAATAGTATAGGGTCGACTAGATCAACCTAGCATAAAATCAAGGTCTGCAAACAATATAGGGTCGAGTGGGTTAATCTAGTATAGTAAATAAAAGCTAGAAAATTAGAAAACATGGTATGTAAATAGTATAGGTTCGACGGGTCGATCTAGTATAGTGAATAGAGGCTAGAAAAAGGTACAGGGTCGACTAGGTCAATCTAGTGTAGTAGATAGAGAAAATTCAAAAACCTATAATAGATTGTGAATTAAAACAAGATAATTTTTACAAGTAATTTGAAAAGAAATAATTGAAAAGAAACAAACAATAAATTGGATTAATGTTGGCTAATCTAATTGAAGCACATAGCATAAAACTTTGCACTAATCCTGGCTAATGCAAGTTCTTACAATATAAAATACAATTAATCAAAGAGAAAGCAATCAACCTAGAAATTAAATAGTTAACTAATTAGTCAACTTGAATGTTTATAATATTATTATAATATGATTTTAAATGTGATGGAAAGTTGGCTTTAAGCAAGGAACTAGAAGGCAATCTAAGGATGGTTTCAGGTAGTTTGGGTTGAAAGGGATCTATAGTGGTAATAATACAAGCTTGGTATTAGGGCTTGCCCCCTCACTTCACATACTACAATGATAAGGTTGACAGGTGCTTAACTAGAATATACCATTAATGATGCTTTATACTTGACTAATATATCAAGTCAGCTTCCCCTTTAGTGATGAAATCTAAGTAGGTTGGCCTTGGGTAGACAAATGTTAAAATTCTTATTTAGATTTTTTGATTTGGTTATGTGTGCATAAAATAGAAAATAGTGAAACTAAACAATTTATTGAAACCACCTAATTAAACTATGTGATCAATTCTAAGCATGCAAACAACAAGAAAAGAAAATGTGAGTTAATTACTAGCAATAAGGTTAATTCCAACTTTGAAATAAGGTACAATGTTGTTATAGTCAATAGTGTATGCATAAAATATAGAATTGGATCAGCAAGGTTGATCCTATATTGTAGAGGCAAGATATAAAAATGAATAGGGTTGGTCTAGTTGTCCAGACATCACATAGAACACAAAAATGGGTTGGTAGGGTTGATCTAGTTGACTGTGTAGGGGAAGTCTTAAAGATTCTAAACTATAAAAGGAAAGATTGTAAAGAAAGAGATAGAGAGATATAAAAGAACCTTGATGGATCAAAGATGTAAAGAATGAATATTATTATTCAAGAACCTTAATATATGCTAGTAAATTTTTCTAACTAGATCAATTAGGTTAATCGAGCTTTGCAAAAACCTATTTTTGAGTGCCTAAAAATGTGTAGGGTCGACTGGGTTGACCTAGTAGTCTAGACTAGATGTCTAAAAGTTTGGAAAACCTATACTAGGTTAACAAGATTGATCTAGTAGCATGTACCTAAAAACCTATAGACAAAATTCAAAGTTGGGTTGATGTAGTCAACCTAGTTTGGAAAATATATGATAAAAATAATGATGGAAGAATGAAAGAATGAAATAAGGTGAACAAATCTTGCAAGTGTTAGTTCATGTCATGTTCATCAGAATGTATTAAGGTGAAGCCAAAGTGAATAAAATACTAAGAATAAAGTGGAAATGTGAAGACATTTGAACCAATGGTGGGATAGGATTCATGTTGAGTTCACTAGAATGTATGTGTTCAAAAATGCATCATGTCTATAAATTAATCTTGGCTCAGAGAATATAGCTCATACCTACACTTCTGATTGGGAATAAATCTATTAAGTGAGAGCATGACCAATATGAGGAACTCCTGGACCTGATTAGGGGATCACTTGTCACAATACACCATATTAGGAAGGGTTCCAAATCCTATAGTCTAGCACAATCATGAAAAACCCCTAAAAGATTCATAGGTTTAATGTTCACTCTATATCTAATAATAATAAAGTAAATCTAATCTAGTACACACCAAAGCTTGTGGCACAAAGTGGGGGTTAGAAATTAAAAAAACTAAACTAAACATGCATAGAATACATATACTCACATCAATGTATATATAATCATAATGCATGGGAGAAAAGCACAACTTTATTATTTATCTACTCTTACAAAGGAGAAATAAAGTTTGGAATACTTACCTTGAAGATGAACCCATCGAGCCTAAATCTCTCCCTTGGCCAAGGTGCTTCACAAGAGATTATTATGGTATGTAAAGATAACAAAGACAAATAAACTCTAAGCTACACAACTTAACTATGCATCCAAAATACTTCTCCACAAGATAATATCCATATCTCTAAATAAAGTATGGAACCCTAAGCTTTACTCCTCAAATAGAATGGTCAATAATTAGATGTTCATTCACACTTATTCTTCTTCACTTCTCTATTCTCAAATGTTTGGAAATGAACTTGTATATATATGTAGATCTTTCACTAAATCCTTATAAATATGTTAGATATATGGGGTCGACCCAGTCGACCCTATATGTTTTCAAGAGGTAAATCACTAGGTCTTGAGCTAGGTTAACTGAAGGGCTAATGAAACTCAAAGTGAAAAATATCCATAAATAGTATAGGGTTGACCTTGTATAGTAATCAGAGGCTAAAAACTATATAGGGTCAACCCAGTTGACCTAGTACAATCAATTAGTGAAAGGGGATCAAGACAAAAGCAAGGAGGATAAAGCATGACAAATGTTTGAAATGGGTAAAATGGTTAAGAATAAACTTAGATTAAATGGTTTTAAGAGACAAGTGTGTAGATGGCAAGTGGAAAAAGGGACAATAATCTTATGTAGCACTAATTTTCTGCCCACCCCTTTCTCAGTGCACCCCTTAAGGCATGCACTCAAAAAGATTGAAACTCGATGGGTTCCTATAAGATACACAATGTCAATAAAGCATAAAAGTTTGAAAATATTATATGTATATATGTAGTAATTAGTGAGAATCTTATCATGATGCCATACTCATAAGCCCATTATGTTACTTCTAAGGATTGGAAGACAAGATCATTATCACACACCAAGGATATGGGGACCCCAAAATAGGTGGTTATGGTATTTTTTAATAACTTGATGACTTATACATTTTCTAGGAACTAGATGACTTTGATAGTATTTATTATTTTAGTTGTAACTACCATATACCACCTTGTGCAACACTTTATACTTGTGAAGATAAATTTATGGCCATTTGATGAATTGGGGTTGATGAATCCAATGAAATATAACCCTCATTGGACAAATGACATTGACTCTATTATGAGATGTAGTGGCATTATCACATGGGTTTCATTTTTAGAAAAGTTTTAGCACTAGTGGCAAATGAAAATATGGGCATGAACATATTTAAACATTATGGGCCAATATTAGCCTACCTGAAGAACTTTGTGTGCCATGGTGTTTATTGTAAGATGACCAGATCTTAGTTTTTCATGAAAACTTGCCATTATTTCTTTGGTTTCCTCTCATGACATGCATTAGAGGTATACTTAGTCATGGTTCCTTATCAATATAACTCCCTTATTCATCATTTATTGTGCAAAATTCAATTAGAGGGCCCTCTTCTATGTATGGTTGAGTCCTAAAGGTGTGTTTCCATAAAGTAGTAAGTGCATGACTAGGGACTATAATTCTTCATTATATCACTATCTCAATCTTCTTGATGCATAGTTATTCTTAGATCTATCTCATTTATTAGCTAGGTGAGGCCCTCACCTCTAACCATTTTGGATGGTTTGATTTCCAATTCATACTCTTGTAATTATATCATCCATTACCTTTTGTGTTTACCCAACATGTTCTGCCCCAATATCTACTTTATTGTTGGGTCTAATAAAATTATGTGCACCTTATTCTTGAGGATGTAGTGTCTAAATTTATTCACAAACTTGACCAGGTCATAGGCATGTTTATCTAGGGTAGAATATCTCAACTTGGCATCCTTGATATTGGTGCTCATGAAAACAATAGGGTGTTTTTCTCCCTCTAATATCTAGGTGAGTCAAGTAGAAATGGTGTGTTTAGAATCAAATGGGTAGATATATATATCTTGAATATAATTCAAGCTAATGAGAACTAGGGCTTACATAATGGCATTTTTAATATCCTAAAAAGCTTTCTTTGATTTGGCATGTCATTCTACTATTGTGTCTTATTTCAACATAGAATTCAAGGGTTTTAAATTTTAAACAAATATAGAATGAACTTATGAACAAAATTATTTTTCCTAAAGAATGATTTCAATTCTTTCTTGCTGTGAGGTAAAGGTAGTTTAAAAATTGCATTCACCCTTTCGAGATCAATAGCAATACCTTTTTTCTTGATAATGTGACTGATAATCTTACCTTTTGTGATACCAAATATGTTCTTTGGGTTTATGGAAATGCCATACCTTCTACATCTTTTGATTACTTTCTCTAAGTTGTGTACATGATTTGACCTACATTTTTAAAAAATAGGTCATCCATATAAATTGTTATTCATTTTATAATTAGTCCTTCTAAATCAAAGTCCATCACTCTTTGTAAAGTGGTTCCAATGTTGATTAACCTAAAGGGCATTCATTTATAATAAAATGTGCCCCACTTTATGGTGAAGGTAGTCTTGGCCCTATCTTCAAAATTAACTAAGTCCTGATTGTATCCTATAAATAAATCCAAAAAGGACATCATTTGTGATCCACTCACCATTTGGATTACTTCATCAAGGTAAGGTAACAAGTAATTATTTTTGTTTGGGGCTTGGTTTAAGTTCTAAAAGCATACACATAGTTGGATTTCTCCATTTTTCTTTCATATGTGCACTAGGTTGGCCCCCCAAGTGGAGTGGTGAACCTAGAAATTTATTCCCACAAAAAGTAACTTATAGACTTCTTTATGTATTAATGGATCCATGATTGGGTTTACCAATCTCTATATTTTCCTAAATGGTTTATGACTAGAATAGTGTGAGTGATCACTCTCAGGTCAAGGACCTTGAGGTCTCCATAGCCCTAGGAAATCACATATGTATATCTTAGTAGTAATATTTATAACTAATCCAATTTGTAGTCCATCCATTCAAGACCTACATTGACCATCTAGGGATTTTTTACATGACCAATGTTGATGATTCGTCACTTTTAGTTCTTGAACTTGGGTTTTTTTACTTGGAATATAGGTTCTAAAGTATCGATTGCTCTATCTAACAAAATCATCCCCTTTAGGATCTAATTCCTATGAATATTAAATATCCCATCTTTATCCAGATCATTCCCTAGGTTGTCTCTATATTTCTCATCCATAACTTGAGTATCAAATATTCCCTTATTATTAATAAATTGGATGTTGGTCATCCTCAAAGACTTGAAATTTTGTCACATTGTTAAGGATAGTGGGACATGGGATAAGTTTCATAGATAACTCTTTCATCTCAATGTCATCTAGGGGAGTTAACTTTGTTGTCATAGATGCTAGTGATTCAATGACTTGGTTTTCCTCCCAAGGGATAGGGATGATATTAAATTCACTAAATTTTTTGATTAGGTACCAAGCCATGTGCTTATACCTCTTGAGGTATGATAAATTGAATTAAAATTTAGTCTTGATTTGGTTGACCACCAACTTAGAGTCACTAAATACTTAGTTTATTTTTCATGTATTTCAATACAAATTACAACCCTAAAATTAGCACTTCATAATCTACTAGATTATTTATGCAACAAAAAAATTACTTATATAACATTAAATGTTTCCTACCTATGGGGTCTTTAATGAGATCATTGACTCCACTACCTTTTTTGTAATTAGCTCTATCCATATAGAGATACCATGGGTTAGGTAGGTTCAGGTGATGGCTAGCTTGGTTTTTGGGTAGCTTTGTGCTCAGTGTGTAGATTCTTAGATCTAAGAACACTAGGTTTACTTTCTCATTAATACAATTTTACATAGTTATCATGGGTTTCATGTGAGGTTCTTTGTCTACCCAAATTTAGTTGTCCACTCCTCTCCATGGTATTTGTTGACTAAATTTTGACCCCAAGTCAAAATTGGTCACCCTTTATATATTTAAATTTTCATGGTCTTTTGATGTGGTCATGTAATGCCTTAGGTGGTCCTTAATAATTCTTCATTAAACCTTATTAGTATTGTTTAAGGTTAGTTTGGAGAAGTTAAGGTAATGACATGTTTTGGTCATTTAGTGGTCTAGACATGTCATGGATATATAAGTCATGTTCAAGTGTTTTCATAAGTGATTAGGAGTTTATCAAGGTCATTTCATGTATTAGTCATCTTGTTATAACATTTCATGATATTTTGGATTTTTAAGGTTCCCTTGTAAGCTTGAAGGTGGTGAAAATACATGAAAAAGGTGAATTTTGGCTAATATTTATGTATTTTAGAGTCCCCTAAGATATAAATTCATACCACACACCTTTAAAATGGCTTGAATCAGTTACATAACTGTTAAACCTATCAAAAAGTTAAATTCTTGAGTTTTAATGCCATCTTGAGGAGTTAAGGAAGTTGTACAGACCTGTTGAAGTCACTTGCAGGTGAAAAGAGTTTAAAAAAATCCTTTGAAATTACATAGGTCATAAACAACCATGGTAATAAGTTTAAAGTCTCATAGTTGTACAAAACCATCTCTATCTTCCATCACTCCATTCACAAGCTAGTGAAGGCCAAATTCAATTACATAGTATAGGTCATGTAGGTTGAGTTGGGGATAATATTTTATCCAATTTTTGGGATTCCTATGGTCTTCCAATTTTTGGCATTGGTCATTGGATTGGTGTCCTTAGATTTATTAACAATCACTAAGAAGACAAACTACTTTTTGGAGGCTTAAATCCCCACATGTTGAATTTAGAGTAAATATAATGAAAATTATGAACTCATGGCTACATGAAACAAACTAGAGTGAGTACTCATAGGTCTGTATATGAATAATACACATTCACTCAGCATGTTGGCATGTGTGAATGGTCTTTTGATAAGGAAAGTGGTTCTTGTGCATAATTTGAAGTGATTAATAACTTTTTTGTGTTGCAAAGGTTATCCAAGTGATTTAATGTATTTGAGTTTTTCTTAATTATCTTATATCATATTCATAATCCTATAATTTCCTTCTAAATAGTCAAACAATCCATACAAGTCTCAAACTGGTCACTTACATCATTCACTTCTTATGGACTATTTTTTGCATGTATGTATAGGAGGGTGATTTGGGTGAGTCCAAGTATGTGTTTCCAAATAATTTGTAGTTTCGAACTCATCTTATATGTGTTGATGTAATGTAAAAAATGGTCCTTGATACCTAATATTCATGTTTGTATTTCTTAACTTCCAAAGCTCAAAGTTGTAGAATAGTCACCTACAAACCTGTAGGTCTGCAAATTACATAGAAGTCAAATATTGTCAATGTTAAATGAAGTATATTTATTAAATCACATGGTTATGGTTAAATCAAATATTCATATACTAATGAGTTTTCTAAGCACCTAATTATAATTGGTGGATGAATGATTGAGCCAAAAAACCTAGTAAGATAGTCACCTATAGGACTATATGTGTAAATAAGTAAAGTCAGAGTTGATAAGATGTATTGAAGATGCTAATTGAACTTGGTATATAATGAGAAATTATCTAAATGAATTTATACATTGATAAGGTGTCATGACCTATTTGAAAAGGTCAACTCCAAACCATATGCTTAGAACTCTCAAAAGGTCACCTATAGCTAGTTGAGGAAGTGTGTCTTGAATAGTGAATGATGAGGTTTAGAGATTCAATGCATGGAAAGGGTCTTAATTTATAAACATCAATAACATGATAGAGATATTTGGAATTTTGAGGGTGATAACTGAAGATCATGAAATCCAAAACATAATCAAAACTCTCAAGACAACTACCTACATTCAACTAAGAGAATTTGCCTTAGATAGTACTAATGATGGAGTTTGGAGCTTCAAGAAACTAAATGGGTCTTAAGACATCATAATAACATGATAAAGAGTCATTTAAAGGTTTTTTACTAGTTTTTAAGACCTAAGAATCCATAAACACAATCAAAATCCAAATTGACACCTACAATCAACTAGTTGAGAAAAATTGCTTTAGATAGTACTAATGATGGAGTTTGGAGTTTCAAGACACTAAAAGGGTATTAAAATAACATTAATATCATGATAGGATAATTTAACTAATGTAGGTAAGGAGCATAGAACACTAAGTTGTCAGACGCATCCCAAATAGATATGCACAAGGAAACAATTACCTGTAGGTTTGTTTAGGTGACTAAGGACTCTCTCAAAACCTAAGAACAATGGTGTATGTTTTTGGTTGAAAGTTAGAAAGGTATAACATTAGAGAAGACTATCATGGACATTAAATAGCATCATAAATCTTTCAAACTCACCTAAGTATAGGAAAACATTACAAACTCTACCTACTCAATTACGGTAAGACACAAACCTACTCATTCTTAAGAGGTTTATTATTTAGAAAGGTCTAAAGGTCTATAAGAGACTAAACCAAAGTAAGATACTAGAATATATTGAAATATTCTAACATTTCTCTATCATACTTTTAGACTCAATAATTCAAACATTGGAAACCCCTACCAATGCATACACAATTATGTGTATGTCAAGAGTAGTTTCTTATTTGAAGAGTCGAAAGGACTTTAAAAATATGAGGTTTAAGGATATTCAAGATATTTGGGAGAAAGGTAATTGAATATGATTTTATGTGGTGATATTTTTCCATCACACTTTCATACCCAATAATAATTAAGATAACATGTTAACAGACCTTATTTAGTCAAGTATAGTCCTGAGTGCATATGCAGGCTTACATGGACAATTAGACCAAGAGAGGTGGTGAAATGGAGTGAGATGAGATATTAAGAACCTATAAAATATTGGTAATAAACATATACAATCACTCTATGAGATCTATAACCCCTGATAGTGAGAGTAATAGAGGAGTATAGTTAGCCAAGGTAAATTAGGCATCTTGGCTCACAAACCCTAGGCCTAAACCAATGAGGATGTTGAGAATTTGAGAAAGGAAGATGGTAGTAAATACATTAAAATATGTCAATGGAGATATATTATACCTCATTTAGGATATTGGATATAAAATCAAACTCAAAACATGCACCTACAGACCTCAATCTTGCTCAACCCTCATAGAATGCTTATTGCCAGCCTAAAAGGCTATCTTTCATTGCTCAGTATAGAATAGAGGAGTTGAATGGGACCTTGAGATCTTAGGGTAAGTTATCCACCATATTTAAATTTAATTTTTTGTAATTGGTTGGTTGAATCATCCCCAAGCTTTATAAATCATCCTTAAAAACTCAAAGTACTTCCAAGCTGGCTAGGAGAACTATAAGGACTCAATGAGAGAGAAATGAATTTATATGCCTCTATATGGATAATAAAAACTTATAAATGACATATAAAATATTCAATATTCCCTTTATCATAACCCCATGTCATTGGATTGTACTTGTAGGTAGAGGACTGTATAGAGTAGGTGTAAAAAGACTAATTCTTGTTATTTGGCAAGTTTGTACAAGTTGTTAGTTCTTCAAATTTGACATGGAGAACAAGGAGAAGGTCATATAACTTAATCACATGATTATTTTTGGTTTGGAAAATATGGGGATCTTTTCTACTTATTTTTCAGTCTCTTGGCAAGGAGGCTTAATTAAGGCCTAATTAGGAGAGAGAAGTTGCACAAAAATGGACTTACACTCACTTTTTAATCCTAAAATTGAACATGGAGCTGTAAGGACATACTATATACCATAATATACCCTCATATTATCAATATCATATGTAAAACTCACTACACAATGAGGTTTTTATGATTTTAGGGTTATAGGGAATAAGGCCTAATTGGGCTTTTGGTAGAGAATGAACTATTGAGGCTAGTTTGAGACCTCAAAATGGTTTGTTTTAGGTAAAATATGAGATTAATATGACATATATGAAGTTTATATGAGTTTAATAATAATAATATAAGTTTTTACACTTGTATGCAAAGTTAGCCTAAAGAGATGAAGAGTCCACTAGACACCTAGCAAGAAATAGAAGTGATGTGTCAAAGAAAACCTAATGGGGTTAGTTGAGAAGTGTTAAGAGTAGATAAAATATGTAATATAACCTTATATAACCTTAAATAATTCCACTTGTCCTTTAACATGTCAAGACAAAGGGCAGCCTCAAAAGTTAGTCAAGGTGTTAAATAAGCATTTCAAACTCCTATGCCACATAGAAGGTTGGAACATATGCAAAGGAGATACACATGGATCTGAAAGTATATTATGACTATTTCATAACTCCTCTTTTTTATAACTCATGTATAGTTTTCTACCCTCTATCTTATGCCCTTATTCTCTTACCTCTCACTCATGTTATATAAGCAACCACTTTTGGCTTTGTAAAGGACCCTCTACTTGAGTATGGCAAAGCCCTGCTCATTTGTAGTCTTTGATTAATAAAGAACAACCTTGTTTACCTTCTTTATAGATTGTTTCAATGTGTATAAAAGATTATTTTATCTTGCTAAGTGGTAGATTATCTTCCTTAGCATGTTGTCCTTGTTTGTATTCATATTCAATTTTGAAAGTCTTTTATAGGTCTCTTAAAGTGTTCTAATAAAAGTGTTCATGAGTTTAGTGAGTTGTCTCTTCACTAGTGTCATGTTATGACCTTTTTTTAATTCCTCCTAGCTAAATATTTATTTAAAAACCTCTTTGAGAAATACTCATGTGAAAGATAGATTTAGATTACTGTCATGTGCAAGTTAGGATCTTATTTGAAGTAGAATTTTAGTTGGTTGGTATTGATCATGTTGAAATTGGTGTATCACCTCATTAGGATAGGTTTAATTTATGTTTTCTCTCTCATTTTTCATCTAAATTAGTTAGTATTATAGGTGATAAGCTTCAATAGACATATCAACGGAGCTATCCCTTTAATCTAGAGGTTCACCCCTACTATAAGTAACCCACAAGCCTAGGGATAATCCAATGTTCCACTCAATTTGGATAAGGCTTTAAATACCTCTCCAAGGGTAATAAATTGAGTGACAAGATTTTTGGCACACCTAGTGAGACCAAAGTCCAAAAGAATGGAAGAATTCTTGGTGTGTTCTTCTACCTATCAGCCTTTGGAGGCTTTCAACAAACACTAATGGCAACTTCCAATGTAATAAGATAGTTTTAATAGCCCAAGTACTTATTGTGAAAATCATTTGATAATATCTTGTTTTTTTAATTTTCCTCATGGAGTTGGGAAGGCTAGTTATGAGGATAACTTATACTATACACCTCCTTACTTAACCTTGTCATGATCCCAACTATGTGCCTCAATAGTCATATCAAAATTGTTACCCTCTTTATGAGTCATGAAATTCTGATGGCCATCTTATTATCCCTATACATGATCATGATGTTATTGAGCGATATTATGAATAATCCTATAAGGAAGGCTATGAATAAAATTAAACTTGTGTTGAATAAGAATTACCTTCCTATCAGCCTTAACATGATTCCTACTAGTCCTATGATACATATCAACCTCACTTTGACTCTTATTAGCCTTTTTGTGATCAATATTAATCCTATGGTTGTCCTACATTCTCCTCATATGAATCCCATGACACACCTTATTATCCTTACCAAGAATTTTAGTAGTCAAACTCTTATTTTCCTACTCCATTTCCAAATCTAAACAACAAGTCTAAAGTTGATTTAAAGGAATCAGATGATGCCATTGATTGGGAAGCAAGATATAATCCCTTAAAAGTTTCAATTGGGCCATATAATCAACATGATAAAGCTTACCAAAACCCCTACTATTACCCTTCACAAAAAAAAATATTTCCATATCAATCCAAATCCTTATTGTCACTCATGCTAATTCTACTATAAAAAAAATGGATGATAAAATGGGATAAATAACTTGATGTGATCCACATTCATATCATAGAAAAGTTGAGGAATTCAGTTCAATTATTGATGGATAAGTGGATGTTAGTTAGAAAGGAAACCCACTATGTCATCAATGATGATTTACATGAAATGATAAGCTATATCCAATGGTGGATAGACAGATTAGAGAGGTGGAAAAACCAAGAGGTTGAAGATCAATTTGTATTTGTTGAAGAGCCTCAAGAAGGCTATGAGTAAAAGGCATCTCTTGTTGAATAATATGTCCCTTCCATTACCCAACCCAACTTTATATCTCCCCAAAAGTTCATTCAATAAACCTCCATTCCAAATCCCATTCATGATACATCCACCACACTTCATACTCCCTCTCCAACCCATGAAATTACATAACACCCTCCCACCACATCCCTTCTTGAAGAATACCCCATCTTATGGGAGATAAGTGAAGAATATCAAGCTAAAGTTGTAGTTGGTAAATAAGATGACTTAATTTTCTATGATTAAGAGTTCAGTATATGTACCCCCCTTAGTGAAGACAAACACAAATAAATCTTCTTAAGTGAAGAAAGAGATGATCTATATCAAGTTTTAGCTACTAATGAAGAGGTTAATCAAGGCATGGAAGATGAAGCTTTGAATAAGGAGATCACATTGATTAAGTTGGTTGAAACCCATGAGAAACATCAACAGGTTGGTTTTAAAAAACCAATAGAAGACAAAACTTTTGCTACTTTCATGGATCAATATGACTTATGAAAGAAGCTCAATGAGATATCTGATGAGTTTGAGGCCCTACAAAAGCCTACACCTCCTACTGGTCAGTTTAAAGAGACTCTTGGAGATGGTGTGTTTCAATAAAAAGATCATATGCCATCCAAGCTAATTAAAGTTGTTACTAGCTTTGAAGTTGAAGACTCTCTAAGTGAACAAGTTGAGGGTGACAAAGGGCACAATAAACAAGAAAATAAAGTTGAAAAAACTACCTTATAACCTCATGACTACTTAGAAAGACTTCAATTTTTTGACAGCCTTATTATTCTTGAAGAGATTTAAGACAAATATGATTGGAAAAAATGTATTGAACTCCTTTAATAGATTGAAGGCCTTTACAAGGTTGTCTTGCCTATATAAGGCCATGTGCATAAGCAGATAATTCAAGATGTCCTCATTGAGGACAATGATGAAGATTAATTAAATAAAAAAATCTCCTTGAAGAGCTTCCAGTAGTTGGTGAGGAGTTTGATGTCATTCAAAATTTTATGAAGGTCAAAGAATCATGTTTAGATGAAGCATCATTCGACAAAGTTATAGTTAAAGAACATCATGAGAATATTGTTGAAACACAAGATGAGTTCACCTTCATAGGTGAAATGTTTGTAGTTTTCATTGTTACACTTGAGATCATGCCAAGAGGAGTGGCAAGTATGAAGAAGATGAATACATAAATATCAAGGCTCAAGAGATAATTTACTTAGTTTTTTAGGTTAGTTATACATATCTTAGTTTGCTTAAGTTGTTGTGTTTCCTAAGTGCTTGATAGCACATGTGCGTGTCATGTTTTTTACTTTGTATCTTGTTGTCTTTATTTTTGTGTGTTTTGAAGGTCAAGTCAGTTTGTTATGTCATGGTCAAAGTTTTTTTAGGTCCAAAACTAAGTGCAAGAGAATCTATTTTCTAATGGACATGCAAGGCTACTAGTATATTTAGCATTATAGGCATGCTACCCCTGTGAATTATAAATAATGTTAACTAAATTTTAACCCCAAGTCAAAATTGGCCACCCCCTATATATTAAAAATTTCATGGTCTTGTATTTTTTCATTTCATGCCTTATATGGTCCCTAAGAAGTCTTCATTAAACCTTATTAGCATTATTTAAGGTTAGTTTGAAGAAGTTAAGGTAATGCCATGTTTTGGTCATATAGTGGTCTAGGCATGTCATGTAGAGATAAGGCATGGTAAAGTGTTGTCATAGGTGATTATGAATTTATCAAGGTCATTTCATGTATTAATCATATTTTTATAGCATTTCATGATGCTTTAGAGAGTTTAAGGTTCACTTGTAAGCTTAAAGGTGGTGAAAATACATGAAAAGGTGATTTTTGGCTAAAACTTGTGTATGTCAAAGTCCCTTAAGAGATAAATTAATACCACACACCTTATAAATATCTTGTATTAGCTACATAATTGCTACACCTATCATAAATTCAGAACAAGGTCAAATTCTTGAGTTTTAACACCATCTTGAGGAGTTAAGGAAGTTGTACGAACTTGTTGAAGTCACTTATCAGTGAAAAGAGTTTTAAAATGTCATTGGATATTCCATAGGTTATAAATAAGCATGGGAAGAAGTTTTAAGTCTCACAGTTGTATAAAACCACCTCTCTCTTCCATCACTTCATTCACAACCTAGTGAAGGCCAAATTTAATTACATAATACAGGACACATAGGTTAAGTTGGGGGATAATATTTTACAAAAAATTTTGGACCCATATGGGATTATAATTTGTGGAATTATTCATTAGATTAGTTTCCTTATATTTAAGAATAATTGCTAAGAATCCAGACTACTTTTTGAAGGCTTAAATCCCCATAAGCTAAATTTGGAGTAACTCCAGTGAAAAGTATGAAATCATGGATTCATGAAACCAGCTAAAGTGAGTTATAATATGTATATAGATGCATCATACACATTCACTCATAATGTTGGCATGTGTGGATGGTCTTTTGACAAGGAAAGTAGTTCATGTGCATAGTTTGAAGTGTTTCTATGTGCATAACTTATCCAAGTAGTCTAATACATCTGAGTTATTATCCATTGTCTTATATCATATTCAGAATCAATCAATGGCCTTATAACCAATTAAAAATTCTATACAAGTCTTAAATTGGTCACTTCCTTCATTTACCTCTTATGGACTATGTTTTTATGTGTCTACATAGCAAGGTGATTTGAGTGAGTCTAAGTATGTGTTTCTAAATAATTTGGATTTGTGGATTCATGTTATATGTGTTGATGTAATGGAAACAATCATCCTTTATCCCTAATATTCATTTTTACATTTCTTAACTTTCAAAGCATAAGGTTATAGAATAATCACCTCCAGACCTGTAGGTTTACAACTTCAATAAAAGTCTAATGTTTTCAATGTTCAATTAATTCTTCTAAGAATCACATGGTGATGGTTTAAGAATATATTCATATACTAATTATGTTTCCAAGCACCTAAATCCAAGTGGTGGTTGAATGATTGAGCCAAGAAACCTAGTAAGATAGTCACCTACAAGATTATATGTGTGAACAAGTAAAGTAAGAGGTGACAGGATGTATTGAAGATGATGATTGAACCTAGTATGTAGTGAGAAAGGATATTAATGAATTTTGACATTGATAAGTTGTCATGAACTATTTTAAAATGTCAACTCCAAACCATATGCTTAGAACTCTCAAAAGGTCACCTACATCTAGTTGAGGAAGTATGCCTTAAATAATGAATGATGAAGTTTGGAGATTCAAGGCATGGAAAGGGTCTTAAGTTCTAAACATAAACAACATGATAGATCTATTGTGATTTTGGAAGGTTCTAATTGAAGGTATTTAAATCCAAAATGCAGTCAAAACTCTCAAGATAACTACCTATAGTCAACTAAGTAATGTTGCCTTAGACAATACTGATGATGGAGTTTGGAGCTTCAATAAACTAAATGTGTCTTAAGACATCATAAAAACATGATACAGATTCATTGAAAGGTTTGGTGTTGTTTTTGAATAACTAGGAAGCCATAAACATAGTCAAACTCCCAATTGACACCTACAACCAACAAGTTGATAAAAGTTGCTTTAGATAGTACTGATGATGGAGTTTGGAGTTTCAAGAAACTAAAAGGGTATTAGAACACCATGAATATCATGATAAGATAATTTTAGTGTTGTAATTAAGGCTCATAAAACACTAAGTTGGTAGACACATCCCAAATGGATATGCACAGGCAAACAATCACCTGTAGGTCTATTTAGGAGACTAAAGACTCTCTCAAACCCTGAGAATAGTGGTGTACATGTGTGGTTGAAATTTAGAAAGGTATAACATTAGAGAAGAGTCTCATCACCATAACATATCATCATAACTATTTCAAATTCATCTAAGTATAGGAAACCATTATAAACTCTGCCTACTCAATTAAGGCAAAACACTAACCTACTCATTCTTGAGAAGTTTTATTATTTGGAAAGGTATAAATGTCTATAGGAAACTAAACCAAAGGAAGATACTAGAATATGATATAGATATGATAAAATTTCTCTATCATACTTTCAAACTCAAGAAATCAAACAATGGAAACCCTTGCCAATGCATACAAAATATGTTTATGTCAAGAGAAATTACTTGTTTGAAGAGTCTAAAGGACTTAAAAATTCTAAAGTTTAAGGATATTCAAGAGATATAAGAATAAGGTAAGTGAATATGATCCTATGGTGATGAAATTTTTCCATCACACTATTAGACCCAACAAGAATTAAGATGACATGTTAGCATCCCATGTTAGTCAAGTATAGTCCTGAGTACATACCCACGCTTACATGGAAAATTAGACAAAGAGAGGTGGTGAAGTGGAGTCATTTGAGATAGTAATAACCCTAAGAATATTTTGATAAACATATAAAATCACTCCATGAGATCTCAAACCCCTGATATTGAGAGGAATGGAGGAGTGTAGTTAGCTAGGGTAAGGTAGGCAGCTTGGCTCACAAACCCTAGGTCTAAACCAATGAGGATGCTATGAGGTTGAATAAGGAATATGGTAATAAATCCATTGAAATAGGTCAAGGAATATTTCTCATACCTCATTGAGGTCATTGGAGATCAAATCAAACTTAAAACATGCACCTATAGATCTTAATTTTGCTCAACCCTCACAAAATGCTTACTTCTAGCCTGATAGGCTACTTCTCATTGATCAATATAGAATAGAGGATTTGCATGGGACCTTGATAACCTATGTAAATTTATCCACCATATTTAACTTCCTTTATATATAATTTTTTGGTTTATTCATGCCCTAGGATTTATGAATCATCCTTGATAACTAGAAGTACTTTTAGGCTGCCTAGGAAAGCTATAAGGACCCAATGAGAGAGAAATTAAGTTTTATGTATCTAGATAGATAAAATAAACTTTCAAATGGAATATAACATGTTCAATACTCCCCTAAGTATCACCCCACATCATTGGATTGTACTTGTAGGTATAGGACTGTATGGAATAGGCTTTAAAATATTGATTTTTTCTATTTTATAGGTCTGTATAATTTGTCAAATCTTCAAATTTGACATGGAGAACAAGGAGGATGTCATATAAATAAATAACATGCATACTTATGGTTTTTCATGTGTGGGTATCTTGTATAGTCTTTTTTCATTCTCTTGGTAGGGAGGTCTAATTTAAGCATAGTTAGGAGAGAGAATATACACAAAAATGGACTTACTCTCATTTTTTGATACTAAAATTGAACAAGGAGCTGTAAAGCCATACTAGGTACCATAATATGCCTTCAAATTCTCAAAAAATTTAAAACTCCATACACAAGTATATTTGTATGATTTTATGCCTATAAGGAATTAGGCCTAATTAGGGATTTTTCAATCTTTGATTAATATATAACAACCTAGTTTACCTTATCCATGGACTATTTTAATGTGTATATTAGACTAGTTGATATTTTTAAGTGGTAGATTCTCTTCCTTTGCATGTTATCCTTGTTTGAATTCATATTCAATTTTTAAAGTCTTTTTCAAGTCTCTTGAAGTTTTCTAATGAAAGTGTTCATGAGTTTAGTGAGTTGCCTCTCCACTAGTATCATGTTATGACCCTTTCTTTAGTCCTCCTAGTTCAAGCTTGCTTCACAAAAATCCTTGATAAATACTCATGTGAAATGAAGATTTGTATTAGTTTCATGTGCAAGTTAGGATCTTTTTTGAAGTATAATTATAGTTGATTGGTAGTGATCAAGTTATAATTAGTGCATCACCTCATTAGGATAGGTTTAATTTACATTTTTTCTCTCTCTCTTTTAATCCAAATGAGTTAGTAGTATAGGTGATGAGATTTAATAGACATATCAATGGAAATAGCCATTTAATCTATAGGTTTTCCCCTAGTATGAGCAACCCAAAGGCCTAAGGTTACTCCCATGTTTCACTCAATTTGGGTAAGGCTTGAGCTACCTCTCCAAGGTTGCAAAATAGAGTGACAATAGTAACCACATTTTTAAGGTGTGGAGCCTAAAAGCTTCACCAAAGGAGTGCATTACCAAAGTTGCAAGTATACACAGTCATCGGCGTCGATCAGGAGTGACCAACATTGGTCAGGTACAGTTCAAGAGACACCGGCATCGGTAGGGGATCAGCTGACGTCGATCACAGGCAAGCAGGCAGGAACCAATGTCGGTTACATGTGCGTCCAGAAAGCTATTTTTCATGGATAGAATCGAGTGTTTGCATGATGAGCTTAAGTCTTAGTCTTAAGTTCGCATCTCTATTATTAGTAAGACTATTTTTAGAGCCCTTGTTCAAGAGGCTTAACTGTTGGTTGTAAGTGCATGCTCAAGTCTACTAATTCTATATGTAGAATTAGATCTTCTTAGCTTATTGTAGTTCATTATATGTGATTGTTGAAAGAACAGTATAGAATTGTATAGGTGAATCAATCCAAGTTGTTGGAGTTGATTGTACTTGAGAGAGAGAGAGCTCTTGAGGGATAGAGATATAGAGAGAGATCTTTTACATCTGTGAGAGGTGTGGAAGAAAGAATTTTCTTCAATTGTATTCCTTCTGTAAAGAGTTTAATACAAGTTTTCAAGGTGGTTTCTTGTATCTCTTGTTCTTGTTATTTATCATTCTAGTTACTTATCTATCTGATTTAATTCTACAGTTTATTGCTTTCATAAGTGTAATCAAATTGTTGGTTGATCCTCAACAAGTGGTATCAGAGCCTTGGTTGTAAGTTTAGAGCTTGATATCCAACAAGTGGTATCAGAGCTTAGGTTCACTAACAGGTGGTTTAGATCTGTGTAGTGTGTATTGATTACAGGTTGCTCACAAGGGTTTCTGCAAGGATTTCTGTTTGAGTGGGAGAAGCAATGGTAGAAGAAAGTAAACTGAGAATGGAGAAGTTCAATGGCAAAAATTATCAACATTGGAGAATGCAGATAGAGGACTATCTATATCAGAAAGATCTATACTTACCATTAGGTGGGATTGCAAAGAAGCCCACAGACATGGATGATGAAGAATGGGAAGTTCTTGATAGAAAGGCTCTAGGGTCTATAAGACTGAGTCTATCATCTACTATGATATCTAATTTGTCATAGGAAAAAATAATGGTACAGTTGATGACTACTTTAGCAAATTTGTATGAAAAACCCTCAGCTTCTAATAAGGTATATCTTATGAAGCAGTTATTTAATTTGCATATGAATGAAGGTGGATCTGTATCTAATCACCTAAATGATTTCCATGGAATTATAAATCAATTAAGTTTAGTCAATATTATGTTTGATGATGAAATTAAAGCTCTTTTAATATTATGTTCTTTGCCTGAAAGCTGGCATAGCTTAGTAATGGCAGTTAGTAATACTACATCTGCATCAAATATTTTAAAAGTAGAGGATGTTGTTAGTGTTATCTTGAATGAGGAAATTCATAGGAAAAGCATAGAAGAGACATCTAGGAATGCTTTAAGTTTTGAGAGCAGGGGAAGGCAGAAAGAGAAGAGCAAGAAAGGGAGATCAAGATCTAAGTCTAAGGTGAGAGGTAGATCCAAATCTAGAAATGGCAGGAAGCCACAATGTTGGAATTGTGGAAAGATGGGGCACATAAGCAGAGATTTTTGGTCAAAGCCTAAGGAGGATAATCAGCACGAAGGAAAGGAAGAAGCAAAGGTTGCAGGTATTGCACAAGATGCTTTAATATTCTCTTTGCATAATAATATAGAATCTTGGGTTTTAGATTATGGTGCGTCTTTTCATGCTACCCCTAATAGGGAATATTTTAGTGACTATATCCATGGAGATTTTAGAATAGTGTATTTAGGGAATGATGAGCCTTGTAAAATTATTGGTAAAGGTAAAGTGCAGCTGAAAATGTAGAATGGTCCCACATGGGTGTTGAGAGATGTTATGCATGTTCCTAACTTGAAGAGGAATTTGATTTCTGCAAGAAAGTTAGGGGATGAGGGTTGTACAGTAACTCTCAAAGTAGAATCTTGGAAGGTGACCAAGGGTGCACTTTTTATGGCCAGAGGTAAGAGAGTAGGTACTCTCTATTTATGTAATTGTGTTACTAACAATTCTCCTTCTGTATTATCTACTTTAGATGTGGATGCAAAATTGTGGCACTCAAGGCTTGGCCACATGAGTGAGAAGGGAATGTCAATTCTTAAGTCTAAAGGTAAGCTTTCAAATTTGAAAAGCATAGATCTAGATTTTTGTGAGCACTGTGTGTTTGGAAAATAGAAGAGAGTGAGTTTTCTCAAGACTGGGTCAACAAAGAAGAAGCATAAGTTGCAGCTTGTTCACACAGACGTGTGGGGACTGGCTCAGGTAGCTTCTATTAGAGGATCACAGTACTATGTTTCATTCATAGATGATGCTACAAGAAAGGTATGGATCTAATGTATTAAGAAGAAATCTGATGTATTTGAGACTTTTAAGATTTGGAAAGCTATGGTTGAGAATGAAATAGGCAGAAGATTGAAGTGCCTAAGATCTGACAATGGTGGTGAGTTCTGTAGCTATAAGTTTAATTGGTATTGTTATATGCATGGAATCTATAGGCAAAGAATGGTTCCAAGGACACCTCAGTAGAATGGTATTGCTAAAAGGATGAACAAAATAATCATGGAGCGTGCAAGGTGTATGAGATTGCATGTTGGTTTGCCCTTAGAGTTTTGGGTAGAAGCTATTGACACTGCAATGTACCTAATTAACAGAGGACCCTCTACAGATCTGGATGGTGGAATCCCAAAAGAGGCATGGACAGGTAAAAAGGTAGATCTCTCCTTTCTCAAAGTTTTTAGTTTTGAAGCCTTTGTGCATGTTGATAAGGAAAATAGAAAGAAGCTGGATGCTAAGTCTATGAGGTGCACATTTATTGGCTATAGCTCAGATGATTTTGGTTTCAGATTTTGGAATCTAGGAACTAACAAAATAATTAGGAGCCATGATGTTGTTTTTAATGAAAAAGTGATGTATAGTGATCAGCTGAAGAAGCTGAATCAATTTGGGCAGAGCAATGGTGAATTGGATGAGGTGACGGTCCAATATGAGCTCACAGGAAAAAGAAATAATCACTTGCAAGAAAACACAGAGATTGACGTTGACCAAGCAGAAATTGGCATCGATAAAATAGAAACTGATGTCAGTCATACAAAGACCGATGTCGATAGGACAGGCACTAATGTCGGTCAGGCAGAACTAACGTCGACTAGTAACAGGTCTAGAAGTGACTGAGGTCAGTCACTGTCAGAGAATTTGGGTGGAAAGTGTGTTGTGAACGAGTCTCAGATGCCCATCAGGAGGTCAGAAAGGGTAAGTAAGTCTCCAATTTGATATTCCCCTTCATTATTCTATTTATTGCTAACTGATGGTGGAGAACCAGAGAGTTTTGAAGAAGCATTATAGGTGGAGTCCAAGAGTCAGTGGGAGCATGGCATGGTTGAGGAGATGGAGTCCTTAAGAGAGAACCAAACATGGGATTTGGTTGAGTTGCCAGCTGGTAAGAGGACACTGAAGAATAGATGGACCTACAGGTTGAAGGAAGGTGAGAATGGATAGATGAGATATAAGGCCAGATTGGTAGTGAAAGGATTTGCACAAAAGCCAGGTATTGATTTTGGTGAGATTTTTTCTCCTGTTGTTAAAATGACTTCTATACAGATTGTACTGTCTTTGGTTGCTATTGAGGATTTACATCTTGAGTAGCTAGATGTTAAGACATCATTTCTTCATGGGGATTTGGATGAGGAAATATATATGGAACAACCGAAAGGATTTGAGGTCAAAGGTAAGGAGAAGTTAGTGTGCAGATTGAAGAAAAGCTTGTATGGCCTCAAGCAAGCTCCTAGACAGTGGTATTTGAAATTTGACAGGTTCATGACTGAGCATGGCTACAGTAGGTGTCAATCTGACCATTGTGTGTATTTTAAGAGATTGGATAATGGTAGATATATTATTTTATTGTTGTATGTAGATGATATGTTGGTTGCAAGATCACACATGTAGGATATCTCTGATCTTAAGGTGAAATTAGCTCAAACTTTTGCTATGAAAGATTTGGGAGCAGCAAAGAAAATCATTGGCATGAGCATTAAGAGAGACAGGAAAAATCATAGGTTGATATTGTCTCAAGAGGATTATGTGAACAAGGTGTTGAAACGGTTCAATATGCAGGATGCAAAACCGGTAAGCACACCTTTGGCTAGACATTTTAAGTTGAGTAAAGAACAATGTCCTAATTCACATGATGAGGTAGAGTACATGAGCAAGGTTCCATATTCTTCCATAGTAGGGAGTTTGATGTATGCAATGGTGTGTACTAGATCGGATATTGCCCAAGCAGTGTGAGTTGTAAGTAAGTATATGGCCAATCCAGGTAAGGAACATTGGAAAGCAGTTCAGTGGATCCTTAGATATTTGAGAGGAACCAGCAGTAGGCACTTGTGTTATGGAGGTTCAGACACTTCTCTACATGGTTATGTAGATTCAGATATGGTAGGTGATTTGGATGGTAGGAGGAGCACCACAGGATATGTTTTCACTATTGGTGGAATGGTGGTTAGTTGGATATCAAAGTTGTAGAAGGTTGTTGCCTTGTCAACTACAAAAGCAGAGTATATTGCAGCCACAGAGACTAGCAAAGAGATGATATGGATGACACAGTTCATGGAAGAGCTTGGAAAGGAGCAAGAGAGTTGCAGATTGTATAGTGACAGTTAGAGTGCAATTCATTTGTCTAAGAATTCAGCCTTTCATTCAAGAACAAAGCACATACAACTTAGGTACCACTTCATAAGACAGGTATTGGAGGATGGTGAGTTGAAGCTAGAGAAAATCCATATAGATAAGAATCCTATTGATATGTTAACCAAGCTGGTTACAAAGGAGAAGTTGAATCTTCATTCAACTTCTGTTGGTCTTCATGATTGAGTTGAAGATGGAGGAGCTAGAAGATGTTGTTATACAGGTACTGGTGCAGCTGTTTATCTCCAAGTGGGAGATTGTTAAGGTGTGGAGCCTAAAAGCTTCACCAAAGGAGTGCATTACCAAAGTTGCAGGTTTACACAGTCACTAGCGTCAGTCAGGAGTGACTGACATTTTAGGTGCAGTTCAAGAGATGCCAGCGTCAGTAGGGGATCGGCTGACATCGGTCACAGGCAAGCAGGCAAGAACTGGCGTCGGTTACCTGTGCGGCCAGAAAGTTATTTTCATGGATAGAACTGAGTGTTTGCATGATGATTTTAAGTCTTAGTCTTAAGTCTATGTCTCTATTATTAGTAAGACTATTTTTAGATCCCTTGTTCAAGAGGCTTAACTATTGGTTGTAAGTGCATGCTCAAGTCTCCTAATTCTATATGTAGAATTAGATCTTCTTAGATTATTGTAGTTCATTGTATGTGAATGTTGAAAGAACAGTATAGAATTGTATAGGTGAATCAATCCAAGTTGTTGGAGTTGATTGTACTTGAGAGAGAGAGCTCTTGAGGGATAGAGATCTAGAGAGAGATCTTATACATCTGTGAGAGGTGTGGAAGAAAGAAGTTTCTTCAATTGTATTCTTTCTGTAAAGAGTTTAATACAAGTTTTCAGGGTGGTTTCTTGTATCTCTTGTTCTTGCTATTTATCATTCTAGTTACTTATCTATCTGATTTAATTCCATGGTTTATTGCTTTCATAAGTGTAATCAAATTGTTGGTTGATCCCCAACACACATATGGGATAAATCTATGTCCATATACCCATTTATGGCTTTAGACAAATATCCAATGAGGAACATGTCATAGGTTTTGGGAATCTCTACCAATTAGATGTATATAAAGTGTTAAATCCTAATATTGGACTCTAATTATATGTGTAAATTTAGCATTTCTCCTATCACTTTTACTTTGGACTTGTTGAGTTAGATAACTACCTTATCTGACTTGACAGGGACCAACCCCAACTTCTCAAATATGTTTGCCAATATTACATTAGCTTAGACTCCTAATCTACTAAGAAATTATATAGTTTATTTCCAAACAATGAAATGGTTAATAAGAATGGGTAACCTCCATCTTATTCTTTTGAATGATCACATTGGTGTGGGTTTATCTTTGTTTTGTTTGGGTTAGTTGGGTCAGCTTCTAAGTTAGGGATTTTAGTAAGAGATCATGTTGCTCAATGATTTGAGCAAGCTCATGAAGTGTGATGTTGGATATAATATTATTCATGTCTTATACTATGTTATAACACCCTTTAATTTAGATCTGTGGGATCTCAATATTTTTAGGTTCTTGAGGTCTTAGAGGTAGGGGTCATTCCTAGAATTTTGGTCAAGTGGGGTTGGACCATTGTTTGGGGGAGTTGAGGTAATGAGGGGTTATTTTAGTTGCATGTTATTGAGGGTGTAGTTGCTCCTCTAGAATTTTTGAAATGCTTTTACCTCACTAATACACTCTTCCCTCTCATTTTCTTCTTAGTTATGGAAATCCATGGTCTCTACCACCATAGTAGTTCTAGGAGATTTACCTCATGTTATAACATAAATTTTCACCCTTGGAGAGTGTTCTTTAGGCCCTTTCCAATTGAGCTCTAATATTGGGACAACCCCTGGCTATGGGTAACCTATGGTGGGGTTAAACCTCTGAAGAAGACTAGCTTCCTCTTAATTCTCACCTAAACTAATGTTTGTTATAGGTAAAAGGGTTAAAAGGGGGAAAGGGCTCATAATAAGGCTAAAAGATGATGCACCAAAAAAATATGGACACTCACATGAGCTTGAACCCACACTAGATCAGCATAATACAACTATAGCTCACACAACCTCACAATCTTACTAATTTCATAAGTATTTCATAGAAGAGGTTCAAACAAAATACTAATCCAAACATGCAATAGCTTGAAAACACCTTAAAAGAGGAGAGCATAAGGACAATGAACTAGGACTCTCCTTCATGAATCCATCATGCACAAACATACTAAGCACTAATCAAATTCAAGAGATAGACAAAGAGTCAATCTTATTACTTCAAGAGGTATTTATTTTAAAAAATTAATAAGGTCTACCCTTATCAAATGAGTACCCTTTTTCAAGAGTCTCAATTAGTATCCTCGTCTCCTAAAAAGATAAAAATTCTAAATTTTGGGAACACTTAAAATGGAGAAGAGAATGGGAGATATAGGAGAAGGGAGAGAGAGAAAAAGGAGTATGCATTAGTCAATGAGTTATCACCTTTCAATCTATGCTCCACCATCCTTTTATCTAATTAGGACTAGTTCATCATCACAAGATAAACTAGTTTGATCTAATAGTTTTCAAGTTCTTCTTATTGGCTGAGAGACCTATACTAGAAGACAAGGATCTACTTTTTAGATGATGAGTCATGATACTTTCAAGGAAAAATATCTCCAAAGGATCTTATTAGAATTTAATGATCCATTATGCTCTCCAATTCCAAAGTCCCTTTGTATATATCCTCCATGCCACCTTCCACTTGATTTCACATAAGGACAAAGCCCTTATACCTTGAACCTGATAGAGTCATGCCATGTTTATTATAGATATATGTATGTTCCTATTTAATTGTGGATGATTTGACTATCATATTTATATCTTGGCATGCCCTTTACTACAAATCATGAACATGGATCTACTATAGACTAAAAAATAATCTCCTTTATTGGTTTTTAGAGAGTTAATATATCCATATGGACATATCTATATCATTTAATAACTAACAACTTGATTTTATTTATGTTAGGCCCAAAAGGACCTATTTTATCTTTGTAAATCATGGAAACTAAGGTCTCATTACACACAAGGACCCCTTTTAAACAATAACAAACATAGCCATGAAATAATCCTTCATATAAAAAATGGGGTTGATAGGTTGTAAACCCTCAGACAGGAGTTTGATTGAGATTTAATGGAAACCTAAGGTTTTAAATATTCACATTGGCTCCACTTGGATCATATTTGGATCTCAAATCTACGTATTTGCTTTGCCTAGGTTAAAAACTGCTCCTTTAACCTTTGTCAAAAGTATCTTAGGCTCATCTTTGATTATTGGTTTTCAATTATTGACTTAGATTATTGACCTATTGACCCATATTGTACCCTCAAATATAGATTTAAAAATTGAATGTGAGCCCTTGATCTTGTTGAGACCCACTATTTGAACTCAAATTACTAATTCATGAGGACCAAAATTGATGTCTGTGTGCCCATTTTTTGATGTTCATGTGAATGTATTTAACATTCACATGACCATTACAATTTAAACCCCAATGTTTTTTTTTTATGTCTTAAATTTGACATCTATACACCTATCATTGACATCCATGATATCATCATTTACATCCATGAGCCTGTCAGAATTTAAACCCCAGTGGTTTTTTTGTTGAGCTTTAAATTGAAGTTCATGCACCCATCATTGATGTTCTTACGACCATCATTGACATCCACATGAATGTTTAAGGATTTTTAAATCTAAATGGTTATTTTTCATGGCTTAAAAAATGATGTTTTTGTGAATGTTCCATTATGTAAGATAAAATTTGAAGACTTATATCTCGAGATAGAGAACTCATTGATACATGAAATTTACAAAGGATGATCTTAGAACTAAGGACATTGATTCCATGTGATCCTTCAACCCTAAAAGCATTTCTAATCATAATAATAAAATTCATATGTGAACCAACATATTCATTTTTTCATGACATCTTAGTGATGATCTAGTTCATTTAAACTTGTGTTATGAGATTTTACTTGATCCTTGAAAGCTCCAATGACTTTATAAGGCCCATGTGAACTCGTTCCATGATCTTGACTGCTTAGACACCATGAAACCTACTTGGATCCTCTTATTTATATATCTATACCTATCCCTTGAAGATCAACAAATTTCACCTTAATCTAACTTAAAGTGTTTCAAAAAAATTGTAAGGAAAAAGATTGGTATGTGGGCCAAAATTAGCCAAGATTCCTAGTGACTCATAGGGAAGCATGCTCACTATGATTGAGAACTTAGACCATGTTGCCTTGTCTATTCTATTGGGTATGGAGTCTCCTCTCTAGTTTAAAATATTGATCTAAAGCTAAAATTGGTTTCCAACCTCTAGATAACTCTTATTGAAGCAACAAGGACAACAAAGTAACAAAGGAAAGTACATGTAGGCACTTACAATAAAGGAAGAACAACTAATCTACTAAACAAATGTGCACACAGGCACTTAGATAAAAGAATAAAAACTACTCTAATAATTATAGGGTTGAAATTTATAAGTATCTTCCTCCTAGATAAAATGGGTAACTTATATCATCATTCACTTGTGATAAACTAGGATGAAAAATACCTTGTTTTGAAGAGCTTGTGATAGGTGGGATAAGATGCCTGATTGTTGACTCTTTTAACATGATCTTAAATGGGAAAAATGGAACAAACATGTCTCCAATGTAGACATACTAGTCCATTTCTTCAAGGCTTGCTCCAAATTGGACTATAAGGGCTCCTTCAACCTCCTCATCTTATGGCTCAATTTTGTGCTCTAAAATAAGCACATGTGGTGGATCCTTTAAATTAGTGATTTGTTGATTGTCTAAGCTTAGGTAGAAAATCTCTAAGTCATCCCAAAAGGCATCTTCCTCTTGGTCATCTAAGATAATTCCAACTTCAACACCATCTTTGATTTGTTTGCTCTAAAAGGAGCCATATGGTAGCTCATCAACCCATACATGGTTCACCATGTCATATCATATGGCTCTTGATCTAACCATTCTCCTTCAATCTTGAAGACATCAGTATTTCCTTCAATGGACAATTCATCTTGAAACTGGTCAACATCTATAGCTTAATCTATAAGTTCATCTTCATGCTCTAGAGGAGGCATAGGCTAGTTAAGACATCTACCTATTCCATGAAGTCATGGTACAGTTGTTTCCATACTTCATTCTGATACTCCCTTTTCTCTCTCTTTATCTTGCTCATCCTCACCCATACCAAAAGGAATCTCTTGAAAAAAATCAAGATCTCTGTTGCTCTTGATTTTAACCTAAAAACAAACCCCTTTGAGTATGAAGGCATTATTACTATCTTCAAGATCTAATTCACTAAAATCATGCTAAGAAGTCTGATCAAAACCTAAATTTTCCCCCTTTGAATGAAGTAAACTACCTATAATTATATCTTCATCATAGACACTTGTGTTGTCCTTTTTAGGCTCATCTATGATTGTATGCTCTCTATTTTTTATAAAATAGGTTCTTCCTTGATGAGGGAGATGGTGGGAGGGTGAAGAAGTTCACCTTGATTATAGCTTAGGAGGGTATCCTTCTAGCTAGGGACCTTGAAGTCTCTCTTTGGTGGCTCTTGAGGAAAGGAGGGGGAGTATTGAAACTCTTATACACCAAGCTCATTGATCTAAGCTATGGTTACTTGATTCATTTATTGCATAGTCAACCCTTCCTCTACCAGGACTAGTTCTTGGAATACCTCAACTAATACCTCCTCCTTCTTTTTTATGCCTTTTTAAACTAATTTCCATGATGGAAAAGAGTATATAATAGACACTTTCCCTTATTTTTGAATTTTTATAAGAGAGGGTGGCCTCACAAGAGAGGGCATGACATAGCCAGGGTCAAAAAATTTAGAGAAGATCCATGATGGAATAGCTTCATGCTCTTGAGTGGGAATGGGTGTAAGGGTAAGAGACAAAAAATTAATTGGCTTAGGCTTGACATAATTTTTATCCCATTGCTCAAACACTTTTTTAATGGACAATACCCACCCTTTCATGTCTTGCTTCTCAACATGTGGATAATCAACTTATTTAATGGATGCCCATACTTTCTATAACTCTTGTAATAATATCCTTATCTCATCTATGGCATGAATAGGGAATTATTTTCAAAGTTTAACCCCATCATTGATTTTCATGGTTGTTCTTCTTTGGTTAAATATTTCCTCTCTAAGTTTTGATAAGGATGGACTTTGACAAGTTTGACTAGGGGGTTAATCAAGAACTCTTGAAGGTTGGGCTTGATTCTCTTTGAGAAAAAAGGGCACATAAGACTAGTTCAAATGAGCATACTACTCTTTATAAGATATTAACACATTATCTACTTTTTGAACCATGTTTCTCATCATTGTTATGTCCTCATTCTTACAATATGACCATGGTTCACCCTCACAAATTGACCATCTATTTTTGACTAACTGAAGAACACTCCTTGCCTTTTATAAAACATGGATAGGGATGACTAGGGAAAAATCCAAACCCTTACCAATATCCTTTATCAATTCAATATAAACTAATAATGCTTTCTTGACTCCTGACAAGGATGTAACAAGGTAAGCTTAGTCTTGACAAGGGGAAATAGAGGACTTATTTAAATGCAAAAAAGGTTGACCTTAGTCATATGCAGGGGTAGGAAGAGGACAAAGGTCATGATAAGGTTGATAGGCTATTTGAGGGCCACTTGGGGTAACACAAACATTATTTGCCTGATAAGTGTGGTGATGAGGTAAAACATAAACATATTGATCAAAATATGATTGATTGTATATATCAAATTAAGATGAATAGGCACCTAGGATATTTAAACTAGCTAATGAATGCTCAGAGTCACCATTGATGTTTGCATACTTGCCTATAAAGGCTAATTTAATGAAGAGAACACCAAAAATCTTCAGTTAGTACATGATAAAATTTGTCTCATTAGGCATGTTATAAACTATTATAGCATCAATATGTATCCTTAGAGAGGGTTCTTTAGGCCCTTTCCAATTGAACTATATTATTGGGACAACCCTAGGCTATGGGTAACCAATGGTGGGTTTTAACCTTTGGATAAGTTTGGATTCCTCTTGATGCTCACCTAAACTAATGTTTGACATAGGGAAAATGGTTAGGAGGAAAAGAGCTCCTAAGAAGGCTAAAAGGTGTTACACCAAAAAAAATGGACACTCACATGAGCTTGAACCCACAGTAGATCAGCATAAGACAACTATAGCTCACACAACCTCATAATCTTACTAATTACATAAGTATTTCATAGAAGAGGTTCAGATAAAACACTAATCCAGATCTGCAATAGCTTGAAAACACCTTAAAAGAGGCAAGTAGAAGGACAATGAAATAGGAATATTCTCCTTCATAAATTCATCAGACAAAAACATACTAAGCACTAATCAAAGGTAAGAGATAGGAAAAGATTAAATATTAATACTTTAAGAGTTAGTTCTTACAATATTTTGATAGGGTCTAGCCTTATCAAATGAGCATCCTTTTTCAAGAGTTACAATGAGTATCCTTGTCTGCCAGGAAGATCAAAATTCTAAAATATGAGAACACTTATAATGGAGAAGAGAATGGGAGATATAGGAGAAGGGAGAGATAGAAGAGGGATTGCACATCATTCAATGAGTTATCACCTTTCAATGCATTCTCCACCATCCTTTCGTCCAATCAAGACTAGTCCATCATCACAAAATAAATTGATTTGCTCTAATAGTTTTCAAGTTCTTCTTATTGGCTGAGAGACCTACACTAGAAGATAAGGGTTTGATTTCTAGATGATGATTCATGATACTTTCAAGGATAAAATATCTTCAAAGTCTCTGATTAGTATTTAATGCTCCACTATGCTCTCTAATTTCTAAGTCCCTTTATATCTATCCTCCATGTGACCTTCCACTTGCTTTCACATAAGGACAAAGTTTTCATACTTTGAACCTGATAGAGTCATGCCATGTCTATTATAGGTGGTTTTATGTTCCTTATAAACTATGGATGATTCAAATATCATATTTATACATTGACATGTCCTTTACTACAAATGGTGAACATGGATCTACTATAGATTGAAAACCAATCTCTTTTATTGGTTTTCAGATAGTCAATACATGCATCTAGACATATCTATATCATTTAAACATCTAACAAATTGATTTTATTTATTTTAGCTCTAGAAGGACCTATTTTATCTCTATACATTATGGAAACCAAGGTTTCATTACATACATGGACCCATTTTAAACAATATCAAACACAACCATGAAACAATCCTTCATCTAGAGAATGGGGTTGATAAGTTGTAAACCCTTAGACCAGGAGTAGGACTAAGCTTTAATGGTAACCTTAGGTTTTAAATATTCACCTTGGTTCCACATAGATAATATTTATATCTTGTTTTTATGTATTTATTTTGCCCAGGTCAAAAACTGCTCTTTTGACCTCCATCAAAAATATCTTGGGCTCATCTTTGCTTATTGGTTATCAATTTTTGAATTAGCTTATTGATCTATTGACCCATCTCACACCATCAAATCTAGATATATGATTGTATAAAATCCCTTGATATTTTTTGGACCCATCATTTGAACTCAAATGGTTAATTCATGAGGCCCAAAATTGACATTTACATGCCTATTTTTTGATGTTCATTTGAACGTATTGGTTTTTTTGTCTTAAATTTGACATCCATGCACCCATCATTGACATCCACATGAATGTCTAAGGATTTTTAAATCCAAATTTTTATTCTTTGTGGATTAAAATTTCATTCATGCAAATGTTTCATTTTACAATTTAAACTTTGAAGACTTATATCTTGAGATAGAGAACTCATCGAGACATGAAATTTATAGAGGATGATCTTGGCACTGAGAACATTGATTCCATGTGATCCTTCAACCCTGTGAGGATTTTTTATCATAATTATAAAATATATAAGTGAACCAACCTATTCATTTCTACATGATGCCTTGGTGATGGTCTGGTTCATTTAAACTTGTGTTATGAGCTTTTGTTTGATCCTTGAAAGCTCCAATGACTTTTTAAAGCCCATGTGAACTTGTTCCATGATCTTAACTTATTGGACACCATGAAAATTTCTTGGATATCTTATTTTTATCTATATACCTATCCCTTGAAGATCAAAACATTTCACCTTAAGATAACTTAAAGTGTTTTATAATGTTTATAAGCACAAAGAGATCTTTAGACCACTTATTCCATCCAGAACATTATTCAACTCATTCATTTCATTCAGGACTCTACTCAGCTAACCTATCATGGCAAAATCTTGGTATGTGGGACAAAAGTGTCCAACACCTCATATTCATCCATTTCCTTTTAGAAGATTTCAAAATCACTACTAAACTTCATGCAATCTAGTTCTCCATGGGATACTATGTTATGCACTTAACACAAGTTAGGTAAAGCTATCTTGTGATTACGGATATAGTTGTAGTTACTTCTCAATCTTTGATATGTGACATTTTTTCTATAACTCCCTATATTAGAGTTACCCATCTAGATTTGTAGCCTAAGGAAATAATTATTGAGTTTTTGTACCATTTGTTGAATGGCATCCAAATTGTTATTTTTTACTCTTGAGGTATAGTTTGGGTATTATTAACTACTTCCAACATTACTAATTTGGAATTAAATGAATATTTTTATGGTCCCCTAGGTTAAGAAAACCTAGGTATTGGCTTGAAGTGGGATGACCCAATGGGAGTTGATGTGTTACAGGGAGTGGTTAAAGCATTGGGACATTCTAATTAGAATTAGGAAAGAAGCTCAATGTGAGCATATGTGGTAGTTCATTAGGATTTAGGGCCATCGTCTAGCCTTATGGGTTTAGTTTCCTATCTACCTTGATGTCTCATTCATATGGTAAGGATAGGATTGTTATTATCATGTCTCTTTTGAAAAATTTGGTCATCCAAGGGTCCATAACATTTTTATATATTTTGAGCATTAGTTTGGTTTTAGGTTAATCAATCATAGTAACCCAATTGTACATTTTTTAAAACCTAAAATTAAAGTTCCTAATAGGTTCATTAGGCACCCATTTAACATAAGCAAATAGTTGGTATAGGATACTAAGGTCTATCACCTACCTGAATTAGGCAAGGAAAGTAGCACTAAATTGGTCCCAACTAGGGATATAATCCTAAATGAGGTTAAGTAACCAATAATATGTTAATTCCATTAATAAAAATGGGAAAATACTACATGTCACATGCTCATGTTGTACATTCAAGAGCCTTGGGGAAGTATTATAATAAGTTATGTGCTCTTAAGTAGTTCTTCCCATACCAGGAGTGAAATGGGGAAGATATATCTCAAAGTTTCTAGGTAAATCATGGACAACTCCTAAGATGTTAATGGTGGAGCCAGCCAATCAGGCCATCTTGGGCTATAAATTTCGAAGATGTTGTGGGGATAAGCTAGTTCAAATGATAGTAGGTCTAGGTTTGTTGAGCCTGAGTTTTCTATGGAAATTTAGGGAGGAAATCACCAATCATCTATGATAATACCTAGCCTTGGTGACATGTAAACTAATCTATAGGATGCTTCCCAATATAAAAATAATTAGTACATTATTATCAATAAGTACAATTTAAAATAAGCCAACACTCAATACATAAAATCTTATTTCCTTCTCTTAAATTAATAAACTATTCTTACAGGGATTTTAGTAATTATCCTTAAATGAAAAGACCATCCTTCTAGTTCCAGTTGTTCTAGCCAAAATCTAGTTCCAAAATACCTATGTGATTAGGTATTCCCAAAGAGGAGAATGGAAATAATGATGGATTTTCATCCTTCATTTTAAGACTAATTTGGGATCAACCTAGGGCATGGCTATGGGTATTTGACTTTGCTATGGATTCTACATGAAATAATCTCCAAGAGATGTAATACCACCACTAGAAGCTCAATACATAATTCTTGGATAAAGGTTTAGTTACCCAGAGTTGTTGATGGTTATACATTATATTCACAAAAATAAAGGGGAGAGTAAGGCAAGAAAGAGTGCCTCTAGATTTAAAATGAAATCAACATCTCAACCATTGAACCAAGTGCCCTTTCCACATTTATACCACTATATACTAAGTTTCACCATAAGTTCTACCTCCAAAAATATGCAATGGTAAGATTCTAAGGAAATATGGAAGAATGCCTCAACTATGAACCCTCACTAAGTATTAATACTAGAAGTTTATAGTAAATCACACATGAACCTCAAATATAACTAGCATACTAGCACACAAATTATCAATATTGTGAGAAAATAAATGAAAGAGTTCATAAAGATATTATAATAGACAAGTACATTATAACCTTAGAATACATTAAATGGCAAGGTGTTAGTTTGATTAATCTAACATTAAAAAACATTCAGAATGGCAATGAAAGATAATTTGAAACACAAAAAAAGCATTTTGTGGAAATTTGAAATCGCATTCATTAAAAGACAAGTATTGTTACAAAAATATTGATCATGGCCAACTTTCATAATCCAAAGGGGTGAAGGAGAAATTAGGTGAAATCCTAGCTTAAATCTGATAGTAATTTTGAGCAAAAAATTATCAACCCTTCATTTATAACATGAATATGCTTTTATAGATAAGGATGGGATTCACCAAAAAATAGTGTAAGATTCCCATCTTGGGCCATGATGGCCAATCCTAGTAGTTACAACTATATAATTCGTAAAACAAGATAAAATCCTCCCAAGTCATCCCCAAAAAGATTCATGTGGGACCATTCAACTGGTACATGGTGGTGACTATGAAGAGCCAACTCCTAACTACTTTGACCTTGCATCCCTAGATTCCAACATGGATACCACAAGGTTGAACTATCAATCCATCTTAACAAGGTTCATCGAGGTTTATCTAAAGATTGTCTTGGCTTGGGTCACTAGTCTCTAGTACACCTAGAGGGAGCCTTCATCAACACCTAGACCTCAAATACCAAGATGATACTCACTATGGAATGCATTGAAAGCTCAAGAATTAATTAATCCCCTTCCTTGTTTTCCTTAGTGACCTTCATCATGACCTAGTCAAAGTGACTTGGGTGGAGTCCAAACTCTTCCTTATCCATTAGGGTGTCATTTGGGTAGAATAACATAAAGATATTGAATTCCTTGAATTTTTCTAGTATTTTTTTCCTACCATATTCCAAGGGTCCTATCATGATTCATGCTATAGTCAACAACTCCATATAAGTTTTCATGTTCCTAGTGTACATTTTATAATACGAAGTCTAAGGTGGGAATCAATTTTAACTTATGTAACATTCCCTTATTGACTATCAATAATAGCTTCCTACATTTCCCATCAATCTCCATAATCCTATCTAGATAAGCCTAAGTTCATTGGATGAGAAATTTGGTCTCCACCATAGTTTTCACCACCTTCCCTAGAATTGAGAAGAGTAGTAAGAGGGTGTATTTGACCTTCCCAATTAACCCAGTGGGGAGGGATATTTTTCTTGGGACTCTAGGGTCTAGACTTGATTCTTTATATCCTCAAAAAGCTTATTTGACATGTCATGGGTTACATAGAGAATGGAGAGTGAGTTTTTATCTACCTTTTCCTCCGCAATGGAGGTCCTCACTTTGGTAAGAAATATCATGTCTTTTTAGGTTTATAAAACCACTATATTTCCATCTTAGATGAGTTTTTTCATGAAGATACTCTTCATGTTCCCCATAACATAGTCACAATTCCACTACACATCTAGGTCACCTTGGATTGTCATCTCTAGCACTTGTGACATTGAGACCATCCCCTAATTTTTGGGAGGTATTAGATGAGTGGTAGAGATGATGGAGATGGGAAGAAGATGAGTTAGATGGAATATAGAGGAAGCAAAAGGTGTGAATGATGAAAGCATTAGAGGAGGAGGGGGAATGGGAGTGAAGGGAGGAAAGATGAAGGGGGAGGCCTATAGGAACATCTGTGACTACCACTGATCTTGGGTTATGCCTACCTAAGGGTCAATAACTCTCATGAGAGGGGTATTCATCACAAGGGAAGAGATTTCTTGGTTGAAACCAAATCCTTGGGTGCTTAGGGTGATGGAAAGAGGGGGATATGGAGCAATACACTGAGCTATCATGATTGGTCTTAGGGGAGTCATAGAGGTTGGCAAAGGAGGTTAGGTTAGGGTAGAAGGTATCTTGATTGAAGCTCAAGGGTGAATCACCTTATGATTCTTGTTATCTCTTTTACCCAAGTCATCCTCAGGTGTTTTAGTATAATGACTAATGTAGATATTAGGAGCCATTAGGGTTGACTATGGAGGTTGTTATATTACCAAAAGAGGTTCTAGGATGGTTCTAACCATTTGAGGTATACTCTTAGAGATTTTAGTTGTGCTTACCAAAGGAGGTACACTTTAAAGTACCTAGACTTGAGCATACCTAATGGAGATACTAAGAAGTTCTAGTTTGGGGAATGGATGGGGAAGAGGGAAATGAATAAGTGAGGATGCTTAGGAGGATCAAGTCTTGGGGTACCTAAGTGAATAGTGGAGGGGTTAAAATAGGGAAGTGAGGAGGTACCACTTGAGTAGCTTATGGAAGGAGTGTGAAATTGAGTGGTATCATGAGAGGGATATATAAATTGGTTATAGTGAGGGGAGGAACCTATAATTAGTGAGAGTGAGGGGAGAAACCTATATGGGTGTTTTCTTAGAGCCTCACTGTAGGCTTACCTCTCAGGTACTACTAACATCAAACCTTAGGGTCTATGTGGCTTGGGGTTGAGACACTAGTGGTTAATCCACCTATGTTTGGGTTGCCTAATGTTAATTTATGTGGGTCTATCTTAATTGGGTCTGAATTGTATGAGCTACTAAAGGAGGAGGTGGTGGAGGTGGGACATAAGGAGCATGTGTTGTTGTAGGAGGAAGAGGTGGAGTTGGGACATTAGGATCATGTTCTCATGTAGGACAAATTAGTGGAATACCTTGTAGAATAATTTTTTAAATTATGAGATTAGTTGGGGTGACATCTCCATAAAAAAAGTATGTGTATAAGAGGCCATAAATGACCCAGATTGGACCTTCTTTCCCTTATTGTCCTTATAGGCCATAATTTAGGCCAACACTTCCTAGTCATTTATAGCATTTAAATATAGTTTATCATTGTCCTCTAATTGGAAAATGTAATTGATGTTGAGGTGAGTGGAATACCTCACCAAATGAGTCTTGATCATGCCTTTTGGGTCCTAATGTCAGATTTTAGATCTCCTTAGAGTAAAGGAATCCCACCCGATCACCATTTTTTGGAAAGGAGGTAAAGCCTTGTATACATGGTGTGAGAGAGGTGGGCATGCCTTCTGCTTATGGCCTATGAAAAATCCTAAAAAACTCTCCACAAATTGGTATGTGATCTCATGCTCTACCGAGTGAACTAAGATGAAGTATAGTAGGTGGAGGCATTGCTTGAGAACTCTTGTGACTCAAATAATTGTGTCCTCTCAAAAGTATGAATAGCCTCCAATAGCTAAAAGAGAGTATTTTATTTCCTATGATTAACATGACACTAGGGCCTCATTTATAATGGAAGTAGGGCCTTATTGATCATATTGTATACCTAAATGAATAGCAAAAGGTTTTTATCTATTGTGTGTTTAGTGTGAAAGTATTCCTTTTCAATGGAAATCATTTCTTCACTATCTTTTAATGCATTCATAATGGAGGAAAATTATGTAGGTATTGTATCATTTTGGAGATTTGTCTCACATAATGCCTCATATATGAGGTCCTTGTAAATAGTTGATATCATTTTTAATTCAAGGATAGAAATATTAAAATGGTAGTTTTTAGTTTATTAATGATATCATACTATTTAGTTTGACTAGACGACCTTATGGGAGGTGGAGGGGGATGAGGAATATCATGTTAACCACCTCTATTTTTTCACACATATTTGGGAACCATACATATTATATTAGTTACAACATAAATGAAATAATCCAATATAATCCTAGGGAAAATAGCATGGGTAGAATGGAAGTTGATACGACTTTGAGGTTTTGAAGGAGGAGGAACATAATGAGTCATGCATGCATTTTGGTGTAAAGTAACAACAAGAATCAATTTATATTGAATATTATAACATTATGAATTAATGAATACCAAATATTATTCATTATTGATTTCATCCTTATTAATGCACCAAGATTTGATCCATAGAATTACATAGTTATTATAGATTTTGAATAGTAAAGGAAAAATAACATGTAATAATGATAATCACATATTGAGTTAAGAATTTTAAAATTATGTATATCCATTATATCCATGTGTAATTTTTAAATGAGGTAAAATCAAAAATCAAGTCTAAAAGATAGATGTAAATATAGAAATATAAAACACTAGAATGAAAGATGAAACCCTAAGATAAAATTAGGGTTTTTCTATGTTTTAGAGAAAATGCAAGTTCACCAATATACTTTACCTTATTTTTTAAAGAAATATTAAATAAGAAAAAACTAAAAATTAATTCAAATTGTATAAATGAAAATAATAATACATCAATTCAAATGTAAATTCAAAATATGATTCACCAATTATAATATAATATAAATGGAAATGACCTAAGGGATTTCAATACTTATCATTTTATTTTTATATGTAGGTTTGAGACTAAATGCAAATGATTGAAGGGTTGAAAGTAGACTATGATTTTATAAAATAAACAATTGGGGGTTTGAAACTACTTGGACAAATATATTAAACTAAAAATGCCTATACCAAATGATATCATTTATCTATTGACATATTTTTTTGGGAAGATTTCACCTCTAATTGTTCATAGGTCATTTCACCTACTTGTAATTCATCTCTATGAGTGATATCAGGGGATTTTTATGTGTGGAGTATCTATAAACCTATATATTTATCTTTTAAACCCTATGTCCACTTTTGACACTAGGTTTAGGCCTATAAAATGGGAAATATGTGGTTTAATCCAACCTCAACCACTCCCTAATGAATTTTTGAGCATTGCATATGTATCCAATAATCTAAAGAGGGAATTAAACTACATGAAGTTATCCCCACTAGATGTATGTGTGAAACATTTCTCATTTTATTGATGTAACCTATAATATATCTTTTTACACTTATAAATTGTAACACTTAGCTTGACTTAGGTGCTTCATACTTGGCTAGGTCTTGCTCCTTGTGATTTATTTTTGAATTAGAAATTTTAGGGCAATCCTTCAATTTGTAAGTGTTAGAATAGGATTTATTGACAATGTTATATTATCCAATATGATTAGACCTACTATACATTTCTATTGTAATATTTAGGTAGTTTCTCACATCATAAACATAAAAAAACATATAAACTATCCCATTAAGATATTTTGAATTTTAAAAATGATCATTTTTTGTTATGGTGATGAGTCTAACAGAGTTGGACTCTTGTAGAATTTTTTAAGCATATGAGTTTTTGGGAATTTTTTTAAAGATATGACTACTAATTTGATGATATGGAGACAATATAACTAAATAAAATAACAATTTAGGCACATATTAGGTAATTTTTGTATGTGATTGATAGCAAATCAAGAATATTGAATTTATAAAAAGCATATGGATGTGAGAGACAAGTGTGAAAGATCCATGTGTTTATTCAAAATTTAAGTAAGGTGAATGTATGTCAAGATTAATATTTTCAATTTTCTAATACCATATTTTAGTTCACAATCATTATTACATAACCCTTTGGCCTCAAAAAACTCCAATTGTCACTTACCTATAGGATTTTTTATACCTAACTTGATACCATTTAATGGTAAAGATGATATAGAACATAATATAGTCTATAATATAGAATGTTTATACTATGAAACTAATGTTAAGTTACTAAATAAACTCTTATGAGCCTTAAGGACTATGCATTGTGATGGTTTTATGAACTTCCTCTTCAATCTATACATGATTTCAATCCTTTGGATAACGAATTCTTAGCTCATTTATATATCAAAAATAGTGAGAAGGTCCCATATGCTCAAATTGTACAACTTAAATAAGGACATAATTATCTCATTAGTGACTATGTCTTTCACTATAATATTATGCTTTAAAAACTCAAAAATCTTATGGTGGACAAGGAATTACAAGATATTTTCAAGAAAAGCTTAATTTGGAACATTCATGAGTGTTTTATGTTGAAATGTTTTTAATATTTTGATGTAATGTGTCATACAATAAAATAACACGAGGTCAAGCTTCTTTCCATGAATAAATTAAATTATTAGAATAGTCTTCCAATATCTTGTAATGTTAAATTTAAAAGCAAGACTTCTTTAAAAGCAAAGACTAATGATACTAAGAATGAAACTAAAATAATAATTAATGTGGTTTCAAAACTTACTATTTAGATTGTCCTTTTTTCTCCTCAATGGAGATAATTTACATGGTTATCAAAATCTCATCATAGGGTGTTGCGAAGGTGACTTGAATGCAACTTCATATCCTTTTGACCACCTATGAAAATTGACATGACAAATTCAAAACATAAATTTTTTGATATAAACACATATTGGGATTAACTTAGGAGCACAAGAAATTTGATTAATATATATTTTTGGTTTAATTCATAAGATCCAAGTCCTTGTTGAGAATAATGCTTTTGAGCTTAATGATAATAACACACCTACTAATATTTTGATTTCCCAATCTAATGTAAATATTAAAATGTTTATTAATCCATTTATGAATCATGAGGCACAAGAAACTAAGGATAATATTGAAGTAAATATTACTTACAATATGCATCCTCATTTGGCTTCTTATGTTCCTATAACTGAGGAGGCTCATCCTATAGATGGTTGTATTGGTACACATAGATACACAAGTAAAACTTAGTAGTTAAAGTAAAAGGTTTTGGTAGAAAATATAAAAACCCTCTTTTGAGACTAATGTTTCCACTTATGGTAGGACCTATAACTATCACTTCATGATTCTTAGTTTTTCCCAACACTAGGTATTTGACATGTTATTAGGATAACCAAAAATACACAAGATATGTGAAATTCCATAGTCATTACATAAATGCTTGATTTATATACATAATAAAAGAATTGGTTATAATTATAAGTGTTTCATATAAGTACCCTACTTAGTCTAATACATTTCAAAATATGATTCCATAGAAACCTATTTTATAGCCTACACATGTTCTACCTCCATGAAATATGCAAATTATATTACAGTGACAAGTGGTTGATTTTCTTAGATGATTTATTCTCAAACATATTTTACATAATAAAATTATTTGACTTCAGAAAACATTACCTAGTTTTTCATGTCTATGACAGTCTTAAAACAATCTTGTAATAATTTCCCATAAAGAACATTGATGCATTCTCCTGAAATATAATAGATTCCATGGATTAATATTACTACCATATCTACAAAGTACATATATAATTATATCAATCATACTAATGATTTTTTATATTTTACAACTTGATATCTTTTTATGAATTTTGACAGTGATATGTGTCCTAATATTTTCCCATGGAATGTGATGTTCATGTCAATAGATACAAGACCTACACTTAATCACCCCATTAATGTTATAATATTTTAGTTCATGTATGGTTTATTTTAGATAGATTATTATTATTTATTTTCTTGATCATGCTCTGTTAAATTGAATTATTTATTCTTGTGTTCTTTTATTTTGATATACACATGTGCATATGATTTTTATTTAATCATTATTCTAGCCCTTGGCTTTAATTTTATTAGTATGTTTCACTAAACCTTTCCTTTTGATTGTGTCTTCATACAAACATTAATTATAGCTATCATATGATGGCATGTGCATGCACAACCTTTATAGAAGTTTGATTTTGATTTATATTCTTTAAGACATGTATTATTTCTTTTATCATGGCACACATTGAGCTTACATGATCACATATATCTTATTCATACATATCTTATGCCATTTTTTCACCAAACATTTCCCATTATATCCATGTTTCTCTATGATTTATTTCACATACTCCTTTGAGGCATAACTTTATGTATAGCAAAGGCATATCATTTTCCTTCTTCTGAATACTTTTCTACTACACTTGATGCATATTATGTGTTGAATTATGTTATTTACTACTTTGATCCCTCCTATTATTTTATTTTTATAACATTTCACTGTGGCCATACTTCATTAATTAATTTCATGTGTATAACAACCTCTAAAAAAAAAAATTTAATATTTCACAAAAATTAAAAACATTCAAATATTCAACAGTACAAAACTAGGACATATACATGGATTTCTTCAATAGTACATAGTCTTTTTATTTAATTTTTAATATACATGATGAGTTACATACCAATTTTATACACACAAGATTTTCACAATATACATGAGTTATATGTAATATCCACATGTTACATATGGGATATGGACATACAGATGTGTGAATTTGATTACACCCATGGGTAACCTTTTCACATTGGGGGCATATTGGGGCCATCTTGGTAAATTTTTAGGTTCAATATTTATATGGTATATATTTATCATATTGATTTATTTATATTTTTCATAAATGTCTTTCTATTTTTCATATCTTTTATGGTGATTTTTATTAAGGATATTAGGTTTTTCTATAGTAGATGGTAACATTGACTGATTATGTTGACTAACATTATTTTCTGTGTTTATTTGATGTTGATGTTTGTAACATTTCTTAATCATTGTTGGTTTTATATGTATTGTTCTATTTCATGTGGCTCCATTTAATATGTCCTATCATGGTGTGTGTTAATTGTGTCATAGGACCCTCTAGTCTATGTCATGTTTATGTGAGGTCAAATTCAAGTCATGTCTAGCATACTTATGTGTTTCTTGATTATTATGTGTGTGTTAATTACTTATTCACTATGATATTGTATATTTATACATGTTTACATACATTTATATGTAGCAAACTAACTATTATAATGTGTTTGGTGTTGTTATTTATATTATGTGTTATCAATTTCTATTTTATGTTTTCATGATCTATATCATACATTTAATTTGATTCTCATTATTTCATGCTTTATGAACATATCTATCTTAATTTGACACTTATTTATGAATGAATTATCATGATAACATCTTGTGTGATAACAAAAAACATGTGCCCTTGACTTGGATTACATGTCTCATATGTTCTTGTAATGATAAAAAAATATATATAAGGGCATATCTTATCACATTTATATATTTACTTTACATGATTATAATTTATCTATGTAACTCATGATGTATACAACTCTTTTTTTATAAATGATTGATATAGATAGATAAATAGTGATAGTAGAGGGCCATTCTAGAGTTATCTATATAAGATATATAGAGGGTGGTGTAGGGTGCCCCAAACCCATCTATACATATACTGTAGCAAATACTATTCTCCCCTCTATACAGAGAGTTGGGGTGCAATCTAGATTTATCTATATAAGACATATAGGGGGTGGGGGTGCACCTCATATATATTAAATAGATATATATATATGGGGCATCCCTACCCCTATCCCCGTATATATATTATATCTTATATCTTATCCCTAGACATAGTCAGGTGAATATTAATCTATATATCTATTGGTCTATTGGGTCAGCTCCAGCTATATAGAGTCCACCTTGGGTGGGGTGAGTGATATATATATATAGTCCCCACCTGCAACAAATAGATGGTATTGGGTTTGAGGCCCCCTTTTCAATTTTTATCCCTCATATCAAAATGGAAGCACACAATGGGGTTATTTCAAAAAGTTAAGCCATGCCAAAAAGAACATTTTATATTATGAGATAGATTATATGACTTAGGTGGGTCAAATATAGTATATTTAGACCTATTCACATAATTTTTGAGGAAAATTTAACACATTGTGATATTTTAAAAGATATTTTGACATTATGCATCATTTTGAGAGATAAATGGTTCATATAGGGCATGGAATTTGTTTATGCAAACAGTTTTATATTTTATTTATTGAGGATCAATGGGAGTGATGGTATTATGTGAGCATTGTGGGTCTATATTAATCATCAATAGTTTATATCTAAACATATAAACCTTAGTCAAGTTTACACAATTACATACGAACCTAATTTAAATTTTTACTTTTGCATACAAACCTAATCTCAAGATTCCACAAAAAAAAAATTGATACTTTGGGTAGTGTGGTTGAGGTTACTACATCACTAAACTTATAACACCACCTTCTCCAATGGAAATTGGGGAATTTACACTTCTCCAATCATAGTTTCTACAATTTAATCTCCTTGGGGCATGTTTACTTCATGATATTCTTTAATCAATTTGAATAAGTGACAACTCGATTCACATACCATCAAGTGTATTTTATCATTTATTATATTTCAATATTTTCAATGATTTATATTATTTCATATTTATTATTATGAGAGGACATTGATCTATATATATTTATTATACATTGCACATGGATAAAATGAAACATTCTTTCTATACCTATCAGCAAAAAGCATGGTTATCGTAGGTATTATATTTTTTTTATTATATCTATTTAATTTATCATTTGTAATACTATATTAAAATGTGGTAATCTTTAGACACCTTAAGTTTATATTTAACACTTTTTCAAGATTAAATTTGACATATTTTGACACACTTGGATAATGCACATATATTTGAATCATTATCATTTTCCCTCTACCTATCTACTATCTTATCCACCTTTATTTTATATACATATTTATTCAATATTATTTTATTATATATAGAAACACATTTAGATTATAGATAGACATTTTCCATATTTCATACTGTGTTTTTCACTTCCAGGACAATACTAGTATACTTAGCCAATGTTGGTTATCAAAAGTGTCATAATACACTAATAGTGTTTAGGATCCCTCGATAGATGCTTTTCAAATTTGGAAAGATTCATTAGGTTAACTTAAATATGTTTCATTGGTTAGTCATAGTTTAAAATTAATAAATATTCACCTATAAATACAAATCACACTTAAGGTTAGTATTCACTAGGAATGTCTTAGTAACATTAAGAAAGAATTTTGAACTCTCTTGGAACACCATAAAAATGCATATACACATCTCAAAATATCATGGAGTTTTCATGGATCAATCTATAGATATAAATCTAAATATGAAAATTCAAAGTTGCATAGTACCAATCATCAAAGATCAAAATATATAATTTCATTCAATATTATATGTGGTGTTTTACACACACATAAGTGGGAGAACTACATGTGGTATGATCCCTCTTCATAATATTTGAACATAGTAAACTCTCGACCATCCATCTTGGAGTGGTTGGGGTTTTCTAACCAAAAATAATACTACTTTTTATAGGACATCTTGTGGTCAATCAAGCATAATTAGGGTTTGGATAAAAAAGATAGAAAATAATTATTTTAGTGTAGGATCATAGATGTATGCACATATAGAACCATATTTCAATCATATGTATAGGGTTTTCATAAGTTTTAGATGTTCATTTTTCATAGGGACACTGCCAATAAAACTTGATAATGTCACTTTTTACAAGCATTTAAATTTACTGATAATGTCCTATCAAGTTTTTAGTCATTTCTAATTTGAGCAATTGATAAAGCATGTATACACCATTTCCATAGGTTGTGAAATTTTTTGTGTGTAATAAGTAGGTATAATTAGTTAATTACATCATCCCTTTCGTGTCTTTCCATTTTTAAATTAAGTGTTTATGATATCAATTAACCTTTTAATTCATATTATCATTTTTATTATTGTATTTTTTATAATCTAAATTACTACATATTTTATATCATTTATGTGTAAATTAAGTAAAACACCATAATTTATAAAAGTTAAAAATTGGAAGGAGCATGCATTAATTTTTTTTAATCTTCTATTATTCTTATATAAGGACTAATGAAAATTTTAATTTTTTAGGTTCATGTGGGACATATTATTATTTTTCTCATGAAACATTTTTTGTAGATTATTCTTTATGGATATGATTATGTTATTTTTTTTGGATTAATGTTTTATATCATTTTCCACGATCCATCATTAAGATAAATTTGATGCATCTAAGCCTATGTATAATCTAAACCATTTGGCCAAGTGATCTATGAAGCCATCAAAATATGTGTATGTATAGAGCATGTAAAAATAGTACCTATGTGGAGTATGTAAGAATAATTCCCATGTCTTGTAAATTTATGTTTATAATCATTGAATATATTTAGAATCATTTACATAGTCTGTGTAGTAAGAAAAATGTGAATTACCTTCAACCGTCTTTGTATTTTGTTGGTAATGGATGGAATTTCCATGGTGGATTAAATATATCAAGTAAATTCCATCAAACATAATAAAATGAAAATTCAGCTTAAGGTGTTTCACATTTTGATTACTACATAGACCCCTATCATGGTAATGTCATTTGTGATGAGGATTATTTTATATTTTCTTTTTTATTAAACACATGTCACAAAATCAATGTAAGTTATGTCATATTAGCATAATAAAATTATATGAATGCATAGAAAATATACTTTATTTTTTTTAGTTTAATTTTTTAATATTAGTCACAAAATTAATGATGTAACATTAGTGTAAAATTGGCATAACCCTACTGAAAATTAAGCACATACCTAGTGCAAGTCATGTCACCCTTGTACTTAATTTACACCAATAAAATAATCAATAAATATTGAAAATTTTGGGGGAAAACACACACAAAACCATCAATTTTTTACATATATCTAATCCAAATTATGGTATTAATCTCACTTATGTAGTAGTGAGGGAATATTAGACAATCTATTCAAGATACCACCACACTATTCTTTGATTGTTATAACAAAGGAGGATTAACAAAGATAGGAAACTTATATGAGACAACCAATAAAAAAGGGATGAAAATGTGATCCATCCACTACTAAAATATGTATAAGTTATCCAATTCACACTTTATGACATAATAAATACATTGTCACCCTCCCTCCATAGCACAATAATTGATTCCCAAGAGAATATAAAGGAAGAAAAGAAAGTCACATAAGCATACTAGGATAAACCCCTATAAAGGATGACACTAAATAAAATGATGTCTGAAGAATACACAGATATGATAAGTAAGTTACAATAAATGGAACTACAATCAAAACATAAAAAATATATATTATCCCAAGCATTGAAAAAGTAAAGATATCTAGAAATTCTAAAAAAAGGGAGGCAACAATAACTTAACAAAAGGAATAATCAAAGTAATAATTGGAGATTGAAAGGGAGAGAGTCAAAAAAGATACAAAACTAGCCACTCAACTATCTTATCAAGCCCTTGAGAAATAAAAATAATAAAAAGAGGTAAAGGCAAAGGTAGAGAGAAAATAAAAATAATAAGAATAAAATATAAAAAAATATAAGAGTTAAAAAATAAAAGGAGGAAGATTTCAAAAAACATAGATAAAGAATTGAAAAATAAGAAGAATTTAGAAAATAAAAAGAGTAATAAATAAAATAATAAAATAATAATAAATGAGGAAATAAAAAGAGCAGGAGTTAAAAAGGAAATAATAAATAAGGAGGCAAGAAGAACTAAGGAAGGAATATAAATAGAAGCAACAATCAGAGCTCAAAAGGAAAGATAAAGAGGATAAGTTGATTGAGGTAAAGTCCCTAAATAAGGTTCTTGAGGTTGAGGAGAATAAAATTAAAGAATAAAAAAGGTTCCAAGTACCACCTATGATAAAACAATAAGAGGGAACATGGGAAGAAATAACTTTTGAAACCCAAAGAACTGGGGGGGTTAAAGGTCATTACCATAGACATCAAAAGGTCTACTAGGTATAATGGGAACTATCTCATCTATTTTATAAACACTATGGGATCCCCTCTCTCTAATAAATTCACTCCTCACTAAATAGAAACATGAGTATAGATATGTCACCCAAAATTGATACATCAAACTCCATAAGGACAAGAGGCACTTACAGTAACAAGATTCACCCCTAATTTGAAGGAGTAGATAGGAAATTTTCTACATTGGAACATAAGTATTGATTGAATGATATTGTGTGTATATAAATATTATGGAATAAGGAGAAAATTTATGGCTCTCACTACCACAATACCTCAATTTGATCTAGACATCACTCTACCTATGGAATAATAATTGAAGGATATAATGGATAACTTCATCAAACACATGAAATTCACATATGAAGACAAAGGAAAATTTAAAATAGATGCCATTATATTGCATGAGTCATCAACACTAGCATAAATATTTTAGAGAGTAAAACCAATATGGATGAATTAAAATATATGGTTGTTTTATCTACTATTTGGATTAAGTGCACTTAATAGGATAAAATTAATGATAAATCATATTGCTTAATATAAATAATAAAAAATATATATGAGTGTAAATAGAAAAATATATTGTAAAACACTAAAGGAATGAGATACTTAGCTTTTTTTGGGTCTGTATAGGTATATGATAGGGAATAATCATAAAAAATAGTCTAAAATGGGCATGTGAATTCTTGAGTCTAGAAATAAAGTTTCTACATGATCCTAGACAAGTTCATGCCTCTCAGATTCATGCATAGTGTGGTAATATTTTTTAGGGTTTGTAATTATCTTGTATACATATTTCAGTATATAAAAATTCTAACTATTGTGCAGGTGCCTGATAAGGGTTCTTGTGAATGTATAACTTTAATCTCACATGAATGTCTCTGTTATCCTTCTCCTTGCTTAACACCCTAGTTTTGCACTAAAGGACTGAAAGTGGGTGAAAAGGAAGTTTTGAGCTAGTCTTATCCACTATATATGAATAAGTGTTGCATGTGTATTTAATAATCTAAAGAGGGAAGCCAAACGAAAGTAGTTCTCCCACCTATCTGAGTGTGTGTAATCCTATGCGATACTAGCATGCAATATAATCATGTGTATGGATTTCAAAACTTGAAAACTTATGACTTGACCTTATAAAAAATAATTTAAACATAGTTTAGTGTTTTATCCTTTGAGAGGTTTCATATTTGGGAGCTTTAGGATAGTTCCTCTCAATGTGCAGAGTGATTTCTAGTGATATATTGATCATTGTTATATGATCAAAAGTATTAGGCTTGATATGTTTATATAGTTGACTCTTTAGGTAATTTCTTCCAAAATGACATGCAAAACATATAGGTTGATCCATATGAACAATTTAAATCTAAAAAAATTGACCATTAAATGGTGTGGGAATAGGTCTGACCTAAATGGATAAGTTCATGATTGTGGAATTATTTGAGTAGGTACATAACTATATAGAAATTAGGAACAATGATTTAGAATCAAGAGGCAAAGTGAGAATGATATTAATTTATTTATGTAGAGACTATTAAGGTCTTATGTAGAACTAGTAGTAATTTATAAGGGCCAGGGCCATATATGGGTGAACATATATAAGGAGATGAAACAAGAATCATGTATGTGTGCATAAGTCAAGTATGTTAGGATTTGGTCAAATTACACATTTTCAAGTGTTTAATACCAAATTTGAGTGTCTACATTTTCCCCCCTTTTATAATAGTAATGGTATTTGTATAGTAAAAGGATAGAAGATGATACTTGAGGATAACCATGCTGGGTGTACTCAAGTATATACTATGTGGTATACCTTGCTTCATGCAAATTTATAATAAAAAATTTATAAATTTTTTTTAACATATGACATAAATTTGAAAGTGAAAACATTGAATTTATGTGAAATGGAACATTATGGAATGAATAAACCTTGATGTACATCAACCAAGTTTGTCTTCTAGAGACTTTTCTTTTGAAAACCATGGAGAATGGGGTGATCATGCCTCATTAGATATGTCATTGTAAAATAATGGGTTGAGATAAATATACCCTAACCCTTATTAGAAATAAATAAGTACCTATAATTTAAGTCACACACAACTTCCTCCTGACACAACCTACTATATCTGAGTAATGGAATCCATTATGGGTTCGAATAAATTTGATAAATGCCTGAGAATATGCATAAATTTTCTGAATCATAAACTATAGATAGATTATATGATTTAATATAAGTAAAGCCTAAGTATAATGTTTTGTATAATGTGTAACATATGTTTCCAATATAATAACCTATGTAATATAGGTCTAAAGTGTCATAATATCTATGAAAATGAACATTTTCCTCACATATTCCCCCAATCTAATGACATGTTTAATATGAACCATGTAATCTATTTAATAATCTCATAAAATCTATAAAACACAACTCATAATCATGTAAAATTGTGACATGTGGCTTGCATATGACTCCAATCTATGTTAAACCTAACATAATATTAGTAAAGCATGTGATAATCTACATAAAACTATACCATTTTGAATTAATTTGTGCTAAAAATCTAAAAAAAATTAATCATGAAGGCTCAATCTTTAAGATAATATATTTTTATGGACCATTTAAGGTGAGGGATGTATCATGTGAATTACTCATCTTAAAATAAGGAGTTATATGCATTTATATATATATATATATATATATATATATATATATATATAAACATATAATCAATGTAAATAAAGTATTAACATATGGATAATATGGCATCATAGTAAGATTAAATCATATGATTGTATATGCAACATGCATTCTGAGGCATATAAGTGTCATGTGAAGATAGATAATGTTGTTCTAGGAAAAATCTAATTTTGAAATACCCATGAGATCAGGTATTCCCAAAGAGGAGAATGGGAATAATGATGGACTTTTGTCCTCTATTTTAGGACTAGTTTGGGATTATCCCAAGGCATGGATCAAGGTATTTGACTTTGCTATGGAGTCTACATGAAATAATCTCCAAGATATGGAGTGCCACCAGTGAATTCTCAATACAAAATTCTTGGATAAAGGTCTAGTTACCCAGAGTTATTATTGATACTTATACATTATACTCCTTTACTTTCTAAATATAAGGGAAAGGGTAGTTTAATATTTAAAAATAAACACAAAAAGAGAGAGGTGAGTAAGGAAGGAAAGAGTGCCTCCAAATTAAAAATGAAATCAACATCTCAACCATCAAACCAAGTGCCCTTGCCATAGTTATACCACTATGTATTAAGTTTCACCAAAATTTCTACCTCCAAGAATACACAATGGGAAGATTTTGAGGAAATAGTGAAGAATGTCTCAACTATGAACCCTCACTAAGTATCAATACTATAATTTTATATTAAATACACATGAACCTCCAAGATAACTAGCATACTAGTACACAAATTATTAGTACTATGAGAAAAGAAAATAAAATAAAGAGTTCACAAATGGATTATAATAGACAAACACATTAGAACCTTAGCATACATTTAATGTCAAGGTGTTAGTCTAATTAATCTAACATTAATAATCATTTAGAATGGAGATGAAAGATAATTTGAAACATAGAAAAAAAAATTATGGAAATCTTAAATTCTATTCATTAAAAGATAAGTGTGTAATTAAAACAATGTAGATCATGTCCAACTTTCACAATATAAAGGGGTAAAGGAAAAATTAGGTGAAATCCTAGCTTAAATTTGATAGCACTTTTGAGCAAAAAAATATCAACCCTTCATTTGTAATATGGATATGATTTTGTAGATAAGGATGGGATTCACCTCCAAATAGTGTGAGATTCGCATCATATGCTATGATGGCCAATCCTAGTAGTTACCAATCATATAACTTTAAAAATAAGATAAAATTCTCTTAAGCCATCCCAAAAAAATCTATGTGGGACAACTCAACTGATACATGGTGGTGGTGACTATGAGGAGATGGCTCCTAACTACTTTGACCTTAAATCCTTATATTCTAGCATGATTTCCATGAGGTCTAAATATAAATCCAAATTTGTGATTTTCATCAAAGTCTATCTAAATATTATCTTAGCTTGAGTCACTAGTCTCTGGTACACTTGAAAGGGGGCCTCCATCAACACCTAGACCTCAGACACCTAACTGATACTTGTTTTGGACTACATTAAAAGCTCAAAAACTATCTAGGCACCTTCCTTATTTATATTAGTGACCTTCTTCCTCATGACCTCATCAAAGTGACCTAAGTGGACTCCAGACTCTCCCTTGTCCAATAGGGTGCCATTTAGGTGGAAAAATATAAAAATATTGACTTCATTAAAGTATGACAATATATTTTTCTTACTATCTTCCAAGGGTCCTATCACAAATTAAGATATAGTCATCCACTCCTCTATATCATTTTTCATGCTCCTGACATACACTTGATATAATCCTAAGTCTGAGGTAGGTATCAATTATAAATCCAAGAACATGTTCTTATTGACTATCACCAAGAGCTTATTACATTTCCCATCAATCTTTGTGATCCTCTCTAGAAATCTAATTTTGTTGGATGAGAATTTTAGACTCTACCATAGTTTCCACCACCTTCCCCAAAATTGAGAAGAGTAGTAAGATGGCATATTTGATGTGCCTAACTAGCATAGTGTGGAAGGATCTCTTTACTTGGGAATTTAGGGTCCAAACTTGATTATACATACCCTCAAAGAGATTCTCTGACATGTCTTGGGTTTCCCAAATAATGGATAATGGGTTCTTAGATACCTTTTCCTCCCTAGTGGAGGTCCTCACTTTAATTAGGGAGAACAAGTCTTGTTGGGTTTGCCAGACCATTGGATTTCCCTCTTTGATGAATTTCTACATGATGGTCCTCTTCATGATCCCCATGGTGCATTAAAAATTCCATTTCATGTTTGGGTCACCTTGGATTATCATCTCTGACACTTGAAACATTAGTACCATCCCTTGGGTTTTGGGAGGTGGTGGAGGAGTGGTAGAGATGGTGGTTACGAGTGGAGGATAAGGTGGATGGGAGATAGAGGAAGAAAAAGGTGTGAATGATGAAATTAGTATATTAAGAGGGTCCATGGGAGAGAATTGAGTAAGGATGAAGGGGGAGACCCACAAGAACATATATGCCCACCACTGAGCTTGATTCATGCCCACATGAGAGGAAATGATTCTTAGGAGGGGTAATCATCAGAAGGGAAGATATTAACTATTTTAAAACAAATACATGGGTGCCTAGGGTGATGGAAAGAGGGGGATAAGGAAAAATTTGTGGAACTACTATGGTTGGTGATATGGAAAACATAGAGGTTGATGGAGGAGGTTGGTATGGGTTAGAAGGTATCTAGACTAAAGCCTGAGGGTTAGTTACCTTTTACTTGTTGGATATTTTACCAAGGATAACCTTGGGTGTTATGGTATAAGTAATTTTAGAGATATTAATATTGATGACATCCAATTATGGAGGTTTATAGATTGCCTAAGAAGGTGCCAAGATGGTTCTAGCCACTTGAGGTGCACTCTTAGAGATTTTAGTTGTGCTTACTAGAGGTATGCCTATAGGTACCTAAACTTGAGGCATACTCAATGGAGATATCATGGAATTTAAAGTTTGTGGAATGGATGGGGCAAATGGAAACAAATAAGTGAGGATTATTATGAGTATCGAGGCTAGGGTCACCTAGGTAAATAGTGGAGAGGGTGTAATAGGGAAGAGAGGAGGCACCACTTGGGTAGATTTTGAAACAAATACAAAAGTGATTAGAATCATGAGAGGGAGATGGAAATAGGTGAGAGTGAGGGGAGGAACCTAAAAAGTGGTAGGATTGAGTAGAGTAACATAAATCATCACTTACTAAGAGCCTCACTCTAGGCTTGACTATGAGTTATTTTTGACATTGAACCTTCATGTTTGTGCAAGTTGTGGTCAAGGTACTAGTGGTTGAGCCATATATGTTTGGGCTACCTGATGCCAATTTATGTAGGTATAGCTCAGTTCACACTAAATTACATGAGCTACTAGAGGATGAGGAGGTGGATCTGGGGTATAAAGAGTAGTCACTATTGAATGAGGAGGAGGTGGAGATAGTGAACAAGGAGTAGGTGCTCATAGAGGATAAGGCATCAAAATACCTTTCATAATCCTTCTATAAATCACTAAAGGATTTAGGTGACATCCTCTATGGAGTGAGAGGGTTCATAAGGAGTTTTATATGGTCTAAACATAACCTCCTTTCCCTTCTTATGAGTCATGATTTAGTCCAGCACCTCTTGGCCATATATAACATTTAAATATAACTCATCATCATACTCTAGATAGTGGCCATAATTAATGTTGAGGTGAATTTAATACCTTACCAAATGAGTCTTAATCATACCCTTTGGTTCCCAATGTCATAGTTTAGCTCTCCCTAGAGCAAAGGAATCCCACCTAATCACCTTTTTATAGAGAGGAGAGAAAGCCTTGTATACATGGTAATGAATGGTAATTAGGAGAGGTGGGCATGCCTTTTATTATCCATCAATTGAAAATACAAAAAAACCCTCCACCAATTGGTACATGATTTCTTATTCCAATAGGTGATCCTAATGAAGTATGGAAGGTGGAAGGGTTGATTGAGAACTTCCATGACTTGAATCACCATTTCCTCTTAGAAGTACTAGTAGACATAAATGGATATAAGATATTCCCTAATTTATTTATATAAATGAGGCATTAGGGCCTCATTGATCATGTGTTAAACCATCAATAAAAATAACTCATAGATATCCTAAATTTGGTTCATGTAATAGTGGTCATATATCTTTTAAAAGACTACATGGACCATCGAGACTCTTAGAACCCATGAAGGAAAAGTAGATGGATTGAAGGTGAGTATCTTATAAATTACATCTATGAGATAGTTCATCATATAGAAGTTCCCACCTACTTGGGAATATTTTATGGTATTGACCAACTTGAATTTGATCATCCCTCACATGTCTAGGACTTCAGAGCTAGTGAAAATCATGTAAAGCAAGGGTACCTATGATGCATTGACATATAAGTAGTCTAGGGCCCTAAACAATTAGTTTAGTAAAAACATACCCATCTAAACCTCTTATTGGAATGTGTAGACTATATAGCTATTTATTTCTTCCTTACTCACCCACTTGGTATATGGATTCTCAACCCAATTCTTTAGGACATCATAAATTTTAAAAGTACTAGTCCATGTCTGCAACATAGTTGTATCATATGAGAAGGTGATATCTAGGAAAGAGTAATATGCTTTATAGGTAGTCTCAGAGATGTCAACAATATGGTGATGGTAGTTGGCTGAGTAGACCCAATCATGGATGTCATCTTATACTCACTTGGCAGTGAGGATTAGGTTACCAAAAAAGTTAGTATAGGGGAACATTTTAGGTTTGGTCATGGCCCTATGAACACCACACTTCTATAATCCCACAATGCATCTTCAAACTTGGCCTAATCATCATTATCAAATCTTGAGTCCCTAGGTACTTTTTCAATAGCTTTTAACACCTCATTGTAATGCTTGAATTGAGTCAATCCTTCTAGAAATAGGGTATCTTTTTTAATGGGTTAGCTTTAGGGTTTGAGGAAGATGTAACCATTGAAAAAAGATGGAGGCTAGTTGAAAATTATTGAGTGCAGGGGAAACATAGGGGTATATGATTGGAACAAAAATCAAGGAGTTGATTTTATTATAAGAGTATAAAGTGATAACTATTAGCAAGCCTTCCTCAGGATATTTATGAAATCTTACACTCATTCCCCTACATTAGTGGCATTTGAAAATTCACTTTCTTTGGATTCAAATTTGATTTGGTGGCTTGATATTCTCAATTTATTTCCAAATCTAGAGTTAAATTTATAGCTCATGATTGTACACCAACTATCATATTTAGTAAAGGTGATGTAACATTTTTAAAACTATCCAATCAAGCCTAACTTCTTATTTTGTTAATGCTTAGAGTGTGGTAAGCATGTGGTCATATGTCCTTGATTCCTCTTTGATAGATCCTCCCTCATGCCACATTTCACCTAACTATTGGTTCTCATGTCACTGGTCAAAACCTAAGCATAGCCTTTTACTTCATTGTCATATCCTTAGGAGGGATGAGATTCCATTTAAAGACACATGACATCCTTTGATTAGTTCTTAACCTCCACATGTACTTCATTATTACCATCATAGGGCCTTAAGATCTACCTATTCATATGTTGGGTTGTGTTACATGGCTTGCTTTGAATGGGTTAGGCTCCCGTAGATCTTACATCTCTAACAAGACTGGGAGACTAGACACTCTGCCATTATGATATGTGGTGCACTCTAACTAGGCCAAGCTCCCTTAGGATTAGACATCATTGATATGAATCAAATACTAATCACTCTAACATCATGTTATGTGTCACACTCTCACTAGGTCAAGCTCCCCCAAGCTCTAACATCTCTGACAAGACTGGGAGACTAGTTTCTCTAACATCATGTTACATGGCATGCTCTAATTAGGTCAAGCTCCCCTAGGCTCTGACATCTTTGATAACCACCATGTGGATCTTCTCCAGTGCCCTATTTATTCCTATGAAACCTTTGAAAATGGCTAAGTGAAATTAAAAATAAGTGCAATCAATTAATACATGACCTTATTGCTAGATAAGCTTCAAAATGCTACCTAGGATGTTGGGTTGTCAATTTGAGAAGGGACCAAGACTCTATTAACTTATTTTGAAATTTAAACTATAGGGTTAGCACTCTAAGTCCTCAAAATAAGAAAGCCTATGTTAGTCATAAAATATATTAGGTTTTCCATTATTTTTTCCATAGACTTTTGGGGTTTGTGAATTAGCTCAATTTTTCATTATAAATAATACATAATCAGGGAACTTAGGGCAGCATAATATTTTCAAGGACCTAGTTCAGGTAAAGTTAGTCAAAATGAAAGAATGGATTTGAGAGCTCTAATTTTGATGTTTTTAAAGATGGGTCCCCCATTTCTATAAATGGGGAACATTGGCCATCATAATGGTGAATTTCACAAGGAATTGATGATAAACACTTAGAACTTGACCAATTAATTTTATACTTGTACATAGAATACAGACTATAAAAGAGATCCTCAAACATAGTAGAAAAAGAAAGAACTAAAGTCATGCAATAGTAAGTGGCATATTAATAATTCATCCTATATACATACACCAATGTGTATAATAAGTTATTCTCAATTTTCATGTTTAATTTCAAACTTTGCTCGAACAACAAAGGTTAGACCTAGTATCAAGCTCCATTGAGGATGTTAACAGTTTCATGGCTTGGAGTGAGATGGAATAGGCATTGATCTAATTATATATAGGAATCTATATCCCTAACATAGATACCTCTATTCCCATTCAATGACTTTTTCCATAGTCATCCAAGTCAAAAATCCTATGATGAAGGTTACCTAAATGGCCCTTTCGAGGAAGACTCAAATTTTAGATTTAATATGCTTTTCCTATCTTTTCCAAGATTCCTTGTGAAGAAATTTTTCCTTTTTTTTAGTTTCATCCATTGAGGGTTTGGGACCAATCCAAGGGTGAAAATATGATGAGGAATCTCTAGATACCCATTTTATCTTTGATTAGCTTGAATGTTCTTGCCTTTTATTGAGATGTTACATTAAGTGTAGCTTGGTGGCTCTATTTGAAAGTGGGTTGTTCTAAAATCCACTTGTTTATCATATAATAATTATCATACCAAATCTAAAATTTAAAAAGGTTCATCTACCATCCATGATTTGTTTGGATAAAATATTCAACTAGGGTATCTTGTTTTTCAACAATTATTCTCGGGCTTCGACCATCATATGGAGCAGCTACTAGCAAGCGTAGGTGCCAAAATAACACTACAAAAATAAAATGCAAACAAAGGGAACAAAACATAAATCAAAATCAAACCCATAAAAAATAAAACATACAACAAAATCAAACTAATCTAATATATACATTACTAACCCTTTCCCAAAATATTTATAAATTACACTAGATGAGACAACTGATAAATAGTTTTTTAGGAACTATTTGTTTAATGGTAGTGACAGATCATTTCCCTCTAGATATTTTAGGTGGAATGTATTGTAACCTAAGATTTTGGATATTTGATATGGGCCAATCTAGATGGGATCAAATTTTTAATGTTGGCATTTGTTTTTGTGATCCTTGTCCCACATTAGGACTAGGTCAGAGATTCTAAAGGTCTTGATCTTAGCTCTTTTATCAAACTATCTTTTGATTATATCTTGATTTTTTCTAAAGCTTAACAAAGCTTCATCTTGGGATTCCTCTAACTAAATTATGTCTAAGAGTATAAAATTTACATTATCATCTAGTTCCATGAATTTTTGAATGAATTTATAAGTTGATGGCCTGAGCATGGCTTACATTATCAACACTAGTTGATAAACTAAAAGGAAAGGAGAGATTTTGAGGGATCGCTTATACCTAGTGTAGTCAACCCATAGAGTAAACTTTAGTAATGAGTGTCATTCTTGAGGCTTCTCCCTAGCTGATTTATTAATGGTATATATTAAATTCTAATTGGTGGAATCTACCAATCCATTCTCATATGGGTAGTGATTATATGATAATATTAAAAAGATTCCATAGTAATAGGCCCATTCTATGATGTATGAATATTTGAAGGCAAGACCGTTATCACATACCAAAGATATGGGGACCCAAAAATAGGTGGTTATGGTATTTTCTAATAACTTGATGACTTCAACAGTAGTGCTTATTTTAGTTTTAACTACCTCAGACCACCTTGTACAATACCTTGTGCTCATGAGGAAAAAATTATGTCCATTTGATGAATTTGGGTTGATGACTCCAATGAAATCCAACCCCCATTGGGCAAATGGCATTGACTCTATGATTGAATATAGTGGAATTTATGCATGGGTTTCCCTTTTAGCAAAGGTCTAGCATTGGTGGCAAATGTAAACATGGGCATGGACATTTTTTAACATTATGGGATAATAGTATCCTACATGAAGAACTTTGTGTGCCATGGTGTTTTCTATAGGATAACTAGCTCTTAGTTTTTCATGAAAACTTGCCATTATTTATTTGGCTTCCTCTCATGACATGCATTGGAGGTAGACACCTTCATGGTTCCTTATGAAGAAAACTCCCTCATTTTGAATGTATTGTGTGGCATTAAATTAGAGGGCCCTCTTATATGTATCATTGAGTCTCAGAGGTGTGTTTCCATAAAGTAAGAAGTACATGACTAGGGAAAATAATTATTTATTTTAGCACTATCCCATAGTCTTCTTGGTTCATAGTTATTCTCAGATCTATCTTAATTATTAGTTGGGTGAGGCCCTATCTTCTAACTAGTTTGGATAGTTTGATTGCCAAGTCATAATCTTCCAATTTTGTCATCCATTACCCTTTGTGTTCACCCAACGTGTTCTGCCCCAACATCTAATTTATTATTGAGTCTAGGAAAATTGTGTACACATTATTCTTAAGGATATAGTGTCTAAATTTATTCACAACCTTGACCAGGGTGTAGGCATGTTTATCTATGGTAGAATATCTTAATTTTGCATCCTTGAGATTGGTTCTCATAAAAACAAGTTTTTCTTCTCCCTTTAATCTCTAAGTGAGTCAAGTAATAATGGTGTGATCATAAGTAAAGGGGTAGATATAGAAATATTGCATATAGTTCAAGCTAATGAAAATTGGGGATTACATAATGGAATTTTTTATATCCTAAAAATCTTTCTTTGATTTAAGATTCCATTCCACTATTGTGTCCTATTTTAACATAGCATTCAAGGGTTTTTTAATTTAAAAAAAATCTAGAAATGAACTTACGAACAAAGTTAATTTTCCCAATGAAGGATTTCAATTCTTTCTTACTATTAGGTAAAGGTGGTTTAAAAATTGCATCTTCCCTTTCAAGATTGATAAGAATACCTTATTGTATGACAATGTGACTAAGAAGCTTACCTTTGGTGACATCAAATATGTTCTTCTTTGGGTTTAGGTAAATGCCATACCTTCTCCATATTTGGAATACTTTCTCCAAGTAGCGTACATGATATGTCCTATAATTTCAAAACATAGGTCATCCATATAAATTATTATTCATTCTTTAAGTAGTCCTTATAAATCTAAGTACATCACTCTTTGGAAAGTGGCTCTAGTATTGATCGACCAGGAAGGAATTCATTTGTAAGCAAATGTTCCCCACTTTGTGGTGAAGGTAGTCTTGGCCCAGTATTCAAAATTAAATAACACCTAGTTGTATCCCAAAAATCCATCCAAAAGGACATCATCTACAATCCAATCACCATTTGGATTACTTCATCAAGGTAAGCTAACAAGTAATTATCTTTTTCTAATGCTCTGCTTAAGTTTTGGAAGTCTATGCATATGTGGATTTCTCCATTTTTATTTCATACATGCATTCAGTTGGTCACCCAGGTGGAGTGGTGAACCTATAAAATTATCCATGTATAAAGTAACTTAGGGACTTTTTTGTGTATTAAGGGCTCCATGATTGGGTTTATCGATCTTTATATTTTCCTAAATGGTTTCTAACTAGGTTTAAGGGGAATAGTGTGATTGATCACTCTCAGCTTGAGAACCTTGAGGTCTCCATAGGACCATGAAATTACATATTTATATCTTAGAAGTAATATTTATAACTAATTCAATTCCTAGTCCATCCATTTAGGACCTACATTGACCATCGAGGGATTTTCTATAGGGCCAAGGTTGATAGTCGACACTTTTGGTTCTTAAATTTGGTTTTTTTAACTTAGAATGTGGTTTCTAAAGTATTGAATCCTCTATATTAAAAAACCATCCCCTTTTGGATCTGATTCCCATAAATATTAAATATCTCATCTTAATCCATCTCATTCCACTAGTTGCCTCTATCTTTCTCATCTATAACTTGGGTCTTAAATATTCCCTTATTACTAAGAAATTGGATGATTTTTTGGTCATCCTCAAAGACTTGAACGTTTGTCACATTGTTAGGGATAGAGGGACATGGGACAAGTTTCATAAATAACTCTTTCAACTCAGTGTCATCTAAGGGACTTAACTTTGTTTTCATAGATGCTAGTGAATCAGTGACTTCGTTTTCCTCCCAAGGAATAGGGATGATATTAAATGCACTAAATTTTTTGATTAGGTCCCAATCCATGTCCTTATCCCTCTTGAGGTATGATAGCTTACATTAAAATTTAGTCTTCATCTAGTTGACCACCATTTTAGAGTCACTAAATACTTAATTTATTTTTCATGTATTTCAATGTAAATTGTAACCATAGAATTAGCACTTCATACTCTACCAAATTATTTATGTAGTGAAACAACAACTTATACGATGATAATAGTTTCCTCCCTAGGGGGTTTATAATGAGAACACCAACTCCACTACCTTATTTGGAATGAGCTCTATTTATATAGAGAGACCAATAGATGGGCAGGTTTAGGTGATGTCTAGCTTAGTCTTTAGGTAGTTTTTTTCTCACCATGTAGATTCTTAGATCTGAGGATACTAGGTTTAATTTATCATTAATGGCATTTTACTCAGTTATCATGGGTTTCATGTGAAGTTCTCTATCTACCCAGAGTTAGTTGGCCATTCCTCTCCATGGAAATTATTGACCAAATTTTGACCCCAAGTCAAAATTGGTCAAGTGTTGTAATAGGTAATTAGGATTTTACTAAGATCATTTATTGTATTAATCATATTTTTATAAAATTTCATGATGTTTTAAAATGTCTAAGGTTCACTTGTAAGCTTAAAGGTGGTGAAAATACATGAAAAGGTGATTTTTGGATAACATTTATGTGCATCAAAGTCACTTAAGATATAAATTCATAAAACACAACTTAAAAATGGATTTTATAAGTTACATAACTACTAAACCTATCATAGACTCATAACAAGGTCAGATTCTTGAGTTTCAATGCTATCTTAAGGAGTTAAGGAAGTTGTACAGACTTGTTGAAGTCACTTATAGGTGAAAAGAGTTTTATAAAATCCTTTTAAATTTAATAGGTTATAAAAAATCATGGTAATAAGTTTTAAGTCTCATAATTACAGAAAACCATCTATCTCTTCCATCGCTTCATTCACAAGCTAGTGAAGGCCAAATTCAATTACATAGTATAGGTCATGTAGGTTGACTTGGGGGATTATATTTTATACAAATATTGGTAACCATATGAATTTTTAATTTTTATCATTGGTCATTGGATTGGAATCCTTAGCTTTATGAACAATTGCTAAGAAGCTAAAATACTTTTTGAATGCTTATATCCCCATAAACTACATTTGGAGTAACTCCAATGCAAATTATGAACTCATGGATAAATTAAACCAAATAAAGTGAGTTATAATATTTATTTAAATGCATTTACACCTTAAATCATCATTTTAACATGTGTGGATGGTCTTTTGACAAGGAAAGTGGTTAGTGTGCATAGTTTGAAGTGACTGATAACTTTTCTATGTGCAAAGGTTATCCAAGTGGTTTAATTCATTTGATTGGTTATCCATTATATTATATCATCTTTAAAATATATAAATGTCCTTATGACCAGTCAAACATTCTATACAAGTCTCAAACTGGTCACTTCCTTCATTTAACTCTTGTGGATTGTGTTTTATGTGTCTACATAGCAGGGTGATTTGAGTGAGTCCAAGTATGTGTTTACAAATAATTTGATATTTTTAATTCATGTTATATTTATTTTTTCAATGGATATAATGATCCTTAATCCCTAATATTCATGTTTGCATTTCTCAACTTCCAAAGCATAAGGTTACAGAACGGTCACCTACAGACCTGTAGGTCTACAACTTACATAAAAGTTTGATGTTGTCAATTTTAAATGAAGGATAATTAATATATCACATGTTTATGGTTCAATAAAATATTCATAAACTAATGAAGTTTCAAGGCACCTAAAGCCAAGTGGTGGCTGAATGATTGAGCAAAGAAACCTAGTAAGATAGTCACCTATAGGACTGTATGTGTGAAGAAGTGAAGTCAGAGGTGATAAGATGTATTAAATATTCTAATTATACATTTTATGTATTTATAAATTCTATTAATTAATTTTTACATTGATAATGTCTCATGACCTATTTGAAAAGGTCAACTCTAAACCATATGCTCAAAACTCTCAAAAGGTCACCTATAATAAGTTGAGGAAGTGTACCTTGAATAGTGAATGATGAGGTTTGGAGCTTCAAGGAAAGTAAAGGGTATTAATTTTTAAACATAAAAATCATGATATATCTATTATGAGTTTTGAGGGTGATAACTAAATATCATGAAATCCCAAATACATTCAAAACTCTCAAGATAACTACCTACAATCAACTAAGATAAGTTGCTTTAGACAGTAATAATGATGGATTTTGGAGATTTAATACATTAAATGGGTATTAATACATCATAAAAACATGATACATATTCATTAAAAGGTTTGGGATTGGTTTTGAAGACCTAGAAATCCATAAAAATAGTCAAACTTCTAATTGACACCTACAACCTAGTTGAGAAAAGTTGCTTTAGACAGTACTAATGATGGATTTTGGAGTTTAAAGACACTAAAAGGGTCTTAAAACATCATAAAAAATATTATAGTATAATTTGAGTGTTGTATTAAAGGTTCCTAAAACACTAAGTTTGTAGACACATCCTAAATGGATATGCACAGGCAGGCAATAACTTGTAGGTTTATTAGGTGACTAAGGACTATCTCAAAACCTAAGAATAGTGGTGTATGTGTGTGGTTGAAAGTTATAAATGTATAATATTATAGAATGGTATCATGTCCATAACATATCATCATAAATATTTCAAACTCAATTGAGTATAGGAGAACATTTCCAACTCTACCTACTCAGTCAAGGCAACACACTAACATGTTCATTCTTGAGAGGTTTTGTTGTTTGGAAAGTTATAAAGGTCTATACGAGATTTAACCAAATAAATATACTATAATATGATTATGATTGAAATATCCTAAAATTTCTCTATCATACTTTTGGACTCAAGCATTTAATATTGGAAGCCCCTACCAATGCATACATAGGTTTGTTTATGTCAAGAGTAGTTGCTTATTTAAAAAGTCTAAATGACTTCAAAATTTTGAGGTTTAAGTATATTAAATATATCTAAGAGAAATTTAATTTAATATTATTTTATGGTGGTGACATTTTTCCGTCACACTCTCATACCCATCAAGAAGTAAGACAACATGTTAGTAGACCTTGTTTAGTCAAGTATATTCTTGAGTGTATACACAGGCTTACATGGACAATCAGACCAATAAAGGTGGTGAAGTGGAGTGAGTTGAGATATTAAAAACCATGATAATATAGTTATAAATATATACAATCACTCCATGAGATCTCAAACCCCTGATAGTGAGAGGAATGGATGAGTGCAGTCAATTAGGGTAAGTTAGGTAGCTTGGCTCACAAACCCTAGGCCTAAAATAAAGAGGATGTTGAGAGTTTAAAGAAGGAAGATGGTATGAAATCCATTAAAATAGGTCAAGGGATATTTCTTAGACCTCATTGAGGTCATTGGATATCAAATCATACTTAACATGCACCTATAGACCTCAAACTTGTCCAACCCTCATAAAATGCTTATTGCCAGTCTAAAAGGCTATCTTTCATTGCTAAGCATATAATAGAGGAGTTTCATGGGACCTTGAGATATTATTGGAAGTTTACCACCCTATTGAAATTCCATTTTTTGGAATTGGTTAGTTTATTCATGCCCCAAGATTTATGAATCATCCTTAATAACTCAAAGTAGTTTCAAGATGCCTAAGAGAGTTATAAAGACTTGATGAGAGAGAATCGATGTTATAAACATCCATATAAATCATAAAAACTTCTAAATTACATATAACATGTTAAATACTACCTTGAGCATCACCCTATGCATTGGATTTTACTTGTAGGTACATGACTGTATGAAATAGGCCTAAAAAGACCAATTTTTGCTATTTGATAGGTCTATACAAGTTGATAATCTTAAAATTTGACATGGACAACAAGGAAAAGGTCATCTAATTGAATCACACACTCATCTTCAGTTTGGCACATGTGTAGATCCTATGGAATTAGTTTGGTAATTTGAAACTTATATATATGATATCTATGACAAAGACATTGATTGGTGAAGCTATTGAATTGTGAAAAATAAAAAATATAAAGACACAGAAGAGTAGGCTGAGTGAGTTAGATGAAGTGTGTCGAATAGAGTTATATCTAGACACATAACTAGAGAGGGTAGAGAAGTGAAAAGAGGAAGAAAGGCATAAAGAGATTATGTGTTGAGTATGAGCAGATGAAAATCAAACCTGTAATAGAGAATAGAAATTTGGATTCATGTATGAATCTATTTTGTAAATTGGATTTATAGCTTGATTATAGTTCTAGTTGGTTGGTGCCATCAGATAGATTGAGTTGGTTATTATATTAGGAAGTGGGTGCTTCCTTAGAGTTGGTGCTCTTAAATCAAGGGATTGGTGTCTCCTTAAGGTTGGTGACATTTAGTGTGTAACCAATGAGGTTTTGACTGTGAGGTTGGATTAGAATAGTAGATTCTACTAGCTTTTCTCACCATAATTTTTTCTATTGGGTTTTCCATGTATACATCTAGTGTCATGTGTATCTATGTGTGTATAATCTTTGCATATTTTATTTGATTTTCATATATCTTTTAATCTATACTAAAAGTTGTTAAAGAACTAACTTTAATTAATATACTGATTCATCCCCCCCTCTTAGTATCTATTTATGTTCCAAAATTTGGTATCAGATCTTTGGTTCCTTAGAAGAAGCTTAATTAGCTTAGGTAAATCTTGGAAAAGTGAACACAAATGGATAGTCAATAAGGATCTTCTTCAAACAAGGCACCTCTCTTTGATAGATCTAACTATACATTCTGGAGCACAAGAATGAAAGCTTATTTATCTTAATTAGGGTTTGATGTATTTATGTATGTGGTAAATGGAAATATATCCCTTGCTACAACTTCTACTGATCATGCTACCAAGATGGCATATGGGAGTAATGATAAGGCAAAGAATGTTATTTTTTATAGATTGCCAAACTTAGAGTTTGTCAAAGTTATGCATTATCAAAATGAACAATATATCTAGAACAAACTAAAAAACATCTATGAAGGAGATGACAAAGTAAAGCAAGCCAAGCTACAAACTTACAAAGGAAAGTTTGAGTGCCTTAAGATGAATGAAGAGGAAATGATTGTAGACTACCTCATCAAGGTAGATGAAATAGTCAATGAAATTAGAGGCCTTAGAAAAGAAATAAAAGAATCAATCATTGTCAAAATGGTCATAAGATCTTTTCCATCAAGATATGATTCTAAAATCTCTATAATAAAGGAAGCAAGATATTTGTATAAGTCCATTATTGATGAGTTGCATGGAACCGTCACAGCTTATAAGATGAAAATGGGAGAGGCAGACACCTTCAATAGAGAAGTTGCATTCAAAGTTACCAAGCAAGTAAAAGCAGAAGCATCCTCATCTAGATTTGAGGAGACTAATGAGTAAGAAGCCAATTTTATCAGGAGATTGAAGAGAGGATCTGGAAAGTATAGAGGTAAGTTACCTTTCAAATGTTTTAATTATGGTAAAGTAGGACATTTTACTTCTAAATTCCCTCATAATAAAAAGGATAGCTCTGAACAAGTAGAGAGTAGCAAAAAGGTGAACCCTACTATCCTAGGAAGAAGAACTTCTTCAAAAATAAGAAATGTATATACACAAAAGAAGATAGTGATTCAATTAATGATAGTGATAGTTTTAATAATGAACATGACTATACTTTTATTGATAAGGGAAATGAATCCCTACTCATGGCATTAGGATCAAATTATATAGATCAAGATCAACAAGATGTTGAATACTCTAATGAAGAAGAAGGAGAAAAGGATCTAGAATGTGAAATCATCTGTGATTTAGATAAAATTGACAAGTTGAGAAAAGAGAGCTCAAAATAGAAGAAGCTTAGATAAAAAAAAGTTGAGAATATGTCCAAGAGTCTTGATGAATTTGATTAGATGGTTTTAATCCTAAAGACACAAGTTGAAGAGGCTAAAAGAATAGAAGATGTAGTCAAACTTGAACTATAATCTAAATCTGATGAGTGTATGAAGTTAGAAGTAGATATAGTAGATTTAATAAAAGATCTTGAAAAGACCAAAGGTCAACTAGACAAAAGTTTGAATTTGATATGAGGATTAGACATTCTTAATGAATTGATTAACTCTTAAAATCCCTCAAAAGAGAGATCAAGTCTTGGTTATGAGAAGGGAAAGATTTACACTACTATTACATCTGATAATCTATATGAAAACTTTAAATCAGAAGGAAAATTAGGATGAAATGAAGATAATCTTGTAAGAAAACAAAGTTAGACTCAGAGATAGCTATGGTGAAGAAAGATGACCCTGAAAAAAAGTTTGAACAAAAGAAGACAAAGGTAGCTGATGTAGATGGATACACCAAAGTGAGAGACTTGAAGAAGGTAGAGTTTAGAAGATCTCCTCATAGTGTACTAATAAATAATATGACCAGGTATTCCTCATCTTTATATGGTTATTTTTATAGCTATGATCAATTTGGTCATAAGGCTAGTAATTTTAAAGTTATACCTACAAGGAGAACAAATTTTGTAAGTAGAAACTCATTAGCTCCTTTTGTAGATATAAATATAATGTTTTATAATTACAATAATTTTAGTCACATAGTTAAACATTGTAAAACTAACTTTGTAAGATCAAAAGTACACACTGTAAAGAGAGACATGCCTCATAGTGTGAACAAAGGTTCAAAAGTATCTATAAAGGAAAAAAGGATACCAACTAAGAAACCCAATAATGTGTGGAGAGTGAAAAATTAGTCTATGATTACTTGAACTGCACTCCATGCTAAGATGTAGAATTTATGGGTGATAGATAGTGGCTACTCAAAAAATATGACTGATGACAAGATCAAGTTCACTAAATTGAGCAAATTTAAGGAAGGATCGGTCAATTTGGGAGATAACACTAAAGTAAAGGTCAAAGGTAAAAGAACTTTGAACATAGATGGAAAATTGCCTACACAAGATGTCCTTTATGTTAAAGGATTAAAGCATAATCTACTTAGTGTTATCCAAATGTGTGTCAATGGATATAAAGTCACATTTGATGTAGAAGGCATCAAGTTAAAGAGATCTAGAAGAATAGTTGTAGAAGGGAAAAGGACCAAAATTAACATCTATAATCTTACTAAAGTGAATGGAAATAGTTGCCTGATAGGTAAGATTGATGAGAGTTGGTTATGGAATAGAAGGATGGGTCATGTTAAATTTGATAACTTAGTCAAATTAAGCTCAAATAACTATGATAGACACATTCCCAAGATAACTAAACCTTCAAATACTACTTGCAAGGAATGTCAACTAGGCAAGAAGACAAGGGTCAAATTTTAAAGAAAATAGTATGCAACCACAAAGCCTCTACAATTAGTTCATATTGATCTTTATGGTCCTACCAAGATAAGAGGATAAAAAAGAGAGAGATACTTCATGTTATTTGTAGATGATTACTCAAGAATGACATGGGTAACCTTTTTAAAGGACAAGTCTTAAGCATTTAAGAGATTTAATATATTTAGAGCCACGGTAGAGAATCAGATTGGATGGAAAATAAAATTCTTAAGATCTGATAAAGGTGGAGAATTTAGTTTAAATGAGTTCATAGAGTATTTTGAGAAGCATGGGATCAAAAGACATTACTCTACAGTAAGGACTCCATAGCAGAATGGAGTTGTTGAGAGAAAGAAGAAGATAGTCAAGGAAAACAAATGCAAAGTGAGTTTGAGATGTCTATGCTAGGATAACTTTATTTCTTCCTTGGTATACAAATAACACAATATAATGAAGGTATATTCATATCCTAAACCAAGTATGTAAAGGAAATTCTCAAGAAATTTGGAATGGAAGACAACAAACTAGTTAGTACTCCCATGATAATTGGATGCAAGCTGAGTAAAGAGGATGAGTCCCTTGATGCAAATTAAAAAATATACAAATCAATGATAGGTAGCTTGTTATACTTAACTATATCAAGACCACATATCATGCAATCAGTGTGCATGGTTTATAGATTTTAAGCTACTCCTAAAGAGTCACATGTCAATGCAGTGAAAATGATCTTTAGATACATCAAGAACATAATTAACTATGGACTATGGTATCCCAAAGGTGAATATTTCACCTTGACAACATATACAGATGTTGACTTGGTGGGAAGTGTGGATGATAGAATAATCACTAAAGGTGGTACATTTTTTCTTGGAAATAGACTTGTTTCATGGCTAAGAAAAAAGTAAAAGATAGTTACTCTTTTTATAACAAAAGTAGAGTATGTAACGGCAGTGGCATGTTGCACTCAAGTCTTATGGATCAATCAAATACTCAAGGACATCAAGGTAGAATACAAGGCACCTATTTCCATTCTTTGTGATAATTTAAGTGTTATAAATATATCAAATAATCTAGTGATGCTTTCCAAAACCAAGCATATATCAATCATCTCTTTTTAAGAGAGAGCGTTTTAGATCAAGAGGTCATAATGGAATATGTGCCAACTAAGGATTAGATTGTAGACATATTCACCAAACCTCTTCCCAATGAATAATTTGAGTATCTAAGACAAATTTAGGAGTGGTGGCTCCTACATGACATCACTAGATCCTATTGGTAGGGCATGAGTCCAGGGGAGTCTCATAGAAGCTTTATTTATTACTGAAAGAAGAGAGAAAAAGGTAACTCATGTATGCATATTCTTTCAAAGTTATAATGAGTTGATGATTACAGATTATTAGACAAAATCATTTATCTGATAAAGGGGGAGAAACATTTAGACAAGTAGTTAGTTAGATTCCCTTTGTTATTCATGTCAAAGGGGGATAAAAGGTGTAAAATTCTCTATGTGGGAGAAGAAGAGAAAAATGCTCTCTAAAAATGTGCAAATTTCAAAGAACAAGTAGAGCAAGTGTCCAAGTTATATATTTGGAAGATATGTCATTGTTTAATCAGGAGAAAATTATGATATGAATAGCTCCAGTTCTTACTCATCAAAATCCAATGCAAGCAATGCCAAAGAAGGAACAAATATTAGAATATCAGAGCATTTAGTTTGACATCAATGACAAAGGGGGAGATTGTTGAAAATATGATTATCATTGATTTCAAAAGGGACATTATGAACAAGTCATTAATGTTTAATAATAATTATGGTGATTAAAGGATATGAAAAGGGTCCTATCAGAGGTCAAGGATAATTATAATTCTTGTGTATATTGATGAAATTCATCTGATTCTTCATATTTATCATCAAGACATTTTAGGTCTATGATAGGAAAAGATGAGAAGGAATTTTTCTGATATCACCATTACCATGTATGAATGAGTATGGGGGAGCTGGTCACATGGTTTTGGTCACACTAGTCCCTAGTTACTATGCACCAAATTTGAATTCATGCATTGAAACATGATAAAAGTTATGCTTGAACAAAGTATGGCTCTAGGATATTTTGACAGTGTTTTCCAACACATTCAAATTTTTAGGTTTTAATATAAAGTTATGTTGGTATTTTTATGATGCCATATCTTACACATATGAAGACTTTAAGATCAAATGATTATATGGATTGAATGCCTTGTGTAAGAGGATCATATGCACTAATTTTTAGGTCATGAAACTAAGTGCAACAAGAGTTATGTAGGTGTAAAGTTAGCCTTCCAGACACTTTGTAATGGTTCTCATATTTAGATAAAATTTGCATAAGGTCTTTCAAAGATATCATGATTTTACAAAGAAAATTTATGGGTATTTCAAAAGAAATAGATAGGAGATTTATTATGGGTATTTCAAGAGCATATTGAATATATGGTCTGCATGATTAGAAAAGAAGGAATGAGCTCAGAATTAAATAATCTTTATTCTCAAATAAAAGAGGGTTTATTAGTTAAACCCTAAGGGTTTAATTCATGGTTTCCAATAATATTTTCTATTTTGATGTTGATTGGATATAGCCTAGATCTAGTGGCTTAAGTTATAACTTAAGACCTTATTGTCATTATGAAATTGACCCCTCAACCTAGAAATCACTAACTCGATTAGTGCTCAAAGGACTTAATATTTCCTAAGTCTTAGACTTTATATTTATCCCAATTTTATCAATGGCTATCATTTCATCCTACGTACATAATCCATTGAAGTGTAATATATTCAAATTATCAAAAGGACCTCTAAGAAAATATGCAAGTGACAAGTGTCACATTCACAGACCTTGTCAAATAAAGACCCAATGAGCATAGGCTTGTCAAAGTTAAATATTGAGCATGTCAAAAGATATGATGGTGAGTAGATGATCTATAAAAGAGATCTGATGGAGTGACTAGACTCAGATGGAATAAAGTGATTGATGTTTATCAACATAGTGGCCAGTTAAATACTAAGAAAGTTTAAGAAGATTGATGGAGTGAAAGTGATCCAAAAATGTAGGAAGCAACATGATGGATTAAAAAGCTTGACATTTAACATCTGGATAGAGATAAAGAATGTGCATCTTTGGTGATTAATTGATATGCAAAAGGTTAGATCAAGAATATTAATGGATGTATTTTAAAGTTGAGACATTTAAATAGATATCATTAGATCATGGCACCAAAATAAAAATCAATGATCCATATTTAAATTTATGTTCAGACTAATGGTCAGTTATAGGAATATACAAAAACTTACATGTAATCCCTATATCTTGACATAGATAATGAAATTGATCAATCTAACTGATCAAATCTATATTAATGAGCATATGCATTAGAACTTGAGTCCATCAAATGCTATAGATAGTAATGAGTTGAGAAATTTTGATGGTGATGCATGAAATCAAGATGGGAGAAACTTACAGTTCAAGTTATAATGAACTAAAGTCTAGAATTGGCATGATGTGTTATAGTTCAAGTGTGAACACAACAAAAATATGGAACCCTAGATCAATTGTTTATATATATGATATCTAGGATAAAGACATCAGTTGGTGAAGCTATTAAATTATGAAAAATAGAAAACATAGAGACATAGAGGAGTAGGGTGAGTGAGTTAGATGAAGTGTGTTGAATAGAGTTATATCTAGACATAGAACTAGAGGCGTAGAGAAGTATAGAGAGGAGAAAAGGCACAAAGAGATTATGTGTTGATTATGAATAGTTGTAGATCAGAATTGTAACAGAGAATGGGTATTTGGATTCATGTATGAATCTATTTTATAAATTGGAGTTGTAGGTCCATTATATTTTTTATTGGTTTTTGCCATCAGATAGACTAATTTGGTGCTCTTAGGGAGTGGGTGCTTCCTTAGAGTTGGTGCTCTTAAATCAATGGATTGGTGTCCCTTTAGTGTTGGTGCCCTTCAATTTGTAACTAATGAGGTTTTGACTATGAGGCTAGATTGAAATGGTAGATTTTAGCATCTATTCTAACTATGGTTTTTCTCATTGGATTTTTCCAATATACATCTGGTGTCATGTGTATTTTTGTGTGTATAATCCCTACATATTTGATTTAATTTACATATATATTTTAATCTACACTAAAAGTAATTAAAGGACTAGTTTTAATTGATATATTGATTCACCCCCCCCCTCTCAGTATCTATTTGTGTTCCAATAATTGGTATCAGAGCTCTAGTTCTATAAAAGAAGCTTAATCATCTTAGGTAGATCTTGTAAAAGTGAACACAAATAGATAGTCAAAAATAATCTTCATCAAACAAGGCACCTCTCTTTAATGGATCTAACTATACATTTTGGATCATAAGAATGGAATCTTATCTATATTCATTAGGGTTTGATGTATGGATGTTTGTGGTAAATGGATATATAGCACTTGATATAACTTTTACTAATTAGGCTAACAAAAAGGCATATGAGAGCAATACCAAGGCAAATAATTCTATTCTTTTTGAATTGTCAAAATTAGGGTTTATCAAATTTATGCATTGTCAAAATGCATAAGATATCTAGAACAAACTAAAGAGAATCTATGAAGGAGATGATAAGGTAAATCAGGCCAAGCTACAAACTTACAAAGGCATGTTTGAGTGCCTTAAGATGAATTATGAGGAAAATATTTCTTACTACCTCCTTAGGGTAGATGAAATAGTCAATGCAATTAGAGGCCTTAGAGAATAAATGAAAGAATCAATCATTGTCAAAAAGTTCCTAAGATCTTTGTAATCAAGATATGATTCTAAAATCTCTGCAATAAAACAAGCAAGAGATCTTGATAAGCTCATTTTTAATGAGTTGCATGGAACCTTCATAGCTTATGAGATGAGAATGGAAGAGGCAGACACCTTCAAGAGAGAAGTTGATTTTAAATTTGGTAGGTAAGTAAAATCAAAAGCATCCTCATTTGGATCTAAGGAGACTGATGAATAAGAAACCAACTTTATCAAGAGATTGAAGAGAGGATCTAAAAAGTATAGAGGTAAGTTACCTTTCAAATGTCTTAATTATGGTAAAGTAGGAAGTTTTGCTTCTAAATGCCCTCACAATAAAAATGATAACTCTAAACAAGTATAAAGTAACAAAAATATGAAACCCTACTATCCCAAGAATAATAACTTCTTCAAAAATAAGAAAAGTCTATACGCAAAAGAAGATAGTGATTCAATATATGACAGTGATAGTTCTAATGATGATCATGATTATTATTTTGTGGCTGAGGGAAATGAATCCTTTCTCATGGCATTAGGATCAAATTCTATAGATCTATATCAAGAAGAAGTTGAATACTCTGATGAATAAGAGGAAGGAGAAGTGGATCTAGAATGTGAAATCATCTGTGCTTTATAGAAAATTGACAAGCTACAAAAAGAGAGCTCAAAATAGAAGAAGCTTAGACAAAAGGAAATTAAGAAGATGTCTAAGAGTCTTAAGAAATCTGATTAGATGGTGGTAATACTTAAGACACAAGTTGAAGAGGCTAAAATAATAAAATATGTAGTCAAACTTGAACTACAAACTAAATCTAATGAGTACATAAAGTTAAAATCAGAGATAATGCTTTTAAGAAAAGAGCTTGGAAAGACCAAAGGTCAACTGGACAAAAGTCTGAAGTGGATAGAAGGATCAAACATTCTTAATGAATTGATCAACTGTCAAAAGCTATCAAAAGAGAGATTAGGGCTTGGTTATGAAAAGGGAAATATTTCCACTAGTACATCTGCTAATCTATATGAAAACTTCAAAGTAAAAGGAGAATTAAGAGCAAAGAAAGAGAAATCTTGTAAGGAAACAAAGTCAAATTGAGAGATAGTTGAGGTGAAGAAAGTTGAACCTAAAAATAAGTTTAAATAGAATAAGAATATAAAGGTAGTTAATGTAGAGAGGTACACCAAAGTGAGAGACTTGAAGAAGCTAGAGTTTAGAAGAGCTCCTCATAGTGCACTAATAAATACTATGACTAGGTGTTCCTCATCTTTCTATGGTTATGGTTATAGCTATAATCATTTGGTCATAAGACTAGTATTTGTAGAGTTGTACCTACAAGGAGAACAATTTTTTTAAGTAGAAACTCATTTTCTCCTTTTTTAGATACAAATGTAATGTGTTATAATTGAAATAATTTTGGTCACATAGATTAACATTGTATAACTAACTTTTTCATAGAAAAAGCACATAATGTAAAGAAAGGCATGCCTCGTAGTGTGAACAAAGGTTCACAAGTCTCTATAAAGGAGAAAAATATTCCAAATAAGAAACCCAAGGATGTGTGGAGAGTTAAAATTCAATATATGATTTATAAAACTGCACTCCATGCTAAGAAGCAAAATTTATGGGTGATAAATAGTGGTTAATCAAAAAAAATGACTAGTGACAAGAGCAAGTTCACCAAATTGATAAAATGCAAGGAAGGATATGTCAGCTTGGGAGACAACACTATAGTAAAGATCAAAGGTAAAGGAACTTTGAACATAAAGGGAAAATTGATTACACATGATGTCATTTATGTTGAAGGATTAAAGCGTAATCTACTTAGTGTCAACCAAATGTGTGATAATGGATATAAAGCCACATTTAATGCATAAATTTATAAGTTAAAGAGATCTAAAAGAATAGTTGCAGAAGGGAAAAGGATTGAAAGTAACATCTATAATCTTATTGAAGTAAATGGAAATATTTGACTAATAGGTAAGATTGATGAGAGTTGGTTATGGAATTTAAGGTTGGGACATGTTAACTTTGATAACTTAGTCAAGGTAAGCTCAAATAAGTGTGTTAGACACATGCCCAATATAACCAAACCTATAGATACTACTTCCAAGGAATGTTAACTAGGCAAGTAGACAAGGGTCAAATTTCAAACAAAGGAGTATGCAACCACAACACCTCTACAATTAGTTCATACGGATATTTGTGGTCTTGCTAAGACAAGAGGATAAAAAGGAGAGAGATAATTCATGTTATTTTTAGATTATTACTCAAGAATGACATGGGTAACCTTTTTTAAGGATAAGTCTCAGGCATTTGAGAGAATCAATATCTTTAGAGCCATGGTAGAGAATGAGATTGGATGGAAAATCAAATGCTTAAGATCTGATAAAGGTAGAGAATTCACTTCAAATGAGTTCATAGTGTATTATGAGAAGCATGGGATTAAAAGATAGTACTCTGCAACAAAGACTCCATAACATAGTGGAGTTGTTGAGAGAAAGAATAGGACAATCAAAGAGATGGCTAGAATAATGTTAAAATAGGTCAAGTTACCTGATAGATACTAGGGAGAAGCAATCTAAAGAGTAGTATACATCTTGAATAGAGTTCAGTTGAGGGTAAACAATGACAAAACTTCCTATGAGCTATGGTATTGAAAGTCTGTCTCTGTTAAGTACTTCAAATTGTTTGGAAGCAAATGCTACATTACGAGAAAAGAGGACAAATTGGGAATCTTTAAATCAAGATGTGATGAAAGAATATTTCTTGGTTATTTCATTCAAAGAAAAGCATATGCATGTTACAATAAAAGGCTACACAAAAATTTTGAGAGCATAAATTTCAAGGTTGAAGAAGGATTGAAACATGTTGAACCTGACAAGGAAATCAGTATCAAAGAATCAAATCTTGAGGAAGAATCAGATAATAAAGAAGCTAAGGAATTAAATGAAAATTCACCTCTAATATTTATTTAAAAAGATCATCCTAAAGAGAAAATAATTGGCAATAATAATGGAGTTCAGATAAGGAGAAGCATTGTAATGAATAAGGAGCAAGTAAGTATTGCTCTTATGTCTGAAATTGAGCGTAAGAGATATATTGAAGCCAACAAGGATGAAAATTGGCTAAAATACATAGATGAAGAACTGAGACAAATATAAAAGAATAAAACTTGGCAATTAGTCCCAAGACCTTCAAATAAGAATGTGATAGGTATAAAATGGGTCTATAAAAATAAGCTTAATAATGATGGAGTTGTTATATGGAATAAAGCAAGATTGGTGTGTAAGGGATATGCACAATTTGAAGGCATATATTTTGAGGAAACATTTGCTCCAGTTACTAGATTTGAAGTCATAAGAATGTTTATTGCATTCTTTGTTTATAAAAAGATCAAAGTCTATCAATTGGATGTCAAATTTGCTTTCTTAAATGAGAACTTATAAGAAGTCTACATAGAACAACCTGAAGGTTTTCAATTTTTAGAACAAAAAGATTATGTATGTTGATTAAAGAAAGGACTATATGGTCTAAAATAGGCACCTAAAGCATGGTATTCAAGATTGGACCAGTAATTTTAACAAGGTTTCAACAAAGGATGTGTAGACAACAATCTGTACTTCAAATCAAAAGGTGAGCATATGTTGATTATTATTGTATATGTAGATGACATCATTTTTGGTGGTATAAATAACAAAATGTGTGAAGAATTTACTACACAAATGCAAGTATGCAAAGGAAATGCTCAAGAAATTTGGAAGGGAAGATAACAAACTAGTTAGTATTCCCATGATAACTAAAGGTAAGCTAAGTAAAGATGATGAGTCCCTTGATGCTAATTAAACAATGTACAGATCAATGATAGGTAGCTTGTTATACCTAACTACATCAAGACCAGATATCATGCAAGCAATGTGTATGGTTTCTAGATTTTAGGCTACTCCTAAAGAGTCACATGTCAATGTAGTAAAAATGATCTTTAGATACATAAAGAACATAATTGATTATAGCCTATGGTATCCCAAAGGTGAAGATTTCACCTTGATAGCATATACAGATGTTGATTGGGTAGGAAGTGTGTATGATAGAAGAATCATTAGTGGTGGTGCATTTTTCCTTAGAAATGGGCTTATTTCATGGTTGATCAAAAATCAAGAGTCAGTTATTCTTTTTACAGTAGAAATAGAGTATGTAGCATCAGTGGCATGTTGCACTCAAGTCTTATAGATGAAGCAAACACTCAAGGACATCAAGGTAGAATACAAGGCACCTATTTCTATTCTTTATAGCTATTCAAGTGCTATAAATATATCAAAGAATCTATTGATGCATTTTAGAACCAACCACATATCAATCATCACTTTTTAGGAGAGAGGGTTGCAGATCAAGAGGTCATAATGGAATATGTGCCAACTAAGGATCAAATTGTAGACATATTCACCAAACCTCTTCAAAAGGAATAATTTGAGTATCTGAGATAGAATTTAGGATTGGTGGCTCCTACATCACATCACTAGATCCTAGTGATATGGCATGAGTCTAGGGGGAATCTCATAAAATCTTTATTTATCCCTGGAAGAAGAGAGAAAAAGGCAACTCAGGTATGCATATTCTTACAAATTTCTTATGATTCAATGATTTTAGATTCTTAGACAAACTCCTTTATCTGATAAAGGGGGAGAAACATTTGGACAAACAATAAGCTAGAGTCCCTTTGCCATTGATGTCAAAGGGGGAGAAAAGGTGCAAAATGCTCTATGTGGGAGAAGAAGAGAAAAATGATCTCTAAAAAAGTGTAAATGTCAAAGAACAAGTAGAGAAAGTGTCTAAGTTGAATATTAAGCAAATATGCCATTGCCTAAGGGGGAGAAAGTTATGGTATGAATAGATTCATTTCCTACTCATCAAAAGCCAATTCAAACAATGTCAGAGAAGGAGCAAATATTAGAAGATCAAAGCATTTAGTTTTCCATCAATGATAAAGGGGAGATTATTGTAAATATGATTATCATTGATGTCAAAAATGACATTATGAGTATGTCATTGATGTTCAAAATTGATAATTTTGATTAAAGGATATGCAAAGGATCCTATTAGAGGTCAAGGATAATTAGAATTCTTGTGTGCATGGATGGAATTCATCTAGTTTTTCATATTTATCATCTCAACATTTTGGGTCTATGATAGGAAAAGATGAGAAATAATTTTGTTGATGTCACCATTTCCACATGTAAATGAGTATGGGGGAGCTAGTCACATGGTTGTGGTCACAGTAGTCCTTAGTTACTATGCACCAGATTTGAAGTTATGTGTTAAAGCATGATAAAAGTTATGCTTGAGCAAAGTATGGCTCTAGGACATTTTAACAATGTTTTCCAACACAGTCAAACTTTTAGGTTACAAGATAAATCTAAGTAGGCACTTTGATGATGTCATATCTTACACACATGAAGACTTTAGGAGAAAATGGTTATATGGATGGAATACCTTATGTAAGAGGATCATATGTGTTAATTTTTAGGTCATGCGACTAAGTGCAACAAGAATTATGTAGGTTCAAAGTTAGCCTTCTAGGCACTTTGAAATGGTCTCCATTTTTAGACAAAATCTGTGCAAGGTCTTACAAAGTTATCATGCTTTTACAAAGAACACTTATGGGCATTTATAAGGGAAACATATAGGAGATATGTTATGTGTTTTTCAAGATCATCTTGAATATATGGTCCATAGGATCAGAAAAGAAGGAATGAGCTCAAAATTGAATTATCTTTACTCTCAGACAAAAGAGGGTTTTTCAATTAAATTGTAAGGGTTTAAGTCATGGTGTCAAATAGGATTTTCTATTTTTATGCTGACTGGATATAGCCTAGACCCAGTAGCTTAATTTATAGCTTAAGCCCTTCTTGTCATTATGAAATCAGCCTCTCAACCTAACAATTACCAGCTTGAGTAGTGCTTAAAGGACTTAATATTCCTTAATCTTAGACTCTATATTTATCCCAGCTTGATCAATGGCTATCACTTCATCATACATAGATGATCCAATAAAACAAAGCAAATTCAAATTAACAAAAGGACCTATGAGAAAATGTGTAAGTGATAAGTTTCACATTCATAGAGATTTTTAGATAGAAACCCAATGAGCTTATACTTGTTAAAGTTAAATATTGATCATGTCAAAATATTTGATGGTGAGCAGATGATTATATAAAGAAGATCCAATGGAGTGAGTGGACTCAGATGGAATAAAGTAATTGATGTTTATTAACATAGTGGTGAGTTAAAGACTAAGCAAGTCTAAGAAGATCAAAAGAGTGAAAGCAATCCAAAGATGCAGGAAATAACTACATTAATAAAGAAGCTTGACATTTAACATCTGGACAAATATAAATAATGTGCATCTTTGGTGATCAAATGACATGTGAAATCTTAGATTAGGAATATCAATGGATGTATTTCAAAGTTGAGACATTTAAATAGAGACCATTGGATTGTGATGCCAAACTAAAAATAAATGATCAACATCTAAAGTTATGTTCAAACTAATGGTCAATTGTAGGAATATACAAAAACTTGCATGTAAGCCCTATATCTCAACATAAATAATGAGATTGTTTGATCTAACTGATCAAATCTATGTTAATGAGAATGTGCATCAAAACTTGAGTCCAACAAATTTTATAGATAGATATGAGATAGGAAATTATGGTGTTGATACATGAAATTGAGACACAAGAAACTTACAATTCAAGTCATAATGAATTAAAGTCTATAATTGGCATGATGTGTTACAGTTTGAGTGTGAACACAACAAAAATATGGAACCCTAGATCAATTATTTATATATATGATATATAGGACAAAGACATCAGTTGGTGAAGCTATTAAAATATAGAAAAAAAAAATATAGAGACATAGAGGAGTAGGGTGAGTGAGTTAGATGAAGTGCATCAAATAGAGTTATATCTAGACATAGAACCAGAGGGGTAGAGAAGTGTAGAGAGAAAGAAAGGCACAAAGAGATTATGTACTGAGTATGAGAAGTTCTAGATCAAGCTTGTAATAAAAAATAGAGATTTAGATTCATGTATGAATTTGTTTTATAAATTAGATTTATAATTCCATTATAGTTTTGATTAGTTGGTGCCATTAGATAGACTGAGTTCATGCTCAGATTAGGGATTGGGTGTTTCCTTAGAGTTGGTGCTCTTAAATCAAGGGATTGGCGTCTCCTTAGGGTTGGTTCCCTTCAATGTTTAACTAGTGAGGTTTTGACTATGAGGATAGATTTGAATGGTAGATTCTAGTAGTGCTTCTCACTGTGGTTTTTCCCATTGGGTTTTCCACGTATACATCTGGTGTCATGTGTATTTGTGTGTGTATAATCTCTACATATTTGATTTTATTTGCATATATATTTTAATCTATACTAAAATTAGTTAAAGGACTAGTTTTAATTGATATATTGATTCACCTTCCCTCTCTTACTATCTAGTTGTGTTCCAAAAATTGGTATTACAGCTCTAGTTCTTTAGAAGAAGCTTAATTAGCTTAGGTAAAATAATGAACATAAATGTCTAGTCAAGAGGGATCTTCATCAAACAAGGCACCTCTCTTTGATGGATCTAACTATTCATTCTAAAGCATAATAATGGAATCTTATCTATCTTTATTAGGCTTTGATGTATGGATGTTTGTGGTAAATGGATATACAACCCTTGCTACAACTCCTACTGATCAGGTTACCAAGAAGACATATGAGAGTAATGTCAAGGTGAAGAATTCTATTCTTTGTAGATTTTAAAATTTAGAGTTTATCAAAGCTATGTATTTTCAAAATGCATAAAATATCTGGAATAAACTAAAGGGCATCTATGAAAGAGATGACAAGATAAAGCAGGCCAAGCTACAAACTTACAAAGGCAAGTTTGAGAGCCTTAAGATGAATGAAGAGGAAAATATTACAGATTACCTCCTTAAGGTAGATGAAATATTCAATGAAATTAGAGACCTTGGAGAAGAAATAAAAGAATCAATCATTTTCAAAAAGTTCTGAAGATCTTTACCATCAAGATATAATTTTAAAATCTCTGCAATAGAGGAAGCAAGAGATCTAGATAAACTCATTGTTGATGAGTTGCATTGAACCTTCATAGTTTATGAGATGATAATGGGAGAGGAAAACACCTTCAAGAGAGAAGTTACATTCAAAGTTTTCAATCAATTTAAAATTATAAGCATCCTCATCTAGATTTGAGGAGACTAATGAATAATAATCCAACTTTGTTAGGAGATTGGAGATAGGATCTAAAAAGTACAGAGGTAAGTTACCCCTCAAATGTTTTAATTATGGTAAAGTAGGAAATTTTACTTATAAATTCCCTCAACATAAAAAGGATAACTCTGAGCAAGTAGAGAATAGCAAAAATCTAAAACCCTACTATCCCAAGAAGAATAACTTCTTCAAAAATAAGAAAAGTTTATATATAAAAGAAGACAATGATTAAATGGATGAGAATGATAGTTCAAATGATGATCATGATTGTGATTTTATGGCTAAGGGAAATGAATCCCTATTCATGGCATTAGGATCAACTTTTGTAGATCTAGATCAAGAAGAAATTAAAGACTCTAATGAATGATATAAAGAAGTGGATCTAGAATGTGACCTCATTTATGCTTTAGAAGAAATTTATAAGCTAAGAAAAGAAAGCTCAAAATAGAAGAATCTTGGATAAAAATAAATTAAGAAGATTTCCAAGAGTCATGAGAAACTTTATCAGATGGTGGTAATCCTAAAGACACAAGTTGAAGAGGCTAAAAGAATAGAAGATGTAGTCAAACTTGAACTAAAATCTAAATCTGATGACTGCATGAAGTTAGAATCAGAGATAGTGGGTTTAAAAAAAGAGCTTGAAAAGACCAAAGGTCAACTAGACAAAAGTCTAAAATTGATAGGAGGATCAAACATTCTTAATGATTTGATCAACTCTCAAATTCCCTCAAAAGAGAGATCAGGGCTTGGTTATGAAAAGGGAAAGAGTTCCACAACTAATACATCTACTAATCTATATGAAAACTTTAAAGTAAAAGGAGAATATGGAAAAAAGAAAAAGAAATATTGTGAGTATACAAAGTCAAAATTAGAGATTGTTGATGTGAAGAAATATAAAACTAAAAATAATCTTGAATAGAAGAAGAAGACAAAGGTAGCTGATGCAAATGGATACACCAAAGTGAGAGACTTGAATAATCTAGAGTTTGAAAGAGTTCCTCGTACTACACTAAGAAATACTATGACCAATTATTCCTTATATTTCTATGGATATTGTTATAGCTATAATCATTTTCATCATAAGGCTAGTAATTTTAGAGTTCTCCCTACAAGGAGAACAAATTTTTTAAGTATAAACTCATTTGTTCTTTTGTTAGATACACATGTAATGTGTTGTAGTTATAATAATTTTGGTCACATAGCTAAACATTGTATAACTATCTTTGTAAGATAAAAAGTACACAATGTAAAGAAAGGCATGCCTCTTAGTGTGAATAAAGGTTCATAAGAATCTATAGACGTGAAAAAGATACCAAATAAGAATCCCAAGGATGTGTGGAGAGTCAAAAATCAGTCTATGGTTGTTCAAACTGCACTCCATGCCAAGAAATAGAATTTGTGGGTGACAAACATTGATTGCTATAAGAATATGACTGGTGATAAGAACAAGTTCACCAAATTGAGTAAATTTAAGGAGGGATATATCAACTTGGGAGATAACACTACAGTAAAGATCAAAGTTAAAGGAACTTTGAATATATATAGAAAACCACCTATACATGATGTGCTTTATGTTGAAGGATTGAATTATAATCTGCTTAGTGTTAACTAAATGTTTGACAGTGAATATAAAGTCATATTTGATGCAAAAGGTTACAAGTTAAAGAGATTTGGAAGAATAATTTCATAAGGGAAAAGGACTAAAAGTAACATCTATAATCTTGTTGAAGTGAATGGAAATAGCTACCTAATAGGTAAGATTGATGAGAGTTGGTTATGGCATATAAAGATGGGTCATGTTAACTTTGATAACTTATTCAAAGTTATCTCAAATAAGTGTTTTAGACACATGCCCAAGATAACCAAACTTGTAGATACTACTTGTAAGGAATGTCAACTAAGCAAGCAAACAAGGGTCAAATTTCAAACAAAGGAGTATACAACCACAAATCCCCGATAATTAGTTCATAACGATCTTTATGGATACTAGAGATAAGTAGTCAAAATATTAGTATACATCTTGTATAGAGATAAAATGAGATTAAACATTGAAAAAACTCCCTATGAGCTATGGTATGGAAAGCCTACCTCTATTAAGTAATTTAGAGTGTTTAGAAGCAAATGCTACATTAATAGAAAAGCATAAAAATTGGGAAGCTTTGAATCAAGATGTGATGAAGGAATATTTCTTGGTTATTCCACTCAAATCAAAGCCTATGTATGTTACAATAAAAGGCTACAAAAAATTATTGAGAGCACAAATGTCAAGGATGAAGAAGGATTGAAACATGTTACTTGACAAGGAAATCAGTAATGAAGAATCAGATCTTGAAGAAGAAGTAGATAATGAAGAAGCTGAGGCTTGAATGAATAGGCACTTCTAAGATTTTTTCAAAGGGATCATCTTAAAGATAAAATAATTGACAATAAGAATGGAGTTCAAACAAGGATAAGAGTTGTAATGAATAAAGAGCAAGTAAGTTTTATTCTTATATCTGAAATTGAGCCTAAGAGCTCTGTTAAAGCCAACAAGGATGAGAATTGGCTAAAAACCATGGAAGAACAAATGAGATAAATACAAAAGAATAAAACTTGGCAATTAGTCCCAAGACCTTCAAACAAGAATGTGATAGGTATAAAATGGGTCTATAGAAATAAGCTCAATGTGGATGGAGTTGTTATAAGGAATAAATAAAGATTGGTGTGCAAAGGATATGCACAAGTTGAACGCATAGATTTGAAGGAAACAATTACTCCAGATACTTGATTGGAAGTCATAAGAATGTTTCTTGCATTCTCTATTTATATTAAGTTTAAAGTCTATGAAATAGATGTCAAATTTGCTTTCTTAAATGGGAACCTAGAAGAATAAGTCTACAAAGAACAACCTGAAGGTTTTAACATATCAAAACAATATGATCATGTATGTAGATTAAAGAAAGCATTGTATGGTCTAAAACAAGCACCTAGAGCATGGTATTCAAGATTGGACCAATACTTTCAACAATAAGGATTCGATAAAGGATGTGTAGATAGAAATATATACTTCAAAATATAAGGTGAGCATATGTTGATTGTTATTGTATATGTAGATGGCATCATCTTTGGTGGTAGCAATAACAAAATGTGTAAAGAATTCACTACACAAATGCAAAGTGAGTTTGAGATGTCTATTTTATGAGAACTTTCTTTCTTCCTTGGTCTTAAAATAACATGATCTAATGAACATATATTTATATCCAAAACCAAGTATGAAAATTAAATGCTCAAGAAATTTGAAATGGAAGACAACAAACTAGTTCATACTCTCATGATAACTAGATGCAATCTGAGTAAAGAGGATGAGTCCCTTGATGCAAATTAGACAATGTACAAATCAATGATATGTAGCTTAATATACCTAACTACATCAAGACCACATATCATGCAAGTATTGTTTATGGTTTCTAGATTTTAGGCTAATCCTAAAGAGTCACATGTCAATGCAATAAAAAGGATCTTTAGATATATCAAGGACACAATTGACTATGGACTATGGTATTCCAAAGGTGAATATTTCACCTTGACAACATATATATATATATATATGTATGTATGTATGTATGTTGATTGGGTAGGAAGTGTGGATGATAGAATAATCACTGATACTAGTGTATTTTTCCTTGGAAATAGAATTGTTTCATGGCTAAGCAAAAAGTAAGAGTCGGTTACTCTTTATGCAATAGAAGTAGAGTATGTAGCAATAGTGGCATGTTGCACTCAGGTCTTATAGATGAAGCAAACACTCAAGGACATCAAGGTATAATACAAGGCACTTATTTCTATTCTTTGTGATAAATAAAGTGCTATAAATATATCAAAGAATCTAGTGATGCATTTTAGAACCAAGCACATATTAATCAAGTATCACTTTTTAAGAGAAAAGGTTGCAGATCAAGAGGTCACACTAGAATATGTGCCAATTAAGGATCATATTAGAGACATATTCATCAAACCTCTTCCTAAGGAAAAATTTGAGTATCTGAGATAGAGGTTAGGAGTGGTGGCTCCTACATCACATCACTAGATCTTAGTGATATGGCATGAGTCCAAGGGGAGTCTCATAGAAGCTTTATTTATCCTTGGAAGAATAGAGAAAAAGGAAACTCAGGTATGCATATTCTTATAAATTTCTAATGAGTTGATGATTTTAGATTCTTGGACAAACTCCTTTATTTGATAAAGAGGGAGAAACATTTGGATAAATAGTTATCTAGATTCCCTTTGTCTTTCATGTCAAAGGGGGAGAAAATGTGCAAAATGCCCTATGTGGAAGAAGAAGAAGAAGAGCAAAATGCTCTCTATAAATTTACAAATATTAGCCAAATATGTCATTGCCTAAGTAGGATCAAGTTATGGTATGAATAGCTTCAGTTCTTACTCATTAGAATCTAATGCAAGTAATTCCAGAGAAGGAGCAAATATTAGAAGATCACAACATTTTATTTATCATTAATGACAAAGGGTAAAATTATTATAAATATGATTTTCATTGATCTCAAAAGGGATTAATGTTAAAATGGACATTATGATCATGCCATTGATGTTTAGGATTGATTATGTTGATTAAAGGATATGCAAAGGATCCTATCAAATGTCAAGGATAATTGGAATTCATGTGCATATGGATGGAATTCATTAGGTTCTTCATATTTATCATCTAGACATTTTAGGTCTGTGATTGGAAAATATGAGAAGGCATTTTGATGATGTCACCATTACCATGTGTGAATGAGGATGGAGAAGTTGGTCACATGGTTGTGGTTAGAATAGTCCCTAATTATTATGCACCATATATTGAAGTCATAAACTAAAGCATGACAAAAGTTATGCTTGATCAAAGTATGTCTCCAAAATATTTTGACAATGTTTTCTGACACTTAGTCAAATTTATAGGTTGTAAAATAAAGCCAAGTATTCACTTTGATGATGCCACATCTTACACATATGAATACTTTAGGATCAAATGGTTATATGGATGGAATCCTATAAGAGGATCATATGCACTAATTTTTAGGTCTTGCAACTAAGCACAACAAGAGTTATGTAGGTTCAATGTTAGCCTTCCAATCACATTGAAATGGTCTCCATACTTAGAAAAAAATTGCTCAAGGTCCTGTAAATTTTTCATGCTTTTAAAAAGAACATTTATGGGAGTTTGAAAAGGATAGATAAAAGATCTATTTTGGGTTTTTCAAGAGCATCCTGAATTTATGGTTTGCAAGATTAGAGAAGAAGGAATGAGCTCAGAATTGAATTATCTTTACTTTTATAAAAAATAGATTTTCTCAGTTAAACCCTAAGGGTTTAAGTCATGGCATCAAATAAGATTTTATATTTTGATGTTGATTAGATATAGCCTGCACCTGATAGCTTAAGTTATAACTTAAGACCTTATTTTCATTGTGAAATTGGCCCCTTGACCTAGTAATTACCAAATCAAGTAGTGATTAAAGGACTTAATATTTCCTAAGTCTTAGACTTTATATTTGTCCCATCTTGATCAATGGTGATCACTTCATCATTCACAAATGATCTAATGAAGCACAGTGAAGTCAAATTATCAAAAAGACCTCTAAGTAAATGTGCAAGTGTCAAGTGTCACATTTATGGAGATTTTCAAATAGAAACCCAAATGAGTATAGGCTTATCAAAGTTAAATATAAATAATGTCAAAATATCTTATGGTGAGTGGATTATCATACAAAGGAGATCCGATGGAGTTAGTGGACTCAGATAGAATAAAGTGATAGATGTTTATCAATATAGTGGCAAGTTAAATACTGAGTAAGTCCAAGAATATCAATGGAGTGAAAGTGATCCAAAGATGTAGGAATCAATGAGATGGATAAAGAAGCTCAACATTTAACCTCTGGATATAGATAAATAATGTGCATCTTTGGTGATTGAACAACATGCAAAACCTTCAATCAAGAATATTAATGGATGTGTTTTAAATTTGATCCATTTAAATAGAGACCATTGGATCCTAGCACCAAACTAAAAAATAATGATCAACATTTAAATTTATGTTTAGACTAATGGTCAGTTGTAAGAATATATACAAACTTTAGTATAATCCCTATATGTCAATATAGATAATGAGATTAAATGATCTAATCAATCAAAACTATGTTAATGAGAATGTGCATCAAAAATTGAGTCTAAAAAATGTTATAGATAGTAATGAGACAAGAAACTATGGTGGTGATGCATGAAATCAAGATGCAAGAAAATTATAATTCAAGTCATAATGAACTAATGTCCAAAATTGGCATGATGTGTTATAGTTTAAGTGTGAACATAGTGAAAATATGGAACCCTAGATCATATATATATATATATATATATATATATATATATATATATATATATATATATGATATGATATGATATGATATCTAAGATAAAGAAAATGGTTGGTGAAGCTATTGAATTTTGAAAAACATAAAATATAGAGACACAAAGGATTAGGTTGAGTGAGTTAGATGAAGTGTGTCAAATAAAGTTATATTTAGACACAAAACTAGGGGGATAAAGAAGTGTAGAGAATAAAAAAGGCACAAAGAGATTATGTGTTGAGTATGAGTAGTTGCAGATCAGACCTGCAATAGAGAATAGATATTTGGATTCATGTATGAATCTATTTTGTAAATTATAATTGTAGTTCCATTATAGTTTTGATTGGTTGGTGCCATCAGATATACTGAGTTGGTACTTAGATTAGGCAGTGGGTGTTTCCCTATAGTTGGTGATCTTAAATCAAGGGATTGGTACCTCCTTAAGGTTGGTTCCATTCAATATGTAACCATTAATATTTTGACTATGAGGCTAGATTATAATGGTATATTCTTGTAGTTATTCTCATCATGGTTTTTCCCATTGGGTTTTTCATGTATACATCTAGTTTTATGTGTATTTGTGTGTTTATAATCTCTACATATTTGATTTGATTTGCATATATATTTTAATATATATTAAAATTAATTAAAGGACTAGTTTTAATTGATATATTAATTCACCCCCCCCATTCTCTCAGTATCTAGTTTTGTTCCAATAATTGGTATCAAATCTTTAGTTCTTTAGAAGAAGCTTAATCTGCTCAGGTAGATCTTGGAATAATGAACACAAATGACTAGTCAAGAAGGATCTTCATCAAACAAGGTACATCTATTTTATGGATCTAACTATGCATTATGGAGCATAAGAATGGAAGATTATCTATCTTCATTAGGGTTTGATGTATGAATGTTTGTGTTAAATGGATATATATCCCCTACTATAACTCCTACTGATCGAACTGCCAAGAATACATATGAGAGCAATGTCAAGGCAAAGAATGTTATTCTTTATGGATTATCAAACTCAAATTTTGTCAAATTTATGCATTATCAAAATGCATAAGATATCTGTAACAAACTAAAGAGAATCTATGAAGATGGCAAGGTAAATCAGGCCAAGTTACAAACTTACAAAGGCAAGTTTGAGAACCTTAAGATGAATGAAGAGGAAAAGATTACAGACTACCTCATCAAGGTAGATTAAATAGTCAATATAATTAGAGGCCTTGGAGAAGAAATTAAAGAATCAATCATTGTCAAAAAGGTTTTAATACCTTATCCATCAAGATATGATTCTAAAATATCTACAATAGAGGAAGCAAGAGATCTAGATAAGCTCACTTTTGATGAGTTGCATTGAATCTCATAGCTTATGAGATGATAATGGTAGAGGCAAACACCTTCAAGAGAGAAGTTTCATTCAAAGTTGTGAAGAAATTAAAAGTAGAATCATCCTCATCTATATTTGAGGAGACTGATGAATAATAATCCAACTTTATCAGGAGCTTGAAGAGAGGATCTATAAAGTACAGAGTTAAGTTACCCTTTAAATGTTTCAATTATGGTAAAGTAGGACATTTTTATACTGAATACCCTCATAATAAAAAGGATAACTCTAAACAAGTAGAGAGTAACAAAATTTTGAAACCCTACTATCCTAAGAATAATAACTTCTTAAAAATAAGAAAAGTCTATAAATAAAAGAAGACAGTGATTCAATGGATGATAGTGATAGTTCTAATGATGATCATGACCATGCATTTGTGGCTAATGGAAATGAATCCTTGTTCATGGAATTAGGATCAAATTTTGTAGATATATATCAAGAAAATTTTGAAAAATCTAATTTATAAAAGGAAGTAGAAGTGGATCTATAATGTGAATGCATATTTTCTTTAGAGGAAATTGACAAGCTGAGAAAAGAAAGCTCAAAATAGAAGAATCGTAGACAAAATGAAATTGAGACGATGTCCAAGAGTCTTGAGAAAATTGATTATATGGTGGTAAGCCTAAATACACAAGTTAAAGAGGCTAAAATAATAGAATATTTAGTCAAAATTTAACTACAATCTAAATCTAATGAGTGCTTGAAGTTAGAAGTAGAAATAATGGCTTTAAGAAAAGATCTTAAAAAGACCAAAGGTCAACTAGATAAAAGTCTAAAGTTGATAGGAGGATCAAACATTCTTAATGAATTAATCAACTCTCAAAATCCCTCAAAATAGATATCAGGTCTTGATTATGAAAAGTGAAAGAGTTCCACTACTAGTACATTTTCTAATCGATATAAAAACTTCAAAGTAGAAAGAGAATCATGTGCAAAGAAAGAGAAATCTTTCAAGAATACAAATTCAGACTTCAAGATAGCTAAGGTGAAGAAAGATGAACCTAAAAAGAAGCTTTAATAGAAGAATAATAAGACAAAGATAGTTGATGCAAATGAATACACCAAAGTGAGAGACTTGAAGAAGATAGAGTTTAGAAAAGTTCCTCATAGTGCACCAATAAATGCTTTGACTAGGTATTCCTCATCTTTCTATGGTTATTATTAAATATATAATAATTTTGGTCATAAGGCTAGTAATTTTAGAGTTATTCCTACAAGGAGAACAAATTTTGTAAGTATAAACTCATTTTCTCCTTTTTTAGATACAAATGTAATGTTCTATAATTGTAATAATTTTGGTCACATAGCTAAACATTGTAGAACTAGCTTTATAAGATCAAAAGTACATAATTTAAAGAAATTCATGCCTCCCAGTGTGAACAAAGGTTCAAAGGTCTTTGTAAAGGAAAAAATATTCCAAATAAGAAACCCAAGAATGTGTGGAGAGTGAAAAATCAATCTATGATTGCTCAAACTACACTCCATGCTAAAAAGTAGAGTTTATGGGTGATAGACAGTGGTTGCTCAAAGAATATGACTGATGACAAGATCAAGTTCACCAAATTGATAAAATGTAAGGAAGGATCTTTCAACTTGGGAGATAACACTATAGTAAAGATCAAAGGTAAAGGAACTTTGAACATAGATGGAAAACTACTTACACATGATGTCATTTATGTTAAAGGATTGAAGCATAATCAGCTTAGTGTTAGCCAAATGTGTGACAATGGATATAAATTCACATTTGATGTAGAAGGATTCAAGTTAAAGAGATCTATAAGAATAGTTTTATAAGGGAAAAGGAATGAGCGTAACATTTATATCTTGTTGAAGTGAATGGAAATAGTTGCCTGATAAGTAAGATTGATGAGATTTGGTTATGGCATAGATGGATGGGTTGTGTTAACTTTGATAACTTAGCCAAATTAAGCTAAAATAAGTGTGTCAAACACATGATCAAGATAATGAAACCTTTAGATACTACTTGCAAGGAATGTCAACTAGGCAAGCAGACAAGGGTCAAATTTCAAACAAAGGAGTTTGCAACCATAAAGCCTCTACAATTAGTTCATACTAATCTTTGTGGTCCTACTAAGACAAGAGAATAAAAATGAGAGTGATAATTCATGTTATTTGTAGATGATTACTCAAGAATGACATGGGTAAGATTTTTAAAGGACAAATCTCAAGCATTTGAGAGATTCAAGATCTTTAGAGCCATGGTAAAGAATGAGATTGGATGAAAAATCAAATGCTTAAAATCTAATAAAGGTGGAGAATTCACTTCAAATGAGTTCATAGATTGTTGTGAGAATCATGAGATCAAAAGACTAATATTACTCTACAATAAGGACTCCACAGCAGAATAAAGTTGTTGAGAGAAATAATAAGATAGTCAAGGAGATATCTAGAATAATGTTAAAAGAGGCTAAGTTACTTGATGGATACTAAAGATAATCAATCCAAATAGTAGTATACATGTTTGGTAGAGTTTAGCTGAGGGTAAATAGTAAAAAAACTCCTTATGAGTTATGGTATGGAAAGCCTACCTTTGTTAAGTACTTTAGAGTGTTTGGAAGCAAATGCTACATCAAGAAAAAGAGGACAAATTGGGAAGCTTTGAATCAAGATGTGAAAAAGAATATTTCTTGGTTATTCCACTCAAAGAAAATCCTATGTATGTTACAATAAAAGGTTACATAAAATTGTTGATAGCATAAATGTCAAGGTTGAATATGGATTGAAACATGTTAAACCTAACAAGGAAATCAGTATTGAAGAATCATATCTTGAGAAGTAGATAATGAAGAAGCTAAGGAATTGATTGAAAAGGCACCTCCAAGATTTTTTCAAAAGGATCATCCTAAAGAGAAAATAATTGGCAATAAGAATGAAGTATTTCAGACAAGGAGAAGAATTGCAATAACAAGGAGCAAGTAAGTTTTTATCTTGTGTCTGAAATTGAGCCTAAGAGCTATGTTGAAGCTAGAAAGGATGAAAAATTGGCTAAAATCCATGGAATAAGAATGAATAAAAATAGAATACTTGGAAATTAGTCCCAAGACCTTCAAACAAGAATGTAATAGGTAAAAAATGGGTCTATAGAAATAAGCTCAATGTGGATGGAACTGTTATAATGAATAAAGAAAGATTGGTGTGAAAAGTATATGCACAAGTTGAAGGCATAGATTTGGAGGAAACATTTGTTGTAGTTTCTAGATTAGAATCCATAAGAATGTTTCTTGCATTCTCTATTTATAAAAAGTTCAAAATCTATCAAATGGCTGTCAAATCTACTTTCTTTAATGGAAACCTAAAAGAGGAACTCTACATAGAATAACCTAAAGGTTTCCAATTGTTAGAATAAGAATATTATGTATACAGATTAAAGAAATCATTTTATGGTCTAAAACAAGCACTTAAAGCATGGTATTCAATATTGGACCAATACTTGCAACATCAAGGTTTTGACAAAAGATGTGTAGATAGAAATTTGTACTTAAAATGTTTTTTATATGTATATGACATCATCTTTAGTGGTAGAAATAACAAAATGTGCAAATTATATTCTAAACAAATGCAAATTAAGTTTGAGATGTCTATGCTAGGATAACTATATTTCTTCCTTGGTTTACAAATAGCATAATCTAATGAAGGGATATTCATATCCCAAACCAAGTATGCAAAGGAAATGCTCAAGACATTTGAAATGGAAGATAGCAAACCAGTTAGTACTCCCATGATAATTGGATGCAAGTTGAGCAAAGAGGATGAGTCACTTGATGCAAATCAGACAATGTACAGATCAATGATAGGTATCTTACTATACCTAATTACATTAAGACCAGCTATCATGCAAGAGTGTGCATGGTTTCTATATTTTAAGCTACTCTTAAAGAGTCACATGTTAATGCAATAAAATGGATCTTTAGATACATCAAGAACACAATTGACTATGGACTATGGTATCCCAAAGGTGAAGATTTCACCTTGACAACATATACAGATGTTGATTGGGCAGGAAGTGTGGATGATAAAATAATCACTAGTGGTAGTGTTCTTCCTTGGAAATAGACTTGTTTATATTGGGGCCAACATACCCCATTTTTTTTTAAATTGGCACCCTTGAGAAACCTTGAGGTTTGAACATGGAATTTAGCATGTTAAGGTCATTTATGGAATCTACAGATCTTTCATTTTCTTAAAGGTAGGCTTACTTGGTTTTGTTTTGCTTTAATTTTGACTAAAAATACTGATAAATATTATTTATGACTTTTATTCACAAGTTTCATGGTGATGTTCGTGTCCCCAAACCCTAGTAAAGCACTTAGTTTAAATTTAAATGTTGGCAGGAATCAAACTAATGGGAACCATTTTAAAATCCATTTTGGGCCTAAAGATATAACTCATGTTTTAATCTTAATCATGTTTTTTAACATAGATATAACTTAAATTTAAATACTTGGTCCTCATTTTTATATTCCCCCTTTAAAGGCCTTTATATGCCTAACTAAGTTATTTGTTCTACAGGTTCCTTTTAATATTTCTTAACTTATCCTAAGACTTTAACCCTAAGGCCCCATAGTATTTATTAATATTAATAGGACCTTAGTCTTAATGCTTTAGCCTAATTCTAGTTCCCTACATCCCCTTTTTATTTTAGATAGGTCCCTCACTTATACCTTATCCTAAGGTTTTAATCTTCAGGCCCTAACATATTTATTAAGAAAAGCGAGAAGCTAGTCTTAACACCTTAAGCCTAAGTCTTTTACATTTTTGCTGTCCTAATTTAACTTTATTACATCTTGAAGGATCTAACAATCTATGATTTATCATGGAACTTGAACCAATGGCATAAGAGAAGCCTGATAGAATCTTGCATATAACCCATTGGACCAATCACATTCAAGCCCTCAGATCACTATCAATGACCCTCACTTGATCGCAAGGACCTGATCAGATAGAGTGAAGCATAGTGGAAAGGTCGAATGGATATAAAAGGCCCAAAATATTGACATGAATCACCTTTTCATTCAAAAACTAAAAGAAAATGGATCCCACCTGATAAAGTGACCAATTATAAGCAAGCTCTTAAATCATGATTGTTAAGATTATAGTGGGTGGATTCACTAATAGTTTAGGTTTTTGGCATAATGGTTCATTCCATGTGGTATTAGAACCTCCACTCAGGTTCAAGTCATAGAGAAGGTGGCTATGCTAGTATGGCAATGTTTATCTGGGGCTCATACATATAGAGGATCCTAATGGTATAGGCACAAATCCAGTCTAGAGTCTAAGCTTTGAAAGCATGGTGGCATGTTATGATCTTAATGGGTGGATTTCACCAATGCCTCAAGTTTTTGGTGTATCAGTTCATTACATGTGTTATAATAGTACCCACTCATGTTTGAGTCTCAGGTATCAAGTGGTAATTTTGGCATAGGAATGTTTTTTTGGGGCTCCCACATGCACGTGGAGGTGCACACCCATCCTAAGGATAGGATTGTCAGAAGCATGGTGGAGTGTTAAGATCCTGGTGGGTGGATTCATTAATAGTTTAAGATTTTGGTATAATAGTTTGTTATAATGATCTATGGTTGATGATTTATCAAAAATTTTTAACCAATAGAGTGAATTACGTCCAATATCCTAGGAGGCCCCATGGATGTGCCAAGTGGCATTCTCACACTAAGTCATAATAAGTTGATGAGCTTAAAATTAACTTCACACGAGCATCATTTGACATCTGCAAGGATGTATTTGACATTTGTGTGACCATAAAATTTAAGCCCATCAAATTAAAACTTTGTTAGCCTAAAAATTGGTATTCATACAACCATAGTTTGATGTCCGTGAAGACATATTTGACATCTATGAGATGTCAAATTTAAGATGATGAATTATTATGCTCAGGGTCAAAATGCACTCCCAAATCTTGTTGGAAGGCTTGAAAATGGATTTATAAGCTAAGGGAAGTGCTTAAAAATGCTCAAACACTATAGGTCTTCAAATTGCAAAATATGGAAATGGTCTTATAATCTAAGTATGCAAAATAAACCTAGTCTAAGTCTATACTTTAATATCCCTATGACATTTTATTCAAACATCATGAACCTTAAATTATAGACTTATACTAAGTCTTATTTTGAAAAGAGAGTCCTCAAAGAATAAAATCTAGACCAAATACATATCGCTAAAGGTTTTAATGTATTTTATCAATATAATAAAATCTTATGTGTCATTTGGCCATTGTGTCATGTTGATCCTTTTGGGCATATTTTAAAGGCTTGGCATAAATATTCTAGACCAATGCATATATTGTGTTTATTAAACATGGCATAAACATTGGCCTAAGAATATTTAAGCCATAGCCCCCTTGCATGTAAATTTAAAAACTTTGGCATAAACCCCTTAGCCTAAAGTTTATTTCATACTTGATAAGTAGAATAAACCTTAGTCTAAGAGACTTAAGCCTAAGTCACGATCTTAATAATATGCTAGCTTAATGTTCAAGCATCTATGTAAGTCAATAGTGTGCACCTTATCATTAAGTTTGATCTAATGACATGACATCACCCAAGGACTTTTCAATGAGGCCCTAAGAGCTCATAAACTTGACATATGGTGAAAGTGCATTTGAGGCCAAGCCAGCAAGATGATTCAACGGTTCATGCTTTACCACTAGATTTTGATCTAATAGTGCAAGGGAACTCATGAATTTTCAAATACCCATGAGATCACCACATGTAAAATGCTAATTTGTCAAAGTACTAACAAAATATTTGGAGGACAGAGAAGGCATGTAAGGAACCAAGCATCATGACCATGGGGTTTACAAAAAAAGAAATAGTCATAGCCAAGGGCTTGGATTATAATATATGGCTTGCACTAATCTAGGATTTTGATCCTAAGGTGAGAAATGAAGAAGGTATTTTAAATACCAATAACTAGTGTTCAAATGGCATTTATGAAAAATGTTGTGAAAGGTCTAGATCGATGCCACATAAACTCCACGTAAGCAAAAAAAGATAAAATATAAGATCTTATGGGCTCAAAAATGTAAAAGTATAAATTCAAAGGTCCAAATCAAATCCAAGGCATGTATAATCCCAAGCCTAGATATATTCTAACATTAAATCTCCAAAACCCTAGATCATACATAAAAATGACCCAAATAGACTCAATTGGTCACAATTTGATCAAAAGAAAACTTAATTATGTTTTGTGAGTGTAAAAGAGCTTCCATAGAGACCATTTATTACTAGTACAATAAATTTTCAAGAATAGAAACAATGGTGGCCCGTAGACAATAGTTGAAAGAGGAAACTAACCTCTATTTGTCAATAAATAATGAGGGCTGAATCTTCAAAGACACTAAATTGGATACTATAGCCCTGAATATTGTTGGCATTAAGAACTAGTCTACGCTCTTCTTCATGATCAAGGAATTGAAGCCCATCATAAAATAAGAGCAAATAATTATGAAATAAACCATAGGTACTATGACCTAGTTGTAGTCTAGATGGTTAGCCTTCACCATGCCATGACAAAACCTGAGGTACTACATTGCATCAATGTCCTTGCCCCTATTTTTATTGATTACAAAATTGATAATGAATGGATCATTAGGGAGGGAAACTCCAAGTAAGTATCATATATTTCTCTTGTAGCATTTGATAAATACTATAAACTCCTTCTTCCTCATGTGGATTTATCTAAGATCAAGGAGTGGATAAGCAACCATGATCTAGACTCTATCCTTAGACCCTGACTACACTAAGGCCCTCACATCTTCAAGGGTTTTAAGGGTAATATCCCAGTAGTAAAATTCAAGAAGGGAATTAGATTAATAATTACCTTGTTATACTAATCCTTTTGAGCCCCCTCAACCACTTATGTGAATAAAATATGGGTCTCATTTGTCCATTTCATGGTGGAACAAAAGCTTAACCCTCTACTTAGAGATTTAATTAGTGTCTTCCTCACCAAGCAATTCATTTCCATAAAAAGGAAGACCTATAAGTATTTTTCTATGATTTCATACCTATTATACACCCTTCTTGCCTCAATCACCTTCCATAGGATTAAGAATGGACCAAGGTGGCTCCCAACCACCAAATTATATAAATATTATGGAACAGTTTATCTTGCTATGCATCTATTTCAACATAATCAACTAGATTTTTGAAACCTATAACTCATGCCTTGAATTTTTTAAATTCTAAAATGAGAAGTTTTCTTTAAATACTAAGATCACCTATGGTTCATTTATAAGTATCAACAGGAGAAGTTCCATTGGTGCTAGAAGGAAGGTCAGGTACTAAATTCTTTGAATCTTCATTAATCTTGGTTTATTTTATTTAAATATTAGTATATCATTGTGTTTTTTAAGTGAATTATTTTCTTATAAGTATAAATATCATTGATATTTTCTATTTTGAATGCCTCTTTGTGCTTTATTTGAAATTATTTAGGCATTGATGCTTGTTTCTAGTAAATTTAGTTTTAACATTGAAAATCCATAGTATCTAAGGTTAGGATAGCTCATTTTGATCAAAGGTGGGCACATATTTCATAGATATGAGTTCCTTTAGGATTATACTTGTAAATATATACCATATTTACATAGTTGAATGCATATTTTTGCTAATTCAATAACATATCAACATCTTTTGTAGTTCTTCATACCACCTTTGCAAAATAAGCTCAATATGCAGGTCTAACTCTTATTCTTTTTAAAAGTTAACTTGATACATCATATTTTAGGTAGGATCTTCAAATTTCAAGCTGGAATTACCTAGGATTAGAAAAAGATCACACTCAGAGACTAGGGAACCTTTGCTTGAGATTGAGGTCCATAGAAAATCTAGACGTGACAAAGGAAGATGCAAAAAATCCAAGTCCCTTCTAGCTTCACCCCTTCAAGATACCTATGTTTTCAATCTTCATATAAGTATGGATTGGTTGGGAGAGTCTTCCATCAATGTACTAGGTGTGGTACATGACCTTCCCCAGAATCCTAAAATATATTTGCGTACATTTAGTCCAACAGGTATAATAACTACTGAGGAACATATAAAGTCTTTTAAAGTTTCCTTAAGATTGCTAATTATTTTTCATGAGGATGTATCTTGTAGGTTATTCCCATTTACATTTAAATATGTTGATTATGAATGGTTTTTGAACTTGCCTAATAATTACATCAACCCCCATCATTAAGAGCTAGTAGATCTAGGGCCTATGATAAAGTAGTAACCATCAATGATCATATGCATCCCTAAGTAAAAATGGCATATTTTTTGCCAAACATCAACCCCCAAATTAATGTGATGAACTTATTCCCAAATAACAACCAAAATATCCTAGCATTAAACCAGCTCCCAAACTTAACTCAATTGTCATTGAGTCATGTAGCTCCCAATCAAAATTTAGGATTTTCAAATCATCATACTAATGGCTTCAATACATGTGATAAAATGGATTTGGTTCTAATTACTAGTGCTAACAACAACTAGGTACATAATTCTAAAACTCCTAACAATGAGAATGAATCTATCTTAAAAATGGTCCAAAAGTTGAGTATTGATTTCCTTCTATTACAAAAACAAGTTAGAAATATTGTTGAAACTTCAGTTAGGAACTTCTCATTTCAAAGATATAATAGTCCAATTAATAGGTTTAAAAATTATATTTTTCATAATAGGATTAGTGATCCATCTTCTAAAAATAATACTATGGACATTAACCTCATTGATATTACGTTACTTGACTATTATAGGGTACATTACATAGCCAACCATGGGGAAATTGATTGAATATAATTTTTCAAAGCCTTTGAGGCTTTCCAAGATGGATTATATACATTGTAAGTGGTCCCTAATAAATAAAATGGTATAATTTCCTCTGGATCTAAGTCATCTAATCAAGCATTCATGGTCGACACCTTTGATTTCCCCTTTCAAGAGGAAAATGAACCTGATGAAACCCTTGAGGAGATCCAAGCCTTTCAATAATTATTAAATAAGACCTATCCCTTGAGGAATAGAAATTAGAGCTAGCCTTTGACTACCTCAACATCTCTAAATAATTTTTGAACTCCAGACACTTTTTCAAGCAATAATCTTGAGCCACCCAAAGGGATTACTTTCAAACCCATCCCTGAAATTCCTAGTTCTTCTAAGACTAGTTATAACATAGTTTAGGACCTAAAAAATATAAAGTCTGATATCAATTTGCATTAAATTACATATATTATATATCAAAGGGACCTTCTACTAAAATCTTTATCAAAAATGTCCAACAATCCACCACAGACTGATCATGCCAATGTGACTATGCACAAGACCAAGGTTGAGTCTCATTTCTTGCTCATTATTAGGATGTTTGGTAAAAACTTACATAATTGATTATTATATTCAATAACATCTACCAGTATCATGCCTATAGGTATATTCAAACAACTTGGCCTGACTCTCATTAAGTTTGATAGGGTTGGCACCTAATTAGGCAAATCTAGAGTTAGGGCAATCAGGGAACTTTTAAATGTTCATATGCATCTAGCTTCTAAGCCTAGGGTGCAGCAATTCATTGATATTCAAGTTATTGATATACCTAATTTTAATGGAATATTATTGAGTAGGGAATAGACTAAGGCTTTAAATGGTTACATGTGCATAGATTGCTCACATTTGGGGATACCTTGGAAGGGGGTTCTTAATCAAATTAGGGTTAAAAGAGAACCAAGAATGAATCATATGATAACTAAGTACAATATTGTAAATAAAATGGTCAACATAATTGACTTATACTTAGGGGTTTTCATCATAGAAGCTAATAAGGTATGTAACCCCAAGAGTACTCATATTGTTCCTGAAATGTGGAAATTGCATTTTGAGGGTGTGAGGTGTAATGCTAGATCAAGTGTTGGTATTGTTTTAACTAACCCCACTAATAGAAATTACCATGCTTCTTATAGGCTCCAACTCCCTTGTACTAATAACCATTTTGAATATGAAGCCCTTGCCTTAGGTTTATAATTTGCTATAAAGAACAAGGTTAAAGAATTGCTAGTTTATGGAGATCACAACTAGTGGTTAACCAAGTTACAACCAAATACCAATGTAAGCTCGCATACTTGAAAAGGTATAAGTTTAGGGTTTAGGATATGATTGAATATTTTGATGCCTTTTGACATCATTTCTATCCTAAGAGGAGAAAACTAAGTTTTTTATGAGTTGGAATCTGCTACAACCAACCTCATGCCCAATCAAGATTCCCTTAATTTTAGCATTGAGCTAATCCCTTGTCCTTTAGTGCCTGATAATGTTAACCATTTCCAAGTCTTCAATGATGATCAATAAATATTGGATTTCATGACCAATTTTGGGGCATTTGATATTCATATCATTTATGAGATTGATGAAATTACATCTAAGGGGGACAAATTTAATGTTAAATTCATTTGGTTGAATGACAATAAGATCCCCAAGGGGATGATTGCTTTAGAGAGATTATTTGATTAGGACAAACTGGTTGAGGTTCACAAGTTTCCCAAGGTAAGTGGGAAAGATTAATGTTGTTGATCTTGGCCTCCATGATCAACCTCAACTTATAAATGTTGGAAAAGCTTGTACAAACACTGAAAATAAGAAAGCTAAAGAGTTCATTGCCCAATATAGGGATATCATAGTGTGATCCTATGATGACTTAAAGATATTTCATCCAAGGGTCATCACACATACTATACCCCTTAAAGAAAGATGCAAACCATTTAGGTAGAAACAAAGACCTCTAAACCCTATTTTAGAACCCATGATATTCAATTAGGTCAAAATATTATTAGATGTTAGGATAGTCTTCCCCATCAGGCATTCCACCTGGGTGGCTAATTTGGTGCCAGTCAAGAAAAAGAATGTCAAGATTAGACTTTGTATTGACTTTAGTAACTTAAATAAAGCATCATAAAAGGAGAACAATCCCCTTCCTTCCCTAGACCAAGTGATTCAAGTTGTTTTAGGTTTAACTATGATGTCTTAGCTTGATGGATTTTCAAGTTACAACCAAGTGTTGGTTGAAAGGAAGACAAGATGAAGACAACTTTCACCATAAAGTGGGGGACCTTTGCTTATAAGAGGATCTCCTTTCAGCTAATCAATGTAGGAGATACCTTCCAAATATATATAGACCATGCCTTCTAAATCTTAGGAGGTAAGTGCATCATTATTTATTTGGATGATCTAACATTTTTTCAAAAAAATAGGGAAGATCACTTCATGCATTTATAAGAAGTTTTTAAAATATGCAAAAGGTATGGCATTTATTTGAACCCTAAAAAGAGTATCTTTTGTGTGATTGAAGGGAAATTATTGGGTCATGTTATAACCAAATATGGGATCTCTATAGATCCTAAAAGAGTGGAACCATATCTAGAATAGAGCCTCCAAATAGTAAGAAAGAGCTAAAGTCATTCTTTGGTAAGATAAACTTTGTAAGAAAGTTTATTTCTAGTTTTTTTAAAATTATTAAGCCATTGAATGACATTTTAAATAAGGATGCCAAGGTCACATGGAATGAATATTCTAGAAAGGCATTTAATGATATCAAGGAGGCCATTAGCCAGGTTCTAGTCCTCATAAGTCCTGACTTCTCAAGGAAATTTTACCTCTATTCTTTTACCTCTACCCACACTATGCCTGAAATTTTATCTCATAAAATTGAAGGGTGTGACCACCTAATTGATTTTATGAGTACTAATTTAAAGAATACTAGGTTAAATTATTCATTGATTAATAAATAGGCATATGCATTAGTTAATGCAATTAATAAATTTAGGTATTATATCCTTAGATATAAGGTACATGTTATCTTACTTGACCCTATCACCAAACTTATGTTAAGTTAGAATGAGTTTGGAGAATGAAGAGTTAAGTGGATGTCAGTTTTAAAATAATATGACTTGGAAATGAAAATGAAAAAATTGGTTAAGGTGCCAAGGTTTGATCCAGATTATTGTTAATACTAACCCTAGGCTAAGCATTATGCAAGCGAATCATAAAAAATTTCAATCTAATGAATGGTATGATTCAATCATACATTTGAAAATTAATGGTACTTATTTCATAGACCTATCTAGGGAGAAAAAGAGGGCCTTAAGATTGAAAAAAACCCACTACTTGATCAAGAATGGGGTCTTGTATAGAACAAATTTCAAAGGAATTTATTTGAGATGTGTCTCACAAGAAGAAGCCACCCAAATCATGATCACCTTTCATGAAAAACTGGGTAGTGGACATCCATCTAGGAGAACCACAACCCAAAAAATTCTTAGAGTTGGATATTATTGGCCAACCATTTTTAAGGATGCCCACAAGCATGTGAAGGAATGTCACTCATGTCAAATATTTATCACTAAGGAGCCAAAGGCAACAATGCCTTTGTATCCAATTATGATTAACAAACCCTTTGCTCAATAGGGATTAAACTTTGTTGGGGTAATCAACCCAAACTCATCTAAATATCACAAGTATATCCTTACTACCATGGACTATTGTACAAGGTGGATTGAGACTGTAGCCACTAAATAATGTAGGACTGAAGATGTGATCAATGTTTTGGGGGAAAACATCTGTACCAAGTTTAGAACTCTAGTCTCTCTAGTATGTGACAATGGGTCAGCATTTATATCTATAAAGATGATAGAATGGGCTTATGATAATGGCATTACTCTCAAGCTTTCATCCAACCATTATCCTCAAAGAAATGGAGTCTCTGACTCTACAAATAATAACCTAATTAAGGCAATCTATAAATATATTGAAGACAAACTTAGGACTTGGCATAAGTTGTTTAAATTGCACTTTTGGTTGATAGGATAAGATTCAAGAAAGATTTGATAGCATCTCAATTTATATTGGTGTATGGATAGGAACCAATTTTTCCTATCACTCTCAAGTTTCCCACATACAGATTCATGTAGGAATATATGGAAGAAATCTAAAAGCTTGCCAACTCTAGATTGTTGGACATCATTCAAATGAAAGATGCAAGAGAGAAAGCCTTTACTAATTTTAGCAGGCATCAAACCACAGTTAAGAGATGGTTTGATAAAAGGTCTAAGATCAAGGTGTTCAGATAGGGATACTTGACTCTCCTTTGGGACAAAGCATCTGAGCCTAAGGGCAAACATGGTAAATTCACACCCTTGTGGATTGGCCCATACCATATTGCAGACACATTAGGAAACAATACCTTCAAGCTCAAAGATATAAAAGGAGTAGAGTTTATATTTCCCACAAATGGGAAATACCTTAAGCTCTACTTCTCTACTACCCCTCTAGAGGTCTTCATGGAGTAAGTTGTAATATGATTAGATTTAGAGTAGGTATGATATCTAGTTTCGTTTTAGTTCTTTCCTTCCTATCCCTTGTTTATATATAAGCATGTATATATTTATTTATTTTCCTTTATTGTCTTTCTTTCCTATTTATTGTGGTGGGTTTATTTCTTATTACTTTGTTTCTTGATTCCAATAAGTCCTCTTGGACAATCCTAAACTCAAATTTATGGAGTTTTCTTGAAATTTCCCAGTTTTGGAAATGTAGGTATGGAACCCCATACATAGGATGACCATGGTTCTGGAATGTAAAGCATAATTATATAACCTAGAGAAATTGGTAAAGACCATTAGAAAGGCTAATCCTTACATGATAACCCAACCATCATCTCAACATCAAGATATTTTTAGGAAAGACTTGTAATTGTAGGGCGAAAATTGAAATTATCATGGTATACCCATACTAGCACTTAATCAACATCCTTTCCTAGAGTAAAGTTGCAGCCACAAGTGACTTCCCATAAATAAAACACTTGACCAAATCCCAAAGACCTAGCTACCATGGTTCCTAACCTTTTTGAAAGCATAAAGATCTAATAAAATACAAAAATAAAGATACAATGCAAAATTAAAAGATTTTAAGCACAGGTGATTCTGGTAATCTCCACCAAGGATATGGATGTTTGTCTAGCAATGGAGTAAGGTCATGAGTAGATCCAAAGGCATCTCTATTAGGGCTATGAATGTCTGGTTGGTAGTATATCAATGAAAAATCCTTCCCTAAGCTAAAAACATGGTGCCTAATAAATACCCATACATGTTATAAGTATTAATGATTGAGGACTTGAAACTTGAAAGTTATTTCTTAGACTTCATGGAAAATAGTAAGTGAAATCAGAGCACACACACAGTGTGGTTATGTCCTAATGTTTGAACCTAAGTCTAAAAATTCAAGGTTTATTTCAACCATAATCTAATCTAGGTGAGGGTTTTGATCAAATGAAGTGGATGACTTAACTATTTGCCTAAATCAGAGTCTCTAGGTTCTAACATATTGCTATGTTTCCCCCTTGAGTCACCATTTTTTTGGGCAAACATACTCCCATTTTTTCGAAAATTGGGAACCTTGAGGAACCCTGGGGTTTAAACATGGAGTTTAGCATGTAAGGTTATTTATAGAATATGAAGATCTTTCATTTTGTTTAAGGTAGGCTTACTTGGATTTGTTTTTCTTTAATTTGGACTAACACTACTGATAAATATTCTTTGTGACTTTTAGTCATAGGTTCCATGGTGATGTTCTTAGGAAATTTGTGTCCCTAAACCCTAAGAAAACCCTTAAATTAAATTTAAATGTTGGTGGGAATCAAACTGGTAGGAACCATTTTAAAATCCATTTTGGGCCTAAAAATGAAACTCATGTTTTAAGCTTAGTCATGTTTTTTAACATAGATAAAACTTAACTTAAAATGCTCAATCCCCTTTGTTATTTTCCTCCTTTAAAGGTTCCTTTGTATGCCTGACTAATTTGTTCATTCTACAGGGTCCTTTTAATATTTCCTAACTTAGCTTAAGAATTTAACCTTAAGGCCCCATAGTATTTATTAATACTACTAAAACCTTAGTCTTAATGCCTTAGCCTAATTCTAGTTCTCTGAGTCCCCTTTTTATGTTAGATTGGTCCTTCACTTATACCTTAGCCTAAGGTTTTAATCCTAAGGCCCCAATGTATTTATTAATACAAGTGAGACCTTAGTCTTAACACTTTAAGCCTAAGTCTTTTACATTTTTTCAGTCCTAACTTAACTTCCTTGCATCTTGTAGGATACAACAGCCCACACTTTATCATGGTACTTGATCTAATGGCATGAGGGAAGCCTGATAGAATCCCGTATATAACCCATTAGACTAATCACATTTAAGCCCTTAGATCACTATCAATAGCCCTCACTTTATCATAAGGACTCAATCAGATAGAGTGAAGCATAATGGAAAGGTCAAAGGGATATGAAAGGCCCGAAATTTCAACACACATTACCTTCACATTTTAAAACTAAAATCAAATGAGTCATGCCTGACAAAGTAACCAACCACAAACAAGCTCCTAGATTGTAATTGATGGTTGATGCTTCATCACAAATTTTGATCCAACAAAGTGAATTAAGTCCAAGATCTTAGGAGGTCCCATAGTCATGCCAAGTGGAATTCTCACACTAAGTCATAATAAGTTGATGATTTTAAAATTGATGTTCACATGACCATTTTTTGACATCTACAAGGACGTATTTGATGTCTATGCGATCGTCAACTTTAAGCCCATCAAATTAAAACTTTGTTAACCTAAAAATTAACATTCATACAACCATCATTTTATGTTCATGATGACTTATTTTATGTCCATGAGACCATCAAATTTACTATGATGATGAATTATTATGCTCAAGGTCAAAATGCACTCCCAAATCTTGCTAGAAGGCTCAAAAATGACTTTATAAGCTAAGGGAAGTGCTCAAAAAATGCTGAAACACTATAGGTCTTCAAATTAAAAAATATGTAAATGGTCTTATAATCTAAGTATGCAAAATAAACCTAGTCTAAGTCTATACTTTAAGATCCCTATGATATTTTATTCAAAAATCATGAACCCTAAATTATAGACCTATACTAAGTCTTATTTTGAAAAGAGAGTCCTCAAAGAATAAAATTTAGACCAAATGCATCTGGCTAAAGGTTTTAATGTTTTTTGTTAATATAATAAAATCTTGTGTCATTGGGCCATTGTGTCATGTTGATCCTTTTGGGCATATTTTAAAGCCTTGGCATAAATAGTCTAGACCAATGCATACACTATGTTTATTAAACATGGTGTAAACATTGGTTTAATAATATTTAATCCATGTCCCCCCTGCATATAAATATAAATAATTAGGCATAAACCCCTTAGCCTAAGGTTTATTTCATACTTAATAAGTGGAACAAACCTTAGTCTAAGAAACTTAAGCCTAAAACACAGTCTAAATAATATGCTAACTTAATGTTTGTGCATCTCTAAACATCAACAACATGTGCCTTGTCATTAGATTTTGATCCAACAACACTAAGGCACCCAAGGACTTTTCAACAAGGCCTTGAGAGTTCACAAACTCAATGCATGGAAAAAGAGCATTTGAGGCCAAGCTAACAAGATGATCCGATGGTTCATGCTTTACCACTCGTTTTTGATCTAATGGTGTGAGGGCACTCATGACTTTTCAAATTACCATGAGCTCACTGCATGGCCAATGCTCATTTGGCAAAGGATTAACAAAATATTTGGAGCATAGAGAAGGCACATAAGGTACCAAGTGTCACAACCATGGGGTTTGCAATAGAAAGAATCAATCATGACCAAGGGCCCAGATTATAATTTATGGTTCATGTTAATCCAAGATTGCAAGATTTTGATCCTATGGTGAAAAATTAAGAAGGTATATTAAATACCAATGGTTAGTGTTCAAATGGAATTTATGAAAAATGTCATGAAATGTCTAAACTGATGCCATATAGACTTCATGCAAGCAGAAAAAGACAAAATATAAGATCTTGTCAATTCAAAAATGCAAAAGTATAAAGGTAAATGTCCAAATCAAATCCAAGGCATATATAATCCCAATCCTAGATACATTCCACCATTAAATCTCCAAAACCCTAGATCATGCATAAAAGTGACCCAAACAAACTTAATTGGTCATAATTTGATCAAAAGAAAGCTTAAGTGTGTTTTATGAGCACAAAAGAGCTTCCTTAGAGACCATTTATTACTAGTACAAGCAATTTTTAAAAAATAATAATAATGGTGGCCTAAAGATAATAGTTTATGGAGGAAACTGACCTCTATCTGTTAATAGATAATGAGGTTCAAATCTTCAAAGACACTAAATTGGATATTGTTATAGCCCTAAATATCAATGGCATTACAAACTGGTTCAAGCTCTTCTTCATGATCAAGGAATTAAAACCCATCACAAAAGAAGAGAAAAGAATTACCATAATAAATTAGAGTCACTATGACCTAGTTGTAGTCCAAATGGTTGGCCTTCACCATGCCACGACAAAACCTAAGGTATTGCATTACATTGATGTCCTTGCCCCTATTTTTATTGATTGAAGAATTGATAATAAATGGATCATTAGAGAGGGAAACTCCAAGGAAGTAGTATATATTTATCCTTTATCATTTGAAAAAAATTATAAGTTACCTCTTCCTCATGTGGATTTATCTAAAATCAAGGAGTGGATAAGCAACCATGATCTATATGTTATCCTTAGACCCTAGCTGCACCAAGGCCCTCACACCTTCAAGGATATTGAGGGTAAAATCTCAGTATCCAATTCAGGGAGGGCATTAGGGTAATAATGACATTTTTTAACTAAGCCTTTGGACCCCCCTCAACCACCTATGTGAATGAAATATGGGTCTCATTTTTCCATTTCATGGTGAAATAAAAGCTTATCCCTCTAATTAGAGATTTAATTAGGGTCTTCCTCACCAAGCAATTCACTACCATAAAAAGGAAAACCTCTAAGCAGTTTTATATGATGCCATACCTATTAGATACCCTTCTTGACTCAATCACCTTCCTTAGTATTAAGAATAGACAAAGGTGGCTCCCAACCACCAAATTATATAAATATTATGGAACAGTTTATCTTGCTCTAGTGTTATTTCTCCACAAGTAACTAGATTGTCAAAACCTGAAACTCATGCTTTGAATTTTTTAAATTCTAAAATGAGAAGTGTTATTTAAACACTAAAATCACCTTTGGTTCATTCATAATCATTAATGGCTTCATGGCTGACCAAAAAGCAAGATTCAACTACTCTTTCTATAGTAAAAGCAAAGTATGTAGCAGTAGTGGCATGTTGCACTCAAGTCTTGTGGATGAAGCAAACACTCAAAGACATAAAGGTAGAATACAAGGCACCTATTTCTATTATTTGTGATAATTCAAGTTTTATAAATTATCAAATAATCCATTGATTCATTCTATAACCAAGCACATATCAATCAAGGATCACCTTTTAAGAGAGAGGGTTGCAGATCAATAGGTCACAATAAAATATGTACCAACTAAGGATCAAATTGTAGACATATTCACCAAACCTCTTCCCAAGGAATAATGTGAGTATTTAAGATGGAAGTTGGGAGTGGTGGATCCTACATCACATCAATAGACTTAGTGATAGGGCATGAGTCCAGGGGGAGTCTCATAGAAGTTTTATTTATCCCTAGAAGAATAGAGAAAAAGGCAACTCATGTATGCATATTCTTACAAAGTTTTAATGAATCAATGATTGTAGATTCTTGGAAAAAATCCTTTGTCTAATAAAGGGGGATAAACATTTGGACAAACATTCAACTAGAGTCCCTTTTCCATTCATGTTAAAGGGGGAAAAAAAATTTCAAAATGCTCTCTAAAAAAGTGCAAATGTCAAAGAACAAGTAGAGTAAGTGTTCAAGTTGAATATTAGGAAAATATGACATTACCTAGGGGTAGAAAGTTATGGTGTGAACAAATTTAATTCCTACTCATTATAAGCCAATTCAAGCAATGTCAGATAAGGATAAAATATTAGAAGATCAGATCATTTAGTTTGCCATCAATGACAGAAGTGGAGATTGTTGGAAATATTATTGTCATTGATGTCAAATGGGACATTATGAGCATGTCATTAATGTTTAGGACTGATTATGGTGATTAAATGATATGCAAATGATCTTATCAGAGGTCAAGGATAATTGTAATCCTTGTATGTATGAATTAAATTCATCTGATTCTTCATATTGATCATCTAAACATTATGGGTCTATGACAAGAAAAGATGATAAGGCATTTTGCTAATGCCACCATTACCATTATGAATGAGTATGGGGGATTTGGTTACATGGTTATGGTCAAACTAGTCCTTATTTTCTATTTTCTAGATTTTAATTCATGCACTAAAGCACAGCAAAAGCTATGCTTGAGCAAGTATGGCTCTAAAACATTTTGATAGTGTTTTCCAAAACTTAATCAAATTTGTAGGTTACAAAATAAAGCTAAGTAAGAACTTTGATGATGCCATATCTTACATGTATGAAGACTTTAGGATAAAATGGTTATATTTATGAAATATCCTATGTAAGAGGATTATATCACTAATTTTTAGGTCATACGAATAAGCACAACAAGAGTTATGTAGATCTATTATAGACATTTGTAAAGGAAAGAACATTTATGGACATTTGTAAAGGAAATATATAGGAGATATATTATAGGTTTTTCAATAGCATCTTGAATACATGGTCCATAGGATCAGAAAAGAATGAATGAGCTCAGAATTGAATTATCTTTGCTCTCAAATAAAAGAGGGTTTTTCAGTTACACTCTAAGGGTTTAAGTCATGGAATCAAATAGGCATTTATATTTTTATGTTGAATGGATATAACTTGGACCCAGTAGCTTAAGTTATAACTTAAACCATTATTTTTGTTGTGAAATCATCCCCTTAACCTAGCAATTACCAGCTCAAGTAGTGTTGAAAGGAACTAATATTTCCTAACCCTTAGACTTTATATTTGTTCAAGCTTGATCAATGGCTATCACTCCATCATATGTAGATGATCCAATGAAGTGTAGTGAAGTTAAATTATCAAAAGGACCTTTGATTAAATGCACAAGTGACAAGAGTCACATTCATGGAGCTTGTCAGATAGAGACCTAATGTGTGTAGGCTTGTAAAAGTTAAAGATCAATCATGTCAAAAGATATGACGATGATTGGATGATCATATAAAGTAGATCCAATGGAGTAAATTGACTTATATGGAATAAAATGATCGATGTTTATCAACATAGTGGTGAGTTAAAGATTAAGCAAGTCTCAGAAGATCGATGAATTGAAAGTGATTTAAATATGTAGTAAGTAATAAGATGGTTAAAAAAGATTGATGTTTAATTTTTAGATAGAGATAAAGAATATGCATCTTCAGTGATCGAACAACATGTGAAATCTAAGATCAGGAATATCAACAAACATGTTTTAAATTTGAGCCATTTAAATAGAGATCATTGAATCATGGTGCCAAACTAAAAATCAATGATCAACATTTAAATTTATGTTCAAACTAATGATCAATTGTAGGAATATATAAAAACTTGCATGTAAGCACTATATCTTGACACAAATAATGAGATTGATTGATCTAATCAATTAAATCTATATTAATGAGTATGTGCATCAAAACTTGAGTCCAACAAATGTTATAGATAGTAATGAGATAGGAAATTATGATTGTGATGCATGAAATTGAGATGTAGGAAACTTACATTTTATGTCATAATGAATTAAAGTCTAGAATTAGAATGATGTGTTTGAGTCTAAACATAATTAAAATATGGAACCTTAGATCAATTATTTATATATATGATATCTATGATAAATACATCAATTGGTGAAGTTATTGAATTATGAAAAATAGAAAATATAGAGACATAAAGGATTAGGGAGAGTGAGTCAGATGAAGTGTGTCGAATACAGTTATATTTAGACATAGAACCAGAGGGGTAGAGAAGTGTAGAGATGAAGAAGGGCACAAAGAGATTATGTGTTGAGTATGAGCAGTTGCATATCAGACTTGTAACAAAGAATAGAGATTTGGATTCATGTATGAATCTATTTTATAAATTAAAGTTGTAGCTCCATTATAGTTTTTATTGGTTGGTACCATTAGATATACTGAGTTGGTGCTCATATTAGGGAATGGGTGATTACTTAGAGTTAGTGATCTTAAATCAAGGGATTGGTGTCTCCTTAAGGTTAGTGCCCTTTAGTGTGTAACCAGTGAGGTTTTGACTATGAGACTAAATTAGAATGGTATATTCTTGTAGCTATTCTCACCATGATTTTTCCCATTGGGTTTTCCATGTATACATCTAATGTCATGTGTATTTTCATGTGTATAATCTTTGTATATTTTATTTTATTTATATATATATATATATATATATATATATATATTAATCTACACTAAAATTAGTTAAAAAACTAGTTTTAATTGATATACCAATTTACCCCCCTCTCAGTATCTATTTGTGTTCTAATAATTGGTATCATAGCTCTATTTCCTTAGAGGAAGCTTAAACAACTTAGGTAGATCTTGGAATAGTGAACACAAATGGCTAGTCAATAAGGATCTTCATCAAATAAGGCACCTCACTTTGATGGATCTAACTATGCATTATAGAGCATAAGAATGGAAGCTTATCTATATTCATTAGGGTTTATGTATGTATGTTTGTGGTAAATGGATATGCATCCCCTACTACAAATCCTACTGATCAAGATACCAAGAAGGCATATGAGAGAAATGTCAAAGCAAAGAATGTTATTCTTTGTAGATTATCAAACTTAGAGTTTGTTAAAGTTATACATTATCAAAATGCATAAGATATCTGGAATAAACTAAAGAGCATATATGAAGGAGATGAAAATGTAAATTAGGTCTTGCTACAAACTTACAAAGGAAATTTTGAGAGCCTTAAGATGAATGAAGAGGAAAATATTATAGACTACCTCCTCAAGGTAGATGAAATAGTCAATGCAATTAGAGGCCTTGGAGAAGAAATGAAAGAGTAAATCATTGTTAAAAGGTTCTTAATATCTTTTCCATAATGTTATGGTTCTAAAATATCTACAATAGATGAAGCAAGAGATCTAGATAAGCTCATTATTGATGATTTGCATTGAACCTTCACATCTTATGAGATGAGAATGGGAGAAGCAGACACCTTCAAGAGAGAAGTGCATTCAAATTTTCCAATCAAATAAAATCATAAACATCCTCATCTAGATCCAAGGAGATTGATGAATAAGAAGCCAAATTTATTAGGAGATTGAAGATAGGATCTGGAAAGTATCGAGGTAAGTTACCCTTCAAATGTTTTAATTGTGGTAAAGTAGGACATTTTGCTACAAAAGGCCCTCATAATAAAAATGAAAACTCTGATGAAGTAGAGAGTAGAAACAAGGTGAAACCCTACTATCCCAAGAAGAATAACTTCTTCAAAAGTAAAAAAAATCTATACACAAAAGAAGACAATGATTCAATGGATGACAGTGATAGTTCTAATTATGATCATGATTGTGCTTTTGTGGATGAGGGAAATGAATCCATGTTCATGGCATTAGGATCAACTTATGTAGATCTATATTAAGAAGAAGTTGAATACTCTGATGAAGAAGAGAAATAATAAGTGGATTTATAATGTGAACTTATCTATGCTTTAAAGTAAATTGATAAGCTCAAAAAGAGATCTCAAAATAGAAGAACCTTGGATAAAAGTAAATTGAGAATATGTCTAAGAATCTTGAGAAATATGATCAAATGGTGGTAAGCCTAAATACACAAGTTGAAGAAGCTAAAAGAATAGAATATGTATTCAAAATTAAACTATAATCTAAATTTGATGAGTGCATGAAGTTAGAGGTAGAGATAGTGGATTTAAGAAAAGAGCTTGAAAAGACCAAAGGTCAACTAGACAAAAGTCTGAAGTTGATAGGAGGATCAAACATTCTTAATGAATTAATCAACTCCAAAAATCACTCGAAAGAGAGCTCAAGTCTTGGTTATAAAAAGGGAAATATTTCCACTACTAGTACATGTCCCAATATATATGAAAACTTCAAAGCAAAAGGAGAATCAGGAGCAAAGAAAGAGAAAAATTATGACCAAGTATTACTCATCTTTCTATGGTTATTATTATATCTATAATCATTTTAGTGATAAGACTAGTAATTATAGAGTTGTACCTATAAAGAGAATAAAATTTATAAGTAGAAACTCATTTACTACTTTATTAGATACAAATGTAATGTGCTATAATTACAATAATTTTGGTTACATGGCTAAACATTATCGAATTAGCTTTGTAATATCAAAAGTACATAATGTAAAGAAAGGTATGCCTCCTAGTGTGAACAAAGGTTCACAAGTCTCTATCAAGGATAAAAATATGCCAAATAAGAAACCCAAGGATGTGTGGAGAGTGAAAAATCAATCTATGATTTCTTAAACTACACTCCATGCCAAGAAGCAGAATTTATGGGTGATAAATAGTGGTTTCTCAAAGAATATGACTGGTGACAAGAGAAAGTCCACCTAATTGAGAAAATGAAGGAAGGATCTTTTAGTTTTGGAGACAACACTATAGTAAATATCAAAGGAAAAGGAACTTTGAACATAGATGGAAAACTTCCTACACATGATGTCCTTTATGTTGAAGGATTAAAGCATAATATTCTTAGTGTCATCCAAATATGTGACAATGGATATAAAGTCACATTTGATGTAGAAGGTTTCAAGTTAAAGAGATCTAAAAGAATAGTTTCATAAGGAAAAAGGTTTGAAAATAACATTTATAATCTTATTGAAGTGAATGGAAATAGTTGCCTAATAAGTAAGACTGATGAGGTTTGGTTATGGCATATAAGGATGGGTCATGTTAACTTTGATAACTTAGTCAAAGTAATCTCAAATTAGTGTGTCTTACACATGCCCAAGATAACAAAACCTATAAATACTACTTGTAAGGAATGTCAACTAGGCAAGCAAACAAGGGTCAAATTTAAAACAAAGGAGTGTGTAACCACAAAGCCTCTACAATTAGTTCATACTAATGTTTGGGGTCCTACTAATACAAGAGTATAAAAAGAGAGAGATGTTTCATGTTATTTTTATATTATTACTCAATAATGACATGGGTAACCATTTTGAATGACAAGTCTCAGGCATTTGAGAGATTCAAGATCTTTAGATCCATGGTAGAGAATGAGATTAGACAAAAAATAAAATCATTAAGATCTAATAAAGGTGAATAATTCACTTCAAATGAGTTCATAGAGTATTGTGAGAAGTATGGGATCAAAATATATTACTCTAAAGCAAGGACTCCATAGTAGAATGGAGTTGTTGATAGAAAGAATAGGATAGTCAAGGAGATGGCCAGAACAATGTTAAAATAGGCCAAGTTACCTGATGGATATTGGAGATAAGAAATCTAAATATCTGTATACATATTAGATAGAGTTTAGGTAAGGGTAAATAGTGACAAAACTCCCTATGATCTATGGTATGAAAAGCCTACCTCTATTAAGTACTTTAGAGTGCTTGGAAGTAAATGCTACATTAGGAGAAAAGAGGACAAATTAGGAATATTTGAATCAAGATGTGATGAAGGAATATTTCTTGGTTATTCCACTCAAAGCAAAACCTATGTATATTACAATAAAAGCTACACAAAATTGTTGAGATCATAAATGTCAAGGTTGAAGAAGGATTGAAACATGTTGAACCTAACAAGGAAATTAGTCTTGAAGAAGAAGCAGATAATGAAGAATTTAAGGAATTGAATGAAAAGGCACCTCTAATATTTGTTCAAAAGGATCATCCTAAAGAGTAAATAATTGGCAATAATAATGAAGGATTAAAACAAGGAGAAGAGTTGTAATGAATAAGGACCAAGTAAGTTTTTCTCTTATGTTTGAAATTGAGCCTAAGAGTTATGTTGAAACCAACAAGGATGAGAATTGGCTAAAATCCATGGAAGAAGAACTAAGATAAATAGAAAAGAACAAAATTTCAAGGTCCTAAGACCTTCAAATAAGAATGTGATTAGTACAAAATCATTCTATAGATTCAAGCTCAATGAGGATGGAATTGTTATAAGGAATAAAGAAATATAGGTGTGAAAAGGATATGCACAAGTGTAAGCCATAGATTTTGAGGAAACATTTACTCTAATTGAGGGATTGGAATCCATAAGAATGTTTCTTGCATTTTATGTTTATAAAAAGTTAAAATTCTATCAAATGGATGTCAAATCTACTTTCTTGAATTGGAACCTAGAAGAGGAAGTCTACATAGAATAAGCTAAAGGTTTTTAGTTGTCATAATAAGAAGATTATATATACATATTAAAAAAATCATTCTATGATCTAAAATAAGCACCTAGAGCATGGTATTCAAGATTAGACCAATTCTTTCAACAATAAAGTTTTGATAAAGGATGTGTAGACAATAATTTGTACTTCAAATCATAATGTGATCATATGTTGATTATTGTTATATATGTAGATGACATCATCTTTGGTGGTAGCAATAATAAAATGTGTAAAGAATTTACTACATAAATGCAAAGTGAGTTTGAGATGTCTATGTTAAGATAACTTTATTTCTTCCTTGGTCTACAAATAGCATAATCTAATGAAGGGATATTTGTATCCCAAACCAAGTATGCAAAGGAAATACTCAAGAAATTTATAATGGAAGATAGCAAACCAGTTAGTACTCTTATGATAGCTAGATTCAAGGTGAGCAAAGAGGATTAGTCCCTTGATGCAAAGCACATAATGTATAGATAAATGATAGGTAGTTTGATATACCTAACTACATCAAGACTAGATATCATGAAATCAATGTGCATGGTTGCTAGATTTCAAGCTAGTCCTAAAGAGTCACATGTCAATGTAGTAAAATGGATCTTTAGATACATCAACACAATTGACTATGGACTGTGGTATCCCAAAGGTGAATATTTCACCTTGATTGCATATATAGAAGATGATTGGGTAAGAATTTTAGATGATAGAAAAAACACTAGTGATGGTGTATTTTTCCTTGGAAATAGACTTGTTTCATGGTTGAGAAAAAATCAAGAGTTAATTACTCTTTCTACAGTATAAGAAGAGTATGTAACAGCAATGGCATATTACACTCAAGTCTTATGGATGAAGCAAACACTCAAGGACATCAAGGTAGAATATAAAACACCTATTTCTATTCTTTATGATAATTCAAGTGTTATAAATATATCAAATAATCTAGTGATTCATTCTAGAACCAAGCACATATCAATAAAGTATTAATTTTTAAGAGAGAGAGTTGTAGATCAAGAGGTCACAATGGAATATGTGACAACTAAGTAACATATTATAGACATATTCACCAAACCTCATCTCAAGGAATAATTTGAGTATATGAGATAGAAGTTGGGAGTGGTGGCTCCTACATCACATCACTAGATCCTAGTGATAGGGCATGAGTCTAGGGGGAGTCTCATAGAAAATTTGTTTATCCCTAGAAGAAAATAGAAAAAGGTAACTCATGTATGCATATTCTTACAAAGTTATAATGAGTCGATGATTACATATTCTTAGACAAACTCCTTTATCTGATAAAGGGGGAGAAACAATTGGACAAATAGTCAAATAGAGTCCCTTTTCCATTCATGTTAAAGGGGGAGAAAAGTTGAAAAATACTCTATGTGGGAGAAGAAGAGCAAAATACTCTCTACATAAGTGCAAATGTCAAAGAACAAGTAGATAAAGTGTCCAAGTTGAATATTAGGCAAATATGTCATTGCCTAAGGGGGAGAAAATTATGGTGTGAATTGCTTCAGTTCCTACTCATCAAAATACAATGCAAGCAATGCCAGAGAAGGAGTAAATATTAGATCAGAGCATTTAGTTTACCATCAATGACAAAGGGGGAGATTGTTGGAAATATGATTGTCATTGATGTCAAAAGGGATTGATGTCAAAAGGAACATTATGAGCATGTCATTGATATTTAGGATTAATTATGGTGATTAAAGGATATGCAAAGGATCCTATCAGAGGTCAAGGATAATTGGAATTCTTGTGTGCATGGATGAAATTCATTTAGTTCTTCATATTGATCATCTAGACATTTTGGGTCTATGACAGGAAAAGATTAGGAGGCATTATTTTTATGTCACCATGTGCGAATGAGTATTGGGGAGATGGTCACATGGTTGTGTTCACATTAGTCCCTAGTTTCTATGTGCCATATTTGTAGTCATGTGTTGAAGCATGAAAAAACTTATGCTTGAGCAAAGTATGGCTCCAAGACATTTTGATAGTGTTTTCCAACATAGTCAAATTTGCATGTTGTAAGATAAAGCTAAGTAGGCACTTTGATGATGTCATGTCTTGCATGTATGAATACTTTAGAAGAAAATGGTTATATGGGTGGAATCCCCTATGTAAGAGGATCATATGTACTAATTTTTTGGTCATGAAACTAAGAACAACAAGAGTTATGTAGGTGAAAAATTAGCCTTCCAAGCACTTTGAAATGGTCTCCATAGTTAGACAAATTCTGCACAAGGTCTTACAAAGTTGTCATGATTTTTCAAAGAACATTTATGGGCATTTATAAAGGAAACAGATAAGAGATATGTTATGGGTTTTTCAAGAGCATCATGAATATATGGTCCATAGGATCAAAAAAAAGGAATGAGCTCAAAATTAAATTACCTTTGCTCTTAAATAAAAGAGGGTTTCTTAATTAAACCCTAAGGGTTTAATTCATGGTGTAAAACAAGATTTTCTATTTTGATGTTGACTAGATATAGCTTGGACCTAGTACCTTAAGTTATAACTTAATCCCCTATTGTTGTTGTGAAACTCACCCCTCAACCTAGTAATTACCAGCTTGATCAATGCTCAAAGGACTTAATATTTCCTAAGTCTTAGACTTTATTTTGTTCCAACTTGATCAACAAATGATCTAACGAAGCATAGAGAATTCAAATTATCAATAACGTTGATTGATCTAACTAATATAAATCTATATTAATGAGCATGTGCATCAAAAATTGAGTTTATTCAATGTTATATATATTAGTGAGATAGGAAATTATGATGGTGATGCATGAAATCAAGATATAATAAACTTACAGTTCAAGTCATAATAAACTAAAGTCCAGAATTGGCATGATGTGTTATAGTTTGAGTGTGAACATAGTGAAAATATGGAACCCTAAATCAATTATTTATATATATGATATCTAGGATAAAGACATCAGTTAGTGAAGCTATTTAATTATGAAAAATAAGAAATATAGATACATAGAGGAGTAGGGTGAGTGAGTTAGATGAAGTGTGTTGAATAGAGTTATATCTAAACACAGAACTAGAGGGGTAGATAAGTACAAAGAGGAATAAAGGTATAAAGAGATTATGTGATGAGTATGAATAGTTGCAGATCAAAATTATAATAGAGAATAGAGATTTGGATTCATGTATGAATCTATTTTGTAAATTAGATTTGAAGATCCATTATAGTTTTAATTAGTTGGTGACATCATATATAGTAAGTTTGTGCCTAGATTAGGGAGTGTGTGTTTCCTTAGAGTTGGTGCTCTTAAATTAGGGGATTGGTGTATCCTTAGGGTTGGTGCCCATCAATGTGTAACCAGTGAGTTTTTTACTATGAAGCTAGATTAGAATGATGGATTATAATAGGTATTTTCACCATGGTTTGCCCCATTGTTTTTTACACATATACATCTGTTATCATGTGTGTTTATGTGTGTATAATATTTGCATATTTGATTTAATTTACATAGATATTTTAATCTACACTAAAATTAGTTATCAACCTCAACATGATTCCTACCATCCCTGTGATCAATATCAACCTCACTTTGACTTCTATAATCCTTGTCATGATCCATATCAATCTTATGGTTTTCCTACATTCTCCTCATATGAATCCCATGACACACCTCAGTAACCTTACCAAGATTTGAATTAGTCAATCTCTTCTTTTCCTACTCCATTTCCAAATCCAAATAATGAGTTTAAAGTTGCTCCAAAAGAATCAAACGATTCCATTGATTGGGAAGTAAGATATAAGGCCTTAGAAGCTTTAATTATGCAATATAATAAACATGTTGAAGCTCACCAAAACCCCTACTATTACCTTACAGAAAATAAATATATTTCCATCTCAATCCAAATACTTGTTGGCACTCATTCAAAATCTACTAAAATTATAAAAAGTGATGATAAAATGCGATAAAGAGCTTGATGTGATCCCTATTCATCTCATAGACAACTTGAGGAAGATGACTCAATTATTGATGGATAAGTGGAGGTTAGTTGGAAAGGAAACCCACTATGTTAGCAATGATGATTTATATGAAATGATAAGTTATATCCAATGGTTGATAGATAGATTAGGGAGGTGGGAAAACCAAGAGGTTGAAGATCAATTTACAACTATTGAAGAGCCTCAAGAAGGCTATGAGGAAAAAGTTCTTATTGAATAGTATGTCCCTTCCATTGCCCAACCCAACTTTTTATCTCCCTAAGAGTTCACTAAATAAACCTCCATTCCCAATCCCACTAATGATCCATCCACCACACCTCATACTCACTTTCCAACCCATGAACTTGCCTATCACCCTCCCACCACATCCCTTCTTGAAGAAGAACCCATCCTATGGGAGATAAGTGAATAATATCAAGCTAAAGTTGTAGTTGATAAAGAAGATGACTCAAGTGTCTATGATGAAGATTTTAATATAAATACCCACCTTAGTGAAGACAAACACAAATTAATATTCTTAAGTAAAGAAAGAGATGATCTATATCAAGTTTTAGTTGCTCATAAAGAGGTTGATCAAGTCATAGAAGAGGAAGCTTTAAAGAAGGACATCATATTAACTAAGTTGGTTGAGACCCATGAGCAACATCAAGAGGTTAGTTTTAAAAAACCAATAGAACAAAAAGTCGTTACTACTTTCATCAATCAAAATGACTTATGCCATTTAAAATCCTACATAACCTATTGGTAAGTTTTAAAAGACTCTTAGAGATGGTGTGTTTCAAGAAGAATATCATATGCCATACAAGATTGTTGAATGTTTAGATAGATTTAAATTTGAATAATTTCTAAGTGAACAAGTTGAGGGTGAAAAAGTTCATAATGACCAAGAAACTAAAGATGAAGAAGATATCTTGCAACCTCATGACTACCTAAAAAGACTTGAAATTCTTGATATCCCTATGATTCTTGAAGAGAGAGAAGACAAAGATGATTGGCAACATCATATTGAACTCCTTAAAGAGATTGAAGGCCTTTGTAATGTTTTTTTTCCCATATAAGTTCATGTGCATAAGTAGATTGTTTAATATGTCTTCACTAAGGACAATGATGAAGATTGGATTGAATATGCAAATCTCCTTGAAGAGCTTGATGAGCTTGCAATAGTTGGTGAGGAGTTTGATGTCATTCAAAATTCCATGAAGGTCAAGTAATCAATGCTTAGATGAAGAATCATTACATAAATTTTTAGTTTAAGAACATCATGAGAAGATTTTTGAAACACAAGATGAGTTCACCTTCATAGGTGACATGTTTGCAATTTTCATTATTACATTTGAGATCGTGCCAAGAGGAGTGGAAAGTATGAAGAAGATGAAGACATGAAGAGCAAGGCTTAAGAGATAATTTGATTCATTCCCTCATTCATATCATGGAGTAATAAATTATGAAATATTCCCTTCCAATTCAAGAGGATAAGTTTATTTTTAGGTTAGTTGTATATATTTTAGTTTGATTAAGTTGTTATGTTCCCTAAATGATTGATAACACATGTGTGTGTCTTGTTCTTTGCTTTATGTTTTGTTGTCTTTGTTTTTCTATGTTTTGAAGTTCAAGTCATTTTTTTATGTCATGGTCAAAGTTTTTTCATGTCTAAAACTGATTGTAAGAGACTATGTTTCCCAATGAACATGCAAGGCTACTGGTCCACATAGCATTTAGTCATGCTACCCCTATGAATCACCAGGAATGTTGACCAAATAGTGACCCCAATTCAAAATTAGTCACCCCATTTATATTGAAACTTTCATGGTCTTTTTATGTGGTCATTTCATGCTTTATATGGTCCCTAATAAGTCTTCATTAAACCTTATTAGCTTTGTGTAAGGTTAGTTTGGAAAAGTTAAGGTAATGTCATATTTTGGTCGTATAGTAGTATAGGCATGTCATGGAGAGATAAGGCATGGTAAAGTGTTGAATTACATGATTAGGATTTTGTCAAGGTCATTTCATGTATTAATCATCTTTTTATAACATTTCATGATGCTTTGGAATGTTTAAGGTTCACTCATAAGCTTGAAGGTGGTGAAAATACATGAAAAGGTAATTTTTGGCTAGAATTTGTGTATATTAAAGTCCCATAATATATAAATTCATACCACACACATTAAAAAGATATTAGATCAGTTACATAACTACTACACCTATCATAAAGTTAGAACAAGGTTGGATTCTTGAGTTTTAATGCCATCTTAAGGAGTTAAGGAAGTTGTATGGAATTGTTGAAGTCACTTATAGGTGAAAAGATTTTAAGAATGTCCTTGGAGCTTCCACTAATTATAAAAAATCATGGGAATAATTTTGAAGTCTCATAATTGTATAAAACCATCTCTCTCTTCCATCACTTCATTCATAACCTAGTGAAGGCCAAATTCAATTACATAGTACATGTCGTATAAGTTGATTTGGAGGATAATATTTCATCTAAATATTGGTAACCATGTGGGATTATAATTTTTGTTATTGGTAATTGGATTGGTTTCCTTAGATTTATGAACAATCGCTAAGAATCTAGACTACTTTTTAAAGGATTAAATCCCCATAGGCTAAATTTGGAGTAAATTCAGTACAACATATAAACTCATGATTGTATGAAACCAACTAGAGTGAGCTTTCAGATCTAGTTAGATTCATCATACACATTCACTCATCATGTTGGCATGTGCGGATGGTCTTTTGACAAGGAAAGTGGTTCTTGTGCATAGTTTAAAGTGACTGGTAACTTCTATGTGGTGAAAAAGTTATCCAAGTGGTTTAATTAATTTGAGTGGTTCTCCATTTTATTATATCATATTCACAATACATTAATTTCCTTTTGACCAATCAAATATTCTTTACAAGTCTCAAACTCTTCACTTCCTTCATTCACCTCTTGTGGATTCTATTTTGTGTGTCTACATAGCAAGGTGATTTGAGTGAGTCTAAGTATGTGTTTCCAAATAATTTATAGTTATTACTTCATGTTATATATTTTGATGTAATGGAAACAATGGTCCTTGATCCCTAATATCCATGTTTACATTTCTTAACTTCCAAAGCACAAGATTACAAAGTAGTCACTTCTAGATCTGTAGGTCTGCAACTTTAATAGGCATCAAATGTTGTCAACTTTAATTTAATTATATATATTAAATCACATGGTGATGGTTGAAACAAATATTCATATACTAATGAGGTTTTCAAGGACCTAAATCCAAGTGGTGGTTGAATAACTGAGCCAAGAAACCTAGTAAGACAATCACCTACATGATTGTATGTGTGAACAAGTGAAGTCAGAGGTGAAAGGATGTATTGAAGATGTTAATTAAACCTATTATGAAGTGATAAATTATATCAATGAATTTTTTAATTGATAAGTTGTCATGAACTATTTGAAAATGTCAACTATAAACCATATGCTCAGAACTCTCAAAAGGTCACCTACAGCTAATTGAAGAAGTGTACCTTGAATAGTGAATGATGATGTTTGGAGCTTCAAGGCATAGAAAGGGTCTTAAGTTATAAAAATAAACAACATAATAGGTATATTGGGAGTTTTTATGATGATAATTGAAGATCATGAAATCCAAAACGTAGTAAAATATCTTAAGACAACTACCTATAGTCAACTAAGAGAAGTTGCCTTAGATAATATTGGTGATGGATTTTGGAGATTAAATACACTAAATGGTTATTAATACATCTTAAAAACATGATACATAGTAATTTAAAGGTTTTGGATTGGTTTTGAATACCTAGGAAGTCATAAACACATTCAAACTTCTAATTGACACCTATAGGCAACTAGTTGAGAAAATTTGCTTTAGACAATACTGATGATGGAGTTGTGAGTTTAAAGACACTAAAAGGGTGTTAAAACACCATAAATATTATTATAAGATAATTTTAGTGTTTTAGGTAAGGCTCTAGAACACTAAGTTGGTCAACACATCCCAAATGGATATGCATAGGTAGATAATCACCTATAAGTCTGTTTAGGTGACTAAGGACTCTCTCAAAACCTAAGAATAGTGGTGTATGTGTGTCATTGAAATTTATAAATTTATAACATTTGAAAAGAGTCTCATTTCCATAATATAATATCATAAATCTTTCAAACTCACTTGAGTATAGGAGAACATTGTAAACTTTGCCTACTCGGTCAAGGCAAGACACTAACCTGCTCATTCTTGAGAGGTTTTATTATTTGGATAGGTCTAAAGATTGATAAGAGACTAAACCAAAGAAATATACTAGAATATTATTGAAAGATGCTAAAAAAAATTTATCAAAATTTCAAACTCAAGCATTCAAACATTGGAAGCCCCTTCAAATGCATACATAGGTTTGCTTATGTCAAGAGCAGTTGCTTGTTTGAAGATTCTAAATAACTTCAGAAGTATAAGGTTTAAGGATATTCAATATATATTAGAGCAAGTTAATTGAATATTATTTTATGGTGATGACATTGTTCCATCACACTCTCATACCCATAAAGAAGCAAGATAACATGTTAGTAGACCATGTTTAGTTAAGTATAGTCATGAATGCATATACAAGATTACATGGACAATCAGACCAAAAGAGGTGATGAATTATATTGAGTTGGTATATTAATAACCTTTAAAATATGGTGAGAAACATATACAAGCACTCCATGAGAGATCAAACTCCTGACAATGAGAGGAATGGAGGAGTACAGTTAGCTAGGGTAAGTTAAGCAGTGTGGCTACTAAATTATAGGACTAAACCAATGAGGATGATGAGAGTTTTAATAATTAATATGTTAGTAAATCCATTTAAATAGGTCAAGGTAGACGTCTTAGACATCATTGAGGTCATTAGAGATCAAATCAAACTCAAAACATGCACCTACATACCTCCATCTTGTTCAACCCTCACATAATGATTACTGCTAGCTCGAGAGGCTATCTTTCATTACTCATTATGAAATAGAGAAGTTTCATGGGACCTTGAGCTCACAGGGTAAGTTATCCACTTTGGTGAACTTCTATTTTCTGTAATTGATTGGTTGATTCATGCCCCAGGCTTTATGAATCATCTTTAAGAACTCAAAGTACTTTAAGGTTACTTGGGAAAGCTATAAAGATTTGATGAAAGAGAAATTAAGTTATATGCCTCTATATGGATAAAAAAACTTATAAATTACCTATAACATGTTAAATACTCCATTAATCATCACCCCATGTCATTGGGTTGTACTTGTAGGTATAGGACTGTATGGAATGGCCTAAAAAGATTGATTTTTTCTATATGATAGATTTGTATAAGTTTTCAAATATTTAAATTTGACATGGAGAATAAGGATGAGATCATATAACTAAATCACATGATCATTTTTGGTTTTTCATGCGTGGGAATCCTATAGAGTCATTTTTCAATCTCTTGGTAGGGAGGCCTAATTAAAGCCTAGTTAGGAGAGAGAAGCTACACAAAAATGGACTTACTCTAACTTTATGATCCTAAAATTTAACATGGATCTATAAGACCATATTGGGTACCATAATATTCCCTTAAATTCTCATCACCATTCATAAAAATCTCTACATAAATAGGTTTGTATTATTTTAGGGCTATAAAAAATGAGGCCTAATTAGATTTTTTGGTAGAGAATGAATTTTTGGGGTTAGATTGAGACCTCAAAATGTATTTTTTCATGTCCAATATGAGTTAAATAATCCATCCATGAAGAATAGACAAGTTTAATAAGAAGAATCCAAGTTTTAACACTTGTATGCAAAGTTGGCCTGAGGAGATGAAGAGTCCTCTAGACACCTAGCAAGAAATGGAAGTGATGTGTCAAAGAGAACCTGATGGGGTTAGTTGAGAGGTGTAAATAATAGATTAAATATGTAATATAACATGATTTTACCATCAATAATTCCACTTGTCTTTTAGCATGTCAATACAAAGGGTAGTTTTAAGAGCTAGTCAACGTGTCAAACAAGCATTTCAAACTCCTGCACCACATGGAAGGTTGGATCATATATAGAGGAGATACACATGGATTTCAAAGTATTTTATGACTATTACATAACTCCCTCTCTTATTTTTAACTCATATACACTTATCTATTTTTTCTCTCCTTTGTCCTTCTTTTCTCTCTCACTTGTGTTATATAAGCAACCACTTTTGGTTTTCTAAAGGATCTTCTACTTGAATATGGTGAAGCCCTTCTCATTTAAAATCTTTGATAAATAAATAAAAACATATTTTACCTTATCCATGGAATATTTCAATGTATATGTTAGACTAGTTGATCTTTCTAAGTGGTAGATTCTCTTCTTTGGCATGTTGTCCTTATTTGCATTCATATTTAGTTTTGAAAGTATTTTTCAGGTCTCTTGAAGTGTTATAATGAAATTATTCATGAGTTTAGTGAGTTTTCTCTCCAATATTTTCATGTTATGATCTTTTTTTTAGTCTTCCTAAATCAAACTTGCTTCACAAACCTCCTTGAGAAATACTCATGTAAAAGGCAAATTTGGATTAGTGTCATGTGTAGGTTAGGCTCTTATTTGAAGTATAATTATAGTTGGTTGGTAGTGATTAGTTTAAAATTATTTAATCACATTATTATGATAGGTTTACTTTATTTTCTCTCTCCCTTTTCATCCAAATGATTTAATATTATAGGTGATGAGCTTCAATAGACATATCAAGGGAGTTAGCCCATTAATCTTGAGGTTTACCCCTACTTTAAGAAACCCATAGGCCTAGAGGTAATCCCATGTTCCACTAAATTTGTATAAGGATTGAAATTCCTCTCTAATGGTGAAAAATTGAGTGACAATAGTAACCACATATGGGAGAAATATATGGTAATATACCTATTTATAGCTTTGGACAAATCTCTACTGAGGAACCTGTCATAGGTTTTGGGAATATCCACCACTTGGATGTCTATAAAGTGTTGAATCCTAATCTTTGACTCCAATTATATGTGTAAATTATTAGTTCTCCTATCACTTTTACTTTGGACTTGTCGAGTTGGACCACTACCTTATCTAACTTGATAGGTCCCAACCCTTGTTTCTCATATATAAGTACCAGTATTATGTTAGCTTATGCTCCTAAATATACTAGGAAAATATGTAGGTTATTTCCAAATAACCAAATGGTTCATAAGAAGTGGGAACTTCCATATTATTCTTTTTAATGATCATATTAGTGTGGGTTACGCTTGGTTTTGTCTAGGTCAGCTTCTAAGTTAGGGATTTTAGTAGGAGATCATTGCTTAGTGATTTGAGAAAACTCATGAAGTTTGATGTTGTATTTGATATTATTCATGTCTTATACTATGTTATAACCCCTTTTAATTTATATCTATGGGGTCTCTACAATATTATTAGGTTATTAAGGTCTTAGAGGTGGGGGGTTATTACTAGTATTTTGGTTAGGTGGGGGTACACCATTATTTGGGGGAGTTAAGGTAATGAGGGGTTATAGTAGTTGTATGTTCTTGAGGGAGTAGTTGCTCTTATGGAATTTTTTAAATGCTTGAACCTCAATATACCCTCCTCCCTCTCATTTTATTTTTAGCTATGAAAATCCATGGTCTTCAACACTATAACAATGTTAGAGGCTTTACTCATGTTGGATGATTTAGGGTGTTTGGAGAGCACCTCATATTCTTATATTTCCTTTTAGAAGATCTCAGAATCACTACCAAACTTCATGCAATCTATTTCTCAATGGTCTACCATGTTATACACTTTACATAGGTTAGGTAAGGCTATCATTAAGATATTAATTTTTAAAAACCTATTGGGTGAGGGTTCTCGTGATTATAAAAATAGTTATAGTTCCTAGTCAGTCTTTGATATGTGAAGTTTTTAATACAACTCTCTACATTAGACTTAATCATCTAGATTTTTAGCCCAAGGTAATCATTACTAAGTTTTTTTATCATTTGTTGAATGGAATCCAACTTGTTCTTTTTTTACTCTTGGGGTATAGTTTGGGTATTATTAGCTACTACCAACATTACCTAGTTTGGCATCCAATAAATATGTTCATGGTCCCCCAGTTTAATAAAACCCAAGTGTTGGATTGAAGTGGGATGACCCAGTGCGATTTGATGAATTACATGTAATGGTTGAATCAATTGGACATTTTGATTAGAATTAGGAAATAATCTCAACATGGGAATATGTGCTAACACATTAAGATTGGGGGCCATCATATGGCCTTAGGGGTTCAGTTGCCTATATACCTTGATGGATAATGCATATGTCAGGTATAGGACCATTATTTTCATGTCTTTTCTCAAAAACATGGTCATCTAAGGGTCCAAATCATTTTTATACATTTCAAGTGTTAGTTTGGGTTTAGGTTAATAAAGCACGGTAACCTAGTTGTACATTTTTTAAAACCTAGTATTGAAGTTCCTGATAGGATCATTGGGACCTCATTTAATACAAGAAAAATTTTGGTATAGGATACTAGGGTCTATCACCTACCTAAATTTGGTAAGTAAGGTAGTACTAAAATGGTCCCAATTAGGGATAGAATCCTCAAATAGGTTAAAGAACTATTGGCTAGATATTTTTTAGGCTAACAAAAGTACTTAGGTAGTCATGGGATTAAATCCCCTTCATTTAATGGTGAAGCTCTTGTATTTTTATGTCTATTTGTTTTTAATTATTCATATCTCTCAATTAGTCATATATTATGTAGATTATGTGCAAGTTGTCTTATTTTTAGGGTATTACTTTAATCACAAAGTTCATGAACCATAAAAAGGTGATTATAAAGCAAGTAGGCAACTATTTCAGAGAATGTGTAAAGAAATTTTGGGAAATTAAGATTGGAAAACTAAAACATGTGAGAAGAAAGAAGTTGTACTTCATAATAAGTAGTTTTATAGATCTTATTGAATTCGTAAAAGTAAATAAACATCCAAAGGATTTTTAGTAAATGACTAAGAAAGACTAGAATTCACATTCAAATTTAAAGATAACATAAAGTTTACCATTTTAATATTCATAAATCCACCAAATGATCTCCTGAGATGTAAATTTATATAGAAAATAACTTCTTTCTCATTCACTTTGAACCAATTTTATACCAAAAAAAACTCAAAAATCTAACCATAATTTTAGATTTCTTAAACTCTATTACTTCAGTTATAATTAATATCCAAAAATTACCATCCTTAGGCACATAGGCTTGCACTTAAATTTATACAAAAATAGATGTCAAAATCAAATAGGAGACAACTCCTTCAAAACCCATGTATTACGCTAAAAACTCAAAACTATTAAGAGGCATCTTCCTCAAATTTCTCATGTGTGGCATGCAACAACTAGTGACATGTAGTGCTTTTTGGTCTCATTGTTTATATTAAACACAACTACTTTGCATGTCTGGCAGCGTTCACTCAAGTAAGTTGATTTTACAAAATGACTTCAATTAATGGTGTTTAGCCAAGTTACTTGAATCTTAAAATTTTACAAAGTAATATACTTTGACAAGTAACTACACTAAATGACTTTATTTAAAATAATTACTCGTAACAAAGTTACTTTACAAATAGAATGGAATAAAATGGATAGAAGAAATTATCTAGAAGAAGAGTAACAATAATTATTCCACATCATGGACTTTAGATTTGCACTTTTATATATATTTGATATACTAAGACATCATGAACTATATTATTTCATCATTTGGTTTAGTAAGTGATCGCCACTCAATCTCAAATCTTGGCATTTCTCTTTCCAACCTCATAGTATGAGCTTTCATCTTTTCATGTCTTAGTTGAATCCTCTTGATTTCATGTTGACATTTGATTAACTCCTTTATAGATTTAGCTATGAAAAGAGTTGTGTCCTTTTCCATTAAATTCTTGAATGGCTAATATAGTTGTTTAGATGTCTTTGTATTTTTATCAAACCAAACGTTAGTGAGACCAAAGAGATAATCTTTCAGATTCACCTTTTCATTAAGAGCTTCTTCTTTTAAAGTCTTCATTTATTCACACATTACCTCAATAATATGCAAAGGTGACTTTGGGTTTCTCTTAGCTAGTAATTTAGGTTCAAGATTATGAGTAAGCAATGAGTCATGAGGAATCTAGGTTTCTTGAAGTTAGCTACTTTAGGTTTATTAAGATAAGTAACTTGGATTAGAAAAGTTGAGTAAGTAACTAGTAGTGAGGAGTCTGGATTTCACTAGGGTATTCTAACAAGTTTCTTAAGGCTTATGAATTTAGATTTATTAGGGCAAGTAATTTTGGTTATAAAATCCAAAGTAAAATAAATAAGAAATCATAACCCTAGGCAGGTAGGGTGTTTGAGAGTATTGGGGTTCTTGGGGTAAGTAACTTAGATTCAAGAGTCTGAGAAAGCAGTTGTGGGAAACCTGAGTGGGTAATGCTAGGTTATCCACCATGTTTTCTATGAGAATATTTAACTTTTTAGTATTTTGAGTGTGTTTTTACTTTCTTAGGATATATGAGAATATTTACATAATTTTTACATCTAAACAAGTAAAAATTGATAAATAAAACCAAGCAAAATGAGCATAGATGATAATACCTCCATGGTGGTAGGTGTAAAATTACAAGAGAGAAATGAAAAGAAAATTCTCAAGATTAAGCCATGAGAACTAAAACAAAATGATCTACATACTTCAAATACAAATGGGTCAATATGGTTTTGATCAAAAATCACTCTAAAGGCTTAAATAGTGTAGCTTAGGGATTGTAGTGGTGGTAGCTTGGTCAAACAACTTAAATGTCAGGTGGGAAATGAGGTAGAATTATTCAATATTTATATTTTAAAACATATTAATGAAAATTTAGAGACATATGGGAAGGATCCACATAAGCCCTTGGCTTTTGTCAGGTTTTACTAACTACTTTTCTTAATTTGGCATTTAAAGTTAAGCAGCTTCACAAACCTAAATTGATTTTGATTGGTGAGTAATTTAGGTTCGCAAACCTTCATTACTTTTAATTATGGCTTTGGGGAAGTGAAGTTATTTTGAAAACCCATTTTTCTTCAAGTAATGTTCTATAGGTTTGCAGAACTACTTGACTTTTAAAGAGAAGTAAAGTTGTTTGATAATTTTGATTTAAACTAAGTAGTGCAACTCAGACTTGCAGGACTAATTTACTTTTTTTTTAATAATTTAAGTAATTTTGGGAACCTAAGTTGGCTTGGAAATTATTTCATATACTTGGCTTTTTGATCTTCTAGGAAAGATGCGGGTTTTTTAGTGATGGCCTTAGGTAGATACTTTCAACCTTCTTGAGAAATTTGAAGTAATTGGGAATGAAATCAACCATAATGGAAATAAATAAAGACTAAGTCTTATTTAGAGGATTGGTTTCAATAAGAACAACTGACTCACAAAAGACAAAAAATTAATAGGGGTATCTTGAAATTCCATGTGTGAAATTTTGGGTGACACTAGCTAGCTCTAATTGGGGACATATTTGTTTCTATCAAAAAGAAAGAAACAAGGATAAGATCCTAATATCTCTAGTTTTAAGTATTGTCTATTGGGTACAGATTCTTTACAAAAACTCAATCACAAAAACTATAAAATAAACAAAAGAAAGATTGAAAACTTTATTTATATACATACAGGTGTTACCCTACTGCTCAATTCTTGTAGAGCTTCAAGTGTTGCCCATTGAAAGGTAGTGGCAATTTCATTCCATGCTGATAAGCTAGGATGAAGATATCTCTTCTAGTAATGATCTTTATATTGAAATTCTCTTTTCATAGGGAGTTAAACTTGATATGCTTTCCTTTTTCTTCATTCTACTTATCCCACAAAAGGACCAGGTCACCAACTTCAAATTGTCTATCTTGAGCCTTCTTATCAAATATCTTCTTCACTTTCTTTTGATGATTAGTCAACTAGTTAGCAACTTAAGTATGAACCTCTTACGATTTAGTGAGAAACATAATCCTCTTATCAAGTGAATCTTGATAAGTGGCATCTTGAATAGATTTAGACAATTGCAAAGCAGGAAAATCTATGGTGATTAGTATCTCAACATTTGTTCCATATAATAGCTAAAAACATGACATACCAATGACTTTCTTTGGATTAATCATGTTAGCCCATAATGCATCAAATAGCTTCTTGTGTCAGGTTCATTCATTATTATCCACCAGCTTGCGAATGATGGTCATCAAGTTCTTGTTACTTGATTCAACTTGACCATTTCACTAAGGATAATGATTTGAAGTATGAACTAGGTCTATTATATATGAGGAATAGAAATCAATTAGTTCCAATGAAGATAATTTAGCTAAATTATTAGTGACTATCTTGTGAGGAACACCAAAACTCACTATAATGTTTTCCTTGATGAAATCACATACTACTTCCAAAGTGGCATGCTTGATAGGAATGGATTCTACCCATTTACTAAAGTAATTAGTTGTAATGAAAACATAGTAATGTCTAGCACTTGAATAAGGATTCAATATGCCAATAAATTTCATGCCCTACTACTAGAATGATTTAGTGATTATAACTAGTTTTAATGGCAATGCTGGCAACTTTACACATCCCACAAAGTGTTGACATGATTGACACTTAACAACCCAATCAGAAGTGTTTTGGAAAAGGGTAGGTGAAAATTACCTTGTTCATAAGATTTTATGTGTTATGACTCATGCTGAGAAGTGGCCTCCCCATGCTTTATCTTGAAATTGCTCTAGAAGTTTCTATTGTTGTTTTTTGTCCACACAGTGAATTAAAACACCATCAATTCCTCTTTTGTAAAAACCATTATCCTAATAGACATAATCCTTTAACTTTAGCTTGATGGTACACTTTTCCTTATGTGTCAAATCAGCTAGATATTCTCCATAATTTATCAAGTAATCTTTTTGTACCATTCATCCACAAGATTAACAAAACACACCTTAAGAAAATATTCATCTGATTTAGCTTGAAGTGAAGGTGCCATTGTATATGTGTCATCAATATTTCTCTCTATCATCAATTAACACAATCCTCTTCCTCTTATTAGCTTCATTGGTTTGATATCAAGATCAAACTCTTACACCTTAGCTACCTATATGCCTCTCAGTAATCATAGTTTCTGTTATGTTAGAATTGATTTGACTATAGTGTTAGGTACATAGACTTTAGTATGTGAAGATAAAATGTAGTACCTAAAAACTTTGGACACTTTGACTATAGTAAAGGCATATTTCTCCATCTTGAATACTTTAGTTTTGATCTTTTCAATGGTCAACTCATGAAATCTATTGGGGATTCAATACCCTCATCATTCTTTTGTAAAAGTATGGCTAACATAGTGTCCTTAAAAAAATAATAATAATAATGAATTCCTTACTAAAATCTGTGAAACCACACTAGGGCTTCAGCTATGGTTGTTTTGATCCTTACTAATGCCAAATTACCTTTAGCATTCCATTTAAAGTCTTGCTTCTTTTTCATCATATCAGAGATGTGATGAGTCAACTTAACAAAGTTAGGAATGAATATTCTAAGGAAATTGACATTACCAAAGAATGAATGTACTCCTTTCTTAGACGTAGGCATAGGTAAACTCCAAATAGCTTTGACTTATTTTGGATCAATTTTTGTTCCCTCCTTTGAGACTATGTGACCAAGAAGTTTTTCTTCAATCAAGGCAAATATCATTTTTTGGGATTCAAAGAAATCCCATGATTCTTGCACTAGATGAGAACTTCTTCTAAGTCAGTCATATGATTACCTCTTTGCTTGGAGAATAATGTTAGGTCATCAAGATATACCAAAATACTCTTGTTCTTAAGATGTGAAAATGTCAGATCTATTACTCATTGAAAATTTTCTTAAGCATTGAAAAGCCCAAAAGGAATCTTTTAATAGGCAAATGTCCCCTTGGCATTGTGAAATCAATCTTGTATTGGTCTTCTTCAGCCACTTTTATCTTATTATACCCTAAAAATCAATCTAACATGGATATCATCTGTAAACCTATAACCACTTACAAGGTTTGATCCATAATGGGCAATGGATAATTATCTTTCAAAGAGGCTTGATTCAGATTGAGGAAATCAACACATAAGCATATTTCTCCATTTGTCTTTCTCATCAAGATGATATTTACTAACCATTATGAATGGTGGATGGGATAGATGATATTTACATTAAGTATTTTTTATATTTTATCATAAATAATACCTAAGATAGTCAGGTTATGATGACAAAACTTTTTATTGAAGGCTTTTGCTTCTAGCTAAAGTGGAATATAGTGTTGTACCTCATCTGGCTAGAAGGGATTCAGGTTTTTGTAGGAACAAGCAAAAAAATTAATATATCTTTTGATAATCTCAATAAATTATTCTTTTTATTTTTGAGAACAAAATTTTCCAATGTTGACTATCATGGGTTCTTCTTCACTGCCCATATTAATTTGTTGTACTTCTAGAGAGGAACTATCTCCATATTTTTTCTTTTTCTTTAAAAATTGATCATATTTATCAAAGATTTCTTATAAATAAACTAATCCTTTAGGGATTTTATTTCCCTTAAATTTAATTATATCTTGACTATTAGTAAGCTTAGGATCAGTGATACATGTTTGGCATAGAAATAAACTACTTCCTACAAAGTATAGTTCCTTAGTTATCTTGCTACCCAAGGAATGTAGCTATTTGTTTATCATCATTGAAAACTTGCCATTGGTCAACATTATCTAGAACCTTTGGATGGTAAACCATCTCTAATTTATAGTTACCTTCTCAAAAAAGTGTATATTGTTGATCTGGCCTAAGTAGAGATATAATAACTATAAGAGAATCAGCTCTAGAATTTTGATCTCAAGGAACTGAGTTGATTGATAAAGCTATAAAATTGAGTGTTACACTCAAAAATTGATCATGGTAGTGTCTTATCTTATCTTTATTCACTTTATATTGGCCACATATTTATCTTACTATTAACTCAAAATCACCTTGTTATTTTATAAGTCTTACTCCTTTTTCCTTTGTTTGTTCAAGTCCTAATAAAAGTGCCTCATACTCTATTATATTGTTAGTATTTTCAAACATGATTTTATAAGAGTAAGGAAACATTTTACCATCAGGTGATATCAATACCACCCCAATACTTTATTCAAGAAAACTATAGCTACCATCAAATTCTAAATTCCATATCTTGTCTTCTTCATCTTATACTTCCTCTAGTTCTTGTATCTCCTTACCCAATTCAAGGTAGAAAACTCCATGGTCAGATTATTCAAAAAGAATCTGTGACCTTGGATCATCAAACTTAGAAACTGTGTACTTGGACTTATTTTTAGACTTAAATTTTTTATTTACTCCTTTGATTAGAATGTGAGCACATGACCAATCCATCCTGACTTCTCCACCCAAATCCTTTCATAATTTTCTACTTAGTAACATATTGTAAGAGACTGGTATATTCATAACCAGAATTGTCATTTTGAGTCTTTTATTTGAGAAAGCTATCACGATAGCTTGGGCATCTTTAATTTATCCAATCAGGGGAACTTATCTCTTTATTGAGTAATATTTTCCTATTGTCTTGTCAAATTGAGGCCAAGGACATCAACTACTTTAGCTGGCATAACATTATCTGAGGTTCCAGAGTCTAGGATATAGTTGTTTAACTTAAACCCATTGATCAAGAGAGAGACATAGAATAGATCTATCATTTTAGATGTGGAAGTAGACATGGGATAAGTAGCTTAAAAATTATTCTGATAAGAGACTTGTTTAGGAGTAGACAAGATACATTTAGAGGAATTGGTTGTATTGTTTGACCCTTTAATTTGAACATACTTGACTAGTCTATTCAACTGATCTAGATAAGACCTCAAGTATTTAGCTTCTAACATTTAAATTTTGGTTTTCTTTGTGTGATAAATTATGTCAAAAGAGGGGATGGATGTGATAGAGTAGGATTAGTTTTAGAAGTATGAGTTATCAGTTTATGATTTTGTGAAGAAGAAACTACATACTTATCTTTTGGAGCTAGAAAAGAGAGTAGAGGACTACCTCTTTTAAGAATGCTTACATCTGATCTAGGATCTCATTTCTCTTATTCTTTGGAAGGATTTTCACTAGATTATTGAGTTTGTGACCTTGTAAACACTATAAAAGAGTGACTATGATCTTCTTTAAATGCTTCTTCATAGTCACTTTTTGATTGATATTCAAGATAGTCTATGTTGGAGTCACCAATGAGATCTATAAAGTCATCTTCATCGATAAGACTTTGATGAGTATCACCAATCATCTGATCTTTTTCATTCATCTCTACATGATTTTTGGGAGCATCTTCAATTATCAATCTTTGTATAGGACCAATAATGAATTTATTGTTCTAATTATTAAAATTCTATGTAGGTGCATTCTTAATAGGAGCTACATGAGTACCTTGATCAATTTGCCTTTTAACTTGTAGCAAGTGATTATCCAAATTTTTTAATATGGGATCAGTAGTATATGATGTGCTTGAAGTATAAGAATCACCCTTAGAAGTTTTTTTCTTGATATTTACAACCATTATCAATTCATTTTAAACTTCTATAGCAAGATTTTGAGTTGATGCTAAATTAGCTAGATGTTTTCGATGTAGTTGATAGTTGACCTCTAGTAAATAGGAATTAATGAAGAAACATTTTTCATTATCTCCAATGGGAAAATTAATTTGAGGGATTTTATAAAGTATCTGCTAAAATTGGCAATGAAATCCTACGTGTGTTCATGTGGTTCTTTTTTGAGCTAAGTCAGTTGGGTGAGTATTATATGTGAATATTTTAAAGTTTTGAATCTTATTTCAAAATTATCCTACATAGTATCCCAACTAACTATTATTCTAGGATCAAAATGGTAAAACCATTCTATAACTAAGTCATACAAGGTCTCAGTGAAGAGTCTGACTAAGACATCTTCGTGCTCAATGAAGAAAGCATCCAAGTGCTTGTCTGGATTTTTTTTCCATCACCCATGAATTTTGGAAAATTCTTTCTTGACCCTTTTGACAAGTCATGGAGGAGGAGTCAAATTTAGAGGACCAATCGCTACCCTATAAGGGACGAGAAGTGGTAATGCCATTATCTTAGGAATAAAAAACTGAGGGTTTACAGGTTGAATTATTCTCAAAGAATTATATTATAGCTGATTCACAAGGGTTTGCGCTTGTCTCAAAAGTGAGAGACTATCTCTTCTTGTTTTGGCATGGATAGGAAAGATGAAATTGAACCGCTCTTACAATTCAAATAAATCATCGATTTTGTCTTGAGTTCTCCTTGCTCTAGTAAAAGGTCAATTTTCTAGATTGAAACACAAACGCTTTGCTAAGGATTTGATTTGGGATTAATTTAGTGTTACAAGCACATACTCAAAAAATAATTATTTGGCATGCATCAACTTAAAACAAACAAGGCATTTGTTTGACATGCAGGATGCAAGGAAAGTAAAGCAATTATTTATGACCAATAAAGTAACTCAAGTAAAGTGAAGTAATTACTTAGCAAGTAAAGTTATCTTTAGTAAAACATGCATTTTCAAATCACAATTATTCCTTATATTTTGCATGAAGCTTCTTACATGGTAGTTTGGAAAACATGCAAATTTGGAAAATGAAAAATTAATAGCACCTATCTTGACTTGTGTGAGCAAACTAATTTTAGTTCTGGGAGTTAAGTTCATTTCCTCAATGGAGTCACCAGAAACTAGTGGCTAGATATTTTGTAGGCTAACAAAAGTACCTAGGCAATCATGGGATTAAATCCCCTTCATTCAATGGTGAAGCTCATATATGTTTATCTCTATTTACTTTTAATTATTCATAGCTCTCAGTTATTCATAGATTATGCAGATTATGTGCAAGTTATCTTATTTTTGGGGTATTAATTTAATCATAGAGTTCATGAACCATAACAAGGTAATTTTTTAGTAAGTAGGCAACTATTTCGTAGAATGTGTCAAGAGATTTTTGGAAATTAAGAATGGAAAACTAGAACATGCAAGAAAAAAGAAGTTATACTTCACAATAAGAAATTTTATATATCTTATTGAATATGTACAAGTAAATAAACATCCAAAAGATGATAATATTTTCATCAAATGACTAAGAAAGAGTGTAATTCACATTAAAATTTAAATATAACATAAATTTTACCATTTTAATCTTCAAAAATCCACCAAATGATCTCCTGAGATGCAAAGTTCTATAGAAAACAACTTCTTTCTCATTCAGTTTGAACCAATTTCATACAACATAAAAACTCAAAAATCTAAACACAAAGTTTTAGATTGCTTAAACTCACTTGCTTTAATTATAGTTTCTATCCAAAATTTACCATCCTTAGGCATGTAGGCCTGAACTTATATTTATACAAAAATAGATGTCAAAATAAAATAAGAGACAACTCTTTCAAAACCCATGTATTGCATTAAAAACTCAAAACCATTGAAAGGCATCTTCCTCAAATTTATCTTATGTGGCATGTAACAACTAGTGACATGTACACTTCTTGGTCTCATTATTTGGATTGAACACAACTACTTTGCATGCTTGGAAGCATTCATTCAAGTAATTTGACTTTACAAAATGACTTCAAGTAATGGTGTTTAGCTAATTTACTTGAATCTTATAATTTTACAAAGTAATATACTTTGAAAAGTAACTCTAATAAATAAATTTACTTAAATTAATTACTCATAACAAAGTTACTTTACAAATAGAATGAAATAAATGGAAAGAAGAAAGAATATATTGTCAAGAAGAAGAGTAACAATAATTATTCCACATCGTGGACTTCAGATCTGCATTTTTATCTATATTTGATATGTTGAAACATCATGAAGTGTGTTGTTGCATCATCTAGTTTATCAAGTGATTACCTTTCAATCTCAAATCTCAGCATTTCTCTTTCCAACCTCCTATTATGAGTTTTCATCTTTTTAATTCTTGGTTCAAGCCTCTTGATTTCATGTTGACATTTGATTAACTTCTTTATAGATTTAGTTGTGAAAGGAATTGTGGCATTTTCCATTAATTGCTTGAACTACTAATATAACTATTCAGATGTCCTTGGATTTTTGTTAGACTAAATGTTAATGAGACCAAAGAGACAATCTTCTAGATTCACCTTTTCATTGCAATCTTCTTCTTATAAAGTCTTCATTTTTTCACACATTACCTCAGGAATATGCATGGGTAACTTTGGGTTTCTCTTAACTAGTAACTTGGGTTCAAGATTTCAAGTAAATAGTGAGTCATGAGGCATCTACATTTCTTAAAGGTAGCTAATTTGAGTTTATTAGGATAAGTAACTTGGATTAGACAACCTATGTAAATAACTAGTAGTGAGGAGTCTGAGTTTCACTAGGGTATTTTAAAAGGTTTATCAAGGCTTGTGAATTCAGATTTATTAGGGAAAGTAACTATGTTTGGAAAACCTGAAGTAAAATAAATAATAAATCACAACCCTAGGAAGGTAGGGTGCTTTGGAGTTTCAGGTTTCTTGGGGCAAGTAACTCGGATTTGAGAGTCTGAGAAAGTAGTTGTGGGAAACCTGAGTGGGCAATGCTAGGTTATCCGCTAAGTTTTCTATGAGAATATTTAACCTTTTAGGATTTTTTGTGTGTTTTTGCATGCTTAGGATATACAAGAATTTTTAAATGGTTTTTACAACATCTAAACAAGTAAAATTTGGCAAACAAAATCAAGCAAAATAAACATAGACAATAATACCTCCATGGTAGCAAGTGGAAACTTACCAGAGAGAAATGAAAAGAAAACGCTTAAGATGAAGCCATGATAACTAAAAATAAATGATCTACATAACTCAAGCATAAATGGGTCAAGATGGGTTTGATAAAAAATTGCTCTAGAGGCTCAGATAGTGTAGCTTGAGGTTCATAGGGGTGATAGCTTGGTCAAACAACTCGAATGCCAGATGGGAAATGAGGTAGAATTCCTTGATAATTATATTTATTAATGTATTAATGACAATTTAGAGACACATGGGAATGATCCACGTAAGCCCTTGGATTTTTTTGAGTTTTACTAACTACTTTACTTAATTTGGCATTAGAAGTTAAGCAGCTTCATAAACCTGACTTGATATTGACTAGTGAGTACTTCAGGTTCATAAACATTCATTAATTTTACTTGAGGCTTTGGGGAAGTGAAGTTATTTTGAAAAATTGGTTTAATTTAGGTAATGTTTTATGGGTTTGTGAGACTACTTTACTTAACTTTTGATGAGAAGTAAAGTTGTTTGATAATTCTAGTTTGAACTAAGTAGTACAACTTAGACTTGCAGGACAACTTTACTTTTTGTTTAATAAGTTAAGTAATTTGGGGAACCTAAGTTGGCTTGGAAATGATCTCATATACTTGGATTTTTGATCTTTTATGAAATATGAGTAAATGGGTTTTTTAGTGATGGCCTTAGGTAGATGTTTTCAACCTTCTGGAGTAATTTGAAGTAATTGGGAATGAAAGCAACCATAATAAAAAAAACTAAAGATAGTCATATTCAAAAGACTAGTTTTAATAAGAATAAATAATTCACAAAATATAAAAGAAAAAAATTAATAGGGGTATCCCAAAATTCCATGTGTGAAATTTTGAATGACATCAAGAACCAATCATATGTTGAGTCCATCAATTTAAATGGGAAAATCCTGCATGCCACATTCTTGTGTTATACATTCAAGATCATTAGGGTAGTTTTATAAGAAGTTATGTGTTCTTAAGTAGTTCATCCTACATCATGAGTGAAATGGGGAAGATATATCTTGAGGTTTCGAGTTAAATCATGGACAACTCTTGAGATGTTAATGGTAGAACCAGCCAACCAGGCCATCCTGGGTTGTAAATTTAGAAGAGGTTATGGGGACAAGATAGTTTGAATCATGGTATGTCTAAATTTGTTGAGCCTCGGTTATTTATGTAAAATTAGGGGAAACCCACCAATATTCCATGACAATACCTAGCCCTAGTGATAGGCAAACTAGTCTCTAATATGCTTCATAATCAAACAATAATTAGTACATTATTATCAATAAGTACAATTTCAAATAAGATAGCACTCAATACAAAAACTCTTATTACTTATCTTTAATTAAAAAATTAATATTTTGGGCCTTTTGATAATTATCCTTAAAATAAAAGGCCATCCTTTTAGTTTCAATTTTTGTTCTAGCCAAAATCCAGTTCTAAAATACCTATGAGATTAGGTATTCTCAAAGAAGAGAATGGGAAAAATGATGGACTTTCATCCTCCATTTTAAGACTAATTTGGGATCAACCCAAATAATATCTATGGGTATTTTAATTTGCTATGGAGTCTATGTGAAATAATCTCCAAGAGATATAGTACCACCACCAAAAGCTCAATATGAAATTCTTAGATAAAGGTCTAGTTTCCTAGAGTTTTTATTGATGTGTATACATTATATTCCTTTACTTTTTAAATATAATGGAAAGGATAGTTTAATCTTTAAAAATAAACATGAAAATAGAGGGGAGAGTAATGCAAGAAAGAGTGTCTCTAAATTTAAAATTAAATCAACATCTTAATCATTATACCAAGTGCCCTTACCACATTTATACCACTATGTAATAAGTTTCACCATAAGTTCTACCTCCAATAATACATAATGGGAAGAGTCTACGGAAAGAGGGAATAATGCCTCAACTATGAACCCTAACTAATTATCAATACTAAAATTTATAGTAAATCACACATGAACCTCCAAGAGAATTACTAGACTAGCACACAAATTATCAATAATGTGAGAAAACAAATGAAAGAGCTCACAAAGATATTATAATATATGAGCACATTATAACCTTAGAAAACATTTAATAGAAAGGTATTAGTTTGATTAATCTAACATTAAAAATCATTCAGAATGGAGATGAAATATAATTTGAAACAAAGAATAAGCATTTTTTGGAAAGCTAATATTTCATTCATTAAAATACAAGTGATGTTACAACATTATTGATCATGACTAACTTTCACAGTTTAAAGGGGTAAAAGAGAAAGTAGGTGAAATCCTAGCTTAAATCTGACAGCACTTTCGAGCAAAAATTTTTTGACCCTTCATTTACAATACGGCTATACTTATATAGATAAGGATGGGATTCACCAATAAATAGTGTGATATTCCCATCCTGGGCCATGATGGCCAAGCCTAGTATTTAAAAATATATAATTCAAAAAATAAGGTAAAATCCTCCTAAGCCCTCCCCAAAAATATCCATGTAGGACCACTCAAATCATACATAGTGGTGACCGTGAGGAGCTAGCTCCTAATTGCTTTGACTTTATATTCTTGGCTTATAGCATGGATACCATGAGGTTGAACTATCAATCCATCTTATCAAGGTTCATCAGGGTTTATCTAAATATTATCTTGGCTTGGGTCACTAGTATCTAGTACACCTATAAGGGAGCCTCCATCGATACCTAGACCTTAGATACCAAGATGATACTACATGGTGGTGACCATGAGGAGCCAACTCCTAATTACTTTGACCTTGCATCTTTGTCTTCTAACATGGATACCATGAGGTTGAACTATAAATGCATCTTATCAAGGTTCATCAGGGTTTATCTAAATATTATCTTGGTTTGGGTCACCAGTCTCTAGTACACCTAGAAGGGAGCATCCATTGATACCTAAACCTTAGATACCAATATGATACTCACTATGGAATGCATTAAAATCTCAATAACTATGTGGGAACCTTCCTTATTTTCCTTAGTGAACTTCTTCATCATGATCTAGACAAAGAGACCCTAGTGGACTCTAAATTCTCCCTTGTCTAGCAAGGTGTCATCTAGGTGGAACAACATAGAGATACCGACTTCCTTGAAGTATGCCAATATGTTTTCCTACCATCTTCAAAGTGTCCTAACATGATTAAAGATATATTCAACCACTCCATAGTAATTTTCATGTTCCCAACATACATTTGATATAATCCCAAGTATGAGGTGGTCATTAATTTTAAATTAGGTAACATGCCCTTATTGACTATCACCAAGAACTTCCTATATTTCTCATTAATTTCCATGATCCTATCTAGATAATCCTAAGTTCATTAGATGAAAACTTTGGTATCCACCATAGTTTCCACCACCTTCCCCAGAATTGAGAATAGTAGTAAAAGTATGTCTTTGACCTACCCAATTAACCCAATGGGTAAGGAGATATTTACCTAAGACTCTAGGGTTTGGACTTGATTCTGCATATCCTCAAAAATCTAATCTAAAATTTCATAATTTACCTAGAGAATGGAAAGTGGTTTGTAGTTACCTTTTCCTCCCTAGTGGAGGTCCTCAATTTGGTAAGGGATAACAAGTCCTACTATGTCTATCTGACCATTGGATTTCCATCTTGGATGAATTTATGCATGAGGATCCTCTTCATTTTCCCCATGGCATAGTCCAAATTCCACTACATGTCTAGGTCACGTTGGATTGTTAGCTCTGGCACTAGTGACATTGGGACCATCCCCTAGTTTTTGGGAGGTGTTGGAGGAGTGGTAGATATGGTGGTGATGAGAAGAGGATAAGGTGGAGGGAAGATAGAGGAAGTGTAAGGTCTAAATGATGAAATCATTGGAGGAGGAGGGTGCATGGGAGTGAAGGGAAGAAATATGAAGGTGGAGACCCAAAAGAACAACTATGCCCACCACTAATCTTGGGTCATGCCTACCTGAGGGGAAATCACTCCCAGTAGAGGGGTATTCATCACAATTAAAGAGATTATCTAGTTGAAACCAAATCCCTAAGTGTTTGGGGTGATGGAAAGAAGGGGATGGGGAGCAATACACAGATTTATCATGTTTAGTTTTTGGGAACCATAAAGGGTGGTATACAAGGTTAGGATAGGGTAGAAGGTATCTTGACTAAAACCTAAGGGTGAACACCTTCTAATTCTTCTTGGCTCTTTTACCCAGGTCAACCTTAGGTGTTGTGTTATAATGACTCATATAGATAGTATGATCCAAAAGAGTTAACTATGGAGGTTGTTAGATTACCAAAGGAGGTTCCAAGATGGTTCCAACCACTTGACATGTCCTCATAGAGATTATATGTATGCTTACCAAGGGAGGTATACCTATAAGTACCTAGACTTGAGGCATACCCAATGGAGATACTAGGGAGGTTCCAAGTTAGGGAATGGATGGGGTATATGGAAATGAAGAAGTGAGGATGCTTGGTAAGATTGAGGATAGGGGAACCTAGGTGAACAATGGAGGGGGTGAAATAGGGAAGAGAGGAAGAACCACTTTAGTAGCTTAAAAAAGGGGTATAGAAGTGAGTGGCATAATAAGAGGGAAATAGAAAGTGGTGGGAGTGAGGGGAGGAATCTATAAAGTAGTGGGAGTGATAGGAGGACCCTGCATTGGTATTTCCTTAGAGCCTCACTCTAGTCTTACCTCTAAACTACTACTAACATCAAACCTTAGAGTCTATGTGGCCTAGGGATAATATATCATTGGTTAATCTGCCTATGCATGAGTTTCCTAATGTTGAGTTATGTGGGTCTAGTTTGGCTAGGGTTGAATTGTATGATCTATTAGAAGAGGAGGAGGTGGAGGTGGGACATGAGGAGTAGGTGTTGTTGGAGGAGGAGGAGGAGGTAGAGTTGGGGCATTAGGATCATGTGCTCATAAAGGAGAAGATATTGAAATACCTTATATAATCCTTTTGTAAATCATGATAGGAGCTAGGGTGATATCTTTCATAAAACAAGCAGGTATATAAGGGACCATAGTATGACCTAGACTAGACCTTTACCTTCTTGTTCATACATGTCATGATTTGGGCCAGCACCTCCTGGTCATCTATAGTGTTTCAATATAGATCATCATTATCCTCTAATTGGTGACCATAATTGATGTTTAAATGAGTTGAATAGCTCATCAAATGATTATTGATCATCCCTTCTAGTTTCCAATGTCATATTTCAACTCTTTTTAGAGCAAAGGAATCTTACCTTGTCACCATTTTTTAGAGAGGAGGGAAAGCCTTGTATATATGGTATTGAATGGTAATTGGGAGAGGTTGGCATGCCTTCTACTTGTGCCTAATGCAAAATTATAAAACACCCTCCACCAATTGGTATGCAATCTCATGTTCTACCAAGAGATTTAAAATGAAGTATGGTACGTGAATGGGATGCTTGAGAACTCTCATGACTCAAATCATTATGTCCACTTAGAAGTACCAATAGTTAATAATAAATACAAGAGAGACCTTGATTTTTAATAATAAACATGGTATTGGGATCTCGTTGATCATGTTGGACACCATTGGGTAGAAAAACTCATTGATATTTGGAATATGGTTCATCTATTGGTGGCCATATAGCTTTTAAAAGACTACATGAACCATCTAGCCCCTTGGAACCCACACAAGAAAAGTAGATGGCTTGAATGTGAGTGTCTTATAGACTACATCTATGAGATATCTCATCATATAAAAGTTCCCACCTACTCGTGCATCTATTATGGCATTGACCAACTTGAAGTTGAACATCCCTCCCATGTTTAGGACCTTAGAGTTAGTGAGAATCATGTGTAGCAAGGGTACCCCTAATTCATTAACATCTAGGTAGTATGGGCCTGAAAAATTGGTTTAGTAAAATCATACCTACTTAGACCTCCTCTCAAAAAGTGAAAATTATATAGGCATTGATGTCTTCCTTGCTCACCCACTTGGCATCTAGATTTTTATCCTAGTCCTTCAAAATCTCATAAATTTAAAAAGTGTCGGCCCATGTCTACACTACCACTACATCATATGAGAAGGTGAAATCTGGGAGAGAGTAATATTTTTTGTATGCAATCCCAAAGATGTCATCAATCTAGTGCTGGGAGTTGGTTGAGCAAACCCAATCTTAGATGCCATCTTATACTCACCTAGTAGTGAGGAGTAGGTTTTAGAACAAGTTGGCGTAGAGGAACATTTTATATTTGGTCATGGACTTATGAATACCAAACTTCTTATAATCCTATAGGGTGTCTTAAAACTTAGTTTGATCATCATTATTAGATCTTGAGTCCATGGGTACCTAGTTAATAAAATTGAACACCTCATTATAATGCTTAAATTAAGTCAAACCTTCTATGAATAAGGTATCTCTATACTCATGTTTGGATTTGGGGTTTGAGGAGAATGCATCCATTATAACAAGATGGAGGCTAGTAGAAAAATATTGAGCGTAAGGGAAAACATAGGGGTATGTGACTAGAATGGAAAGCAAGGAATTAATTTTCTTCTGAGGGTATAAAGTGATAACCATTAGTGATTCTTATCTGGGATATTTATAAAATCATACACTCATTTTCTTACATTAATGGCATTTCATGGCTTACTTATTGTGTACTCAAATTTGGGATGGTGCCCTGATCTCCTCTCTTTATTTCCCAATCCATAGTTAAAGTCAGAGCTCATGATCTTATTCTACCTACCACATCTATCAAGGGTGACATGATGTTTTTAAAATCATCCAATCAGGCACATATTCCTATTTTTTTATGCTTAGAGCATGGTAGGCACATAGTCACATCTCTTTGAGGTCTCATAGGAAGCTCCTACCTTAAGACATGTGTCATCTGCCTATTAGTTTTCATGTCAATAGTTGACACCTAAGCATATCCTTGTACTTCATTTTCATATCCTTATGAGGGATGAGATGTAATTTAAGGACATGTGCTATCCTTTAATTAGTTCTTAGGATCCACCTATACTTCATTCTACCCATCTTGGGGCCTTATGGGGCCACTTATTCATATGTTTGGTTGTGTTACATGGCATGCTCTAACTTGGCTAGGTTTCCTCAAGATATAACATCTCTAATAGGACTAATATATTGGCTAATCTAACATTTTAATATGTGGCATATTTTAATTGGGTCAGGCTACATTGGGCTCTAACATCTCTGATAGGACCAGGAGACTAGTTGCTATAAAATCATGCTATGTGGCATGCTTTTACTAGGTTAGGATTCCTTAGGATCTGACATCTCTAACAAGACTTAGACACTAGCCACTCTAACATCATTCTACATGGCATGCTCTAACTGATTTGGACTCCCTCATTATCTAACATCTTTGATAACCACCATGTGGCACTTATCTAGTGCCCCATTTATTCCTATGAAACCTACAAAATGAACTGAGTGAAAGTGAAAATAAGTGCAACCAATTAATAACTTATTCAAATTCTAGATAGGCTTCAAATTTTTATGTAGGACATTAGGCCTACTACTTTAGGAAAGTATCAAGACTTCGAAAACCTATGTTGAGATCCAACCTACAAGATTAGTGCTCTATGTCTTCGAAACAAGAAATACTATATTAGTCATAAAGTAGAAGAGGTTTGTCATTGTTCTCTCCATAGACTTTTGAGGTTCACAAATTGGCTCAATTAGTCATTATAAATATTTCATGTTTGGGAAACTCAAGGTGACATAAGATTTTTAAGAACCTGGTTTAGTTGAATCCGATAAGAAAGAAAGAATGGATCAGGAGGTTTGGTTTTGATGTTTCTAAAGAGGTGTCCCCCATTTATATGAAAAGGGGGCATGTTGGCAAAAATAGATATATCAATGAGAAATGTGATGAATAGTTGATATAGAAATGAGCATATATAAACTAAGTAATAACTACACATAAGGTACATGATATGTATCATGGCAACACAAATAAGAATAAGAGTGTGCAATATCTATCATGACACAACAAACTTGGTAGACAATTCTATATTTATCCACACATAATCAATAGAGTGACACGTGATGTCGTGACCATGATGCACATAATAAATCATGTAGTAGCACTCAACCTTTCACAAAACAAAAACCATGCATAATGGACAATCAAATGTCACACAAAATAAAATTCAAACATAATGTACAATCAAATGTCACATTAAATTAGAGTCAAACATAATGGAAAATTAAATGTCACACAAAATTAGAGTCAAATATAAGTACAATCAAATGTCACATAAAATTAGATTCAAACACAAATAGATAAAGAGTCTAATAATGTAAGAAACAAGCAAGCATCACATCATGTAACACACAACAACATCAATCATGCATAGAAAAAGCAAGGCTAATATATATAATCAATGTGTATCATTATTTCATATAGAAATTATAATATCTAATGAAATAAAAATATAAACAGTATGAATCAAAATAAGTCATGTATAATAAATGTAAAGTAGCTTAATATGATAAATGTAAATAGTCATAGAATGATAAAACATGTGTAAATTAGCAATATTCCCAATAATAGCATGCCCCACATGTAGGATGGTATCTCCTATGAATAGGAATTCCCCATATGTGTATGTCTATGTCATATGAAACATGTATCTCATGCACCTCACTCATGTAAACTTTGAAATGCATGTGTATATAAAAACTAGATATATAATGTACTATATATGATCAATCATAAATAAATCATGTAAAGAATCAAAACATTTCATGCATAGGTCCTAATTTATTTAATGTATATTTTTTTTTGGTATCTTTTCAATGTAGGACTTGTTGTCTGAAAAAAGTGTATGACACTTCAATGCATATGCCACTGTCAATAGTATAGTGGGACAAAGTCCCTCTTTTGTTTGTAGGAAAAGCTACCTTTATTCAAAATAAAATAAAATCACAAACCTATAATATTCACAAATACACATACTAAATTCTTTTGGGGGGTTTCATGTATATGAGAAAGGAAGTATGAAAAAGAGATTGAATTTGAGAGACTAAAGAATAAACTCTAAAATGAGAGAAGAAATAATGAAAATAAGTGAAAAAATGCAGATTTGACTTCTCTATTACATTCTTAATTAAAAATAAAATAACCATCAACTGATAATTTAGATAGGAAAGAATAAATAAAATAATACTATAAATAAATGAATAGAAGAACATCCATACACAACTAAATACAATTTCAAAGTCCTGTAATAACTTACCTTTATTGATTTATTAGAAAAAGCAAAAAGTTCTTTTCTTTTTTTCCTTTAAAATTTCTCTTCTTGAAAAAGTTAAAAATATTGACAACCTTTTGAAAGGCATGTAAGCCTTCTAATTATAGGAAATCTTAACCCTAGATTCTAGGAAACAAACTCGAAAAATAGAATTCACTTGCACATTTTAGGGTGTGTGTTGACTCATTAAAAATGAATACAAAAATACAAAATCTTATAAACTAAAATGTAGCTCTCAACCTATGAATAAGTTCATGACACAAAACACTTTCAAGTTACAAATCAGGGTGTCTTCTCTAGCACTATTTTTGATAGGGTTAATCAAAGTCTTCACATAATCATGCAGAAATATGGAAGCATGCATAGAGATAATAGAGATACACATAAAAAATATTTTCAAATACACTCTAATATTGTTTCTTCATATTATAATATAAAATCATATGGGAATATAATGTTTATATAGGAAAACTATTTCCTATAATTATGGAGATTATCTCTCCATCAAACTCTCATTGTATCCCTATGAATATACAAATAAACTATATTCGTAATATTATTGTAAAAATATTATGACTACCTAAATATGATTAACAAACTAATTCACCCATATTATATTTACCTCTTGGTAAATACTCAAACTCACATACAATAATAATGTTACTAGATATTAATCTGTAACATTCACCCCCTTAACATTATTATCCCTAGTCACACCCCCTTAGTCTAAACATTAGAAGAATATTATCCTATACTACATCTAAATATATGACTGTGATTTTTCCAAGGATCACAAACCTAAAAAATGGTTTGTACATGGCTAACCAGAAACTAATGATGGTTTTTCCCATGGCTTACCAACAACCAATGATGGTTGATCCCATGGCTAACCACCAACCAAGTGGTTTTGTTGGTTTACAACAAACCATGTCATGCATGCAAGTATATATTTAATTTCCATCATTTTATAACTTAGAGGGATTACAAAATGAAATAGTTCTTACTCGAACAGGAATTGAACTTCTATTCTTATTTAGCTACCACAAAGTAAGAAAGCAAAAACACTACACACAACTAAAAAAAAGTCACCATATCATTGGTGTGGCCCCATCATTGGTGACTAATGAGAGGTCATTGAAATACCTCCAACTACACGTGATTCCATCCTCCATTTGTTGAAGTTTCTTATTCAGCTGTTGAAGAGTTATTCTTTAAGTGTTGTATGTATTGTCTTATTTCCAAGCATTGGTGTTCTATCAGTCAAGCATTTTTAGGTTCAGTATCAGCCTCATATCCATTGTCAAGTTTTTTTCATATTTTATTATCTTAGAATTGCATAAATTGGATGTCGTGTTCAAGTGATAATGCATCCTTATGCTTTTGAACATTTTTTGACATTTTGACAAAATGATTTGACACATAAAATGAATCTTGACTCATTTTTCAATTTTTTGACTCAAAATTGACACTTGACTTAATAGATTGACATTTTTGAATTTTTTAATTTTGTACATAAAAAAGTAAACTAAAATACATGACTAATATAATATTTGTGGACCATATCACAATAACTATATAAACTATAAATACAGATATATATGTCAACTAAAAAATGGAATAAGACAACCCTATGACAAACCAAATATTATAACTTGACAAAATGACACTTCATTACCTAGTAACCTTTAATATTTATTATCATACCTTAAATTAAATGACACCAAATAACTAATGAGACATGAAATTAAAAATCAAATTCTAAAAAACTTAATTTTGACCCAAAAAAATATATATATACATCTAAACTCAATATATACCTAAGATGCACATTATATCCCGTGTCAGGCCGAGTATGCAGTAGTCAGGTTTAACCAAGCATGTAGGAGTATGAGGCTATGAATAATGTATAATTTGAATGGAATCCAAATTTGTGTTTCATACCAATTAATATGGATCTTACATGTCATGGAGAATTATAAGCTAGACATTGACAGAAATAAAATTTGGTCGAGTGATGTTTGATGCAATCCCTAATCCTTCTCACCAAATTATCTCATTTTGAAGGAGATAGTTAGGATCCACAAATACCAAATATAGGTCCTATGGAGCTTAGTGTATATTTTTGATAAGGGCAACTCCAATGTGGATTGATTAAAATGAATCTAAGATGGGTTACAATCCAATATATATCAATGAAGCAACTCACCAAATAAATTTAAACATCTTCTTCTCAAGCAGATCATAATCTAAACATGTTGGTATAAGATCACTATGTTAAAAATACCATGTAAAAATAATTTTGAATTTTGATGATCATTATCATACCATCAAGGAAGGTGTGCAATATTGACTCCCAATGTGAAATAAATTAAAATAAATGCAAAAGATGATGCATATAACTTGGATCATACAGGAGACATGTGAAAAAAGATCTAACTTATGATAATATTACCTACACTAGGTTATGAACAAAGGATTTAACTCATTTATCTGAGGAAATTATACAATCTTTGACATTTCCCCATTCACATTTTTAGTGATCCATAACATGTGTAAGAACAAGTTGCTCTAATACCACATCATAAGGTTAATCAGAATTTTCACAGAATCATGTAGAAATATGGAAACATGCATAGAGACAATAAATTAAAACATAAAAAATATTTTTAAACACACTCTAATATTATTTCATCATATTCTAATATAAAATCATACAGGAATATAATGTTTGTATAGGAAAACTATTTCCTATAATTATGGAGATTATCTCTCCATCAAACTCTCATTGTATCCCTATGAATATACAAATAAACTATGTTCATAATATTATTGTAACAATATTATGACTACCTAAATATGATTAACAATATTATGGATATATCTTGAGAAGTAGCCTCTTGTAGTTTATCAAAAGGGAAAAGAGTTGCTAATGTAAAGGAATATTCCTTTAGATCTAGGAATAGAGGATCTACAATCATGAACTACAAAATTTTGTTCTTGATTAATCCTTGAGAATTAAATATATTTTCCACTATCTCAATCAACACAGTTGATATACTTGGAGAACCTTTCCCACCAATTGACTTTTTAAGTTTGAATTTTAAAGGCCTCCTTTCAGGTTGAGGTAAAGGCTCCTTAATTTCTTCTATTATAACAACATCTTTTGTAGTTTTAGAAGGTATAACTTGATATTATATCTCTTTTTGCTTTATCATCTCAAGAGGATATATGTCTATAACTTTCAAAGCTGGAATAAGTCTGGCATTTTTCATATCCACTCTTTTGTTGACAAGCCATACCAAATTTATTCTAAATACTCTTTGGGTTTGAGTCTCTAATGATGTTACATCATCTTGACTTACACTTTGAAACCAAAAGCTTATGTGTCTCCATTACTTATCACACAAGTTTCATGAGTGCCCATTTATCATTCACAAACCTTGGAAGCATAGAAGGGATAGACTCACACCTGTACACTCCAATGTAAGAGAAGGTAAGAAACTCTATAAACTAGCCACCCCATCTTCAAATATTATGGTAGAATCAATGGATAATCATTTATTATAAGTCTCTACATGATTTAGATAACAATTTACGCAATGATTTGGGCAACACTTCAAGCGATAATTTGGGCAACGGTCCTACCCTAATTCGTGGCAGAAATTCTGAGAGCCATAACTTTTGCACTATAGCTTCGTTTGACTCTCTGTTTGAACTGTTGGAAATCTAAGAATGAGAGGAAAACCATGATATTGCATTATGATTTTCTTGGAGGGTTTTTATCCCCAAAAATCAAATTAAAGTGACCCAAATTTTAATTTTAGTATTACAGTCTAAAAATAGCAAGTTTTTAAAAATAGTAATTTCTCAAATTTTGTATTATTTTAATTTATAGAAGTCAAACCATTTCATCTCCCTCAATATTGGTTACCTTCCACATCCTCCTCATACCTTCAAAAATAGGTATAAATAGATATGTATCCCAAAAAGGAAAACAAACATCTCTTCCTAGAGATAGGCATATGTTGTATCTACAATTTTTGAGCAATAGAACATCTCTTCTCAGAGATAGCATTATTATTTGTGTGTTCTTCAAATATTCTTAAACCAATAATTAAAAATTTTGGATCACTACCTCAAAAAATTTAATTTAAAAATGAATAAAAGTATCGTTGACTCGATGGTAATGATTTACACTTTATTTCATTGCTAATTAAGGATAATATTCATATATGTTTGAGGCAATCATTAGACCTAGTATGATTAGGCCATTGTTTAATATCCTCCAAGCAACTAAATAATTAAGGTAAGACATCATTTATAACTTGTGAGTAGTGAATCATTGATCAGTTTAGCCCAATTGATATATTTATTAGTAGCATGAATAATTTAGATATACTAAAACATCAATTCATTATAATATTTTTCATAGTATTTCCTACTACCCTATTTAGAAGGTTAATTATGTCATTAATTTCAAGCTTGAACTCATGCTTGGTGATCACCTTAGAATCCCTAGACACTAAGAGTTTGGGTTTAGCAAGCCAGTGTTTATTTAAGGATCTAAGACAATCATCTTTATCGTCATCATGAAATTTTTGGGCCATAACTAGAGTGATTTACACATAAACATAATGGTCAATAATCTTCATCATCTCCTCAATATACTCAAGTTTGATTCTCAAGATAACTCCCTCTCTAAGAGTACAAACCTCCTTTTTATCTATGTCATAATGACTTTCCATGGTCATGACAAGTTTTTGGCACTACATAGAGATTAAACATGTAATATCTTAAGGAAGGATAATTTCATAAATGCTTTACATCCAATTATTCTTGAAATAATCATTTATTCTTCTCTAAAATTTATCTACATCAATGTGACCCAATTCTATGTCGATGACTTAGTCGATGTTGGAATCAATGTTGGAGGAGTTAGTGACCCCTTCAAATTGGTACTTCATTTTGATAGCTTTTACCTTTATTTTCTTCTTTGTATTTTAAAACATTTTTTTAAAACCATAGGTATGGAAGAGTGTGGTGTAGGAAAGCAAGGTGCGAATGGGAATGAGAAAATTGTAGAAGAGAGGTAGAAAGAGTGGAGATATAAGCAAGAGACTTCAATGTAGTCATGAATTTATGATGTGGGGGAAGTACCAAAATTTGATGTTAGGGTTTTAAGGTTTCATATCAGTTGAAAAAACATGATGCAAGGTGATCAAAAAAATATGACATCAACGGATTGAGATTACACAAAACTTTGATTCATAAGGAAAGAAAAATTCTAACATTGGGGTTTTAGGGGTGCATAGTAGGTAAAAATATCTATTGCAAAGGGAGTGGAAAACTCCAATGTTAAAAAGGTGAAGATTCAAAAATCCCAAGTATTTTATCCAAGCCTATACAAGGCAAGAGATACCAATGGCAACAACAAGTGGATTGTGGATCAATTAAAGGAAGTTGCACTACCTGCAAGGAAAAATTTCAAAAAAACTAATGCAAAATCTTAAACACCTCTCTTATGAGAAACATAGAATAAACCTTGATAAAAATTATTTTTAACTACCAAATAATGATGAAATATATTTGAGAGTGAATAAATGCAATCTTGAATATTGAAATCCTAATTTTGGAGTGATTTGAAATGATAGGAATGACTTTGTTATATAGTGGGGGTCGATAAGACCCCCACATGCGCAAGACTTATCCCTCATTAACAAGGGTCAAGTCAAGGTTTGGTAGCTACATTATAGTTATCAAGGTCTAATCAATACATCATATTCATCAAATTCTGATGGCTACATCATAACCATCATGGTCTCACGACTCTATTATTGTCTAAGAATCCTAACTTTGGAGAAACAAAAATTAAATAAGTATTTCACCAAAACTCTCTTCTTAATTTTCTTGGATTTTTAGGAAATTTTAATGAGGTATCCCAAATTTCATAGATGATGAAATTTGGGGAACAATAGATGGCTCCAACTAAGGACCTACATTTAATGAATTAAAGGATGAACTCCAATAATCTTAAGTTTACAAAGGCTTGGATTTTATGATCATTAAGTTAGACTATGGAGTCACTCTAAATGGAAAACTTCACAAGAACAAGAAATGGAAAGAAATAAAATAACACAAATAAAATCAAAAATAGAAACAAATATAGGAAAGCAAAGAATTAAAAAAAAACCAAAAACCTTAAATTAAACCAAATCTTAGAAGAACCAACCTCTACTACTTGAAAAAATTTAGATATTCCATGTTATAAGAAAGTAGGAGATGGGTGAAATCCATGTAATCCAAATAGTATGTATTGTCACCACAAAATTGACAAATCTTGAATGAAATTTCCCATAAGGAATCAAACTTCCCATTACTACCTTTTGGTTCACTCCTTTTCTCCCATAGAAGAATAAAATCACCAATATAAAAAACCCTTTGTCTGGCCTTCTTATCAAAAAGTGCCTTCACCTTTTGTTGATTCTCTATAATCCTATAAACTATTATGACTCTTTATTCCTCTAGTTTTTTTACGTATAAAATCCTTATATCCAATGAATCCCTAAAACTCTGATCTTCAATCGACTTATCTAATCAAAGCATTGGAAATTCTAAAGTAATAGGTAAAGTGGCATCAATGCCATATATTAATTGGAAAAGAAACATACTAATATCCCTATTTAGAGTAATGTGATCATCACAAAGCACATCATATAATTTATTGTGCTAATTTCATTTATTCTCATACACTATCTTGTGAATAATGGTGAATAGATTATTATTGCTTGATTTCGCTTGACCTTTACCTTCAGGGCAATAATCTAAAGTGTGAGAAAATGAAATCCCATGGATATAACAAAAACCAATGATCTCAAAGGAAGATAAATTAGATGCATTATCAGAAATTATATTTTTAGGAACCCCATACTTAAATAATATATTCTCTTTAATTAAATTACACAATACTTTAGAAGTAATTTGCCTGATTGGGATAGCCTTGACACAGTTGGTACAGTAATCTATTGTTATGAGGACATGGGTGAGACCCACACAAGAATGATTATTTATCACGCCTATAAAATCAAAGCCCCATTATTGAAATGGATCCTCAATTAATACCAACTTCAAAGGTAAGGCCATGAGCTTGGCTTTCATAAAAATTATTGACAAACTTCACATTTAGAAACCCATTCCTAAGCATCCTTGAAGAGGGTGGGCCACTAATAATTTTCCCTAAGAATTTCATATATTGTGATTGGTGATGATAAGTGACCACCACATGCTTTGTTATGAAAATATTCTAATAACCTCTTTTTTTGTTCCTTATCAACACATTGAAGGAACATACCATCAATACCTCTTTTGAAAAGATATTATCCCATATGACATACTTAGCAGCTTTCAGTTTTATTGGTATTTTTTCCTTGGCACTCAATTCCCCAAGACATTCCCCATATGTAGAAAAATAATCTATATTTGAATACCATACTTCTTTAGTGATAAAAAATAGAATTATAGGTGTTTTTCTTGATGAATCATGCTCTTAAGCTTCGTCAATGGCATCATCTAGTTTATGCTCACTAATTAGTTGGCATAAATCATGGCCTTAGACTATTTTGGTAAGTTTGATATCCAAATAAAACTCTTGAACTTATGTTATCCATACTTCTCAATTCATACCAAGATATTTTTATGTTAAGATGGATGTAATTGTGGGGTCTAGTACCAGAACAATAGTGTGTGAATTTAGAATGTAGTACCTAAAATGTTTGACAGGTTTTACAATGGCATAAGCATGTTTTTTTTATGGTAGAATATTTCAGCTCATTATTTTTCAATCCACAGCTCATAAAGTCAATGGATGATTCAATGCCTTCATTATTCTTCTATCCTAAAATTTTTGAGAGAGTAAGCTCAGATGCACAGCAGTATATGATGATATCCTTATAAAAATTAGGATATACTAGAGTTGGTCTTCTCAAAATCCCACGATCTTCTTAAATTATTTTTGAATAGAATCCATGTTGACACTTAATGCTTGAAAAAAATTAATGTTTCATATATTCAATCTTGATCCATTATCTATCAATACACTTTTCACCCCTTATGTAAGTAAAAAATGGGAGAGTTTATCGATATTATGCTAATAAGGCAAGTCATCTCTTTCAAAATATATCATATTTTTGCTATCCTTAAATCTATTGATAATAGACACAAAGTAAGCAGGTTATACATCATGGGATAAATTTATATCATATAAAGCTACATCTAGAATGTCTTCATAAAGTGGTTCCCACTTTATTATTTCCTAACATGTAAATTTTCACTAATGCATTTATAAGTTTTTCAATGATATCATAGCTCTTGGTTGAATTGGATGGATTTGTGTGAGGTGTATGGGGATGAGGAAGGATGGTTTTCATTTCTTTATATTTTTGCACATGATGGGGCACCCCAACTCTTCTAAGTGTAAAAACATGGACCAAAAGACCCAATATAACCCAAGGGAAAATAATGGAAGCTAGCTGCTAACTATCATAACATTGAAATCTAGGGGGATGAGGAATAAAAGGATTCATTGTGCCCTTTGACATCTAGTAGAGACTAAAGATATTCAAAATTCAACATTTAAATAATATGAAATACTAATAAGGGAAAAATGTTGTTCATCATTAATTTCAACCTTATTTTAATTAGATTTGATTTCTTTCATTTCATTATTGTGAAATATGTTACATATTTGAAGAAAGTAACATGTATTTATGACTATCATTTATTGAACTACAAAATAAACACTATGCATATCCATTATATCCATGTGTAATTTATAAATGAGGTAAAATTAGAAATCAAGTTTAAAGGTTAGAATTAAATACTAAAATCTAAAACCCAAAGAAAAATATAAGGAACCCCTGATGAATCTAGGGTTTACTTTACTCAAGATAATGGAACGGGTTTGCCAATATGGTTTATCTATTTTTTGCTTAAGTATAGTAATAGGATAAAACTAATGATAAAATTGATTGTTTAAGATGTAAAATATTTAAACAAATATGAGTGTAACTATAATAATCTATTAACTCATTATTTATGGAAAAGACTAGAGTAATGAATTACTTAGATTGTTTTGGGTTTATACATGTCTATGATAAGAAATAATCATTAATGGTAGTCTAAAATGGGTCTATCAATGCTCAAATTTGGAAATAAAGTGTTTTTGTAATCATGGACAAGTTTTCACTTCCTTGGAACTTGTGTAGTGTGAAACTATATATTATGGTGTATAAATATCTTGCGTGTATGTGCCAATTTATGATAGTTTTGATTATTTCACCTAGGTCTAATAAGGGTTCTTATTCATGAAGATATCTCTAATCTTACATTAATGTCTTTGTTTTCCTTTTCCTTAATTAAAACATTATATGTGAACTAAAGGACCAAAAATGGGTGAAATATAATGGTTTATCTATTCTTATTCATCCCTTATGAATATTTTGTTCATATTTATCAAATACTTTAAAGTGGGAAATCAAATCGAACATAGTTCTCCCACCTAGCTGAGTGTGTGTAATCTTGTGTAATACTTGCATGCAATGCCATCTTGTGTATGCCTTTCAAAACTTGACAGCCTATGACTTGACCATGTAATTGGTATTCACATTTATCTCAATGACTTCTTTTTTTATGGATTTCATATTTGGAAGCTTCAAGATATTTCCTCTCAATGTGTAAAGTGATTTTTTAGTGATAGATAGATCAATGCTAGATGATCAACAGGCTTATGCTCAATATGTTTATAGAGCTAATTATTTAGGTAATTTCCTATTAAATAACATGTAAAATGTATGGATTGACCTATATGAATAATTTGAATTTGGTAAACTAGTCTTTAAAGGTTGCAAGGATAGATCTAACCTAAGTGGATAATGTATACACTAATATTTTCACTTTTATCACTTTACTAAAACTTTATCCTGTACATTATTTTTGAATCATCAATCTCCCTAAGTGAACACATTAAACGGTATTAATTCATTTTACATCTATCGCTTACTATTTTGGCACATAATTACATAAATTCAATCAATAGTATAGCTCATCACTCTGCATATTACTCAACAATCACACCTAGATCTACATGTTTGATCAAATAAGGGCCTAATCAAAATTCATTATAGCATATCATACATGTTTATCATGCATGTTCCCTAATGGAAAACTACATGCAATATAATACCCCTATCATTAGGGTTAGTGTAGGTAGTGGTTAAGATAGCAAGGGTTTTGTATTATGTGATCATAACACCCCATAACCCATCTTTTTCCATTTATATTTGATCCCATTGTTATTTTGTGTGTGAAAGTGTTAATTAGGGTTTTAAATAATAAATACCAAAATATTGACACATAATAATGATCATAATCCCACAATCACACCTTCAAAACCTTAAAGCCTCCTTGTAGCATCCCCAAAAGTCTCAAGACCCTTGTCCCTAAAAGAACACTAGCACAATACACTATTGTCTCTCTAACCATGCTCCTATATAAAATTAATTTCATCTCTAGTTCCAAAATTAAAGGACTCCAAACTAATTTATAGACTTGTTTCAGCCTTCCCATCATCTAGTGATGCCTATTTCACTCCAAATAAATTGATTTTCTCATTGCACTTTGTATTTCAAGTAAATAAATTTTATATATCTATTTTTAATATTTAAATATATTTACCCTTTGTACCCATCCCTTTAACAACCTAGGATTTACATATACTAAGTCCTAAATAGTTAAAACATTTGGTGAACCTGACTTACTTAGAATATTGCTTAATAACCCTAGTTCCACCTTAGGGTTTGCCTTTTCCATTTTTGTGTACTAAATTAGGGTTTATTAAATTCTAATTTTTATTGATTTTTTTACATCCTAATTTATCCATATAAATTCCTATATTAGGGTTTCATTAATTTAACATTTCTTAAATTCTGTTTATAAACCCTCCAAACCCTAAGTCTACATACTAGGTCCTCATATACTCAAAAATTAGCCCTTAGGATATCAAATAAATTTTTATTTTTTTCCTATAAATTAGGCTGAATATTTCACATATTTTCAAATACATCTATGTTGGATTATATTCTCCTTATTTTTTACTTATTTTTCATACATTCTCTCTTTTGGAAAGTTTAAAATGACTTCCAGGAAACCTCTTTCCCCTCACCCAGTTGATTAATTTATAAAATTTTCACATAATTATATGATGAATTTTTAAAATTATACATTAAAACATGATAATGAGCATGATTTCATTTATAATGATGATGATTATTATTATTTTTATGATGATGGATATGATGATTACTATGAGCATGACAATGAAAGTGTTGATGAGGATAGATTAGATTCACCTTCTTCTCCTTCCCCTCTCTCTTCCCCTAATTCTAAAAATCATATTAAAAACATAAATCCAAAATAACCCCTTATAGCTAGTGCTTTGTTTGAATGTGATCCTACTTTTTCAACCACTTTTACATCCTTATTCAAATTCAAGCAATACAAGAACAATAAAATCAATTTACCCTTGTATTGTTAAAGCAACATTATATATGATGTTCCTATCATAAAAAATCAAAATGAACATTATTTAACTTTCTCAATTAAATTTTAAAAAGCATGCACACATGATATTGCACTTTTTCTAGATTCACAAACTAAATTAGATGATATTGCATTGTCACCTTCTTTTATTTTTCAAGCTAAACATAGTGATTCCATGGAAAATATAGATAATTTAAGTATTTCTAACCCTTCTCCTACATGTCATAATATTCTAAATGAAAAAAATATCGCTAAGTCTTCTACCCTTGACTTCATTATTTAAAATAACAATAATACATGCATTTTATTCATAACTAGTTAAGATACACATTGCATTCCCCCCACACATGATTATATAGTTAATAGTATTAAAAAGTTAAAATATTATTTTACTCTTTCTCTTAGTGCTTTTGAAAATAACACCTCTTCTTCGCTTACTTGTACAATTGAAATAAATTCTAATTTTGATGAAACTTGGAATAACAATGATTACTATGATTTTAATGAAGAAGAAATTGAGTCTAATCCTTCTAGCTTCCTCCCTACTTCACCCATATCTCATGATCAAAATAATTACTTATAAAAATTTATTTCAAATGATAATATTTATTTGGATAAACACATGCAAACTTATAATTATGTTCATAGTTTACATTCACTTGGTAATAATGATATGTCTTTTATTCCATTAGCATGCGATACTTCTTTACCAATTAACAATATAAGTGATACTAATTAGTCTTCCTCAACCCCCCCCCCCACCACTTTACTATAATATAACCCTTTCTCATCCTAACCTAGGTTGATATCCAATTTCCCTCTTGCCAAGTCCAAAACAAGATTCAAGAATTAAATGAACCTCTTGATGATGTTAATATACCTTCACAAGTGGTAATCCCTTTGATGCATGTTGTGGGTGACTTACAACAATAAGTACACCAAATCACTTTGAAAATTAAAGCATACCACTCTTGCGTTGATTCTAATGCCATCCATGGAAATCATATCCCACGCAAAAATTTTAATACAAGTTTATCAAAGTAGTTTTAGATACCAAATATTACCAAAGTTTAATGTACTTGGAGATCCATATGTGCACCTCAAAGCTTACAAAAAGGTCATCATACATGTCACCTACAATGTTATTCTCTTATAGTTATTTCTATGGACTATAGAAGGTGAGGCATTAATTTGGTTTCATCATTCAAACCCCAGTGGTTCACCACATACATATGATGAGCTAGAATAAGTCTCTCTCATGCATTATATTTAGAATAAGGGTCCTTGAGTAACATATAATAGGTTGCCTTTAATACACTAGGGTAGGTCAGAAATAATAAATGATTACATTCTAAGATTCAAATCATGCATGAAATAATTGATCTACCAGCCAACAGATTTAGAGGTATAGTGCATCTTTGCTAGAGATCTCACTTTCCCTTTCAATGAGAAATTGTTATATGAGACATAGAAATAATTTTGACACATGATACAAGGCTATCACATTAGATCATGAGGTTGGATTAGTAGATCTACATTTAGAGGTAGATTTTGAGGAGCTAGATTTGGATTTAGTTATCTCATAGGCACAATAATCCATTATGGTACAAAAACTTGATACACATATGCCTAAGTAAAAATTGAAACGTAAACCATAAATCAAGATACTTGAAAAAAGTAAAAGATCTAATTCATAGAGAATATCCTATAATAAACAAAGCATAGGACACTAGTAGGTGGCCATATAATTTTCAAATACGGATAGGCCTCATGATATATTTTTTACATTACTAGACAAAGGGATGATCACCCTTCCTCTTACTCAGCATCATCCAACACATCATTTGAAAATAATAATAAATAAACCATATTTAAATTATCACATAATTAATGGACATTGGTATAATAATTGTTGTGCACTCAGAGATTGTATTGACCAATGTGTTGACAGAGGCATTATAACATTCACATAGGGGGCATCAAGATCTCTTTCTACACAATCTTTTACATCACACTCCTTTATGAGTGAGTCATCCCAAGACATTATTTTTAATGAGCCATGGTTACTCATCATCGATCCATGTGGTTTCTAGGACACCTACTTATGTGATTTTTCATGCACCATAGATTCAATAGCAATGGCGACTAGTTCAGAGATCTCAACCTACTTATAATAGCATGGTAAAAAAATGGAAAACAACTCAACCACCAGTTTTAGTTTAACAACTAATTAAGATATTTAGAATAGATCACATATCTTAGATCATTATTTCATCATGATAACTGATTAAGATATTTGGTAGAGATCAGCGTACAGTGTTAGCATGATAACCAATTAAGATATTTGGTAGAGATCAGTACATTACATTAGTTTGATAACCAATTAAGATATTTCTAAGACATAATGCACATCATAACATTGTTTTAGTATGACATCCAATTAGGCTCTTTACTACAGAATCTACACATCTAGATACCAGTAGTGCATCATGAGTAGTATCAATTCTAGATTCTACTTCTACATCTACACAACATGAGCAGTATGGTCATTTATTTACTTTACCTTCAGGGTTCAAATATATCAAGTTGTAGTTCCATGATTAACACTCACATATGCTATGATACTTCTATAACAATTATACTAACAACTAAAATTCCTAATCTATTATACATATCTACTCAAATATCCATATACATATGAGCAACCAATTACCATTCCTTAACTGAACAAACACATTTATATCTAAACACATGAGCAATACACACAAATCAAAATTCTAAGTAACACAATACCCATATAACAAAAAATTCCTTGTGTGTGTGTGTGTGTGTGTGTGTGTGTGTGTGTGTGTGTGTGTGTGTGTGTGTGTGTGTGTGTGTGTGTGTGTGTGTGTGTGTGTGTGTGTGTGTGTGTAAATATATATAACTCAAAACAATTTTTAGTAAAATAACACATAATCACTCAAAGAGTTAGGTCACTATGACCACCCTTCTTACTCTCACTCTTAGATACATACACATTAGATATAGATTCTCTCACATCCCCTCTAGATCTCAATCAAGACCTGTATCATTGCTCTCTATCCCATAGTATTACTACTTTGGACACAATCTCAACATGCACTCACTATAGATAGATATAAACATGCATGATCCTACTACCTTCCCTACCCAAAATATCAGGTGGGGGCATAGCCTACCTCTACAACTCGACACGTACCTCATCTCTATCCATAGTTATTTGCATAGACATTGTAGTGGTAATGATTGTTTAATAAAATAAGTGTGCATGTACAATAATAACTCTTGTATCCCTCTCCACTAAATCATCATCCATAGCATGATCAAGAATGTATTGTGTCAACTCTCACAATGTATCCTTAGTAATGATTTCCTAGTACTCATCATCTCCTCCACTTATACACAACATAATTCATTAGATATCTAATCAATAAGTCAGTCATTAACCTAAACCAAACATATAAATATATAATAACAACATACCCTCAATTACCCTAATGGGATGTAGATCCAATACATCCTCCATGATAACCTTAACTCTCAAAAATAGTGGTAGCCATTTATTTTACCTCCACCATACTATGAAAGCATCAGTCATCCCCACATCATCTACATTAGGTATATCCAACATAATATCTCACTATATCACTAAAATCAAAACAAAATCAATTATTGTGGGTCTCTTTATACTACTTGGCCTTACCAAAACCTGAGAACTCCTCAACCACACTCAAGGTGCAGGTGTCACATCCCAGATAACACTAAATTATCGTGTCACCCATTCATATTAAAATCTCTCAAAAACATTAACCCCACATTCATGTAACCAACATCTCACTCGAATCCATCTCAATTATATCCCATCCTCAAGCCATCCTTGAAATGACCTATAAGGTCTCCAAATAATATCCCTAATTATCAATCAATCCAATACCTATTGATAGTGCATTATGCTCCTTGATCACATGGGGGTTGTAATAGTCCATATCTCTATGAATACCTATGGGTGTGCCCAATCTACATGCAGAAACCCCTCAGGTCTAGCCACTATAATGTGCTTATAAGACCAACAATGTAATAATGTCAAATATCCAATACCTTCACCACATAACTCCTAAGTAATTATAGTATAGATCATGATACAAATAGGCTAGAATGGTGTGACCCCACTAGTATACGGTCTTGTGCTCCTCTATATCCTACATAATCCCATGCCTCCTGTATGAAATAGATACACCATTTCCATCCAAAGTTACAAATGAAACCATTAACACCATCAAAAACTTATGAAACTGTGTAACAACCCCACTAGGTTTTACTAGAATAGGGTAAAAAAATTAAAATTAATTACACAAATTTAACTAATAGATTTCATCATGATGAAACCTATCAAATTAATTTTCACTTTTGTAGGTTTAATCATGATGAAATCTATTAATTTAATTTGTGTAATTAATTTGAAAAAAATACCATATTCTAGTAAAACTCAGTGGGGTTATTAAAAATTATAGAATAATAGTTATAACAATCACAAATATTAAAACATCATTGTAACTCCATCGATGATGGGTCCCTATTGGTATAAATACAAATCACCTTAAGGCCCACTCTATAGATCTATCTTTAGTAGCCTCCTATAATACAGGCTACTAACTAGTAATACGCACTCTCAATATCCTATAGACATCCTCCAGAGTCACAATGATCTCTTCGATGGGTGGCCAAAATGTAAAGGTATCAGCATTCCACCTCTCACACAAAGAAATCATCATATAGCAATCTTAGGGCATTAGTGTAAGTGATTCCACATAACCCAAACCATCCCTATCAACATTGCCCTCTCATTATCTCTCAAGGGTAGGTCCTTGTAAGAACTCCATCATCTATCCATTATATAAATCCCTCATGCATACATCTACCTATAAAACACAAAAAAATCTTACATTAACATCTCCAAATGACATATAAACACACCAAAATGTTAGGGTGTGGAGCTAAAAGCTTCACCTTGATGCAAACAGAAGGAGGATGCTGAGTATGCAGTCACCAGCGTCGGCAGGCCACAATCGACATTGGTCAGGGATTAGTGTATAGCAACCGACATCAACAGGGATCAATCGGCATCGGTCACCTCTAGGAAGATAGGGACCGACGTCGATCGCCTGTGGTGGTTCCAGAATTGCTATTGATGAACAGTCAGTTAAGTGAATGGGTAGTTTGCATGATGAAGACCAGTTCGAGTCTTTGAACCGCTTGTCTAATTAGTGTATGCATGAGATCTATATAATAGACTCATGGGCTGTATTGTTAAGTGGAGAACTTGTAGAACTCAAGTTTAGAACTTGGAGAGTTCTTCCCATGGTAGAATCAAGTAGGATTCTTCATGTATGTAAGATCAGGTTTGATATACAAGGTGTTCCAGGATCATGGTGGAGATCTACATGTGATAAGTAAGATCAGGTTGGTCTGCAGGGGTGTGTATGTGTGAGGGTCAAAAAGAGATCGATGGGGGAGCAAGATCCAAGGTGACAGCAATACATCAAGGAGCAAGATCATGGTGAGATCTACTTGGAGTACCGGTTCATACTCAATTGTACTGGACGTACAATGAGGTGAACAATAGCTTGTGTTAGCTGTGTGTTGTGACCTATTGAGAGAAGATTACTCAGGAGGGAAGATTACTGGGAGCCCTTGAGGAGGAAGGCTCACAGAGGTGGAAGAAGAGTGTGATCTCTTTATTGTAATTTCCTTTGTAATGAGTTGAATATAATTATGTGTTGCCTCTCATATTCTGTGTTATTTCTCATTGATAGTTATTTGTTCTTGTAGGTATTTATGCATGTTTAAGTTGCTTATACATTGGTAATCATGTGTGCTATTAAATCTGACAAGTTGTGTCAGAGCTTTGGGGAACCTAGGTCCTAACAAATGGTATCAAAGCGAGGTTGGATGTTCTCAGAGCGAGTTTGACTAACAAATGGCCTAGATCTGGTTAGTGGTTTGTTGATTACAGGTTACTCATAGGGGTTTCTGATTGAGTGGGAGTATAGCAACGATAGAAGAAGGTAAGCTGAGAATGGAGAAATTCAGACATAGGTGTAGCACCATAGGGTGTGTGGTGGGTAGTCTTCAAGATTGAGCTTGAAGAGGAATACAAGCCAGGATGTAGATTAGACAAAGTACTGGTATAGGTACAGGTGCAGCTATTTATCTCCAAGTGGGAGATTGTTAGGGTGTGGAGCTAAAAGCTTCACCTTGATGCAAATAGAAGGAGGATGTTGAGTATGCAGTCACCGGCATCGACAAGCCACAACCGATGTCGATCAGGGATCAGTGTACAGAAACTGACATTAGCAGGGATTAGCTAGCGTCAGTCACCTCCAAGAAGATAGGGACCGACGTTGGTCGCCTATGGTGGTTCCAGCAATGCTGTTGACGAACAGTCAGTTAAGTGAATGGGTAGTTTGCATGATGAAGACCAGTTTGAGTCTTTGAGCCACTTGTCTAATTAGTGTATGCATGAGATCTATATAATAGACTCATGGGCTGTATTGTTAAGTGGAGAACTTGTAGAACTCAAGTGTAGAACTTGGAGAGTTATTCCCATGGTAGAATCAAGTAAGATTCTTCATGTATGTAAGATCAGGTTTAATATGCAGGGTGTTGCAGGATCATGGTGGAGATCTACATGTGATAAGTAAGATCAGGTTGGTCTGCAGGGGTGTGTATGTGCGAGGGTCAAAAGGAGATCGGTGGGGGAGGAAGATCCAAGGTCATAGCAATACATCAAGGAGCAAGATCATGGTCAGATCTACTTGGAGTACCGGTTCATACTCAATTATACTGGACGTACAATGAGGTGAACAACAACTTGTGTTAGCTGTGTGTTGTGACCTATTGAGAGAAGATTACTCAGAAGGGAAGATTACTAGGAGCCCTTGAGGAGGAAGTCTCACAGAGGTGGAAGAAGAATGTGATCTCTTTATTGTAATTTCCCTTGTAATGAGTTGAATACAATTGTGTGTTGCCTCTCATATTCTGTGTTATTTCTCATTGATAGTTATTTGTTCTTCTGGGTATTTCTGCATGTTTAAGTTGCTTATACATTGGTAATCATGTGTGCTATTAAATCTGACAAGTTGTGTCAGAGCTTTGGGGAACCTAGGTCCTATCACAAAAAGATCATTAAACACAAATAAAAATAAAAAAATATATTTTTTGCTCCATCGAACACGAGTTTTGTAGTCAGGGCATTAGTGACAATAGTGTGGCCCTTGGATGGTAGTACAAAATCCTAGGACACTAGTGCAATCCTTGGGACATTATCATGACCCTCTAAAAAAGGGACCTAGACTACCTAAATTATGCTAAAAATGAATTAAAAAAAGTCAATAAGTTTTTCAAAAACATATAAAATAATAGGTTTCTTACCAGGTTAACTTCCTTTTTAGCTGGATGAGCACCTTCACCTCCTTGTAGTGGGCCACATTCATTCCTCATCTCCTCATCAAGTTTCTAGGCTCAAAGTAATAAATTTTCTCAATTCAAAAGGTTCAAGTTATTTTTTAAACCAATCAACCAATCTATTTAAACCATGCTTTAGAAATGCTACCTCCCTGACGTTGCCCTTGCACACAAATTTTTCCAACTAATACGAAAATATTCAAATTATGATATCTTGAGAACCTTAACTCCAATTTCTAATACATTTCTTATGTGTGAGACTCAATAATGATATCCCATGCATCGTGCTAGTTACACTCCCATCCCAATCAATTTGACTCTACAAAATGATAAAATTCATATTTCTTTAACAAACTCACTATCAACCAAAGGTATATCTCAAGTCCCACTTTATAAATGATTCCTTACAATCATTGAAAGAATCAATCTTAAGCTTGTATTATCAATGCTAACTATCATTAACATGCCTACTAATATCACTTTTGGTTTGACACCCTTACCATGGTATTAGATCTCTCACCAAAATGGGGGCATATATATACATTATTCACACTGATACAAACACACATATTAACTCAAATTTCTTAATTCAGTGACTCATATATACAAAGGCATAGTTGTCTCAGATTTCATGGTATAATTTACTCATATTTCTTGATTCAAGATACTCAGATATAGATATTGGCTCAAATACACATATATACTTGGACACTTAGGTTCAAATATACAACCTCATAGACACTCAAATATATAGATACATAATTTGACTCAAATTATTAGTGTTCCATGATTTTGGCAAATATTGTTTTAAAACCTCAAGGTTGTACACAATAATTTTACATAGTTATAAACTCATATTATTATTATGGGGGTACATGTAGGTATGCCATCCTATGTACATAGTTTAATACACAAGATACATAGTTACATTATTCAAATATTAGGTTTGGGGGTATGATATAGGGCATGTCTCCTTGATCGCATAGGATTTTACTAGGTTATATAGATGGAATGGAAAATTATACCATTCTCTATGTTCAGATTATCAAATAGCACTCAGATTGTCACCAAGATGCCACCAAGATTTCACCATATTAGATCATATGGTCATCTATAACAGTTGATCCATAGTTTTCATGAGACCCATATTATATAAGTGAGCAACAATTTTGACCTCTGATCATATTTATTCCTAGATTCGATAAGGGAAATTAGGGCTTGTTTCTCCACAGTTACAAATTACTTCTCAAACTTAGTTCACATAGTAGGGTGGGGGTAAAATAGGGTTTTTTTTTCTCACAGTTTAGTTTATTACTCAAAATCAGTATACGAGTACCCAAATTATGTATTTTCTCTTCACATACATTATTATAGCTCTTGTCCACCTCTATATCCAAGAAGTGGGCAATTTTGACCTCTAATCACGTTTATTCTTAGATTCGACAAGGGAAAGTAGGGCTTGTTTCTCCACAGTTACAAATTACTTCTCAAACTTAGTTCACATACCAGGGTGGGGATAAAATAGGTTTTTTTTCCTCATAGTTTATTTTATTACTCAGAGTCAGTATACGGACACCCACATTATGTATTTTCTCTTCACATACATTATTCTAGCTCTTGTCCACTTTTCTAGCCAAGAAATGGACCAAGATTAGAACATGTATATCCTCCACATGAATTGATCAAAATAGGTAAGTATAGGTATGTATTTATTTTTATTTTACTCTAAAACTTCCATTTCATTACATTACTAGAATAAAAGGGGGAAAATTACACACCCTAATTTGGTCAATCAAACACAAGTACTATATATATTTTTTATTCTTTCACATGATAGTCTTAATGCTTAATTCATCTTGTTCATGTGGTCATTTTGGTATTTTGATATTTATTATGAATTATTTTCACTATTTGTTGCACTTCTTGTGGTTCAATGTCATACTAGCCTAGTCATAGGGGGGCCTAACATGTTTTCCATAGTCGGTACTCATTTTTTTTAGTCTTAGGACACTAACATAATCTTGGACACTAGTGTAGTGTGTTAATGTCCACCTCAGTACTAGTGTCCAATGATCACATTTTCAACTTGTTACTGGTACTTACCCTTGAGTTTTTTCTTATGATTTTCTTTTTCTTTTTTACTTTGACAGCTAGCAAACAAGGGTCTCACATTCAAATTAAGTTTCCTTATAAATAAAGAGCCTCAAAAGGAATTTTACATCTAACACTTACTATTTTAGTACATAATTACATAAAATCAATCAATAATATAAGTTAGCACTCTGCATATTACTCATCAATCATACCTACATCTGTATGTTTGATCAAAGAAGGACCTAAGCAATAGTCATTCGAGCATATTGTGCATATTGATTATGCACATTCCCTAAGGGATAACCACATGTGATCTAAGACCCCTATCATTGGGGTTGATTTATGAAATATTTAGGATAGTAAGGGTTTTATATTGCACAATTATAACATCCTAAACCCATCTTTTTCCTTCCTTTTGCATTTGATCTCATTGTTGTTTCATGTGTGTTGTTGTTCACTAGGGTTTCAAAGAAGAAATAGAAAAACAATGACACCAAATAATGATAAAAATACCCTAAGTACACCTACATAAACTTGAATCCTCCTCAAAACATCCCCAAAAGTCTTAGGACCCCTATCCTTGAAAGGACACTAGCAAAGTGCCTTAGACACTAGCATAGTGTGCTATTATCCCTCTAACTGTGCTCCTATCTGAAATTAATTTTAGCTCCAGTTCTAAAATGAAAGGACTCCATATGGATTTCCATACCTATTTCAACCTTTCCATCATCCAGTGACTCCTATTTCACTCCATATAAGTTGATTTTCGCATTGTGCTTTTTATTTTGGGTAAATCAATTCGATGGATCTATTTGTAATATTTATATGTATTTACCCTTTCTATCCATCCCTCTAACAAATTAATATTTACATATACTAAGTCTTAAATAGATAAAACAATTATCTTCCCTATGTTGTATCAGTCAGGCCGATACAATTATGAGTTTGTCATCTACATATTATATTTTATTAGCCTAGCTGATATAATACTATTCCAACCAACATCCCAACTATATCAGCTTGTCCAATATCATTGGCCTAGATTTTAGGTTTAGTTATGGGTATTGTATCCCTATATATATTGTCCATGTTTCATTCCCAAATATATATAACACATTCATTCACTAACATTTCTATTCCTAAGTAGTATTTTGATGAGTTAGGGTTAGAATCTTATCTTGGAGCTCAGTCTTGTTTATGGTTTTGAATCTCAATAAGAGAAGTCAAACAAAGGAAGTACACCTAGTATTTTGATTCCCCAACTAAGTGTTCTTAGGTATTTATCTTTCCATTTTATGTCTTTATAGCATCTCTTTCAAAGTGCCACTTGAGCCAAAGGGGGAGAATGAGGCATCGATAGGTCCACACAAAAGTAAGTATTTATATCCCTCCTCTCTTTCATTTATTTACATAGTAGATTAGATATTTTTTTATTATTTATATTTTGAATGTATGTGTTTATCCTTACCTATGATCTTCCTTATACCGAATAAGGGTATAGATATATGGTTGCTTAGGCTTTCCATTTATCATATTAGGTTGCATAAACCACCCATTGGTTAACCATTGCACCACATCACCTTCATATTAGTTTATTAAATTTATATATCTTGGACTAGGTTACCCTTGTTTATATGTTCCTTACATTTGATATCCTTCTTATATCCTTGATATACCCCTTTGTTATCATTCTTAAAATCATGTATCTACATTGAGCCCTAGTGAGAGCTATACCCCATGTCATAGACTTCAGCTTTATAACCCTTTGCTCTTGACATATAAGTGTATATTACCCTTTTATATTTTTATAGTTATTATAGGTCCCTACCATATTTCAAGTATATTAAATCTCTATTTGTATGATCTTACTCTACTCCTAGTTTATAGATAGAAAGAGGATAGTTATAGATCATCCTAGCCCATGCTTATAGACAGGTGTGCGATGGTGAAATTGTCTGAGTAGGCATGTGATGGAGATACTCATACCACCTTACATCTTAAATATTTTAAAAATATCTATAAGCAATAAGTTAAAACTAATACTTATGCTATTACCAATCTTGTAGCTAGAACCTTCATTGGATATGCACTAAAATGATATAACCAACTTACTGAACATTACCATTCACAACTAGAGGATTTAGTTAATGCTTTAGTTAATAAATTTCAGCATAATTAAATCCCTAAGAATACCCTTAAAAACTTCATTAATTATAATAAAATTCCTAATGAATCTTCTCATGATTTCATTAAAAAATGCAAATCATTGGCATTTAAATCAAACCATAACATGAATGATGACAAACTCTTTTTTATGGCTCTTAAGGACACTCTTCAATACAAGGTTAGGATATCATCTCCTCAAAATTTAGAAGAGGCCTTTGACCAATAAAAACTAAAATATTTCTTCATGACTGAATTTGAACCATTTCAAAACACCAAAAATGAATCTTTTCAAACCTCAACCAACACAATCAATACTAATTGTTTCTACCATAAACCTCTCAAACCCAAAGTATTAGCATCTATTATAGATAATCAAATTTCCATCCACACTCACTTTAGTGTGAAATAACTTAGGATGTTATTATTTCTATATAAACCATACCTTAATTCTTTTACCATCTCCCCTTGCCTGCCCTCATTGGCATGATCCCAAAAAAAATTATTGGTTCCATGCCGACATCGGTCATTCCCATGAGACATGTCATGCACTTAATAAATTTTATATAAATATCATTTTTTTCTTTTTTTTTTGTGGGGCGGGGGCATTTTAATCACTACATTATCACTAAATAACATCATAAATAATACCTCAAAAGCTTCTAAGAACCAATCTAATCACCCTAAAGCTACAAATCAAAAATCTTCTCTAGTGTTTAATCTGAATACACAACATTACAATAAATGATTTTGTGATGTTAATGTTGACAACAATCACTTTTACACTAATTCCCATTTTTTTTAATATGTAAATGGTTAACTACAGTCATAAGCCCACTCAAAATGACCCTATTACTAAGCTTAATAAGCCTTACCTTAATGTATCACTTCTCAAAATAACACTACATCCTCTTCTGATTGACCACCTAGTGATGAGCCCACTTCACCTATAAAATCTCAGTCTAGTACATCATATCTCTCTACTAATTTACCTCCTAACGTCACTCTTAAAAATTAAACTACATATCATTGTGGTTTTAATCAAAAATCACAATGAAATTTCCAAGATGAACTTAACTTCATACCTTGAAATATTCCTTTAATGGAACTCATAAAAACATCACATATCGTTATAAATTTCTCATGCAACATTTTCAATATATATAGGAATCCCCATCTAGTGAAATTGAACCACTTCCCAAACCATTTAAAGGTCATGCATCCATGGAATTCCATTCCTTTGAAACCATTTTTCATCCTTCATATTTTTAAAAAAAAACCATAGAGTTACTTGAATAAGATATGATCAACGATGAAGTCATTTTTTGAGACAATGACCCCCTATTTCTTATTATGATCAATTATACATTAATAAGGAAAGTTTTAGTGGATGAAAGTTTGGGAATTAATGTCACCTCCCTTTGGTTAATATATAAAATCAAATAGTCCAAATCCTACCTCAAACTAACTAGACTTACATGTCATGGATTTCAAAAAAATAACCAAAATCCTCTTGGTTTCATTTGTCTCCTCTGCACTATTGCGCCCAAAAAAGTATGCACTAAGCTTATGGTTTAGATCTTCCACTATCCTATAATCTTATTTTAGGTCATCCTTGGACTCATCACATGAGAGATGTCACTTCTTATGGTAGCCAATGTATTAATTTTAATCATTATTGTAAACATTATAAACACAAAATGTATTGTATCCTAACTATTCCTTACATTAATAGTCCCCCATCTTCTTCAATTTTTCAACATGCTTCCTAATTTACAAGTAACTCTTTTTTATTCTAACGATGAAGAACCCAATGAACTACAAAACATTTTTAACACTACTAAATTATCTCCTTATATAGTGGAATAGATTCCTCTATCTCTCCTACCACGAGATAGAAAAAAAAACCCTACTTTATGATGACACTAATATCCCACCTCCTTTTCATGCTCATGAAGTTTCCTATACTAAAAAATATTTCGTATTCAATGACCTTGGGGTGGTCAAGCTCTTTCAAGATCCTTTATCATTACCCCCTCTAACATTTAGTAAAATTGGTGTCTATTAAATACACTTCCAACGCATATTTTTAATATTTCAACATCATATGACAATAATTACATATTTGCTTGAGCCCAATCATAGAACTTGGATGTACTTCATTAATATAAATCCCTTACTAAGATGCATGCCTTTAATCCAGATGTTCGCCTGGTTCATATTTATTCTGACTCTTGTGATGATTAAAATGAACTAGAACCTCAAGGCTATATTCCTCCTATTAAACCACCATTGGAAAAAACTCCATGGGTTGTCCATTAAATATTTTATTCTCCCAGTCATTCTGATAGTATCGACAACCCAATACACTTTAAAAATCTTCTAGCACTTATGACTATATTAGCTAGGTGTTTCCTCATAATGACAATACAATTCATTTTTCATCTTCTAACTATACTAAGAAATTATAATAGAGGGTCAATATGGTTTATTCATTATCTCAATATTGTACCAGCCAGGTGTTCCCTCAAATTTTTTATACAGTTAATCTCTCACCTTTTAAATATACCATCCAAATACCATAGAGTGTTGATATAGTTAACTTATCATCCACCTATTATACCATCCAAGTGTTCTTTTAGAGTGTCAATATAGTTCATCTTTTATATTCCAACTATATTGACCAATCATTGCAAAACACCGATACAGTTCTAATAACATCCCTAAATTTTTCCAATGGTGTTAGCCACATTCCAAAAAGCACGGATATGATACTCATTCCTCTTATTTCTATTTCTTATTATATTGACCACTTTAACTTTATTTCAAAAAAATTCAGGAAATCTGATACAATTAAGACCACTACTACCTCAACCAAATGTATTGACTATTCCAATAAAGTTCAACCTTGTTCTAATATACAAAACTATATCATCCAAGCTAATATCATAAAACAAAATTTATCCACTTCTCTTAAAAATCCAAAAATTAACTTGAATTTAAAACCAATACAATGAGACAACTTCACTCAAAATTTTATAGCAAAGTCAATAAGATCTTGATTTATATGCTTAATATTATATCCCATTTCCTACGATTACTAGTAATAAATTTATTCTATAATTACTTCATGCAAGAGAGCCTCAACTTCCACACCAATGCCACAAGATTTGACACTATGAGAACACCTCTCTTCACTTTAGTACCTTTATTACTAGTTTTGAACCTAATATTGGTCCTTTTTCCAAGTTTCCTTTTGCACCATGCCATTTCCAAGATGGAAACGCAAGTCTTATCGAATAAACTCAAGTAATCAACTTTGATACAACCACAAAGCCAAATCCATCCTCATCTCTAAAGAGTTGTACCTAAAAGAGATGAATAACTATAGCTTATTCTTTGATAAGTATAATTAAATATTTACATGGTCATATGAATATATGCTTGGTATATACCCCAGAAGAGTCATTTATAACATAGTTGCTTGTCCAAATGTAAGACTTGTTCACCAAAATCAATAGAATTTCCCTTTTGAGGTTTCCACTCTTTGTCACAAATAATTCATTAAGATCCTAGATGCTAAGTTTATCAAAACCTATAGTTTACTTTGAATAGGTCTCAACCATAGTACCCATTCATAATGAATTCACTATGGTCATTCTAACTTGTATTGATTTTCATGATATTAACTTAACATGCCCTAAGGATAATTTTCCTCTACCTTCCATAGATGTCAATTTTTATTCCATAGTTAGTTATGAGAATTTTTCCATCATGAATAATTTTTAAGGACACAATCAAATTCACATCTCCCTAAATATCAACATAAAACTATCATTACTACCAAGTGGAGTGCATATTATTATGTTAAGATGCTTTCCAGCCTTAAAAATTTGTGGGAAACTTACCAACTTGTAATGACCCACATATTTCATCATCTCATCAAAACAATAGTCAAAACCTATGTGGATGACCTTATACCTAAATCTAAGCATCATGAAAATCGCCATCATTACTTAGTTATCATCTTTGATTGTCTTATTAAATATAAAGATAAGTCTAATCCTAATAAGTGTGTCTTTGATGTTACCTTTGGAAAACTTCTAGGATTCTTGGTCTCACTATGCAAGATTGACATGGACCCTTATAATATCAAATTTCATCTTAGCATGCCTATACCTTAATCCATTCTTGATATCCACACTTAGCTTGAGAAACTTGGGGAAATCTATAATTTTGTTCTCGAGTTGGTTTACTGTACATATTCAATAAACTCCCTTCTCAAGAAATATATTAAGCTAGAATGGGAAAATTCTTTTCAACAATCCTTTGATAACATGAATAAATCCTTACTTCATCCTCTTAATTTACAAACACCTTCTTGTGATCAACCCATCATATTGTATACATCATCTACCCCCATCTTAGTTGGTAAATGTTCGCACAACAAAATGAGTCTTATAAGGAATATATTATTTACTACACTAGTCAATCTTTAATAGGTTATGAAACTTGATAAATTAAAGTGGAGCATGACTACCTCACAATATAATTGTTCATCGATAATCTTAGGTACTACAGCTTTATCAGAGTACCCATGTCATAATACATTCCAATCCTCTCCACCATTTATTTTCCAAAGCCTTCTTGCCTAGAAATAAAATTATCAATTGGATGCTACTCTTTATAGAATGTGACCTTAGGATTATTACTCAAAAATTGGTCAAAGGCTAAGTGATCATCAATCAACTTGTTATCTCACTTATACCATCTTAGTGACACCTTCTACATACTCTTCCATGAATAAGATGTCTTCTCGATCGAAGTCATCGATCAAGCTATTGTACTTAAAGACTAATTCCATAATTTTATAGTTGACCTCAAGGCTCGTGATCTCAAATAACTTAAAATTGGAGTCTCTAAGTCTAAAACATCTAAAAAATATGCCTTATAATAACTACTTGAGGTCACCATCAATATGCATGAGGATACTTGGACACTCCATTTTGATGGAGCCAAGTGCCTTCAAGGAGTTGAGATAGGATGTGTCCTCATGATCCTTATGTAAAAATCATTCTTTTATCTTTTTTATTGAAATTTAATGTTACTAACAACATTGTTGAATATGAATCTTTCATCCTCTGGATGCAAGTAGCCATCGACTAAGACATTTATTACTTATATGCTTTAGGGGATCAATAGTTTATATGTCACCAAATCAATGGTTATTATCATTGAAAAAGTGAAAATATTATAGCATATCATAATCTCATTACTACTCTTGCTAAATAGTTGATGTCTTTCACCATTGAGGCAATTTCATGAGATAAAAAAATTATAGTTGACTATCTTACCTCTTACACTTACCTCTTTCACATGCATCAAGTATTGGCATGACTCAAATTTCCTCATCCACCTAAATAATTCTTCATATACATTAGCACCGAAGGGTGATTCTCTTATTTTTCACATCGAATCTATTAATACTCGACAAAGCTCATGATATAAATCTATCATGCAATCTAACTAATATCATACTTATCCTCATGAGATTGATTTCCATGAAAAGACTAGACTCTAAAAGCAAACCTTTAAGTTTGTTTTTAGACATAATATCCTTTACTATCATAATTTTTAAGGCATCATACTTCATTGTGTTATTAAATAATAAGTTCCTTCTCTACTTAAGCAACCTCATGGGGGCATTTTTTGTAGCCATTTTAGTATACACACTATAACCCACAAATGCCTACATATGGGATATTATTGACCTACTCTTTAAAAGTATGTCATTGCATTTGTGAATAATTTTACTCATTTATAGCTTCATGATAACCTTATTAATTCTCCCTTGGTTGATCTTCAAACTCTTGAATCTCCCTAGCCATTATCTATGTGGCGATTAAATTTCATCGACAAGTTAGCTCAATCATAAGATGGCCATGTCTTCATTATTACCACCACTAATTAATTTACGAAGTGGGTAGAAGATGTTCCCCTTGTTATTGTTACTAGCATCACTATCTCCAAAATTATTCTTAATCATATCATATGTCTTTTTGGAATTACTCACATCATCATATATGATAGGTGTGAATTTTTAAAAAACATACATGAAGTAGGTTTGTGCAAAATTTAAGATCATGCACAAATTTACTACACCTTATCACCATCAATTCAATAGACAAGCTAAAGACACTAAAAAAATAAGTAACAATATCTTTCAAAATAATATTATGGATTCTCATTTGGATTGGCATCTTCAGCTTTACCACACACTTTGGGTTTAGCGAACTAGTATTTGTATCGCCAATAGGGAAACTCCATTCTCTCTAGTTTATGGCTTTGAGGTTGTATAACCACTATAATTGGAGTTTCCCTCTTTATGAATTTATCTTAATGACATCATATCCAATAAATAGCTTCATGAAACCCACCTTCATACTTTAGACTTACTTGATGAGCGATATATGAAAGCTTTACGACAAATTTATTAATACAAAAGTCACATTGCTAAGAAACATAATAAGAAAGTTAAAGTTCATACTTTTAATGTCATAGACCTCATGTTGAAACTATATTACACCCGTAACAAATAAACTATATTACACCCATAACAAAGAGGTAAAATATGTCCAAAAGTGGTGGGGTCCGTACCTAGTCAAGGACAACCTTGGACCTAACACTTATAGATTGCAAATGGATGAAGGACATATATTCAAGGAATCAACCAATACTCAATTTTTGAATAAGTATTTCACTTGACCTATGTTATTATTAGTTTCCTTTTGTTTATTTATTTCTATTTCCTATACATATTACTTGCATTCTTATAGTTAGTTTATATTATATTGAGCTAACATTTCTTGTAGGTTATACTTTGACTCTTTTACATTGTAGCTTACCTTGATCTATCTACACACCTTCGAGTTTATTTTACATTAACCTTAGTATTTATACTTGATCCTTACGTCTTTTGTCATTTTTAAACCTATTGGTTTTTTAATTTGTGAGTTACATGATAATACATGGGGAATCAACCAAGCCCTCCTCAAAAATTCCCATCCTTTTCATCTTTCTTTCTACAGTCATGTGCTTTCTTTCACGACCCATGGTTTCCTTCATAATTCTTTGGTCTCTTTTATCATTATGTACACCATTTGGGTTCTTCCTATCTTTTCTATGCTTCATAGTTTTATCTTAATTGCACCTCTTGTATTTTGAGTTTATGAGTTCCATGGTAAGACTTGGGGAATCAACCAATCCTTCTTCAAAAATATCCATCATTATTCACTTTGCTACATAGATTTATTTTGCTCCCAACATTCACTAGGTGTCTTCTTATAAAGATAAGGCAATGCCCGAGAGTAGTGTTTTTCCTCACTTAGATTCAATCATATTCTCTTTTGGTAAAACCATAGAAACCTATCTACATGTCTTTCATCCATATTTTACCCTCTCTTATGATGATGTCTCATACCTACCTATCATTATGTCATCTCCCTTTATACATTTTTTATGATTGAGGCAACCCAATTCTTTTATGCTCACTTCTATAATATCCCTTAATTTTCATTTCCTTTTGGTCTTACCAAGGTTGATTTTAATATTTATCTCTTTTATAAGGTTGATTCTATAAGTCTTTATGCACCATGGTCTATAGATTCTCCTCTTTAACAACTAGATGTAAACTCTCTTGTGATAGTCATGTTTAGCGTCCATCATTAGTTTTCCCTAATTTGTATGGAGGAGGAATATAGAAAAATCCAAAAGAATTTAAATCCATATCATAAGAAAAGGAAAATTATATTTTAAAAGTAAAATCACACCAAAAGATGTGATCTTTTTGGAACATCTCCTATTCTAGTCTAAGTTCAAACTCCACAGTTGGACTTATGATAGAGTCAAGGTCCATTGGGGTGTGGTAGGACATTATACTTGCATAGGAGGTCTCATTACATCATTACTTACCTATATTACATTCTATTTCCACCTAATTCTCACACAAGTGGGCTTAATGTCCACAATAGACTGACGACTATGTAATAGGTCGTGAGGAGCAGGGAACATGTTGTGGGAAGGTATGATCCTTTTTTAATTTTTTTTATACATGTTAACCTTCATGGGATGATAATTATACTTCACTAGTTAGCCTAAGATTATGTTTTCTAGGTAGGGTTCTCTAGGGCCATTGATGTTGAAAACTCTTATTCTTGCCAACATGAACAGAGTGTATAGTTTCTAAAAAGACAATGTTTTTGCCTTGGTGGCACCCTCTTTTCCCTCCCTCTATTTTTCCCTTGATAAGAAGGCTTGTTTATAAATATCTCTCATATCATTTATTTTCTATTCTCCATATCTTTCAAACATGGTAGCATTATGGCAGTTCTATATTTTCCATCCTTAGAATGGAAGTTGCATCTTTGAGCTATTGTGAGATGCTCTCTTGGTCATTACCTTACCTTTCCAGAATTTATATTGGTTATATTTTGAGACCTTGAGTTTCTTATTTGCTGTTTTTGGCCCATTTTCTCTCATTTTCCCCTTTCATGCTTTCATGTTTCACTCTTTTTATGAGCCATTTAGTCCCATTTATATCATTCTTCACATCTTTATTTGAGTTTAGTTTGTTACTTATCTTACATATATGATTTTACTATCATGTGATGGTTATTTGTGTCCTTAATTTGATTTGGATTGTCACTTATCTTAATTTATATGCATTTTTTGGTTTTTCAATCATAAGTAGCCTTGGCACTAGTGTTTGTCCTGCTTCATTGGATCTTTTAGTTATAACCTAGCCTTATTGATCTCATCTTGAAAATGTTTCCAAGTTTTTCAATCATTTCTAAGTTTTTTTCATTTTACATCCATTTATTGACCATCCAACATATGTGTGCATTGTGTTTGTCTGTTTTATAGTCTTTTATCCTTTAGGTTTCTCAAATGTAGTTACTACACCCTCCATGATCAAGAATATGGTAATCACATGTAGTCATTTAGTGGAAAGGTAATTTGAGGTATGTTTATGATACTTTCAATTATTCATTTATTAGAAATTCTTTTAACATTTTTGTCAGTTTTGCTCTTTTGTGTTACTATGTATCTATCCAAAGCACCATCCCAATGTTACACTATTTTGATATATGATGAGCAAGTGGGGCATATTTATACACCTAATATTTTAAATTTTATCACTTTATTGATACTTTCTCTTGCATAGGCTTGCCAGTGCATCAATCTACCTGAGTGCTCACCTTAAAAGGTGCACCAAGAATGTGGTGGGATTAGATTGTGGTACTTTACAATAGATGTTTACATACTTTTCAATAACACCTTCAGTAATATCAATCTAACCTCCTCTAAGTCTCCTTCCATCTTACTTCTCCATCTACTTTTTGTTTATATTTTTTAGCCTCCCTATATCCTAATGTATCGACTAGGATAATATTATTTATTTTATACTTACCTTCCATGTATTTTATCATCCAAGTTGATACAATTTTGAGTTTGTTTGATACATATTTTACTAAATCAATATGGTTGATACTAACGATTTAGAGTTCAGGGTTAGTTTAAACACACACACACACACACACACAGAGGTCATATTACATTCCCAATTACATATAACACATTCATTTACTCACATTTCTACTCCTAAGTAGTATTTGGAGGAGTTAGGGGAAGAATTTTGTCTTAGAGGTCTAGTCTTACTTATGGTATTTGAAGCTCAATACAAGAAGTTAAACCAAGGAGGTACACCTTATCTTCAAAGTCCCCACCCAAGGATAATTAGGGATTCATCTCTCTATTTGAGGTCTTAAACCTACAACATTACTTTCAAAGTGCCACTTGAGCCAAGGGGGAGATTGAGCATCAATGGGTCCACCCAAAGGTAAGTATCTCTATCCATAATCTCTTTCATTTATTTACTTAGTAGATTAGATATTTATTTATTATTTATATTATGAATGCATGTTTTGATCGTTGCCTATGTTATTCCATATACCAAACAATTTGGTATAGATACAAGGTTGCTTAGTCTTGCCATTTATCACATTATGTTGCATAAATTGCCCATTGGTTGACCATTGCATAGTTTATTGATTTTAACTATCTTGGATTAGGTTACCCTTGTTCGTCAATTCCTTGCATGTGATGTCCCTATTATATCATTGATACACCCTTTTGTTATCATTCTTAAAAACACTTAGCTACATTGATCCCTAGTGATATCTATATCCCATGTCATAGGCTTAGGCTTTGGAACACTTTCCTCTTGAATTTTTAGTGTTTATTTCCCTTTGTTAGGTCTACAGTTATTCTAGGTATATACCCACAATCCAATTATATGCATGCTCTATTTTTATAACCTTATTCTAGTCCTAGTTTATAGAGATAAATAAAATCATTATAATTAATCATATCCTATGCATACAAACATGTTTGTGGTGGTGGAACTATCCAAGTAGACACGAAACCATCCAAAAATAAGGAACATTGATCTAGAATTAGAAAATAGTATAAAAATGATATTAATTTATTTAGGCAAAGACTAGGAACGTCATGTGTATCAATTATGGTAATTGGGAAGGGTCAAACCCATATATGATTAAATGGATATGAAGAGATGTGAACAAGATTCATGTATGTGTGCATAAGTTAAAATATGTTTTAGATTAAGGTAAAAATAGGTTTTGAAGGGGCCCCGAAACCCTATACATCAAAAGAGAGATAAACCTTTAAGCACAACCAGGTTACAAGGAGAACCTAAAACCGGAAAAAGCAAAACCAGGTTAAACAAGAACCTGAAAATAGCAGAGAAGATTAGACAAAACTGCTATCAAAACACATAACGGTATGTCAACAGACGGGATCAGCACCCAGAAAAACCTCCCAAACAAATGAGGTTTTTATTTTTTTTTACACGACCAAAGATTCATATCTAAAGGGGGGACCAAAGGCTTAGACTTCTTCCTCTTAACTGCTGTCCATCCATCCTCTACCTTAGTTGCCTCAGCAACCCATGCCTCAGAAGGCAATGATTCATGAAGCCCAGGGGACACAGAAGCCTCAGCAAAATCTTTATGAAAACTAGACAAAGTCTGGCTCCTAGGAAGTTCCATCGAAACAGGGGGAGAGACCAAAACCTCATCAATAACTGGCTCGGAGAGATCATTTATCCCTGTCTCCATAGGGCCTTCAATAAAATCTTTCACCAACGATTCCTCCCCATCCATTGGCTTAGAATGGATACTATTTTCATTCTCATTCTTGGAATCAGCCAAAGCTTCCACGGGTTGTTTAGCTATGTAATGTTCTGAGGAAGCCTTAGCCCACCAGGAAGGTGATTGTCTGGATTTAGATTTTCCAACCGTACAACGAGCAGTAATATGACCCATCAGGTGACACTTTCTGCACCGAAAAGGTAAACCTTGAAAATCCAACATTTGTGTCCAAGTACCCCTTGGGGAGTCCAGACAAATCGCTTCAGGAAGGCCCTTAGAAACATCCACCTCAACCATAAGGCGTGCACAGGTCGAATGGTTAAAATCCATAGTATCTTCATCCACAAATAAAAAATCCCCTATAGCATTTCTGATGGTTTTAAAAACCATTTCCTGCCAGAGATGTATTGGTAGATTAGGGAGCCGAACCCAGATATGGAACTTGTTGAAGGTCTCCGTGAGAGGATTAAAATCCATATGCCACCGTTTGGCCATGAGAGGATATTTACCCTGCCATAAAAAGTTATTGTTGCTCAAAATTATCCTCCTGTCCTTGAAGCTTTGGAATAAAGCTATAAAAAAACCTTTAACGCATGGGTAGATTTCAACATTTTCTTCAATAAGTGGCAACCAGGTCCTGGAGATCCAGCCATGTAGATAGGCAAAACATGAGTTAAAATATGTTAATGGTTGGTCAAATTACACATTTTCAAGTGTCTAATACAAAATATGAGTGTCTAAAACAATAGCAAAACTTTGTAAAGTGACATGGCATGCATCAACCTTCTTTACATACTCTCTTAGCTAGTCAATGGTAACTCAACAAAAGATGAAGGAATTGGATGACTTATAGAAATGACTCATTGATGCTTCATCCAAATACGATGCTAGTCCAAACCCATCAAGGGATGAGCAAAATAATATTTTGGACTATGGAGTAGAATACAAAGCAAAACAAGTAGAAAGAGTAGCCACAATCAATGAGATGAATGAGTATAGCATACTAGTGAGCTGCCAATTGGAGAATGAGGAGACTGTCACAAAAGGGCATGAGACCTATCTAAATACTTTGAGTGCTTAACATGTTCCTTAAGGAATTATTGAAACTACTGCATATGGAGAAATCATTTATGCTCAATTGGGAAATGTTCAAAAATACATTGGCTAACAAATATGCAAACATTTTTCCCTGGGAGGAACATGGGTCATATGTCAAGTTTTTTGAAGGAGTTTGTTGCATGTCCTATAAATCCATCTAGGCGAGTTGAGTGGGGATGCTATGGTATCTCACACCAGATGTATATATTTATGGTTGTTGATCATGTTTCCCACCCTTATGAATTTTTGAATATTTTTGGTGGTATAAGGTAGATGGATTGTTTTGAGTTGTTCTTGCCATGGTTCTTTATAAATGTCTTGCAGATGAGACAATGTTATAAAATATAGGTAAATGTTGGCAATATTCTTCAGTGAAATAATAGGTGCATGCAAATAAGAATATACCACAAAGGCTTCCTACATGCCACCACTTCAGATGTGATGACAGACTGATAGAAAAAGCTTATATCTTTTTGGGTCATGCAATATCATACATCACTTTGTGGCATGTCAAGGATGATTGTTTAAATAAGAGACGTGTATAATAGATATGTCCATTGGTTAGATAAGGGTATTACGTTGGTATGTATAGTGCACCATTGTAATAATTAATGTATCATATGAGAGTATAAGATAATGAGTATATGTAAGAAGTGTAATATAGTAAAGATATAGTATGAGAGAGGGAGTGAAGTTATATAGATAAATAGTATGGTTGGAATTGTAATACAGTTATTAATATATGAATATAGAAGATAGTGTAGGAAAATTGTGTGTGTGTGTGTGTGTGTGTGTGTGTGTGTGTGTGTGTGTGTGTGTGTGTGTGTGTGTGTGTGTGTGTGTGTGTGTGTTATATCTATAAAGTAGAAGACCCACTTATTTATTAATGTTTCAATACTCTAAATAAGTACAACAGTTAGCCCCCATAAATATTAAACCATGTGCAACACTAGCTCTAACTAAATTCTCAAAATGTATATCTAGATACGTATCTAGTATCAAATTTTATGTCAACAATCCCCATGTATGATATCTCTTAGTAAAACCCCTCCTCTACTATTTACTACTCGTAGAGGTTCCCCCATAGAATATATGTGGTAAAATTTTTGTGCGATAAGACCAATTCTATCCAATGTTAATTGTCTCCACTTCACTGATATTTAGGATCCTCCATACATCCTTTAATGTCACTATCATCTCCCCTGTCGATAGCCAGAAGGTACAAATATCATTATTCTACCACACTAACAATGTGGTAAGAACATTTGAGTCATAACTGATCAGGGTATATGTGCAGCATGGCCTAAGCAAACTACATCCAGATGTTCCCACTTTGCCTCCTCTATCTTGATGCATACATGCTCTATAATTTTCTCCCATGTCAAAACTCCCACACATGAATGGGAGCCTATAATATAGTTAAAAAGATCAAAATTAGACTTTTTCTCATTAATATACACGTATTAGCATTATATTTTATTTTCAGAATTCAAAAAAAAAATTAAAAAATGTGAATCCATAAAAACATATTATTTTCTACTAGGACTATAAGTTCTTTACCAAAATCATACATTTTTTCCAAGAACCATATGGTTCTCCCAAGAAACGTAAGGTTCTATAAATGGGCCCCAAACATTCCCCTCCCTATTTTCATCAATTTTGAAATTTTCATAAATGGATTAAAAATGTAAAAAAAAGGGCTTCAAAATACTCACCAGAGAACATGATTGGCCTATGTGCATGTAGATCGGACATGATCTAGTCTATTTGATAGAAATCCCCATCATTCACCCATGTTGATCTTCTCTCAAAGCTCTAATTGTAAATTTAAAAGGTAAGAATGAAGATAAGATTGTATATTTGAATTCACTTTGGATTTATATATGTTGGGGCGGGGGGGGGATGGGGGGAACCTTAATTTCATGTTACTTTTCACTTATTGTTCCTGTATTACTTACCAAGATGCCATAAACATGCTAGTTTCTAAAGATGTGAGAACCCAATATGTTATAGGATGATATTAGCACATGTTTGACATTGATAGTTAATATATTATCATTGTATTGCATGGATATTATCAATTATTTGTGCTACCTAAAGTTTTTATGTATATGCCCCACAAAGGAAATATAATTATTTTTCTTGAGATTTGATTGTCATTGTTACAAGCTCTTCCAGAATCTTAAGGGATTGGTACTTTGATTTTTATTGATGTTAGTGTAAAAATGATTATATATGATAAAAGGGATTGAAGGACTAACACCTACAAGGTTCCTCACTTTAATTTCCAATGACTTCATGACCCATAATTCGAAGATGGTTTAGTTGATTTGACTCTAAGACATGTCATGTTTAGTGCTTAGATGCGATTAGATTGTTACATTGATTTCATTACTTCAAATTTTTCCAACATTTATTATTATAAAGAGTTGACATGTGCATGTGTAGAAAAGAAAAGAATGTTTTTATGGCTTTGACACAGATTTATAGGCATGGGACTCTAGAGAGACATCCCCACATCTTCAGCAAAACCAGGTTTCATAGGTGTACTAAAGTTTTTTACAGGAGCTTCAAGGGGCACAAAAAAATTTATCCACCCTCTGTATTTTTTACTTTGATATGTATGCACCCACACACACACACACATCAAAGAAGGGCATTATGTAGACAACTAAAAATAGCCCCTAGATATTTATCATTAGTAAAATTGCACTATTGGCTAAATATGTGTTTGTTGATTGTTGTTCCAAATTAGGCTTTATGGATGCATTTTCAATCATTTTTTTTGTGGTTTGCCTCTATCTTCTCCCTCTCCATTTTTCTCTCTTCCCCCTTTCCCTTTATGTTTTTGGTGGTCCCCCAAGACTATACACTATGTTTTTGGGGGAGTGTGTTATGTGAGTCTGTGTGGACGCATCCTAGTCCTTAGGTCCTGTCTTATTGGATTTTTTGCCCATTTTTTTTCAGTTTACTTGCCAATATTTTCCTAAATTATATTTTATAGGTATATAGATACTCTTGCATTAGTGCATTTAGGATAATGAATGAAAGAAAGATGTTGAACTTTCACAGTGGGGCAAAAAAAACATTATTCTTAACTCTTGTAGCACCTCTGATCCTCTATGGTTATGAAACCTGGGGTGGATGTATATACCGAAAAACTTAGAATAAATTGAAAAAATCCTTAAGTGATTCATTATTTATTTGACTTTAAGATTAAAAGCAATACACTTTACCCTATTATTTTTAGAGAGGTTTGTATGTTGCCAATTGAAAGTGAACTTTTAAAGTAGTATATGTTGTACAAATACAAATTCACTAGTAATTAGATAAAGATAAACTTCACATCAACAATAGTCATGGCTATCACATATGCATGTAAAAAAAGGCTAGGAAAAATACATTGATAAACAATTAAATTTTGGGGCATCCACAATGATATAAAAAAATTAGATGAGAAAAGCCTAAAGTTTAAATTTAAAAACAAAGTCGATGAAAACTTTTAGAATTAATAAAAATATCAAAGACAAGAAAGCTATATTGTTATAAAAATATTATCAACCCAAAATATAAATATCCCTCCTACTCTTATAAGCTTCAAAATTAAAATATTAAAGAAAAACCTAAGAATTCCCTCACATGAACTAGATAGTGAAACCATTATATGGACACTCCCAAAACACTTTGGAAATAGATAATGTGCAAGTTATGTGCCTTAAAATAATTTATAAATGAAACGTACCTTCTAATATATTTATTTATACACAGATGTTTGCAATCATACCTTGATTTATGAAAGTTTATATTAAGACAACCAAACAAAACTTTGAAATTTTAATCAATCTAAACAACAATCAAAACAATTGTTTGAACAAGTTAAATACATGACATTGATCAATCAAAATAAAATATAAAGGAAAAAACTAAGAATTCACTTACATGAATTAATAGTGAAATTGGTAGATAGACACTCCCAAAAGACTTTGGGAAAAAAAATATGTGAGTTATTTGCCTTTAAATATATAAATGAAACACACTTCATAATATATTCATTATATAAATATATGATCATTATATAAAAAATATGTTCATTGTATAAAAAATGTGTTCATTTATACACATATTTGTAATTATACCTTGATTTATAAAATTTTAAATCAAGAGAACCAAACAAAATTCAAAGATTTTATTCAAAACCTTAACAACTATCAAAACAATTGTCTAATCAAGTTAAACACATAACTTTGCTCGAATAAGTTTGGTTTAATAGAAAGTCCAAAAATATTTTTTTTAAATTTTATCTTATTTTAAGATTATATATATAATGGTTCATTATCTTTTTTAAGGGCAATTTTAAGTTAAGGATTGACGTAACAACTCCAAGATCAAATTTTGTAGCAAAATTTTACATACTTTAAATCTAAAAGATGGTAAAGGTCAACATCATCATCATATATAATATATGTATGGTCAAATCATCATCATCATCATATGAAAATAACTTCAAACTCACCATAATTTGGGGTTGACCAACATTTAACACTTTTTAAGTATGTTTGAGTGTTAAACAGCATCACTCAATAGGGTACGTACCAAGAGTCTAGTCATCATTATATTTATATTTATAGAGAAATGAAGTCGTTAACACGTGTATGTGTATGGGATAGAATAGAATCCTTTTAAGATCCACAATACCAAGAGTTTTGATTATGGTTTGTATGATAGCTTATAGTATATGAGACCACCTCATATTCCTAGTATATAGGAGGCACTTAATTGTACTTCAAATGCGAGGCATACATAACTTACTCCTACAGAATTTAAACTTGTGACCTCCCTTTCAATAAAAGAACCACATTATACATAATGTGGTTCTTTTATTGAAAGGGAGGTCAAAAGTTTAAATTTTGTAGAGGTAAGTTATGTTCAAAAAAGACCTATGTATGCTTATGTCTAATAAGTATATTATGTAACATAGGAATATTATATAGAAAAATTCAACCAATAAGATTACCCTATCATTTATCTATTATTTTCATTTAACGTGTTTAATTAACAAAATACATAAATTTTGAATTGAATTATTACAATATAAGTTAATACTAAAACATGTGAATAATGTTTCACTTCCCATGCGGCCTATGTGACAAGTTGTGATCGACTCTTACACAACCATTATTGAATGCGAGTTGGACAACTATTAGCCCCACTTTATTTTAAAGTAAGTACTTTTATGCACATTTTATATCACAAATATTGGGTCTTATCACAGGTATTTGGCCCTTCCCCTATCAACCATGGCACTTTTAGGTGTAAAGAATGTGTTAATAAGGAATTGTGATATTCTAAATAAATGGTTAGTTATGAAAAATAATCATTGTGTTAATAACTTAGTATGAAAAATACTTCCATTTAATTTTAACAATTATAAAAATATAACTAGCTCATTTATCTTAAATATATTTATCCAACAAATATAGAGATATATCAATCTCAAGGCACTTATATTGGATTTGTCACATAGTTTTGCTCATTGAAGCGTTTCACATCGATTAATGACTTCATCACTTCCTCTATGAATTTCCCATTGATTGGTGTAAATGGCCTAAATCTAGTTGCCCCACTACATCAAATTTTAATAAAAAATACAAGCTCCAAACTCCTTTGTACAACCAAAGAATCATGATTTTTATTTCCTTCTCCATGCAAGAAGAAAAACTACACTATAACGGTTAAATGGACGTCAAAATTAAAGTTGACCATTTTTATGAATATGTTTAAATATATATTACCTCCACTACCCCTGCCCCTCCACATCCCTATTTACGATTCTAAGTTATATCTCTCAATGCACGATTAACATGAGGGTTCAAAATGTATACCTCGTGCCATACATTAAAGTGCACCAAATATACAAGCAATAGCACCAAAAAGGGATTAGATGATACTCTAAATAATCCCCTATTTTTACCAATTATGTATTTAATAACAAATATTGTGTTCTAATAATTAAATTTTGTTTAACCTAACTTTTAAAAGATTTCCTATTAAATTAGTTGTTTAAAAATTCCGTACGCCACGTATTTTGTCTCTAAGCTTAATATGGCACATATAACCAACCAATAGTTTGGATTTTGTTTAATAAATATTTATCAACCTCCTCACCTTCACCCTCACCCTCACCCTCTCAAGAGAAGTATAACTCTCATCAGTGGCAAAAGAGCCTTTGTAGTCGCATGAGGGCCTCTCCTTGACCTTTCAATCAAAACAAGGGGCTTAAAGGCCCTCGTCTTTTTTAAGACACCCTCTTCATTGTTCTATGCAACATGGTTACTATTTACATATTTATAGTTGAATATATTTTTTAAGTCTATAATATCATGCCATACTCTTAATAAATTTGATTGGCTTAGTACACGCTTCTATGTATATTTCAACCAATATATTAGTATATTATATTCTTTTTGGATTCCCTTGGTATAACACCTTAATACATCTTAAATCAATAAAAACATCAAACAAAAATAATTTTATGATGGTCTGTAGACTCGCATATTCTTAAGTGCTGCTCATCTGGGAGATCACACATTAATGTGGGACCAAGTTAATGGACAAGATTAATATTTTCCTCAAACCAGTTGCCTTGATTTCTTGTCCCTTTATATTGCTTTTGAAACCCACCCATCAAAAAGCATGGTTTGCCCGTACCACTTTGTTTCATCTCTACCTCAATCCCATGTCTCAATAGATTTCTTCATGTTGTGTCCAAAATGTGTTTGTAATTGTTGCATTTATTCAATATAATGATTTCCGCGCCCTACAATAGGTTTATGGGCTTTTGTGTACAAATATATTGGTTTCACTACCTACAATAGGTTGTACAGCTACTTATTGATGTCTAAAAACTTTGACCAGGCTTTCAAGGTCTTGAAAATTCAAGCTCAACACCCCATTGTATTACACAGATTAGAAAGTCACATTCCTTGTAAAGCTTGCCTGTCTTTCCAACCACGGCCACCCCTACCTGTTGCATCAATTGTTCATCTACATCACAAACATGGTAGCAACAGCAGAAATCAGAACTCATTCGTACATCAAAACCATAAATCAAGTTCATAACGTTCTTGATTACAAGACCCCATGACGATGACAGCACAAATCCTACATGGCTGAAAAGTTGGGGAACAAGTCTGACTGTAATTCACTAGCACCGTTCTCAAAATATGACCAGTCTAAATTTTCCGTATCCCATATTCATGGTGGATATAAAACAATCATCTTTAGAAAATACGTCATCCTAGTTGGGCATATATTTTCTCTGACACCAATCTTCTAGAGCCATAAATACCACAGATGCTTGAGCAACTCTCTGAGAGAAGTCACCATTCAGATAGAACAAAGAGCTCTATGTAGAACAGTTGACGCACAACCCAGAATAGAACAAAGAATTATATGGAAAGGTAGCAATTACAAAACCCAGCAACCCTGAAAGCAGGACTAAAGAACTTCATTTTAGCATGTTATGGTCTTTGCATGGTTTTCCTTTAAATACAACATTCTCAAACAAATAAGCAATTTGCACTCCAGCAGAAGATTCCGCACAATTGTAAGCAATTTACATTACAGCAACCACTAGAATCCACTTCTGTTGATTGTGATACAATTTCTAAGTCTCTCAAGTATCTATCTCCTCGACAAATTATAGCTCAGCTCAAAACAGTTTAAATTAAACAATCTATATGTTGTTGTGGACATAGTCATAGTGCTTTTAGAAAGATCATGAACTAAGCTATTATAATTAGGATGATAGTTAAACCAGTTTCAGAAATTATAAACACAAATCTAGGACATGTGCAGAAGAGGGGGCATTTTAGTAATTCACCCTTGCAAATTTACTATATAAATAAATATACCATGTACAGAAATATCCAAAATCACCATCATGCTGGAAAACCATTTTACCGATGGTAACCAATGCACTTAGAAAATACATAGTACATATTTAATTCATTTGCTTTACAAAAATTAAGTAACTGATGCAAATTCTTGCATCGTTGTATTGACTTAAGCTTTTCCCAAGTTGTACATCTGAAAATTATTTTAATACCCTGCATATAACATGAGCACATGAGGGAAGCCTACAATTCATAAAAAGTGAAGAAGATGAAGTAAACCAGAAACTTGAATAATTAAAAGTCTTCAAGGTTTTAGCGCACTCCTAATTTGTTCACTTTATAGCTTTGTAATAAAATAGTTTATCAAGCTCAAAGTGAACAACACTAAAAGCCTCAAAACAAAGTATTAATTACATCCAGGTACAGGATTGTAAATAATTTGCGATCAACTTCAAGACTGATCTGCAACACCCCAAAACTAAAAAAGAATAGATATTGGCAAAAATAAACATTTATCTGTATGTACAACCCAACAAAGCAATGAAATCACCAAGAGAACGATTTGATATGACTACAGGGTAGTTTCCCAAGAATTCTAGTTAGAAGTGACTACAAGTTAGAAGTGACTACAAATCTAGTTCTTCTCTTCCCCGTCATCTTCAGCTTTCCAGACAACATCTTTTAGCCCTGTTGCAAGGTTCTTGTAGAACTGCAAGAAGAAAACAGCCATATCAGATGAATATTAGAAGAAAAGCAGGATTCCTTCAAGGATTGACGGTTCCAAGTAAAACTGATGCTCCAAGAATCTAATCGACACTACAGAATGGAAATGACTAGAAAACACATTGAAACATCTTCTCATATTAGATTAAACATTGAGGATATAACTGTGCCTCACCTTGTGAAACTCCAAAGTATCACCTCCAGCCTTACGGACCTCAACCATGTAAAGAGAAGGAGCTACTTCAAATATCTTTGGGAAACAAGGAAAATCCATATTAAAGTTTTGGTTTTAATGCAAGCTATGCGAGAAGTGAAGCATGTAGTTATTAACTCAAAATAATTTGCTTGCTGAGGATTGCTGTAATATATATTTCAAGAGGAGTGTCATAAAAGACTATAGCCTACTCTACCACGTACAGCACTTGCAGCAACCTTGCTCAATCATTACCTCTGTAGCAACATTCAAATGGCCCTTTCTTCCAGTCTTCGATCCTTGCATCTTCATCTGAAAGCATGGAAAACTGTTATCAGAATTGCCAAAGATTATATTGTCTATACAATTATTCACTTTCTTTGTACGACTTGTCCTACTTAAGTAAACTATTATACATTCAAGTTTCAACTTGAAAAGAAGGGCCACTTATCTAAATGTATGACTCTTGCAAATTAATGAGAAAATCATAAAAACAAAATACGAGTTGCTACCTTGTAATTTTGCTTTTGCACGTTGAAGCCAAGAGGTTTTGCAGCTTCCTCAAGTTTAGATACTATCTCATTTGCAGGGCATTTAGATGTAAATCTTGTTTCTCGCTTAACCATGCCCTAAATAACAGTAAATCAATGAAAATAATCATTTCAATAATATCTAGCAAATCCAACTATCGAGTCTATAGTTTGAGTGTGAGGATGGCTGTGGTAAAGTGGCTAAGCATCAAAAAGGAAATGTAGAAGATGCAAACAAAACGAGAGGGACATTCAACAGTCCATTTGGGTTTGTCATCTCAATCTTACTGAAAACAGAGTCTTTAAGTTGAAAAAATGACACAGAAATAATGTAGCATTGATTATGCAGAATGCCAATGGGGACTGAAATCCCAAGAATAAGAGGATATGAGAAGAAAATAAGTAGAAAGTGATGGAAGAAGAAAAGTAGTAGAAGGTGATTGGAAGAAGAAAAATGCTGACAAGGCTGGACTAGACCAAGTAACATAACTAAAAGGTCTTTAAAGTAGATCATGTCTTGGTGAATGGTTTATATGTGGAAAGTGTGCAAATACTAGTCCTTGACCAACTGCTACAGCTACATTGCTCTTGGAGTCTCTTTTAGCCTGAGTTGGAACCCATACCATCTTATGAAAATTTATTTTTTACTTGGTGTACTACCTAGAAATGCCATTTGGATTCTGATACCATCTATATTTGAGTTTTCCATCAGGTTTTGGGTTTCCCTTGTTGAAATGCTCGGAGAAAAAAACCAGGTACTGTCAAAAGAATTTCCACATAAACCCAAAATGTGAAATACTTGGTTTCTGGAGGGAAAGATACCAGATAGAAGCAATGGAAAAAACAGAAAAAGGATGATATCATAAGAAAAAAAATCATTATACATGTGGTGGCTGCATCAAAAACATCTAAACCCTTCTTTGCACATTCAGTCCTATGAGATATTAGCCACTTTGTTCACATCTTCCTGGTGATTGAACCGATTATATTTCTCTAGAATAATGCACATATTCATAAAAATCAGGCCATGACAAATCCTGCCAATGATGCAGCTTTCAAGGCAACGTTTAACAATGAGTAAAAAACCTTGGGTGAAGTACAATGCCACACACTCAAGAGAGGTATAATCATTAATCGACTTATCCAAGGTGTGTTAAGGAAAGCAGACTCCTTCTGGCTTGACTCTTAAAGTAGTTGCATAATGGTCTGACACGATCAGTGTCATTCCAAGTAGTTTATCAATCTTGATAATTGGTTGTGACAAAAGAAAATGAATCCAAAAGGGATTATTTCAATTGTAATATTTTGATTGGGTAAGAATAGTGAAAGAAAAAGGAAATGATGGTTTAAGAGATCATTTAAGGGACCTGATGTAAGGAGCCCTGCCATCATGTGTTTCATTGAGCCAATAACTTCGGCTTTTATCTTGATTATCAATGCTCTTATTTAAACAAGGCTCATGTGTTTAGTTGTGTAAGGGGTACTTGCCAACATCTAAGTGAACTGTGATTGGAAAACAGTTCTTGTCTGTCGAAGTTTTGCCTAGCCCTGCAAGCAAATGGCTCTAATGTCTTACTGCTTGAGTTCACTATCAAAGCTATCAGTCCTAACTCCTAAGTCATGTCTCAACTGTAAAAAGTGGAGTACTGTGGTTTAAAGATAAATTTGCAAGTTATAAACTTCAAGCGTTTCAGATTATGCTGTATTCAGACTGTGTACCATCTTCTGCTCAAACAGATTGCCAAGATTGAGTCCCTGTGACATGGAGATAAGTTCAAATGCGTTCATCGCCACTGGAGGTTTTTCCTTTTTTTCTGTCACAAGATGTTCCTGTTGAATAGAAATACATAAACTTGCACTAAGGATCTTCCTTGAGTGAGAGCAAACTGTAAATAACAACACACCTCAAAAGAATATTTATGGTAATAGAATCATGGATATTTCACTCCAGTTTTGCTTACTTCTGAGTCATTGAAAACGGCATCAATATCATCCAGATTTACATCCTCTTCTTCTCTGAACTTCGGTGGCTTATAACCTTTCTTGAACCATTCATTTTCTAAAATCTCAGGTATTGTGATTCGCTGCCATTTAAACATAATAATAAGAATCAGAAGTGACATCAAACTTTACTGTTAAAAACGTCTCCAATATTGATCCAAATGCTTCATAACTACAGACAATACATTACCTGTCAGTTTATGATTTAACTGCAAACCTTCTAAAATATCTTACTATGTCATTCAATTATGGCGCAGCTGCAACCAACTACACAAAAATCTAAACAAAATGCAAACAATATAACAATCTGTGTAAATGCTGCATTCCAAACATAAAGGTGAAACTTTTCCTTACCGTCTTAGGGTTTGGATCCAAAATCCTTGTGATAAGTTTCTTTGCATTTGTAGAAAACCATGCAGGACATGTGAAATCTGCTTTGTAAATCTGCAAATTACTAGAAAAGAGATGAGTGTGAAATTACACAACATTGCAATAAATCAATGGCACAGAATCTTGGAAGTTCATACAGAACACTCGCCTTTTTATACAATGTCATGAGATTTGGATCATCGAATGGCAAATACCCTGCCATCAAAACAAATAGGATAACACCACACGACCACAAGTCTGCAGTTGCCCCATCATAACCCTTATCATTGATGACCTACAAAATACAATAGCAAACAGAATTGCAAATGAATGCTTTTATATTCCAACATGAACCATCGATCCATTCACAAATACAAAGTTTTCTGAAACCTGCACCAGGATCAACATGCTTTAAAAAGGAACCATAACAGTACCTCAGGAGCAACATAATTGGGAGTTCCACATGTAGTGTGAAGCAAACCATCATCCTAGAACACATAAACCAAGCTCCCATATTAGTTCAGGGCAGGATGAAAGGAAGAACTATAAAATAATCAATGATGTACATGCTAGCTATGAGTTCCACATGTAGTGTGAAGCAAACCATCATCCTAGAACACATAAACCAAGCTCCCATATTAGTTCAGGGCAGGATGAAAGGAAGAACTATAAAATAATCAATGATGTACATGCTAGCTATGCGTTAACCCAAGAGGAGGTATCCATAAAGAGGATGAGGCATTTACATGGACATATAGCCATTCAGTTGGGGTCAGAGACGCACAACTGGTCCATATGTTGAAATGAAGTCACAAGTGGTGATCAAATAAAAGCCCATTTGAAATTTATCATATTATATACTTGTGTTTCAGGGAAGAAAAAAAGTTCCCAACAAAAATCTAAAGTGCTCTCTAATAAATAAAATATAAACAAGTCCGCAGATCTCTTTTAAGGAATTCAAGAGGGAATCATAGAGCTATCATGTTTACCCTGACTTGCTGAGACAATGCACTTAGGCCAAAATCAGATATTTTGAGATTCCCATACGTGTCGAGAAGCAAGTTTTCTGGCTGTCAAACCCACAATAGCATGCTTTAATCAAAATATTTCATACAAGAACTAACGAACTAAATCAATTCCAACTTGATAGAGAGGCTAAAAGAGGCAGATAAAACATGAGCAACATCCAACTAAGAGATAAGTGTTAGAACTCCCAAAGTTTAAGTTGCACCTTCAAGTCTCTATGGTAAACACCTCTACTATGGCAATAATCAACAGCATTAATAAGCTGTTGGAAATATCTCCTTGCTTCATCTTCTTTCAATCTTCCGTGGTTAACCTGGAATCTCAAAATGAACACACATGGAACATATTAATAAATAAAAAGGAAAACAAAAGAAAATCAAATCAAATATTGAACATGATAAATATATTGTAAAGGCATGGTTATTGTTGGATGAAGAACAAGAGAATCAAGAATTGCTGAGTGAAAACTGAACACATAAAATCACGTGCAAAACACCACTTACTATTTTGTCAAAGAGCTCGCCCCCAGATACAAACTCAAGAACAATGTAAATTTTTGTCTTACTGGCCATGACCTAACAATCACAAAAGCACTTGAACAATCAGTCCAAGACATGAATAGTTACCATATAGAGATGCATTCCTCTAATTTTGTTGAAGTTCAGGGCTTAGCATATAGACTTGTAGATATTTACCATAACATGAAGCACATAACAGAGCAGAAAAAGAAAAAGGTCATATATTCAACTGTATTAGCATATACTAATGAGAGATAGAGATTGGAAGAGAATTCTAAACAAAATCAAAAGCAATACACAAATAAACTTGCATTGCTTGAGAGATCCCTTACTAGGAAGCATCATACTCTTCTTGTACCGGAAACCAAGATAATTAGGAAGTAAAGGCTTATATTCATATATATAGACTCGAGAAAGTTTTATACTTTTGACATATCACTATTAAATTTTAATACAAGCACGTGAAGCACCATCTAGCTCCGTGTCCACATCCCAACACTTTGTTGCCCCTTATAATCAGCGTGTTTGTGTGTGAGAAAATGCAAGTTGGAATGCACATAGACCAAATCCTCATCTTTTTCACTGCCAACTTGTTGTGGTTAATTGAGTGAATAAAAGTGTAGGTACCCCAGTTCCGCTCAGTTGAGGAGGAACTTGCAACCTATTGAGGCAAGCCGCAAAGTCAATTAAAATTTGTAAAAGTTAAAAAGTTAAAACAAAATGTCGAAAAGATGGGTAGAAAGTTACAAAAAATTAAAATCTTACTTGTGATAGAATTTTTATTGCAAGTGGTTGGATGTGGATGCATGCTTGCCTATGGAGGTACCACTACATATGAGTGTTATTGTACTTGTCACAAAGAGCGCCAAGGAAGTGACTCGTGGAGGTTATGAATGCCCAAACTCTCTCGAAACTGCCTTCTACTTTTGGATCGGGGAAAAGCCTGGAGAATGTCGCCTTACATCCCTCACTAACCTCAACATCCCTATATAGTGTGACCCTCCTGAGCAAAGAAAGGATATTTGCGATATAGTGTTTGCAAGTCATGTCAAACGCATGAATATGCAATGGAGTGATCATTTTGTTCCACCATTCAATGAGATGCGATTGCACTTCCTTGAAGACCCTCTCTGTAGGATCTTGCTCTTTGACATTTATGATGGACCTAATTTTCTCAATCATTGAGTCAATTCCATCATAAATCCCACCCAAACATGGATGATCCATATCTACAAATCTCAACATACTCACAATGGGCTTTGTAAAACTAAGCAAATACTCCACATGTTCCCACCACACATCATCAAGAATCCACCATTTCACCATTGTGGCCCTCTCAGTGTTTGTCAGCGTCGATACACTCCAAATGTTGTTGATAACCATGTTGCCCAATGCCTCACGCACCTTGATGAGTCGTATCAAGACAAGTGTGTGTGAGGCAAACTGAGTCTCAGCAACCTAACACAAAATTAAAACAAATAAAATTTAAAAAAAGTTCAAAAATAAAAATCTTACAAATTACAAACAAAATTAAATTAAAAATATACATGATTCATGAATGATTAAATAAAAAATTAACTTCAACAATTGCAATTTCGAGAAGGCCCTAAAGATGCCTTGGGACATGTGATGGATGCTTATGAACATTTGAATCTCAGTTGCGTCCTCACAGATTTGTTTGATCCAATAAATTTTGGACCCCAATTTTTATAACATAAGATTGAGAGAATGAACGACACAAGGTGTCCAAAATATATGCCCATACCTTGCCTCAACCAACATGCCTGCAACTTTGCAATTTTTTGTGTTGTCCACTACAACTTGGACAACATTTTGAAGCCTCACTGCCTCAATGGACTCTATCAAGATGTTGGCAGTGAATCGTAAATCCTTCACCTGTCCTTCACAATCAATAGCCCTCAAAAATATTTTTCCTTTAGAGCACATTGCGACCACATTAATCAATTGCCTATTTGTTGTATCTTTCCATCCATCAGAAATGGACACCTATGTTTCAATCCACGAATCCCTGATGGGCTTCAATGCATCTTAAACATGTTTCTTTCTTTTGTCAACAAAGTGGTACGCACCTTTTCGTTGGACCGTTGAACCCTTTAGGGGCATCATTGGTAGATCTCACCATATCCTGCCAATGTAGTGATCTAACAACATTAAATAGCAACCCACATGTAAAGCACAACACACAATGCTCTACTCCACTATGCTTGGATTCACTCTAGAATGCCCTTTCCAATGGGCCCGCATCTTTTGTTCTCTTGCAACTAAGAGGTGAATCCTCTTCATTTGCAGCCGCAATGGGTGTAGAAAGAAATGAGTGTGATGGGGTCACCACATTAACACGAGATAGATCAACAAGTGGCTTAGTAAATGTAGATCCTTTCTTTCTCAAAGGTTACTTCGATATTTGTCCAACAATGGCATCTACTTCTTCCTGCTCTTTGATGTATGCAAGGATTTTTCTCTATGGCAAAACCTTTCTTGGTTTTTCATTTATACTTGGCCCACCACATACTTTGATTCCAGAGCTAGGAATTGCACAAAAATGAGCTTTCAATTGACTATACGAACTCTTATATTTGCAGTTACACTCTAAGCAAAGCCAAAAAAAACACCCTCCACCTGGGAATTGTTCTAACATCATCACATACTTCCAAAGGGGCGCTTGCAGATCAGCATTGATTCCTATCCCTTCGTCCACCGAACTAGCAATTGCAACGTGAGACATTCTGGCAAATCCCTATAGCCCCTAGCCAAAAAATAATAGTATCGCTATTGAAATTTTAAGCATTTGGCATTTGTTGAAACTTGAAAAAATATTTAAAAGAATAAAAAAAAATGTATATTAAAACTAGTTACATACTTTTTTAAACTAAAAAAAGTAATTGAAAAAAAACACAAAACTGAAAACCTACCTTAAATCAACAATCATCTTCATTGCAAGCTCCTTAAACTCCTTGGCACCAAATGGGTAGAGGTAATAGTGTAAGATTGGCAAAAGGAAAGAGTTTCAAACATAAGAAATTGAAAAAATGAAGATGAGAGAGCAAATGTGCAATGAAAGGTAAATGTGTTTTTTTCTTTTGATAAAATGAGTGTGAAAGTTGCTTTTTGGGTTGAGTGTATATTTTTCTTTTAACTATTTTTTGAAGTTCATGTTTGACTTTTCATTAAAGTGAAATTGAAAAAACATGTATCCTGCCAATATCCGTATCAAGCAAAGGGGGAGGGGGGCAAGGGAGCATATCCACTAACGTAGGTTAAATTGCACGATTCTAAGGTACTTGTGTATTTGTCAATTATTGGTCCAAATCAAGGGTAATTGGTGAGTTTTGTGGTCCATTTTTGCACCTCCCCTTCTCTCTCCTTCCTTTTTCTCTCTTCAAGTTTTATTGTTTTTGGGACATGTCATTTCTTTCAAGTGTGCACTCACGCTCCCCAAATTTTTGGGTCTTGTGTGTTGTTTCTGTAGACTGAGAGTGCATGCTCATGGGACTTTTTGTGGCCTTGCTTGGTCAAGGTGCATCCGCCAATTCGGTCTCGTCTTTTTCGATTTGTGGTCGTTAATTTTGTCATTTGCACACCAATAGGTTCCTATTTTGAAGTCATGTCGTCTATAAATACACAAGTACCTTATTTCATTTATCATCCAATATTCATTGAACCCTAGGAAAGAAGTCAGTATTGTTCGCAAGAATCTATTGAACATCTACAAGCATTTAGAGAAATCAAACAATTATCAGAGCATTCATTGAAGCACAAAATTTCATGTTAGTGACACATTACACTGCACTGGTTTGCTTGGCCAACAAATTATAGTAGTTATTAGATTGTTTTTTTTTTCAATATTGTATATCGTCGAGGGCCCTGAGAAATATCAAGATAGCTCAACTATTCCCTAGTATAATGCAAACCCCAAAACATATGTTGTCTTCCTTGAGGATTTTACATCAGGATACCTAATTAGGGCAAGGAGAATTCCATTTTCTCAACAATCTAAGCAAGGCACGAAAAACTAAATGAGGTTTTTGGAGACCCAAATCAGGCGAACACAATTGTTAAAGCAGATTTTGCATACCTGATATTTTGTTTAGAGTGGAACATGACGCTCCAAACAATGGATGCTTTGAATACCACACTTCAAGCGTCCCATTCTGATCTTCATGAGTTTTTTGGGTCATCTTCTAATTATTGCCAAGCATTGTTTGTCACTATCAAATTCTGACGATTGTCTTCCAATAACTCTCGGGAATCAAACAAGACTAAATCTTGCATGTCATTGTTTATGTAGTGGTGGAATTAATTAATTCGGTCTAATTTATTTAAGGGCTTGTTAAATGCTTATGGGTATTTGTATTGTATATTAGCTTAGATCCATTTATCCATAATACATTTTGGTGAACCCGTGATCTCTTACACCTCTTCTAGGGCTAGATCTTGCTTCATTTGTGATAGATCTAATTTTCTTAGGGCTATTCAATTGGCATGTTACTCTAGAGTTTCATGAAAGCCCACTTGGTTGTGCCTCTCCCCCTAAGGTTAGATTTTGTTTCATATAATGTCATATCTAAAAAATTCCAAGGGATAATGCCATTTCATGCTTTAGATCTAGATACCCCTGGCTCCCATGTGCTTGATCTCAAACCCTAGATTGATTTCTTTTGAGAATTTTCAAACCCTAGAGTATGTGTATGGTGTGTTTGCTCCATTATTTAATAGTATTATTATATGTGCTTAGATCTAAGATTTTCAAGCTCAAATGCAAATTTGTTCATCATTACTTTGGTTGAATCTAAATCAAGTTTGAAAAAATAAAAATGGATTTGAGAAATGCATCTAATGTTGCTCCAAAAGTTTTGTTTTTTATTGCAAAAGATGTGCCTTCTTTGAATGGTAATGTCGTGGATGGATCTCAAATGAATAATGCTTATGAATGTGAAGATGATTACGAGTATGAAACTAACTTAAAACAACATGATGTGGATGATAGAACATTAATAACATAAGGAAATGTTCTGGAGATAATGCCTCAGAGATATCTAGAATTATGAATGCATTGAAAGAAGTTGCGTGTCAAAATCTACCTTCTCATTAAGTCACTTCAAGAATTCTTCTAAACCTACTCACGTCTTTGTTATTTCTAATCTTCTTCCTTCTCCAAACGCTATGTTTTCAAATTCTCAACATGTTTCTAATATTATTCCTTCTCAAAATGTAATTCCTCCAAAGTCTCAACATGTTTCCATTGCTTCTCTAGTTTTAGCAATTTCTCAAAGTGCTTCTAATCCTTCTCATATTTCTTCACATTTTCCAATAGCAAACGTTTCCCCTATGATTCAACAACCTCTTGTTTATAATGTGTCTCTAATTGCTTCGAATGTTGTTAACCATGCTCTTCTTCAAAATTCTTCTATTCCAATCTATTTTCTACTAATTCACCTTTTATTTCTATGATACACGCATTGTGTGATTTGCAACATCAAATACTCAAGGGTCTCAAAAGGCAAGTAGTAGGGTCACTAGCCCTTGTCTTATGAAGTGCTTTCATATCTATTTCTAATAGATTTATTACTCTAAATTTTGAAATGTTTAATGGAAAATGAGACCCTTCTCATCATATTAGAGCCTTCTATGCCTCTTTGGTTATACTTTGCCATAATATAATGAATTGCTAACTAAGCTATTTCCAAAAACTTGAAGGATTACGCCCTTGATTGGTTCTATGCTTTACCATGTGGATCTGTACATTCTTTTACTACGTTAGTCGATGGCTTCTTAGCTCATTTTTCAATCAATATTGGTATGAAGGTCACAGTTGTACACTTAGCTCAAATTAAGCAAGAGTCAATGAAACTATAAGTGAATATCTAGTCCAATTCAAGAACTTGGTTACTAGGATGACTTATCAACCAGCAGATAGTGAGCTTCAAAGTATTTTTATCAATAGTCTACCATCAATTATTAAGGACAAAGTGGTTTTTACCACTTATGGTTCTTTCAATGAGCTTTGTTATGTAGTCAAGGACTTTGAAGGTTTTGACCCCTGAAATGCATGCATCAACATACAGACCTGAATTTTGGCCAAGTGTGGAGTTGCACAAGGGTATACCATGCAAGACGGACCATGCTTGTTGAATAGAACCTTCTACGGGGCAGAACAAAGCAAGCAACCAGGCATGTGCACGCAAGGCAACTATAAGGAGGTATGTGCAAGCTGGACAGTTGGAGATGCTAAAGGCATCCTGAAATATCAAGGAAGATGTTGATGGCGGTAGGTGATAAGAACTAAGGGTATCTTCTAGAACCTTCTAGAAGATTTCCGGCGGTTTTCAATTGTAGAGTAAGGGCAGTGGGAATTGCGTATATAATCCCCCTTAGCCATGAGAAATACATTCTTGGTAGATTACAGATTAGTTACATGTTTTGGGCATTGTAAGGAATGCGCAAAGATGGATATATGTGTATTTTAAGATATCTTTGAGAGGATGATATCTTATTGTATATGCTAATTGAGGTGGAAGATTTCCACCTATTTCCAGTTGTAGGGCAAGGGCAATAGGAAATACCTATATAATCCCCCTTAGCCATGAGAAATACATTCTTGGTAGATTACAGATTAGTTACATGTTTTGGGCATTGTAAGGAATGCACAAAGATAGATGTATATGTGTATTCTAAAAGATATTTGAGAAGATATCTTATTGTATATGCTAGTGGAAATTTTGTACATTATTCATGTACGAATATATGATATCTGAGATGCGGTGTTCAAATCTTGTGTTATGGATGTGCTTCTTATGCTTTATTTATGGTTAAATACTGAATGTTAGGATTTCAACATGCTTGTGTGTTAGGGTTTGATAATGTTCATGCATATTGTTGATCTTTATCTATCTTCTTAATGGTGGGGTGTTCAGTGATCTCTCTCTATGCCTTGGGCGAGCACTTGAGCTTCTTGCATAACTGATAGGCTAGCACAAGAGCTCTATTTGTTGAAGCTAATAGAGACCCTAGGCACACACTTTCCCTTCACTATATGGGAAATAGAGACACTAGGCACACACTTGAAAGGTTGGTCAAGGCAATGATTGGAGTTACCTTGGAACTCTTTTTTCTCTATTCACTTTATTTAAAGAGTCTATGGGTCTCTTCCTCTTTAAAACTCCTATCACTTCTTTTAGAGCTTTTCTTAGGCGGCTCCTAGTGTTTTTACTCACTTGGAAGAAGTTTAATGCACATTGTGTTGTCTTGTGATAGCTTTGGGCCAACTTTTAATAACACGTGGGGTTTTCTTCTGGTGTACTGCTTTCCCAACTTGACAAATCCTTGTTTCAACACTTTTATGATGTCTTAATGGTAAATATTAATTTCAATGCATACTCTTTACTTATGATTCATTGTTTTAATAGTTGATCTCGGAATTATTTTTCATGGTATTAGAGTTGTACTCTTACGTGTGCAACTGCTTAGGTGGAGAAGCAAGAAAAATCTTGATTTTGGTGCCACAAGTTTTTCGACATTTTTTATGCAAGGGCTTACATATGTTTGCATTTAACCATAGTATTAGTTTGACATTTTCTTGTGTTTACAATATTTGTTTTGCAGGTAATATTTGTTGATTTTGCACACAAAAATAAATTAAAAAATTAGTTTGCAAATATCTTCTCTTGTTTGTTTGCACAAACATTTCTAGTTTTTTGGCTCAACAATTTTTTATTTAATCCCCTTAAGAAATAATATTTTTTTCCTTTGTTGCTACTACGATTCCTTTCCTACTGCTTATTTGTTGTTTCTAGGTTTTGCTTCTACTTTTGTTGTTGTTGCTTCCAGTACTTTGTTGTTGTTTTCTAGTTTTTGCTTCTACCTTTGTTGTTGTTGCCACCTTTTTGTTGCTATTATGTATGTTGTTGCTTCTTTGTTGCTATAGATGTTGCTATAGTGTGCCTTGTGGCTTCCTTCCCTTTAAGAGAGAGCATTTCCACAATCCATGACTACAGTGAATTGCTTCTTGCCTTCCCTTTGTTGTTATCGTAAGTTATTTTTTGTAATGACTACAAGAGTTATCAAGATGTTTATTCAAGGAAAGGATGTATAAAGTACAAATGGTCATAATACTTCTTCATTTATATTTGTGGACACCTAAATTTGGCACAAAAACCTTATTCTCATTGTCTTATCCCTAATTTACCTTATTTGTAAAACTTGTACATTTTACCCTATTTATAGAACAATTTCGGCCCCACATAGGTCTACACTTGGTCCACTGAGCCTAAAAGCACATCAACACTTATCAAGAAGATATCTATTAACATATTTGGACCATAATCATCTATTAGCCATCCCTGTAGACAAACTTGTCGACTGTACAAATCCGTCTTGGACAAACCCACGCACTGTACAGGTTTGTCCCTTTTAGTTGTGTGGATCCATTTGCACTTTTTTGTTGATCGTGCCTTTAACTTAGCCTTTCTATATATCTATAGTCAGCTAACATGCATAAGTTATCCTTGATTAGCCTATATATACAAGGTCTTATCAGGGCATTTCAAAAAAAACTACACATTCAAACACACAGAGGAATACTTCAAGAGAAATCACATCAAAGTTCAACCCTAAAGCCAAGCATCAAATTAAACCCTTCATACTTGCGACATTATCATTCTATATTTGTTTGTCTTCATTTCCCTTGTACCAAAAGAGGGCATTAGACTACATGTAGTTGCATCATCACTTCTAAGAAAGAGGAGATTCAAAACTCTCACTCAAGCTATTCCATCCCCACAAACAGAACTACATGGAGGTCTAATTCCAAGCATGCGAGATACGTAGTTTGCCATGTTGCCTTAGTGGTTGCCTAACTCCATTACATTTGTTTGTTTTTGGAGTGTCAAGCGAGGGCAAGGAGAAGATTCATACATTCTACACATTTTTATGAAAATTTTGTGAAGCAAAGGTACAAGGATAACAAGAAGGTGATAGCACCCAAGTGACAGAAAGTTCAATCTGCAAAACCCTAGCAAGACAGACAAGAATGCAAATGGATTGACACGACGTTGATGAGACTGTCACAGTTGGATTTGTACAAGACACACTCGCACAGTGCATGGGTCTATCTAATAGCACAATACAATTTCCAAATTTCAGGAACAAGTTGCATGTAATGAAAGAAGTCAATCTTTCTGATTTTTATAACAGGAAACATGCATGATCATTCATTAACCCTTTGTCATTTACATTGCTTAGTCTAGTTTCATTGTGGCACTTGGACTTGTTTCTCATTGTACCTTGTTAGATAGATCTGAATTTTATATTTTCATTCATTTATGCTTGAATCTATTTAATTGCAAATAGTTACCTTGTTAGATAGATCTGAATTTCATATTTTCATTCATTTATACTTGAATCTATTTAATTGCAAATAGTTTATTCATTATTTTGTATAAAAACAAAATTAGGGTAAACAACATCTTACAATGATTATCATAAAACTCTTTATATTATTGATTAGCTTAGCTAACCAATCTCTTACCATGGTACCCGAGCATTCTCTATTTGTATTATGTATTAGATTACTTGATTTTTTGCAATAATATGTGGTTTATTATGAATTATGTTGCATGTTCATTGATTGATTTGTGTTTATTATGTGTGATATATACACATCTAATGTTTATTCTTATGCTATATCGTCATCTTTATTATTATGCAATTACAAAACATTGTACACTGCATGATTGTAATAGAGCTCAAACATTTCACACATTCATTCACACATACACACAAAAACACATAAAATGCAAGATAAAATATATTGACCAGTTATGGCTTACAAAATCAAAATAAGGGGCACATGGCCCATACACCTCATCTATGCAGTGCAAGAGAATGATTCCCTCACCTATCCCTGTTAGCTTGTGGGGCAAAGAATGATGTAGACATATTTTTCCTACTATGAGTCCCTGCCCCCAATCATGGCCCCATGCTATCTCGCTGCCACAATATCACAATCTCCACTATCAAGTCATGGTGCTTATATCGAAGCTCTTCATACTGGGTGAAGATGGTTGTATCCCTGCATCATTTGCCAAAGGAGGCATTGCCACCTCCCATCTATGTATGTCTCTCTACTTTGTCTCTGTTATTAGTATGGCCTCAGGCTTAGATATGTGTGCATGTGCCCATGTGTTTTTTTGTCGATGTTTGGGTGATCTCTAGGGTTACATACTCTAGACCTAGCAATTACATCTAGGTACATTGCTCTCAACGTAATGACTAGATCTAACAAGTATGCGTGTCTCCCTGCTTCGAAGTCAACTCACTCGAGTATTCCCAAAAAATTCTCCAAAATGTCTCTAGTCAATTACATCTAGGTACATTGCTCTCAGCATAATGACTAGATCTAACAAGTATGCGTGTCTGCCTACTTCGAAGTCAACTCACTCGAGTATTCCCAAAAAATTCTCCAAAATGTCTCTAGTCAATCCCCTAACTACGACATTAATGACGGTGATCAAGTCATTGATTGTCAATGTTTCACATTAAATAAATATTACTCAATGAATTCCCTAAATATTAATAAAAGATAACATATTAATCTTGTTAACCTTGTTACCTGGATCTTCTTGCTACCATTATCATGTCTAAAGCCCATACATGCACAATACCCCTTGTGTTGACTGCAACAAAGGAGCTTAGTAGTATGGGCATGTATTTGCGCAATTGTGGCACATCCCCGCATACGATATCACTTAAAAGAATCTTCACTCTAGTCTAAACCCTCTTAGGAGGTCTTCCCATATAGTATCCATGGGCTACCCTCTACTCAAGCTACCCAAGCCCCTCTAATAGCACCTATCTCCCTCTAGCTGGTAATCTTACTATCCTCCATACGTCCTCCTAAGTCACTATCATCTCCCCCGTCGGCAGCCAAAGCATACAAATATTAGTATTCCATCACTCAACAAAACTAGTGAGAATAATCAGGGCATATCACATTGCAGATAGGCTTACAACATGGCCTAAGCCAATCCAAATCCTCTTAGTTGTAGACACCTAATTTTGGTACAAGCCATGTTGCCAATCTTTTTCATGTTTTCATGCACTTGGTCCATGTGCATACATTTGGCTCTTTTCAATAAACTTTCCACTTGTGTTGGGCCTCGTATTTCTTCCATTGACTTCAATTTTCCTTATAGTTTGACTTTTTGTTCACTTTGGGTCAATGATATTACCTTCATTCAATCTGGAATATCTGAAAACCTACAAATCAATTATTTATTTGCCCCTATATCAGATGCTCTTAAAAAGTCCAAAGCATTGTTTCAGGGTTTTCTTGGGGGCATAATCGGGTCATGATTTTGTCTTGGGTCACAATTGGCAAACCCACAATTTTTCCCTTTGGCCTTGTGGATCCTTTGTGTCATTTTCCATGTTTCTCATGCCTTGATGGTTGGCTTTCACTCTTTTCCATGGTTGGCCTATGCGTCAATGTACCCAAATTTGAATTTAAAGACCCCTATATATACACATGTACCCTAAGTCATTCAACTACGAATTACCTTGATTATATCTTTCGCAGCTTAAGAACCTTGTACATCGATCATTATCTTCCATTATTCTCCTTTCATATCCATCGGAGTCTAGTGGTTTCACACTTGTACCAAAAGGTCATAGCAAAGCATATAATTGCATTTGATGATCTAGGGAGAAGGTGATCTCATTTCTCCCATTTGGGTTACAAACACTCGCAAGCACTAGAACTACATTGAGCCCAAATTCTAAGCATGTGGGATATGTAACTGCAACTCTCAAGAGGAGGCCAAGGCCACTAACCTTGCACATATTTTATTATTCTTGCAACATTGTGGCAAATTAGGGTTTGGTTAAAGAAAAGGTTATTTGGAGGACTATGTACATCAATTTCACAAAGCGAAGACAAAGTCCCAATCATCTGCCTCTACCGAAGCATACCAAAAAAAATTGGATCTTGAAAATAACCAAGGGACACAATTGTGGGACAAGGGTCACAATTAACCGAAATCTACAATTTCTATGTTCGCCAAACAATATCTAGGTTTTGTTCATTTTGCTGTCTAGACCTATTTTTCACTATTTTTAACCTATGATAGTGGATAGGTAAGTGAGAAATCAAGTATTTCTCTATGAACCTCCTTGGTCAAGTTTCAAGTATATAAATATCTATTTTAGCACATTTCAGATCTATATGTATTATCTGATTTTTTGTATCTGCATAGATTTGCATAGTAACAGTGTTTTACTTAATTGTGCATGGTGTGATCCCCATTGTGCGCCAAAACATTATGGTGAACCCCTCCATTTTCGAACCTATCAACCTTAAGGTTTCATGCTTTTTTTCCATCTATGGTTTTCTATTGTAAATGTTTTAGATTTAGTTTATTTTTTAGGGATTTGCTTTCTTATTGCAATATTATTAGCCATTGCCCATTGTATATATCTTTCAAACTCTAGTATACATGTGATGTCTTGCTCTTTGGATGTCGCAAATGCTTCTATGAATGCCATGCCTTTTGTTGTTCATGCTACCATAGACAATGGTAATGATGATGATAAAAAATATTTTTATTATGATAGTTAGGATGATCTAGATGTAAAATTAGGGCAACTTAATTTCAATTTTCAACCTTATCAGACCATGTGAAAATGAAAATAATACAAATGGCTTGGGTATTGAATGTCTTTCTTTGACCCCTCATGAGTATCGAATGCCAAATTTCATGAAAAACTCAGTTGCTAAGAAAAGATGTGTTAGTCTTAAGCAAAGTAGCTTAGAGCAAATTTGGTTTTAAACCTCTTAATGTATGCAATACAATGTTGAACATAATTTGAAAGAAAATGTCGAAAATGCTTGTGTTCCTACACTTTATTTGAATGGAAATGTTGAAAACGATGCCAATGCTGATAATGATTGTGTATACACCTTAAATTGGTCAAGCAACCACACATATCATGTCTTTTCACAGTCCTTTCATAGGAGACTCCGATTGGAGAATATGTGCCTTGTTCACATTTAGCCATGTCTTTCTTTTTACTCATCTTGGTCTTGTTTCATGCTTGAGTCACCTTTCTGCTTATTACCAATCATCCGTAGACTCATGGAACCTCATTCCACCTCAACCAGGTCAGTTTTCCCATGCTCATTCCATCCCCCAAGTCCCAAGCCTATAGGACAAGGGCCCTGGGATTGGACTACAGTGCTGGACCCTAGGGTGTCCATTTCGAGCGCCCCTGTCCAAGGTCATTTTGAGCTCCAACGGTCAATTTCTCTTGCTTAATGAGTCCCAACCCCTTTCTTAGCTTCATCCTTAAGTTTTTCAATGTCGATCAAATGCGAATAAAGTTCCCAAATTCAAAACAAAAAGTCTTCTATATAAAGGACTTCAAAAAGCATTTTATATCTAACACTTACTACTTTTGCACATTACATAATTAAAAATCAGTCAATAGTATAGCTCAACATTTTGCATCACACATAGACTTGTATGCTTGATCAAGGAAGGGCCTAGACAAAAGTCATTCTTGCATCTACCATGCACATTGATTATGCACGTTCCCTGAGGGAGAACTACATTTGATCTGAGATCGTAGCTTGAGGGTTAATGTAGACAGCGATCAGGACAATAGGTGTTCTAAATCATGCAATCATACTTCCCCTAACTCATTTTTTCCCCCTTATGCTTTTGATGTATTTGTTGTTTCGTGTGTGTAGATAGACCTAAGATTTAGAGATTGAAACAGACCTACAACAAGCTCTGTCAACATTCAACCTCTGAAATTTCATATATAGGGTCACACAGAGACGGCAAACAAAACCCAGAAAAATTAGGTCTTTGGGACAACGGCAGAAAAGGACTAGAGCATCGGACCCCAGGGTGTCCTATTTCGACGCTCATGTCCTTTCAGAAAACGAAACCCAGAGCCAAGTTCCTGACATCTTCACAGCCCTGTGCAACAGATTTCAACCCTTGAATCATTCGTTTCAACCTGTTTCTCCAAATAAGTTTATTTCTTTCTATATGCAATTAATTTGATTAAATTAATCAAACCTTGTATTTTATTGTATTTGATTGGATTTTCCCCTTTACTCCAGACCCTTTATTGTTTAGGAACTAGACCCTAGTTTCCCAAAAATAATAAAACATTTAGTACACTTAGGGTTTTTCCTTCAAATTTTGTACACATTTAATTTCAAATTTCTGATTTTTGTATAAAGTTTTGTGCATTAATTCTATTCAAATTAAATTTAGAATTTAAATTATTGCTATAATTTTCAAAAATTCCAAAACCCTAACCAAAAACCCTAGATTTTCAAACTAGGTCTTCAAACCCTAAGCCTCCCTCACAATTTTTAGAAAAATATTCTGGAAGTTTTGCAAATTGTTTGGTGTCAAAAGCATTTTCAAAATATTAATATTAGTAGTTATTTTGTGCACAAATTTAATTTCCAATTTCTAATTTTTGTATAAATTTTTGTGCATTAATTCTATTCAAATTATTTTTAGAATTTAAATTATTGCTATAATTTTCAAAAATTCTAAAACCCTACATTTCCAAACCAGGTCCTCAAACCCCAAGCCTTGCAATTTTTAGAAAAATATTTTAAAATTTTTGCAAATTGTTTAGATTGTCAAAAATATTTCAAAATCTCTATGTTAGTAGTTATTTTTGCATTTATTTGCTTAATAGTACTTTTCCACATTCTCTTTGGTGAAAGAAATAAAATGGCCACTAAAGCACTTCTTCCCTCATCCCATAGATCAATTTTTAAATTTTTCTCATAATTATGATAATGAATGGTCAAATTTGCAAAATTGCACATTAGCTAAAAATGTGGAAAATGATTTCATTTACAATGAAGATATTTACTATTATTGTAATGAGGAATATGATGATACATGTAAAAGTGATAGAGAAGAAAAAGTAGATGCATTTTCTTCTCTCAAACCTCTCTCTTTTATTCCCTTTTCTTAAAAAAATAATTTTGATAAATGGAAAAGATACTTTTCGCCTCATTCTCCTATGCACAATGCACAAAATGAACAAATTAGTCATGCACTTCCAAGTGAACCTCTTATTGGTGATGATTTGCCTCCATGTGAAACTAATCTTTCTCTCATTTGCTACTTCTATGTTCAAAATACAAAAATATAAATGCAATAAAATCAAATTACCAATGCATAGTTCAAATGGTGCATCTCATGCTCTCAACTCTACTTTATCAAAAGAATGTCTAAATGATAACTCTCTTGCTCTTACTTCTCATAGTGCAAATGACGATAATGCATGCATTCCATCAATGGATAACATAGATGCACATAATATTCCAAATTCACATGATAAATTATTGCATGTTAGAAAAGAATTAAATTCTTCTCTTACACCTCTCCCTAGTGACAATGGAAGTGATAATGAATATGATGGTGAACATGCAAATGAATAAAAAATGGAAGTGATAATGAATATGATGGTGAACATGCAAATGAATATGAAAATAAAAGTGATTATGAACAATATTTCAAATATGATAATGCATGGAACAATGATGATTATTATGCACATAGTGAAGAAGAAAATGCATCTCATGTTTCTAACTCTTCTCTCACTCCTCTCAAACATAATGCACTACCAAATGTTGTTTCTACCTCTATGCATGATTCTATTTCAAATAATGCACTTGTTATCACATAGTGAAGAAGAAAATGCATCTCATGTTTCTAACTCTTCTCTCCCTCCTCTCAAACATAATGCACTACCAAATGTTGTTTCTACCTCTACGCATGATTCTATTTCAAATAATGCACATCTTAATGATAACAACACATCTTCTATTCAATTAGAATGTGATTCACTAAAACATAAAGATACCAATGAATCTCTCAGGCCACCCCTCACTATAGTAGAACCCAGTTCTCACTCTTCACCTAAAGAGAATGGTAGCCAACTTCCCTCTAATAAGGTCCAAGTTATCATTACTCCCAAGGTTCAAGTGAGCACACACCCTCTCTATGATCCAATTGTTAAATGTAGCATTCCCATGGCTAAAATAAATAATCAAATTCAACGATTAAATGAACCACTTCAAGATGTTAATATACTATCCCAAGAGATTATTTCTTTGATGCATGTAGTTGGTGAATTACAACACCAAGTACATCTCCTTACCTTGGAAAACAAAGTTTATAAGTCTTGGATGGATGCCAATGATTTACATGGTAACCCTCTTCTGAAGACATTTGTAAAAGCTTCATTGCCTAAGCATTTTCAAACACCGTCATTGCCCCACTTTGATGGAACTAAAAATCCATTCGTACACCTTCAAGCCTTTTGGAAAGCTTTGTCATCTCATGCGAGTCCTTTGATTCTACTGAAGTTGTTCCAACAGACATTAGTGGGGGAAGCATAGAATTGGTTCTTTCATCTACTCCCCATTGGCTCTTTGCACACATATGATGACTTAGAAGAGGCATTTCTCAGACATTACATAGCAAACACAAGCCCTCGTGTTACATATGAGAAACTTGCCACATATCAGAATTCTTCAGACCCAGTTAGTGATTATATCTTACGATTCAAGATGCACATGTTACGATTGATCTATAAACCACCAGATTTAGAGATTCATCATATCTTTATTAAGGGGTTTTGTCAACCTCTCCTCGAGCATCTATTATATCAAAGTCCTCTTTTAGGCACTTATGCTATATAGTTCTAGCCTTGGAAAAGAAATTGGGATTGATTGAGGCAGATTCAATTGATCGAATTACTCTAGATTTCACAACAGTACCTACATCTACAGATACTAGCACACAGCATCCACTGTCTTAAACAAGATAAGAGACCACAACCAGAAAAGCAACCAGTGAAGAACAGAGACCCAGTCTCCAAAACACAACCTCCAACATGCACTACAAAGAACAGCAACAAGGCACCACTACAGTTTGATTCAGAGCAGGATAGCCCATGTGTCATATTATCAACACTACTAGATAGGAGGTTAATCACATTACCTTCTACTCATTGACGAAATCCTGGTCTCCTATAGAGACAACGACATTGGCCCTTTTGTAACTATCATCGTATTCATGGACACAGAGATAATGATTGTTATGGACTCAGAGATTGCATTAATAAATGTGTTGATAATTGCATTATAGTGTTTACATAGGGGACACCGAAATCTCCTCCATCATGGAACCCTAGACATCATTCCTCCAGGGCTAAGTCATCTCAGGGCATTCCTTTACAAGGAATCATTGATCACTCATCATGAAAGTAATGTGGGTTCTAGAACAGCGCCTCACAGGAGATCTATTCCACCTACTCAAAAGGTTTGGAACCCAGTACAGTGAGAGCAGCCCACATATAGCAATGTAGTCCAAGGAGTACATAGTGCAATCTCATATACATATCCAGCACAGGCACAGTGACTGCAGCAGAGTACCGCTCCAGGGAAATATTCACTACGGTCGGATTTTCAGGGTCCTATCTCATGTAGCAACCCATTACGGTTAAGATTAAATGAACCAACATCATAGAGTATTGCTCCAAATAGATATTCACTACGGCCTGATTTTCAAGGACCTATCTCACGTAGCAACCTGCTACGACTGAGGTTAGATGAGCCACCATCACAGATTTCAATTCCATCTTGATCTATCGCTCAGTCATATGCATCACAATAGAGGTCACAGGGTACTATTTCACGCAACAATCCACTACGATTGCGGATAGATGAGCCTTCTTCACAACAAACAGCTTCAATTGCACATCTAGTAAGGTTAATTTCGCAGTCTCCATGCATAGCTACAGTTAGTGCACAACAGACAATATCAGATACAACATATGTTCTTACACAACATGAGCAGTATGGGTACTTGTTCGGTTGGCCATCAAGGTTCAAATAGATATACGACATGCATTCATACCGATATCAGTTCATATCTTCACTTAGCAGAGCAATGATGGAGCCAAAGGGCTAGCCTTTGTATTCTTGAGCCTCTTGGAGAATTGAGCACAATACGATCTCTTACATCCCCTTCTACTAACAATTAACATTCCTAGTTCCAAGTAACCATCCCTAGCCAAACCAAATTATCTAAATCTCGATCTTACTGATATCCCATTTTACCAATCTTGAACCAATTCACTTTACCAAATCAATTTACAAATTACAAAACAAACAAATTTCTTTACTTACATACGATTCGAAATCAAAACTAACATTACACTTGAACAATCAAATCACATCCCAAACAACATTTTACCAAAACATATGCAACCTAAATATCAATGTCAAAACAACTATCTCTAATCAACCATTTGCAACAAGTATAACAATATATTTCAAATCCCATAACACAGTACGCATGAGTCGAAATCAAAACAATATCCGTATATATAACAATGTTTTCAAAACATATAAATCATGTCAAGGTACAATCAATCATGAATGGGCATCATGCCTTCACTCTCGGTCTCACTCTCCCCACCAGTACTAGTCCCATAATCCACCTCGCACTCGATGGCCCCACACCTCGAGCTCCCAAATGCCTCTTACGACGACTCTCTCGCTCTAATAGCCAACCATGCTCCTCATGCAAGTCTGCATATCGCCGTTGAAGATCCATGTACTCATCCATAATCCTCGTACTCACCAAACCATAATCAGGTGGGGGCATCCTATGCCTATCTACCTTAGCCCTCAGCTCATCTCGCTCTCCCGTTGTTCTAACATATGCAGTTGTAGCTATAGCAACTCTATCAAACAAATGAGCATAAACACCGGTTGTCACTGTCGTTCGCTCTATCAAACCCTCCTCCACCACATCATCAAAAACATGTCGTGTGAGCTCTCGGAGTGTCGACTCAATGATGGTCTCCTAGAGCCCATCATCTCCACTTCCTACCCCAACTTATGCTTCATCCTGCACACCTCCCACTCCACCTGCACACAAAGTACAACACTACATTAGATATATACTTTCAAATCAAACTAAAGCACAAACTTGTACACAATTCAAATATAATTGCTACTTACCTCCCATCATCTAGATCGGCACAAGATCCTCATACTTGGGAGCATCCCCTCCATCAACAGGTTACAATGGAGCCCACTGATGCCTAGCCCACCATGTAGTATATGCCTATGTGCATCCAACGTCATCTACATCAAGAATATTTATAGCCGCATCCCACGCATCCAAAGGCAATGGTGCTAACTCAGCCTCAGTAGGCCTTGCACGAGTTCCTACCCTTGCTGGTGCTCGTGCACTCCTCACCTATACCCATGCTGCAAGGAGCACATCCTGTGGTACCCCAAACTATCTAGTCACATGCTCATACTGAAAGTGCTCGTACACTCCAACCCAGCGGTCATGTAACCAATAGCTGACCCTCCTATACAGTAATTGCACTCCATCCTCAGCCCACCCAGGAAATCCTCTATAGGGCATCCATATGATAACACGAGCCACCAATTTATCTAACACTCGTCTATAGTGATCTATCCCAGGTGACTGGATTGCAAATGTACTTGTCCACTGCTCCCCAAATGGTCGCAGAGATGCCCACTCTAGCCTGGATAATCCAATCGATCGCACAACTGCTATGTGCTCATAAGCCCAACAAAGCAATAAGGTAGTTGCACTCACACCACCACTGAATGCCTCTTGGGTAAACCTGTAAAGATCCCTATATAGGTGGGCAAGCATAGTCCTAACCCATGAAAACACAGTGCCATATACGTCAACACTGCGTACAATCCTATGCATCATGTATGCAATCGACACTCCACTCCCATCCACAGCAATAAATGAAGCCAACAGCACGACCAACCACTTCCGCAGACGCGGAACACTAGACTGTACTATAACTAATAGCAGCACATCACTATCACTGTTTCTCCGAGGTATCCCTGACGACACACCAACAAAATACAAGGACGCACAGTGAATAACATCAGCACCCATGTCATCTTGCAATGTCACCCGTCGTCCACTAACCGATAAATGCAAAATGCGATAAACATCCGCCAGAGTCCCAGTAATCTCCCTTGTAGGAAGCCGAAAAGTACATGCATCTGCATTCCACCTCTCACATAAGGCGATAATCAAATACCTATCCCACTGCACTGTGCCTAGGTCACACACATGACCCAACCCTACCCTATCCATCACAGCTCTCTCATCAGCAGACAATGGCAATAGCCTCAATGTCTCAATCCCGACCTCTATGAAACTCCCTCATCCGTACCTCGCCTTGCAAAACACCAGAAAACAACATATATATCAATCCACAATGCCAAATCAACAGCCAAGCAAACACCACAACTAAACAAAACAGCATCTCAAAAAATCCAACCTCCAGGACAACAGCGCTGGGTGCAATACAACAAAGTTGGACAAGGGCGCTACAACCTAGACAGCAGCGCTGCAACCTGGACAACAACGTTGGATGCAGAACGAAAGCACTCGAACTAGTCAAAATTTTCCTAGGACTCTTAAAACATCAAAAACAAGCTTCCAAACAGGGAAAAATAAAGCATTTCAGCCACTTACCAAAGTAACATCACCGCCAGCCTCAACTTGGACTGCCAACTGCTCAAATCAAGTCGCGAGAGGGGCTCGTCTCCTCAGCATATCTCTCATTCCAGAGCTCCAAATCTCAAACTAGTCAATACACAAATGAATCAAGAATCAATCCAAATTTCATATATCAAATAACTTTTTCATCCAAAGCAAAATACCATTTTGCCCATAACTAAAACCTCGTAACTCCATTTTGCAACCCGTTTTGTTCCACAAAATCATGACAATGATACCTTCGACATCACGCAAGCCTAGCTCTCTTTCTACATCATTTACCTACTATGACACGCACATCTCTAAATTTCCCTTACACCTAGACATACACCTTGATCATCACCAATCAAAAACTTGTTCCAATTCCAACAACTCAGTATAATCAATCAAACAACCGCTCAATCAATTCAAACTATACCATACTTGTTTTTATCATTATGCCACTAGTCATCACTTTTGACTCAAACTCCTCTATCATGAGATCTCGTCCCTATCCCCAAAAGGGGGGCATCATTCCTATTATTCCTATCCCTACACTTACCCAGCATACCCATCCACTCTCATAGGTGGATACACCATGCTTCTTACACCTCCAAGTATTCAGATTATCAGATTCAGCTCAAATCGATCGAAATATACAATGATTCAAATTATGAGTCACTCTGCATTACTCAAGACATTCAGAGGGACATACCTTCAGTTTACAGATACACAGAGTATTCAGATACAGTGGTTCAGATCATATGGATTCACAGTGATTTCAACGTACAGATACACAGACTAGTCAGATACAATGGGTCAGATTATATGGATTCACAGTGACTTCGATACAAATTCAGATTCAGATACCAAATTTAAGGGCATATACATTACTACACGTCTCACACATACAGCTTCATACAACATGACACAGTTACAGGACCAAATAGCAAATTATAGGCATAGTGCAGAGCACAGTGTTTTGATCTCCAATTTTGCACATGGGGCATGGCATGATAGGTCATATCACATGTGGTTATACAAATTACCAGATTATACATACGCATCACTCATATCCCAGATTTGGAGGCATGGCACAAATGTTCATGTTCTTCATCATCCAAGATTATACAGATGGAATGGCAAGACATGCCATTTCCTTCTCACACATTGACCAAATTTTCAGATTACACCCAGTTGTACCTAGATTGTCACCAGATTGGACCCTACGATCGTCTGCAATGGTTGGTCCATTATATTAACCAAACCCAGACTACACGAGTTTGTGCGAGACAGAGGACAAAGATTGGTTTAGGGCCTCTGAGCATTTCTCAGTTTCAGTTCAGATATTCGGAGTGGAGGCATGACAGATTTTGCTCTTCACAACATACAGATTCTATACACTTCAAATTACATGAGTTTATGTGGGACAAAGCGCAGACATTCGTTTTAGGCCTCTGAGCATTTCTCATTCCAATCAAATTCAGCACAGGGGGCAAGCATTGCCCTCCTCCATATTACACGAATTCTACTTTCAGATTCAGTACAAGGGGCATCTATTTCAGAGATTATTTCTCGAGGCACTATTTGGCTCTCCGTCCACTTCCCTGGTCAGGAAGTGAGTTGGACCCTTTACAGCGCATTCATCTCGACGCAGGTAGGTTCAGGTATGCATTTTCTTTTCTTTCTTTTGCTCTAGTACTTCATTTCATTACATCACTAGATTAAAAAGGGGGCAAATGTATACACCCTAAATTGATCAAGCAAACACACATCATGTTTTTTCACAGTCCTTTCACAGGGGACTCCGATTGGAGAATATACGTCTTGTTCACATTTAGCCATGTCTTTCTTTTTACTCATCTTGGTCTTGTTTCATGCTTGAGTCACCTTTCTGCTTATTACCAATCATCCGTAGACTTCTGGAACCTCATTCCACCTCAGCGAGGGCAATTTTCCCGTGCTCATGCCATCCCCCAGGTCCGGAGCCTGAAGCACAGGAGCACTAGGATTGGACTACAACACTGGACCCTAGGGTGTCCATTTCCAGCACTCCTGTCCAAGGTCATTTTGAGCTCCAACAGTCAGTTTCTCTTGCTTAATGAGTCCCAACCCCTTTCTTAGCTTCGTCCTTAGTTTTTCAATGTCGGCCAAATGCAAATAAAGTTCTCAAATTCAAAACAAAGAGTCTTCTATATAAAGGACTTTACAAAGCATTTTATAAGTAGCACTTACTACTTTGGCACATTACATAATTAAAATCAATCAATAGTATAGTTCAACATTCTGCATCACACATAGACTTGCATGCTTGATCAAGGAATGGCCTAGGCAAAAGTCATTCTTGCATCTACCATTCACATTGATTATGCATGTTCCCTAAAGGAGAACTACATTTGATCTGAGATCCTAGCTTGAAGATTAATGTAGGCAACGATCAAGGCAACAGGGGTTCTAGATCGTACGATCATACTTCCCCTAACTCAGTTTTTCCCCCTTATGCTTTTGATGTATTTGTTGTTTCGTGTGTGTAGAGACCTAGGGTTTGGAAATTGAAACGGACCTACAGCGAGCTTTGTCGACATTCAACCTCCGCAATTTCATATACAGGCTCACACAAAAACAATGGACAAAACCTAGAAAAATCAAGTCTCTAGGACAACAGAAAAAGACTAGAACGTCGGACCTCGGGGTGTTCTATTTCGACGCCCCTGTCCTTTCACAAAACGAAATCCAGTTTTCAACCCCTGAATCATTCGTTTCAACCTGTTTCCCCAGATAAGTTTATTTCTTTCTATATGCAAATTAATTTGATTAAATTAATCAAACCTGTATTTTTACTGTATTTGATTGGATTTTCCCCTTGCTCCAAACCCTTTATTGTTTAAGAACTAGACCCTAGTTTCCCAAAAATAATAAAACATATTGTATTCTTACTCTATCCTTCAACAAAAATGTCAAAAATGTGTAGCTCCTACTCTATCAAAATACAAATGTTTAAAGTAATTGTCTCCTACTCTATCAAAATACAAATGTTTAAAATAATTGTCTTCCTCCCTTGAATGCAAATATCGAAAATGATTCTTTGAATGCAAATATCAAAAATGATTCTTTGAATGCAAATATGAAAAAAGATTCTTTGAATGCAAATGTCAAAAATGATTGTCTTCATACTCGTTCCTGAGATGCTCATACTCCTTCCTTAGATGCTCATAATGATAAATTTATTCAAAATCTTAAGGAACGTGCCTTGCAAAATCCTTTTAATTTGCTCAAGTTATGAAAATAATGAAAAAAGAAGCTAGTGCCAATTCTTGTGTGATCAATGATACTCATGTCTGATACTCGTTGTTTTCCTTCTGCTTCTAACTCTAGTCCCCCTAATACGCCTATGTTTGAAACCAAAAATCAAATTAGACCATTAAATGAACCCCTTCATAATTAAGTTGTGCCAAGCCATGATATTTTTACTATGATGTATGCAACAAGGGAGTGACAAAGAGAAGTACAAGCTTTATCTTTAGAGTTTGTTGCATCCAATTCTTTGGTTGATTCTAATGTTATATATGGCCAACCCATAATACTTCTTGATTCTTTCCCACATGGTTTTACAATGCCTAAGTTTTCATTATTTGATGGGTATGAAGATCCTTAATTACATCTCAAGTACTTTTGTGCTTCTCTCAGGAAATATGGTGCTAAGGATAGAATATTGTTTAAAACATTTCCTATTTAGAATGGTTTCAAACCCTACCTAGTGGTTCCTTCAATACCTTCCTTAATTTGGAAGAAACTTTCCTTTCACGCATTATCAAGAAAAAGGGAAGATGTGCTACATTTGAGCATATTCCAAGCCTTCATCAAGGTCAATATAAACCTATTCATAATTATATTCTTGGATTCAATAGTAGCATGCATTATTTGATATATCAATTAACGGATCTAGAGAAACAATCTATCTTTAGTAGAAGTCTCTTGCCTCCTCTCAAAGACAAAGTGCTCTATCATGCTTACAAATCTTTCAATTATCTTTGACTTGAGGTCATGCCACTTGAAGATAAACTTTTACGATCACATGTACTTAACTATGAGACTCATGTTTCACATTGTGCTTCTATTCATCACCACATGTCTTACCTTTATCCATGCAACAATCAAGAAGAATCCTAAACCATTGGCTAATCATAGAGTGACACCTACAAAAAGTCCTACACCTTCCTCTCATGGATCACGACAATTTCCAAAGCTCAAGGATGGTCAAAGAGTAGTATTGAACAAGTTATTTATTAGAAGATCATTGTCTTACCTCCTATTATGCATTATAATAGGACTCATTTTCTACAAACATAAAATTCAAAGTCCTTTTGCAATTATCATAAAATCATCGGTCATACAAAGGATAAATGCTTTGCCTTAAAACATAAAATTCAAGATCTTATTGTTATTGGTGACATTGAGTTTAACATACCTACAAAACCAAAAGTCGCAAACAAATCTTCCAATGTAGAATGACCTATACAACATAATGCTTCATCTTTTAAAGTATATCAACCTAAACATAATGATGGTCCAATCCCAATTCCCAATTATACTGCATTGACTTTTTCTTCACATGCAAACCTTTGGTCATTAGTACTTTTATCGAAAGAAAACAAATACAAGGAATCATGATAGATGACAAAGCTCAATTAAATACATGTTACTGCCAAACATGGCCTTCATGGACAGAATTTTCACTAACACCATATCCAAAGCTTGCACACAAGATTGCTTTGCACTTCTTAGACACTTCACAAAACTCCAAGCACAGCTGAAACAACCATATACAACTAGGAACAATGAGATAACAAGAACAAAGACTCTAACTTGCAAACTACAAGGTGAATCCAACTTCAAGACTTCTAACTACGTTTTTATGATGTCCTCTGCCTTCAATAGAGGTTGTACTTATGCCCTCTCCCCTTGGAATCTGCGAAATATTTCAAACGAACTGTCATAAGGAAGTGGAAACGTCCGCAACCATTCTCATTCCCGTGTTTTATACGATAGTGAAATCAACGCAAAATGCAGACCAGCAGTTACAAAACCATCGAGGTAGTTTCGCAACCACCACAATTGTCCCCTGCAAATACCAACAATAACGCAACCACCACCTGCACAATCCAATGCTTTCATCATCTATGACAAACCCCTCGAATTCAAACGCTGAAAGTTGTTGACTTCACCACTCTGAGGATGTTTGGATCATCTTTATACTGATCTTGCCACTACAACTTATCTGAACTAATGTTTCAACATAAAGTGTCTTAATAGTGTCTTACAAACATGAATTACAAAAATTGGTAAAAGTGGAAACATCTAGCAAGCATAGCTAGTACATTGGATTCATACTTTGGATCATCCATATTTACACATGATGAATACAACACTTGATGGTACAAATGAGCATATTAAATTCAAATTTCAAGGTGCCAAGGTTACATTCCAAAGAAATAAAACATATGTAAAGCAAGATTTAAAGCATCCCAAAGCACATCTTGTTACATCTCAAACACAACTCAAGTGGATACCTACAAAAAAAAGTGCATTGAGATCAAATTCAACCACAAAAGGAACATTCATCTCCAAGGCAAACTAAATTCACTTATACATATCCATGTGTGAAAGACATTATAGTTCAGACTACAACGATTTGTTGAAAACATCTTCTATTTTTGTTAAGAATGTGTCCAATATGCTTGAATGTATTATTTATTTAGACACTTCAAATGTTGATGGTATCATTGGTTAGCTTTGCTAACATACTTGATGATTCAACACTTGATCCTTTACTCACATAGTCAATATGGGACTTACATTATATACATATGCTCATTGATTCACAGTTGGCTCTGGGGACATTGTGGTGGCATTTCAGTTTCTATTTCATATTGATTTGACTTTTACTTTCTTGACCTGTCATTTTTATTTGACTTTGGCTTTTCACGACTTTTCATTTGCCGCTTGGCTATGATTGTTGGCTGTAGATTATTCCTCAGAGGAGTTTCCTTGCTTGACATTTTATTTGACTATTTTTGCTTTGTGTACGCACAATCAATCTTGATTGTCCTTGTTTTGTTTAGTCATTAAATGTGCTCGGATCCCTTATTCGCCATGATCCAAATGGTACAAATCTTTCCCTTTATTTCCACGATACTCCGACTCGAATACTTACATTTGACAATATCTTGTCCACATTTTGGACATCATATTATTTTGCTCATATTGGCCATATACTACCCACATAGGGGGCAAGACTCTTCTAGAAAATCATAAAATACAAACATGAAAAAACAATAGAATTGAAAGAAAAAGAAAAACATTGCCTTTGTCTTTATCAATTACATACTAACACATTGATACATATCATTGTTTATCTACCTATGCTAGAGGTTTATGTATCCATTATTATGCTTGTCCTTCTCAAGGTATCTTGTGAAATGTAATATTAGTATAGATAATATTTCCTAATTCCTAAGAGTAGTTGCACATTTATTTTGTCTTCTTGTGTGTAGCTCAAGAGTCCCATAGGTAGTTGAATGGACTTCTTAATAGGGGAAGTGAACAGTCAAATTATGGCTTTAAATTGTAATGTTTTACTTCCTTTCAACTTGAATCGTGAAATAGAATTTCATTGTCACTCCAAATAATGTTATCTACCCTGTCATTGGTATCAGATCCTGGATTTAATTAGTCATTTTTTTCTATCTTCTCTTTTCTAGCTGTACGGATCTGCACAGATTTAATTAGCCAAAAATTTCAGTTGCTAATTTTTCCATTCTCTCTCTTCTTTTCAAGCTACAGTCTGCCGATATTTTTTTTTTTTTGTTGGCACTGTGGCAAATTTTAGTTTTCGCACCAGTATCAAAGTGTCAAGGCTGTTTTTTTTTTATTGTTTTCTATAGCGTGGCATGTTCATTGAGTTGTCACCTGCCTGAAGCTTTTGGCGTTCTATATTGGCATCTGGCAAATGGGAGGCATTTTGACTATTCTTGTGGCATTCTTCTGACAAGAGCAGCATTTTTTTCTTATTATGTCTATGTTCTGCCTTTGCTTTGCACCATAATCACACGTGGTATTTGGGGTTGAGTCACAATCAAATTTTTAATGCTGATGCGAGAAAAGAGCCACGTGGAGCTTGGTGTGGAGGGCATTCCCAAGCACTTCATTTCTATTTTTTTATTACTCCAATATTGGAATCAAGTTTGCCACATAAACAATAGAGGAGAGGTATAATTTTTTTTATGCTTTTTAATTTTCAAAAAGCAAAGTTTCAATTTTAAGTGCTTTTTCAAATTTGAAGCATTTTAAAAATTGGATTGTAGAGCAATTTTTTTATAATTGCCTTGAGCAAGTTACTCTACGCAAAATTGGCAAACAACCAATTTTTGCAAATTCAAAGAGAAATAAGGGGAGCTACTCGTTTTACCCATTTGTGTATGTCGAAAAACGTAAATCCAAAAATCAAGAAAAATCAAGTATATTGATGTATGAAGTTTTCTTTGTAAGCCGATTTTAATGACAAAGCGAATCTTTTTTAGTATCTTTGCGTATATAGAAAAAGGGACCATTTTAGAGTGATAAAGAACCAATGGGGGTTAAACAAAACTCAAAACCATGCATTTCATTACATCCATTGTTGGCACTACCTTGACTAGCAAAGACAATTGGCTAGAATGGTTTCAACAAGTGGAGAACACGCTCATCTTCAATAATTTATGGTTCGATATTTGTAATGGGACAACACAGCCAGCTGAACCAACAAAGAATGCAAAGGACATTCAGGTATAGAAGCAGAAAACCCACAAAGCTTTGGCTTTGATGAGGGCATCAGTGGACGGAGATGTTTTTCATCATGTACAGGGGTGCAATACACCATGGGAAGCATATCAAAAACTAAAGGACCTATATGACTCTCATTCAGAGTTGGAATTCATTCAATTGCAGTTGAAATTGTTCAACCTAAAGTAGAAAGATGATGTGATGAGATTGGCTTCAGAGATACGTGCCATGAAACATGATGTTGAAGCAGCAGGTGTCAAAATTGACACATACATGACCGCATTCATAAAAACCCTTCTTCCCAACTATTCAACCTATTTGGAGTCTCTACAAACAAGCAATCAATGGAAGACTCACATTTGACCAGTTGGTTGAAAAGATGGCGGAAAGAGAAAAGGCTTTTGGAAGGAAAACAAAAACCACAACAGGTGAAAGTGCATGCTATGTCAAAAGAAATCCTTCCAAACCATCAAACAAGGCTACGTCTTCCAAAAATGAAAGCAATAACAAGTACAAGGAAAAAGGTCGCAAAAATGAAAATCATGGTGGTCAACATCAAAAACAGAATGATAAACAGAACCTCTATTGTGAACGGTGTAACAGAAAAGGTAGCCATGAGACTCACGAATGCAGGTCGCCATGGGAGAAAATTGAAGCATACCGTAAAAAAAAAGATGAAAATTCAAATAAATAGTCAAAAGAGTCAAACTCAACCCAATTCACCAGTGAATGTGTGTTTTCCAGTACGTGAATGTGTGTTTTCCAGTACAAATGATGAAGCAAACAGTGTCTCGAACGGTTCCTCATGGTTTGATGCTTGGGTTCTTTATACTAGCGCCACTCAACATATGACTTTCCGAAAAGACATCTTTGAGGAGTACATTGAAGAAAGCTATGGCTCAGTATACCTCGTAAATAGATCAAGTCTGCAACCAGAGGGAAGAAGTACAATTCAACTCAAGTGTCCAAGACTTCCAAACTACAAACTTGAAAATGTTCTCTACCTTCCTCAATTGAAACGAAACTTGTTGTCCCTAGTGCTCATAAGACAACAAGGCCATTCCATTCTATTAGATAGTGATGATGTCACAATCAGGGAAAAAAGTGACAATGCAATTGTTTTGACTGGATATGAAGAAGGGAAACTACTCAAACTGAAGGGTGAGCCATCAAATTCAAGAAATTATGCTCATCTTGTGGAAGACAGAATGTCTCAAAACATGTTGTGGCATGCTCGTTTTAGGCACACTCACTATAACAGTATTCGTGTATTGCAAAAGAATGGTGTTGTTGGCATGCCTACATTGCCCACAAAATCAGATGACAAGTGTGAAGCCTGCATCTTAGCTAAACACACAAGAGAACCATTTCCAAAGTCACAATGAAAAGCAAATACAAAATTGCAGCTTGTTCATTCAGACTTGTGTTCTCTTCCAATCCTCTTCACTGATGGTCATAAGTATTTCATGTTGTTCATTGATCACTACAACAGGACGACATGAATATACTTTATGAAAAAGAAATCAGAAGCCTTCGAAACTTTCAAGAAATTTCGAACAATGACTGAAAATGATGCACAAACCCACATCGAGACACTCACGACAGATAATGGTGGTGAATTCACATCAAAGAAGTTTGAATCCTATCTTGAGCAAAACAGGATCAAACACCATCTCATAGTTCCTCACACTCCACAACAAAATGGAGTAGTTGAAAGAATGAACAAAACTGTGATGAATATGGTTTGTGCAATGTTGTATTTCAAAGGGGTAAATATGCACTTTTGGGTCTAAGCAACTAAAACAGCAGTATACCTTCGCAACAAATCACCATCAACAGCTCTTGAATCAAAGACTCCGTATGAGATGTGGTGTGGTCACCTCCCTTCAATGTGACATCTTCGGATTTTTGGATCCACTTGTTACATATTGATTCCAAAGGAGAAGAGAAACAAATTGGACCACAGGGGTCGAAAATTCATTCATTTGGGATATTCTGATTCCTTCAAGGCATTCAGGTTATACGACGAGAAAGAGAAGTTTCTTGTCGCAAGAAAAGTTGTCTTTTGTGAAACTACAAAGGACAAAGAGCATATTGATCGGCAGTTGAGTCGACTAAACCAATATGCAAAGTTTGATGTCTACAAAGAGAGTGATTTGAATGTTCCAAACAATGAGTGGGGGACACAAAGTTGGGAATCTATTGATTTTCTATTGTCTCTCGTACATGAACTTGAAACTCCTAAAGGAAAGACTGAAACTTCATCAGATAGTGAATAGGGGCCAACAGAACAAATGACAGACAGTGAAGGAACTTCAAAGGATGAACCTGAAGCACTTGCAGCACAGAAAAGGATGCCTAAGTGGGCCACTCAAACATTGAAAGATGTGAGCCATGATGAAGTTGGGAAAACAGGGACTCGAAGTGCACATGCAACCTCCTCTCAACCAGATAATTCTATTGATAAAATTCAAGACATGATTGGAAAACTCACATTGAATGATTCTCAAAAGGAACTCAATGTTGCGTTTGATTCAAAACCAACAACTTTCAAACAAGTTGAAAAGCTTGACTCTTGGAGAAAAGCAATGAAAAATGAGTATAATTCACTGGTAAAAAATGGGACTTGGAATCTAGTTGATCCGCCGTATGGTTGCGAACCGATTGACTGCAAGTGGGTCTATCACAACAAATACAAGGCAGATGGCTCACTTGACAAGTACAAAGCAAGGCTTGTCGCAAAGGAGTATGCTCAAATGGAAGGAATTGACTATAATGAAACCTTTGCACCTACGGCAAAATGGACTACCATTCAAACCACGTTGGCTATGACAACTCACAACGGATGGAAAGTTCACCAAATGGATGTCAAAAATGCATTTCTGAATGGAGACCTCAAGGAAACTATGTACATGACACAACTTGATGGTTTTGCAATAAAGAGACAAGAGCACAAGGTGTGCAAACTAGAAAAATCGTTGTGTGGTTTGAAACAAGCCCCTCAAGCATGGTACAAAAAACTAGTTGAGCACCTCATGAACATGAACTTCGAACGTTTTGAGTTTGAAGATGCAACTTTTTTCATCAAAACAGTTGTATTTGTGGTGGTGTATGTTGACGATTTGTTCATCACAAGGAACAATGAATAGTACACTACAAAATTCAAATCAAAGTTGATGAAAAGCTTTGAAATGACTGATTTGGGTTATCTTCATTACTATTTGGGTATTAAAGTAATTCAAAAACCAAAGTATTTCTTCATGACTCAGCAGAAGTACGTTAGTGACATTCTAAGCAAGTTCGGAATGAAAGATTGTAAGCCTCTCAGCACGCCTATGGAACAGAATCTCAAATTGACATCTGAAGATTCAACAAATTTGGTTGATGCCACTAAATACAAACAGTTCATTGGAAGACTGATTTATGTGACTACCACTCGACCAGATATATCATATGTAGTTGGTGTCCTCTCAAGATTCATTCAACAACCCAGGGAGAGTCATTGGGTAGCAGCAAAAAAGGTCCTCAGATATCTCAAAGGCACACAACATTTTGAGCTCAAATACTCCAGGACAGGGGACTTCAAACCGGTTGGGTATTCAGATTCCAACTATGCTGGTGATCATGAAGATGGAAAGTCCACCTTGGATTTTCTAATGAATTTGGGAACAACAATTGTCAATTAAAAATCCAAGAAGCAATCAATGCCGGCAATTTCTTCAGCAGAGGCAGAATATATGGCCGCTTCAAAGGCAACTAGAGAGATCTTGTGGCTCAAAAGGATTCTTTCAGATTTGCAGGAGCAACAAGCTTCATCAACAACTCTCATGGTTGACAACACTTTTGGAATCCAGATGGCAAAGAATCCAGTATTTCACGACCAAACCAAACACATCAATACCAAATTTCATTTGATTCGACACTATGTGATAGATGGCACTGTCAAGTTGCAACATTGCCCGACAGCAAAGCAACCAGCAAACACCCTGCCAAAGGCGCTTGGACAAGAAAAATTTTATAAGTTCAGAGGAATGCTTGGTCTGACAACAACCCTGCGGATTAAGGGGGAATGTAATTAATATAGATAATATTTCATAATTCCTAGGAGTAGTTGCACATTTATTATCTTCTTGTGTGTAGCTCAAGAGTCACGTAGGTAGCTGAAAGGACTTCTTGGTAGGTGAAGTGAACAATCAAATTTTCACTTTAAATTGTAATGTTTTGCTTCTTTTCAACTTGAATCATGAAATAGAATTTCATTGCCATTCCAAAGAATGTTATCTGGCTTGTCATGAAATAGATGCAAGATATATAAGTTACATATGATCATGAATTTACTAATGCTTTGCTTAGCCCCAGATTTTGAGAGCAACAACATTGTTCACATACCACCAAGGATACCCGTTCCTTTGCTTATTCCCAATTCACTTATTTCATTTTGATTACATCAACTATCGATTTAACAAAACATTGATCTACTTGTTGGCATTAGTGTTTGCTTGCAAGTACATTTGAGTCGTTCACAACAAAGTATAAGGGCACCTCATCCAGAATCCATTGTCTTCATCCTCCATCTCTATCAAGTAATATTCAAGTATGCACTTATTTTTATTTTACTTTGATACGCATGCATGCGTTTCCACACTCGCATCAAAGTGGGGCATTATATAACACCTAATTTTGGTATAAGCCATGTTGACAATGTCTTTTTCATGGTTTTGTGCACTTGATACATGTGCATACATTTGAATCTTTTCGATACACTTTCCCCTTGCGTTGAGCCCTATACTATAGTCCATTGACTTAGGTTTTCCTTACAATTTGACTTTTTGTTCACTTTGGGTCAATGAAAACATCTCCATTCAATGCAAAATGTCTGAAAACCTACATATGGACTATTTATATGCCCCTGTACTACCATAGATGCTCCAAGAATGTCCAAAACATTGTTTCATGTTTTTTCTTCAAATATAATCAACCCATGACTCTATACCCTTGCCTTGTGGATTCTTTGGGTTATTCGCCATGTTTCTCATGCCTTGATTCTCAACTTTCATTCTTTTCCATTGTCAGTGTATCTGTGAATGTGCCCAAATTTAGATAGTTCAAAGATCCCTATATATACACACATTTACCTTGAGCCATTATCACAAATTATTTTGATTATAACTTTCACATACTTGCCACGGAGCCTACACATTGATCAAACTCTACCATCATTCCCTTTTTCTATCAATTGAAGTCTAGTGGTTGTGCACTTGTACCAATAGAAGATCATAGAGAAGCATATAATTGCAATTGATTATCTAGGGAGGAGATAAAGTCCTCTCTCACTAGAACTACAATGAACGTTGATTCTGAGCATGCGGGATATGTGGTTGCAACCCTCAAAAGGGGGCCTAAGCCACTAACCTTGCACATACTCTATTATTCTTGCGAAATTGTGATGAATTAGGGTTTGATCAAAGAAGAGTTGATTTGGAGGACTGCATACATCAATTATGTGATGCGAAACCAGATACCCAGTCATTTGCCTTTGTCAACGCATCCAAAAGTTTCAGAGCTTGAAAATAAGAAGGGGATGCAATTGCAGGAAAATGTACATAATCATGAAAAAAGGGTCAATCGTAGGGTCACAATCAACTGAAATCTACAACTTCATTCGCCAAAAACAATTTAGGTTTTGTTCGTCTTGATGTCTAGACTTGTTTTTCACTATTTTTAGCTTATGATTGTGCACAAGCCATTCAAAAATCAAATATCTCTCTACCGACCTCCTTGGTTAAGTTTCAAGTTTCAGATACGTATTTATTATTGTCTTTATTGTATTTGCATAGATTTGCATAGTGCAATAGTTTTACTCAATTATGCAGTGTGATGCCCATTGTGTGCAAAAACAATAAAACACAAGCCAACCTCATCTAGCCCCAATGCATGTCATAGCTCATGAGCGTGCATCACACCCTACAGCACAATAAATGAAGATAAAAAGTATTATTTTTCTCATTGATATACATATAACATCAGTAGATTTTTGAATCTGTTGTCAAAAAACAAAAAAACTTGTAATATTGCTTGACTTTGCAATGTTCCCCCAAGATCATATAGTGCATGCCCAGACCGTGGAGTTTCAAAAATAGGGCAAAATGCTCCCCACTCCTATCCAAGCATATTCAAAAAAAAACATCCCAGTCTATGTGGTAAAAACTCTCTTCGATCATCCATGGTATATATCACTCAAAACTCTGTTTGCTAAGCATGAGATGGGTTCCTATTTTTAAATTCATTTGTGTGTGTGGTGGATGGGTCAGTGGGTGGAGAAACAACCCTAATTCCAGGTTATTGGTCGCTTATTATAACTTATACAATGACCAAATTGCAGGAGATGCTATTTTGTGAGAATGTATGAACTAATGTTGTTGCACGATGATGTTTAGAACACAATTGTTATTGGTATTGGGTAAATTATCTTATTATTTTTCTGATATTATCAATTTTTTAGTGATATCTAACGTTTGTATGTCATTGTCATGTAGGGCCGAATATCATCAATTCTTTATCGAGATCGATTGTCATCATTTCACATGCTCTTCTCAACTCTCAAGGGGAGCGGGGGAGGTGTGGGACCATACTCAATATCTATCTATTTTGGTACTTTGATTATTGCTTATGTTTTTTGCGAACATGATTATATATGATGATAGGGATTGAAGGCTCAACATTGTCAAGGCACCTAACCTCAACTCTCAATGACTTGGGGCAGAAATGAGAGGTCGTTTGGTTGGTTTGACTCCAGGATATGTCATGCTTCCATTCAAATATGGTTAGATAGCATTTTTTTTTTATGTTTCAAAAATTTTCAGCATTTATTATTATTTGGAGTTGACCCATGTGTGTGTAGAAAAGATTGTAATTGTAGATTTGCAGGTACATTGGATTTTGCTTCAAAACTTCAAGCGCACAAAAACCTTGTATCCATACCATGTCTTTTTTACTTTGATATGTATGCACACACACATCAAAGTGGGGCAAAATGTACACATAAAAATGGCCCCTATGCATTTTTTAATCATTAAATTGCATGATTCTAATGTACTTGTGTATTTGTTGATTATTGGCAAAGATTTGGAGTTTGTTGTCACATCTCTCATTCTCTCTCCTCCCTTTCTCTATCCTCCATTTTTGTGGGTGGTGTGTCAATTGTCTAGAGTGTGCACCCACACTCTAGACATGTCTGGATTGTGAGTGCACTCTCCTATGGCTTTTTGTAGCCATATGTGGTCAAGGTGCTCCAATCATTTTGGTCTCTGTGTTTTTCACTTTGTGGCCATTACTATTGTCATTTTGCATGCCAACAGGGTCCTAATTTGAATTCAAGTCACCTATAAATACACCAGTACCTTAGTTCATTTATCATCTAGCCATCATTGAGCACTTAAAAAGAATTCATTATAGCTCATAGGAATCTATTGAGCATTTACATTGAAGCACATGATTTCATGTTAACGACACATTACATAACACTAAATTGCCTATCTGATGAATTTGAAGTGTTGTTATCAATATTGCACATTGTTTGGGAACCTGATCAATATCAAGATAACTTAATTATTCCTTGGTATAAGCAGACCTCAAAACATATATTGTTTTCAGATCAGGGTGCCCAATTAGAGCAAGGAGAAGTCCATTTTCTCTGTGATCTAAGCAAAAGTACGAAAAATTGAACAAGGTTTTTGGAGGCCCGGATCAGGCGAACACCATCTTTTCTGCATAACTCATATTTTGTCTAGAGCAGAACTTATACTCCAGACAATGGACGCTTTAAACAACACGCTTCAGACATCCTTCTCTGTTCTTCGCGAATTTTCGCTGGTGGAGGAATTAATAAATTAGAGCTAATTTACTGTTTTACATCTATTTTAGGCCTAGTTAAATGTTTATGGGTATTTGTGTTTTTTATTGGCTTAAATCCATTTATCCATAATACAGATAGAAAAATAAACATGTACTGCTTGAGATATCCCTTCCTAGCAAGCATCAAACTAGTCTTTTTATCAGAAACCAAGATAACTAGTAAGTATACGCTTATATACACATATATAGACTCGTGAAAATTGTATACTTTTGACACTAAATCACTATCAAACTTTCATGCAAGCTATATACCCCTGCACAGATAACTTTGCTCCCCAAAATGTTCAGATGTGTGAGCACCAACTCCATATGACATCCTCAATACATGACAAATAATTACAAAGGTTTAATCCATATCGTGGATGATACTGGAAAAGTATATAGGATGGCAATAATTCCCCACTACAAATAAGTTTTCAACCTGAAATCATGGATTACGGTATGCCAATTTCCATGTTACATTTCCCTAGATCTGCTATGATGCCATTTTTGGAATTTGTTAAAATTGCCAGCTTCTATCCAGTATATGGTAAAATTTAGTTGCCTTTAAGGGTATTTTTCTTTGGTTTTAATTGAGGAGAAGTTGAATAAAGATCACTGTTAGACAGTTACGGGTATGAAAAGTATGTCAAATGTCTGGAAAGTTTATATACGACATAATTTGTCTGATCTTTTGTCCTTTTTAAATTTAAATTTGTAAAAGAATAAGCTTTGAAATTTGCACGCTGCCATATATATGAGAATCTCATAAATGCAAGTCATCTTAAAAACACTGATTATCATGAGCCTTATAATTAAATATGGAGCATGTTTTACACAAATAGGAAACCCACCGACAGAAAAATTTGCTTCATCTTGTTCTTCACTGATTTGCATTTCATTTATAATCAACATCATTTCTTTATTATTAACCCTAATCAATAGTAGGCCACTTTCTACACCTGAGTACAAAGTTATTATTCTAATGTGAAAAGAAAATATGGAATCTGCCAATATACTGAAAATTTCGCAGCTGAGATCTGGAAAAATCCGAAATTTGGGTTTCTGAAAATAGAGATCTTAATTTATGAAACACAAAAGTCAAGTTCTGGAAACTGAAATATGAATTTCTGAATTGAGATGATGTTTTGGAGACCAAAAAAAATCCATTATAGGTCTCTAATTGTAATACCACTCCGTTATGTTCCTCATATAAAATTGCTACGTTCCTCAAATGAACCTACTATATAATAGGAAAGATCTGCTGCTGACATCTGAAAAGTTATTCTTGGAAAGGCCAGTACCTGAAATATTGAAGATTATATTATTCGAAACCATGAAGAGTAGTGGAAATGAACAAAATTTATAACAGCTGATATGTGGAACAGGAAAAAACACTGAAAAACCGGAATCCTATTTTTTTTCTTTTTAACTGAATCTGGGGTTTAGGAAAACAAATCTGAAGCATTTGAACAGCAGAATACAAGAAATCCAAAATAGCTAAAACCACAGAACAAAATTTTACTATCATCAAAATAAAAATTAAAACAGCAAATAAAGAAATAATGGCGGTTTATCGAAAGGCATGGATGCTAACGAAAGCCTATGAACTGCCAAGTGTAGTTTGGTTGCTGCACTTGGCGAAGAGCTTAGTCCGTTATGGGACACCTGCATAAAGCCAACAAAACATAACCTCTGCCCCAAGGCTTGAGGGCAAGCTAATAGTTGTTTTTCCTTTTTATGTGTAACAGTCTTTTGCATGTGAAATAATCACTTCAGATCATGAATTGTTTTAAGGTCCCACTTGTAGATACTTTCGCCTTTACAGGTAAAAACCTTACATGTGGGATTATTAACTTTACAAACTTTAAAAACCTAGAACTGTAGAAATATCGTGCACCTATGCTACCCCTTTTAATACAAAGTGGACTCTTCTTTTTCCCACATTGCTTCAATTATTTTTGGCATTTACTATCATCTAGAAATAGTACACAGCCTTAAGTATAATAACAGTGTCCCCTCCTTGAATTAATTTTCCACAAAAGCAATTTCAGTTCTAGATGATGAAAGTATTTCTTGCCCCTGCCAGTGGAAGCCCACGTAATGAATCCTAAAATACGTAAACTCAATCAGATGCTGCACTCCCTCCTGTCTTATTCATTCCTACACAGTTACTTCTATGTACAAACCTTGATGGCCATACAACAAAAAATGAAACATGACCTATCCTTAACAATCATCACTTGTTGGGGCTCTATTTTGTATCCTAGAATCAATGTATTTGCACAAAAATTTGCTGTTTTTTTATTCCTTCTGAACACAAAGAATCCCTTTTGGAGTTATGGGGAGAGCTACATCCAGATGTGCTAATATGGTTAGAACCAGAGGCACACCTGGAATTGGAATATATCGTAGAGCTACACAAAGCTCTATTGTAGCTATGTTGTATGAAGGGCAAGCTTTCATCCCATGTGCACTGATGTTTTAAATTGTACATTTTGAAAAGATGTACTATCATTCGATTAACCACCTCTATCAGACCATTTGTCTATGGATAGAAGGATGTAGACATTGTCATCATGTCTACAGGCTACTCCAAATTGGGGTAGAAAGTTTATCTCTATGATTGAGACAATGGTCTTTGGAAATCCAAAATAGGTTCACACATGGCTGAAGAATAGTTTTCTAGGTTCAACTGCTGAGATGCCCTTCTGGAATGGCACCAGAATAGCCATCGTTGAGTATCTACCACAACAAAAATACAGTCATGCCTATGCTTGGTAGCAGAAAAACCTGATAAGCAGTCTATTAATATTGATTCTCAGATTTGGTTGGTGTTGCGAACGGTGTGCAAATACCCTGTTTCTTGTTTGCAGGCTTGGAAATGGCAGAAGCAATGCATTATCTAATGTACTTGGTGGCATCACTTCAAATCTTTGGCCAATAAAAATGTTTTTGCATCACAACTATTATTCTGTCAAAATTCTTCCAGTAAATTGATGAAATATCATATTAACTTGTTTAATCCTGCGTCCCTATCCTAAGCATTGACTTTTATTTCATCCACCTCTTTTTAAGTTTTGTCAAAATCTGTCTGTTTTTTTAAGGGAGTCCCAGGTTAACTCGCTTTCACGGGTATTTTCAGTCAAACGGGAATTTACTATGGCAGAATTCATGAAGGCATCAGAAGGACATTCAGCATATGAGATTATTAATGAAGCTGTGGCAGAAGGATTGCACGAACTTCCTCAACAAGATTATGACCAGAATGTCTTCGAGAAAGAATAAGTACCCCAAATCGAACCAACTGAAGAATCTATTTCAGCTTCAATTGTGAACTTTACACCACCTGTTATTAAGTCTAGAAATGTATATAAAAAATCTGAGTTGAGAAATGATAGGTCTTAGGGAAAATTTTGTATAAGTTTACATTTAAGTCCTTTGTTCGTCCCAGAATAAAAGCTGTTGAACTTGCACTGCAATATAAACCTGGCAAGGCTTACCAGACCAACTTGTTACCGTTGCTTCCACAATCTGAGATAGACCATATCAGAAGCCATGAAGATGTCATGTAAAAACAAAGCTATCAAGGCCATTTATTCCACTGCCGCAAAAGTGTGGTTGGATATAATAGATGAAGGTGAGGACTGTTGTCTTCAAGAAGATGCATTCAAACCAATCCTCAAAGGAGGAGGACCTATCCAAGATCCAGATGATGACTTAGATAACTTGGCAGATGATTTAGAAGAGCCAAGTACAATGATGCAGAGACCATGGAACAGAAGACAATATGATGAAGATTATTATTCACATCAATGGTCCAAAAACCATGAGCCTGGCACCAGTCGTGGAAGAGGTAGAGGAGGCAGATACAATCAAGGCAAACAACCCAGTTTTCACCAAGTTCCTCCTACCGTGAGAAGCCCTGATCCTAAGCCATTGCAATTGGATCAAAACTATAAGGCTGATGATAAATGGATGAATAATAGATTCAGTTTTCTTCTTCCAGAAGAAAAACCAGAAAAACAACAATTTCAAAAGCCAAAAACAATGCCACAAGTTTTAACCCAAAATGATTACTGTTTTGAAGACATAGAAGACAATGATTTTGAAAATGATGAAGATATGGAAAAGGCAATTAAGGAACTAGTTGATGCAAATTTGATTGAATCATCAACATCCCCATTTTGTCACTATGTTTTTATGGTAAACATTCAGAACAAGAAAGGGGGTAAAAAGAGAATGGTCATAAACTACGGGCCATTAAATGCCATTACAGAACCTTTTCCTTATCCTATATCAGAAAAATCTTATCTGTTACAGAAGGTAGCTAAATGTATGTATCTTTCTCAGTTTGACTGCAATTCTAGGTTTTACCAAATAAGAGTAAAGGAATCAAATAAACACAAGACTGCATTCAGTTGTCCTTTTGGACACTACCAATGGAATGTCAGGCCATTTCGGTTAACAAATGCCCCTGCTTATTTTCAAGCACATATGGATGAAGTTTTTAAGGGTGCTTCTAATTTCCTTTGTTTATACATAGATGATATACTGAATTTTTGTTTATAAGGGCCCAAACCCTTTTACAAAGATAATCAAAGATATAACAATGATTGCACAGCCAGTACACAACTTCCAATGGCTAACAACATACAAATAGCTAAACATCAGCCGAACATCAGCAGACTGTCAACTGTACAGAATAGAACCAGGGTTCGAAACAAACCCAAAAAAGATACTACTGACCAACAGCAACAAGAACCCGAATCTAAACTTTAAATTTCTTGTGTTTCCCACTCCTACGAAGTTGGGTCTCCTCCACATCTAGATTTGAAAGATCTGAAAATGCATTTTTGCAATTTAAGCTCTGAAGATAATACCTTGGAGATTCATTAACTTCTGGATGTGAACCTTCTGTACCCTTGTTATATCATCCAACTGGTCATTATCAGCAAAGATGAGTCCTGAGGGAATAATGGCTTTGCTCACTTCCTTCTTCGGAGAACTCTGATGATATACTAATTTTTAGTGAATCTTTGGAACATCATTTCCCCCATCTTCAGAAGTTTTACAGTATTGCCAAAGAAGCAGGAAATGTGCTATCCAGTACAAAGTTGTAGCTATGCCAACAAGATTCCAATTTTCTGGGTATGAAGGTTAAGAATGCTCAACTTGAGGTTCAGCTTCATATAAAAGAAAATGTTGCTGATTTCCCAGAGGTGATGAAAAAACAGCAATTGCAAGCATTCTTAGGATTACTTTATTATGTTAATAATTTTTATCCTAATGCTGATTATGACAGAGCTCAACTTCCGGAACTGTTAAAGAAAGGTAATAAGTTTATTTGGACAGATGCTCATACACAAGCTGTCCAGAAAATCAAATAGACAGTTCATATTTTTCCTTCGCTTCATGTTCTGAAATCAAAAAAAATTATAGTTTATATTGATGTCTCTAATCATGCTTTGGGAGGAATATTGTGTTGTGAAGAAAATGGACAGAAATATGTTTGTGAGTTTGCTTAAGGTGTTTTTACTGATGATGTGAAGAAGTGGACGGCTTCTGACAAAGAGATAAATGGAGTGAGAAAATGTTTGGGAAGGTGTGCATTAAAGCTTATGCATTTAAGACATTTTGTGATCAAAACAGACTGCACACCCTTCCTCACTTTTAAAGAGAAAGACCATGGCCACAAAGATGGCAAAGGAAAATATTACTGATGGCAGTATTATTTTAACCGTTTCAATTATTTTGCACATGTTAAGGGTGAATAAAATATTGTTGCAGACTGGTTAAGTAGAAATCCAGCACACTCTCGAATGGACTTCCCATTTCCTCCACCACGTCATTTTAATCTAACGAGGATTAAAGTAATAAGTTCTAATGGCCTTCCTTTAGTTGTGCTGGGTCAGATCCTCAGAGAAGGTATCTTAAACAGGCATAATAAAACTTCATGAGCTGCCTCCGTGGATCTGCAAGCTTATGGTGCTTGTAATATCACTGCTATTGGACAAAGTGGAACTATCATTATTATAGGCTTAATAATGAGATCCATTTGTATGAGTATAGAGAACTATTACAAAGGCCTGGTCATAGATGGAGGATCAAGCCAAATCTCCAACAGAATGATTATATTCTTACTCTAATAAAGGAGATGGGACTGCCGGATACCCATTTATCTAGAAGTCATGATGAAAACACAGTAGCATGTACCATAGTGAGCCGAAAGTTAGAATGGGAATCTCTTTTAAACATAAATCTTATACACCCACCTATTTCTTGGGAAGGGCAATATCATTATCAAATAAGATGTCTATTTCGTCCGATTGATGATGAAAGCCTTTAAAGAGAAGTTGAAGCCTTAAGAGATCCTATTTATGTTTCATTATCGTCATCCAACAACAGCATCTCTTTGTAAATATTGGCTGACAGCATAATTATTTATTAGATGTAAGGATAAAGGTCGCAGACACTGCCAGAAAAGATACTGACAAAGACCCCACACTTTTCCTCTTGTCTGAAGCGTGGTGGACCATGTGCAATAAATAAAGTATTTTACCTGTGACTTGGTTTAAAGATCATATTCCTTTTTTACCTGCTTAGCCAGTTTTGCTTTGGCTATAAAAGCAAGAGCCCGGCTCATTCATAATCATCAGTAGTCAAGAATTAAGAGTCTTGAGTCTTAGAAAAATTAAGGTGTTAAAATAAGAGGTGTATGCTCTCTCTACACTTACTACTATCTAAGTAATCAGAAACCCTTCTTGTTGTAATCAAATTTCTGTAATATTTTGAGATTTAGTAATAAAAGAAGTCGTAGCCATTCGGCTTACTGCCTCCATGCAGTTTTATTGTAAACACGACAAAGGTCCTGAAGAAGTCGTGCTTTGACCTTTTCATCTGGGTTAAGGCTGGTTTTTCCTTAAACCTTTGATCTTTGTTTGAACCATAGTAGCATAAATCGTTTGGGGAAAAAAATGTTTTATCAAAAGTGTAAGTGTTTTTTTCAAAAAATCGCAATTAATCGAGAAAAATTAAAACTTCATTGTCTCTCTCCCTTCACTGGAGTGGGTCTATCTGTAATAGATTCCACCCATTTGAGAAAAATTAAAACTGTCGAAAAAATGAAGAAAAGGGAGAAAAATTGTTCATTTTTTAATTTAAAGGCATTTCCATTGGATAGAGATACATATTAAGGATTTCAATTGCTTAGAGGATAAATACAAATTATGAGAAAAAGATAAATGAAATTGTACGCCATCAAAATCAGCAGGTCTAGATGTTGAAACTCCATGGTTAAGCTCCACGGTTCCAGTGTCTCCTCATTTAAGAGAACTCAATGTCATACCACGTCCTCCATGATGTCGAAGTCAGAATTGTCATAAATAGACTCCTCAATATTTTCGAGCCATATGAATTTTGGATCGATCTCATCAAAGTCAATCAACTAATCTTCCTCGACGGTACCTAACATTATCAAATAAAATGCATATGTTAGTAACTTTGGCAAATAATATTTTACACGAATATAAATCAACTTTTTGTATGAATTTTGAATTAGAATTGCAACATTTATTAACCTTAGTTTTCTTCATCTTCAGGCAAAAATTGTGGTAGACAAATGTCGAATCATTCATCCCTTCTTGAGTGAGTAGATTGCATTTTTCGAATATGCTATAACACACTCCAATTCCACTCCCAACCGGATGAACTGCATGGCTAGCTCAAAATGCGCACTACCATCCTTCAAAGGTGTTTGGTTTCTTTGCCAAAGAAATCCCACCATTGTGCTGCAAAATAGATTTTGTTAACATTGTAACATGCACAATTCAGTCAAAATTTAAAACTTTCACCATACATATGCAGAAAAATTGTCTACCTAGTTTGCAGGGCTTTTTTTCTGTGATGGTTGCCTTACTGAAGAAGAAACCCCTTGCCTATTTGTACATCAACAACTCTCTTATAGTTGCTACAAACTCCTCTTGAACATGAATTATTCTATCTGTATAGGCCCTCTCTGAACTCTACATCATCTCAAAATGAGGCACTAAATAATAACATTGGATTCAAGAAGTATCCAACTGCCTAAAAGCAAGAATGCATTTGTCGACTCCATTTGTTATCAAATATCTCCCATAATGGCGTGTACTTGACCTTGTTATTCTCCAATATGTTCCTAATAGTTTTTTTGGCCTTATCCATTGCCTCATATAGATAACCTATGGAGGATTTATCCTATCCACAAGTATCAAAACTCGAACTAGAGGCTCAGATAATAACACAATTTGACTCTACCTCTTTCCAAAAAAAAAGGAAAAAACATAGTTAGCCACCATTCTGCCATCCATATGTTTCACAAAAGAAGATTCCACCCACGTAGTTGAAATGAACATTCAATTCAAATTCATTTGTTGTTGAAAAAGAGTCTACAAGGCAAGGAAGTGGGTTGCAAACCTTGTAACCTCCAACGGAAGAAGTTCCTTGCCATTTGTGAATGTGTGCATCGTATTGAGCACCCTTATGTGATTGAATACGAACTTGGTGATTATGCGGTTGCAAAACCTCTTTCACCCATGGAGTTTTGTCTATGTCCTCCAAGGCCAGATCAAGACAATGTGCCGCACATGGAATCAAATCCCTCAAACTTTTTTCAAAAATCTTCTCTTGAATGTCGAAAAGCAACTGAAAATGACAAAAAAAATCATTTTGCCATTTATTGATGAATAAATCACAAATTTTAGGCAAAATCACGTTTTCGATTTTTTGGTGATTTCTAGCAATTTTCCACAATTTCATTGTCTCTGACAGTTGATTGGGCAAAAATCGCAATTGCAGGTGGGAAAAAATCGTTTTCGTCCAAGTTTCAAGAGTAATCACGATTAATCATGCTTCATTCGCAATTTATGCTACTATAGTTTGAACTATCTGGTCTAAAACCTGAACCAAATTCTATGAACAAAATTTCTAGTCGTTCCTTTTCTGCAGTAGATTTCTTTTATTTATTTTCTAGCCAGTCTAAACTATTTTGTAGGCTAGACAGTGTGTCATTCATGGTTGTTAATCTATCACCTATGCTATGGAGCATATTCAGAGATAAATCAACAATTTTTGGGACATCATTACAAGTATTTCTAATAAATTTTACATATTCATATACTTGAGGAATCTAACATATTGCCTAATGACTCACATCTCTACAGAGGTCGTCAATTTTTTCTTGGTAATGAGCATTATACTGTACAACATAATTTCTATGTTTATATTCATTAGATGGCTCCTTTTCATCAAAAGATACAAGTTGAAAGGCATAAGAGAAGTGTGTTATTTTTCCTTCTTCCTATTTATAGTAATCCTTTAGTGGAGGCCATCTTCAACCCCTATAGAATGCGGTACCATTCTCCTAGTAATAGGCCATGGAAATTTCTCGAGGAAGTGAAGATAATGTTGCAGGAAAAGATTCATAATCTTGATTGACCTTTTCATATTCAAGTTCAATAAAAATATTACCTTTCCTATTTGTTCTATAAGATCTTGAGAAGATGAGGATATACTAGGTCTTGAAGTCTCAAAGGTAGATGACTCTGACAAGGACCTTGGAAGGGTATGAATAGTGTTCTCAGCTATCTTTTGGATAGGGTTTTCTTTTTTACGTGGTCTAGGAGCTACATTCTTTAACCAGTCTAGCTTCCATTTTTTTGGAATTTGAAATAAATCAATCAGACCCTTTTTGCAATTGAACTGTTCCACTTAGTCTTCTTACATATAGAAGACTTTCAATAATTTTTGGGTGACTAGTATTAGTCATACTATAGAGGACTTGGATATTGACTCAAGCATATTTCAATGGACCGAACATATTGGGGCCATGGAATGAAGAAAATGGTCCCCAGCAGTCAATTGATCCATGTTTCACTTCCTTACAGCGTTTATCTCTTGCACTGACTAACAAATAAGGAAAGAATTCATAGCAAATATGACCATCATGTAGTCTGGACATGGGATAACTGATAGACATGCTTATAATCTGCTTGAGGTCTATCACACAGCGACATACGACACTGGGTTTATATTTTATGGTATTTGGGGTTTAATATAAACTCTAATAAAACCAAAATGAACATCTTCGTTCTCAGATTGTGGAATCAAAGGTAACAAATTGGTCAATAAACGTTGACAGGTTTATATTTTTTTTATTAATGGTAAAGTGGGGTTTTTACAGGGACCCCACCCTAATACAAAAGACAAGCAGCCCAGCCATAGTAGCTAGATAAGAACCTAATGGTTTGTCCATAAAAAGCAACAACAGCAGATCGACAGCAATAAAATGGCAACCCAACAACAACTAAACCACCTCTAAATAGCTAAACAGACAGAGCAACAACTAAAAACCAACCACCTAGATTAAAAAGCCCAACAAGGACATCATTGCAAGTGTCAACCATGTGTTTCAACACCATTTCCATGTGTTCCATACCTTTCATTTCCAAGTCTTCCTCGTTTTTAGCAGCAATTTTGGCCTTCTTGCTTAATTTGCTTGGACCAAATTCCTCTTGTTTCCTCTTGAAAACATGTTTAAGACTAATCAAGCTCTTAAAACAATTTTCAATTGCCGCCTTACTGAACTGAACCAAGCCCCCTATGTTCTATTTTATCGTCCCATTATCATTTTCCTGATAGGCCAGATAATATATTTGGAATGACAATGAAATTTAAATTTCACGATTCAAGTTTGTGAGAGAGCAAACAATACAATATAAAAGCCAAAATGGTTGTTCACTTCACATTCCCAATGTGACTCTTCCTATTCGTACGGGAATGGAGAAACTTCTTAAAAAAAGACAAAAGCTAGATACTTTGGATTAACAACTATATACAATATTGTTACATCCCCCATTAATCTACAGAGGTCTTTGTCAGACCAATCATTCCTCTAAACTTTTCAAATTTTTCTCGTCGAAGCGCTTTCATTAGGATGTTTGTTGCTTGCTCTATTGTTAGGCAATGTTGCAACTTGACACTGTCATCTTTCACAGTGTCAATTCAAATGAAACTTAGTATTGATGTGTTTGGTTCGGTCCTGAAAGATTGGATTATTTGCCATCTGGATTGCAGAAGTGTTGTCAACCATAAGAGGTGATAACGAAACTTGTTGCTCCTGCAAATCTGAAAGAAACCTTCTGAGCCACAAGATCTCTCTAATTGCCTTTGAAGCGGCCATATATTCTACTTTTGTTGAAAAAATTGTTGGTACTAATTGCTTCTTGGATTTCCAACTAACAATTGTTCCCAAATTCATCAAAAAACCCAAAGTGGACTTTCTATCTTCATGATCACCAACATAGTTAGAATCCGAATACCCTACCAGTTTGAAGTCTTCTACCCTGGAGTATTTGAGCCAAAAATTTTGTGTTCCTTTAAGATATCTGAGGACCATTTTTGTTGTTACCCAATGACTGTCCCTGGGTTGTTGCATGAGTCTTGTGAGGACACCAACTACAAATGATATATCTGATCGAGTTGTAGTCATATTAATCAGACTTCCAATGAGTCGTCTATATTTAGTGGCATCAACCAAATCTGTTGGATCTTTAGATGTCAATTTAAGATTTTGTTCCATGGACATGCTGAGAGGCTTACAATCTTCCAGCAAAAATACTTTAGTTTTTGAATTATTTCAATACCCAAGTAGTAATGAAAATAACCACAATCAGTCATTTCAAAACTTTTCATGAAGTTTGATTTGAACTTTGCAGTATACCATTCATTATTCCCTATGATGAGTAGATCATCAACATACACCACCACAAACACTAATGTTTTGTCAACTATTTTGACGAAAAGAATTGCATCTGCAAACTCAAAACGTTTGAAGTTCATGATCATGAGGTGCTCAACTAGTTTGTCGTACCATACTCAAGGGGCTTGTTTCAAACCATACAACAATTTTTCCAATTTGCACACCTTGTGCTCTTGTTCGTTTACTGCAAAATCTTTGAGTTGTGTCGTGTACACAATTTCCTTAAGGTCACCATTCAAGAATAAAATTTTGATGTCCATTTGATGAACTTTCCATCCGTTGTGAACTGCCAAAAACCTACATGGTTCGACTGGTAGTCCATTTCACTGTAGGTGCAAAGGTTTCATTGTAGTTAATATACAAACATACAATTTGCTAAAATATACAAAAACGGGTAGCATCTCCAATTGTCCTAAGTGACAAGCCAAGGATCCTATTAATAGTATTCCCCCACCAACCTACTCATGACAACTGGATCCATATAGAGTTCTTCTAGAACTTTCTAGAAGATTCTATGGATCCTCACAACATATTCTCATTTGATACCATTCCAGCTAATCAGCATGTGTCCTCCAACTTACTTCGACAATTGTACTTTTGTGCATCATATACGTCCATGCAACCCTTATGCATGTTGACAAGAATTGCTGCACATATGTACTTTTGCACAAACTTGTAGACTACTCTCATTCATGCGCGAAACCCAAAATACTTGTTTGTGCTTTATCAAAATATGCACATAGCCCGCACACTCTCTATACTTAGTCGAAATATTTATCTTATATATCTGGGCAACCCTGAGGCCAACAACCTTATATTCAAAATTATCCTCAATCTTGACCGCATATATGTAGGCGTCACCTAGTGTTCAGACCTCTCAAAAATTCATTTCTTCTTGGGTGTATGGCCGCAATCCACTACAAGAATTACTGCACATGTACTTTTGCACAAACTTGTAGACTACTCTCATTCATGCACGAAACCCAAAATACTTGTGTGTGCTTTATCAAAATATGCACATAGCCCACACACTCTCTATACTTGGTCGAAATATTTATCTTATATATCTAGGCAACCCTAAGGCCAACAACCTTATATTCAAAATTATCCGCAATCTTGACCGCATATATGTAGGCGTCACCCAGTGTTCAAATCTCTCAAAAATCCATTTCTTCTTGGGTGTATGGCCGCAATACACTATATCACTAAAGAGGACTCTTATCTTTCAATGTCATGTATGGCATGCTTTACAAACATGGTATGAAATGATTGGTATAATCCTACTGTTATCACTCTGGAGTGCACCCTGCTTGAAGATGTGCAAAGCACAACTTCTCTCTAGCTGATACAATGGAAACTTCTCAGAGGGTAGGTGCCTCTATGTTTGAGAAGAACTTCCAGAGAGCACTGGTTCCTTTATGATTTTTTGCAATTAAGTATGTAAATGTGATTTTTGGGGTGAAAATAGTAAGGGAAAACTTTGAAAAAAAAATCTAAGGGGGGTGATACCCCTGAATTGATTAGATCCTCTGAAGTTACTGAAATCAATGCACACATATAACCAAAATGCAATTTATATTTTGTCCCTAAGCAAAAGTGTTTCAAAGGAAGGGTTGAAAACCTCTTCAAATGACCTGCAAAAAGGGTGAGATAGAGAGAGATAAGTGAGGAAGGGCCCTGCAAAAGGAGAAAAATTATCTTTTATATGCTGATGCACAATCAAATACACACTATGCTACTGTCAAAAATCAAATTCAGAAAAATAAACTCCTTATTAATCACTGGTCCAGCTTACAATTTCTTTTTCAAACTTCAGGGCCCCCTCTCTATGGCTCAATTCAACCAATAAATAAGCTTTGAAAAATAGTCTAAATCAGTCTAAGTGTAGTCCAAAAAAGGGAAAAGGTCAGTCTTGGTTAGTTAACTCAAGACCTCACCTCTTTTACAATGCTTTGAATATTTAATAGAATTATTCTCCTTTACAAAACATCTGCATGCTTCTCCAAACTTTGGCGTAGAATATAAATAATAGAGCCAAGTTTGGAAAATGATTCTTAAAATAAACAAAACTCTCCAAGAAAACTCCAAACATGCATGACCAAGATGGCGTGGAAGTGAGCGAAGGAACTCAGGTTTGACCACTCAACTTCTCTTTTGCATGAAATGTTACGTCAAAAGCTAGTGGATGAACTCCACACGAACTGCTAGAACGTTTGAAACGTTTGGACGCCTGAGAGAAGCATGTGACATAGTGAAACAGTCAGCAGCAGTTTTGACCAGTCCAAAAACATGTTTGCATAGATAAGAATCTATTTTTGACCTTTTCTATTTACAGCTTCTAATTCATGTGCATGTACATTCTTTGTCTTGCTTGCCGAGCTTTTGTAATCTCGGACTTCTCTATTTATGACTTTTTCGACTGTGTTTGCTCCTTGTTTATCTGGACAAAAGTCTGTGCCTTTCCTTGTTCATTCTCTCGGATTTTCTTGTGTATTTCTTTGGCAATTTTCCCCTTGGTTTTATTTCTTTGGTTTATCTTTTCGAGCTTTGTATGTCGTGCTCTGTGGACTTTATTCTACGGATTTTATGACTGCCAACTTTTCCATTTATCTCCCTTAGTCTTCTATTTCGCTTGGAATTCTGTCAGATTTCTTTCCTGCAGACTTTCTCCTATTGACTTCTCTTTTCCCACTCATTTCCTGCGGACTTTATTGTAGCTCGAAGTTTCTCTCGGACAAAAAGTCCGAGGAAATTGCTCATTCAGGTTTCCATTTTCTCGCGGACAAAAAGTCCGAGGAAATTGCTCATTCAGGCTTCCATTTTCTCGCAAACAAAAAGTCCGCGAGAATTGACTAGGACTTCCTTTTGATCTTGTCTTTCATCTTTTCCGAAGGAATTCCTTCTAAGTCTTGTCAAAGCCAATTGTTTCGAAAAAATTGGCATGGCCCATTTCTTTCAAAAAAGTTGTAAGCCCATTTGTGTTGTCCAAGTCTCTCGAAATAATCCTTCGGACAATTTGTCCAAAGGAATTCCTTCAGGTTTTCCTGTCCATTCTTGACTTTTCCGCGGACTTTTCTTCCGCATGTGTTTGCCTCGGGATTTTTGCCTCTCAGATTTCTTCCCTTTCTTTTCCTTTGGATTTCTTGTTTGGCACATTCCCGAAGAGTACATACCCTTCAAGACTTTTACAAACATCCCTTCTGAACTATGACGAGCCCTTCGGACTTTTCTGTTGACTGACTTTTCTGAAGGAATCCTTCGGATTCTATGTCTGCGGATTTCCTTCGACTTTATTGCGAAGCACCTTGGTTTTTGTAGACCCTGTGACAACTTTTTCAAAGGTATTCCTTCGAACAAAATGTCCGAAGGAATCCTTCAAACCTTTTGTCTCTTTACATTTTTCCGCAATGTATCTTCCCGAAGAGCAGATGCCCTTCAGGACTTTGAAAAGGTCCTTTACTCGCTTGAAATGATCCTTCCAATTGTCTCAAAGGACAGGTGCCCTTCGGGACTTTTGAAAACATCCCTTACTTTGCCAGGAAACCCTCCCAAAGGGCACATGCCCTTTGAGTTTATTGTAAATGACATTCCTGAAAAAAACTTTTCCCTTTCAACCTTGAAGTCGACTTTCCCGAAGGGCACCTGCCCTTCGGGACTTTTGAAATTGTCCTTCAACTTTTTCCTTTGAACAAAAAGTCCGAAGGAACACCTTGTCTTAGTCAAGTCACAAAGACTTCCATTTATGAAACGACCCTTCCGAAGGGCAGGTGCCCTTCGAAAATCTTGTAAGTGACCCCTGTTCCTTAAGAAAAGCCCTTCAGACTTGTGCAATTGGTCCTTCGGATAGCCAGGTGACTTTTTCGAACTTTGAAGATGTCATTTTTCCAAAGGGTAGTGTGAACCTTCCCAAATGGGTACATACCCTTCGGGATTCCTGGAATGTACCTTTCCCTTTGTAATTTTCTCGGCTTTATTGCAAAGTACCCGAGGTTTTTTGTAAATCCCTTGAAATCCTCTATCCCTTGACTGAAAAAAACCCGAGAAAATAAACATATGCATGATGTTGCCTTTAACTCTGTGCTTCCATTGAAAGTGAACAAGAGATGTGGCCTTTGAACTTGTTGTAGGTGTCTTTCTCTCGAACGGACTGCATGCTCTATATGGTGGTTGTAGGTCTTCACCCAATTGTTCTTAATACCTTTGTTGTAAGTACATTCATGCTTTTTGACCACAAATTGACCAGCTGAAAAGGGGATTAGACCGTTGTAGGAAAGTTTAAAATAATAGGGGTAATAACTTGGCTTTGACAAGCCAAACTACTAACACCTACATTGTTTGATCTCGACCTTATTGCAATTGCTACCACTTCATGAGCTAATCTCATGATTTCTCACAAGTTAGCATTCCTCCTCCACATCTTCTACAAAGTATGCCCAAGTATTGACTGAATTGTCCTCAATCAATCAAGCAACTTTTTAAAATTACAAATTTTAATTATTCCCTATTAGAGAAACTATACACAAAGAATTATGACTCAAATTGGTCAATATGATTACCTTGTACATCAGGATTAATCTTTCCTTCAAAAAGAGGGATATCCAAATTAACTTGTGCCTTGAAAAGTGTTAGGTTTCTAAAGGATTTTTTTGTTAAAGGGTTTTTAAGATGATTTAGCATGTCATTCCTTTGCTTCTAAGTGCTTCCTCGAGTATCTCTCGGAAAAATATCTTTGCATTCTTGTATCCTTTGCCATTTGAGATCATTTGAATGAAAGGAAAACAATTTGAAGGGTTACATGACATGAGACTTGTGCCTTGAAAAGTGTTAGGTTTCTAAAGGATTTTCTTGTTTAAGGGTTTTGCTTGAAGAAATTGAAGAAGATGATTTAGCATGTCATTCCTTTGCTTCTAAGTGCTTCCTCGAGTATCTCTCGGAAAAATATCTTTGCATTCTTGTATCCTTTGCCATTTGAGATCATTTGAATGAAAGGAAAACAATTTGAAGGGTTACATGTCATGAGACGTTACTTCTCGCAGCCTAACCTTGTTTCATATCCAAAAAGGTATCTGCCAAACATTACTCTAAATTATCCAGTGGAAAATGGAACACGATATTCCAGAAGAACCTCTTTACAAAAATGATAACCTATGAAAACCTAAAGGATCTAGTAGTCTATATTGTTGGAAATAGATGTATTATAAGCAGAAGCAAATAACCATCAGAAATCAAAAACAAAAATAACATTTAACCATAAATCAAAAAGACATAGATAAATGTGACAAAACTTTATATGTCTAGACATTTGTAAATGACTCTCTCAAAAGATATGAATGGCTATATGTTCTTTATCTAAATCCAATCGACATCCATACATATTTGTGGCGAAGTTGTAGAAAGCAAAGGAACAGTTATGGAAGTAAAGGGGACAAAGTTGTTGTTTCTCTTCCACAGGTGACCGTTCTTCTTTTATTGGTTATAGATGAGTGGTGTCAAGAAGTAATGGTCAGTCCTGGCCCTCAAGAAAAAGGAACACGGTTGACACTGACCACAGAACTTGATCTGCCATCCAAATCACTCAAGGCCTGACATGGTTTTACTGCTAGCAAGGCAGTAAGGGATATTGTCAGAAACTCTTGATGATCACTACTTTCATGATTGTTGTGATCAAAAAATTTGTCTGCTTCCACTAATCCCTACTAATCATATGAAAATCTTGGTTTTTCTCCTGTAATACTCTTTTCAATTAAAACAAATTCCTTTCAACCGAAAACCAACATTAGTAGGTCTATGACTCCTTTTTGCTGTCCCATAGTAGAAATACAGAACCAAAAAATACTTTACAATACCTTTTGAGTCCACGATTCTTGTTTGTGGGCATTTGGAGGAAGATCTTGTTGTATAATGACTCCAATTTCTTCAAGAGTGTCAAATATCAAAGCACTAACAAGTTCCCAAATGGACTCTTTCAATCTATCTATATATAGCAATTACATTCCCATTAAACACATTATTGACAAGCAGAATATCTTTTTGCTGTCCCATGCTAAAAATACAGAATCAAAAAAGATTTTACAATGCCTTCTGAGTCTGCAAAACTTGTTCAAGGACATTAGGAGGAAGACCTGGTTGCAGAATGACTCCAATTTCTTCAAGAGTGTCAAATATCAAAGCATTAACAAATTCCCCAATGAACTCCTTCAATCTATCTATATATAGCAACTACATTCCCATTAAACACATTATTGACAAGCAAGCTAGCTTGCCATGCTGCCTGGTTGATTCATGCTTTCAGAGACCAAGAAGTAAATCTTCTTGGAATAATCTTCTTGGATTTTTGCCTCTAAATTAAGATAAATGCAACCACAAACTGTATCCAGTCATTATTTTTGACTGGTCGCTATAATCTCACTGGCATTCCATCATTTGCCTCCAAAGTAAATGATAATCCCCCTAAATGTAGGATGGAAAATTAGATTTTCTAGTTATCTTCTATAGTATTTAATCAAAACAAATGGAAGATATTCCCTATCCAACCCCTTGGCTTAATATCTTGGATCCCACCAAATTTGGGGATAGGAATTCTTTCAAGCAGCCTCTTATTGATATGACTACTCTCTTGATTCTCTTAGTTTTCATAATTTTCATGATTAGCCGCCCTTCCATTGATCTTCTCTACAAATCAATTAGACCCTCTCCTCCGATCTTAAGATCTCCTACGACCTTCACAGCTAATCCCATCTCCCCATTTCCTCCTTTTGTTTATGGTAACCAATGAACATAGGGCTTGCTGCTTGGCCCATCTCATCCATGGTTTATCTCATTCCTTATAACGGACCTTTTATTGCTCCTCCATTAGCAATGTATTTTAGATTTCCACCTATCAATTACATGGGAAATTGATGAAAAATTCACTGCCAGTGTCCACCAACAAGGCCAAAAATATGCCTATCATACCCTTGATGTGAACCAAAATCTAGAATCTGCCCATATTCTGGGAACCCAAATCTTCTGATGTAAAATTTTTGACATTTTGAGTTCCTGAAATAAAATTTTGCAGTGACAGAAACGGTATTTTGAAGTTTGGAAACTAATATATGATGCTTTAGGAACAAGAATCTCATTACAGCGCCCTAATACCACTTCCTTTTTATGTTCCTAAACTAAAACCTATTATATTATTCAGAAATTCTTTTGTTAAGATCTCAAACTTTTGAGTTTTGGAAAGACCACAATCTGAATCTGAATAGAGCTGTATTATTCAAAAGAGAGATAGTATTGGCAATGAACTAAATCTCAGATAGCTGAATTCAAGAACCTGAAAGATAGACTGAATGAATGGAATCTTAGACTGAAAGATGGAATCTAATTTTCTGTCTTTATTTTTAAATGACCCCAGGATTTAAGGGCGGGGGGGAACTAAACTGTATTTGAACACCAAGGCAGGATGATACCAAAATAACTGAAACATTAGGATAGAATTTCACCATCACCAAAATAACTGAAACCATATAATCGAAATTCACCATCTCCAAAATATCAATTTTAGATCATATAAGGTAGGAGGAAGCATTTTTAAATGAATATGGGTGCCAACTCAAGCCAATGAACCTATAAGAGCAGCTTGGTCACCGCAACTGGCTAGATTTTGATCTGTTATAGAGCATCTGCATAAACATAATAAACATTAACCTTTACCCTAAAGCTTGAGAGCCTATTTATAGTTATTCATCATCTTTATATGGATAAATCCTTTAGCATATGAGATAATACGTTTATGGTGACTTGTCTTAAGAGCCCACTTGACATACATTTACCCTTTAGTGGAAAAAAGGTTTTACATCTAGGAAATGTAACTTTAAAATATAGCTTTGTTAACCTTTTTACCCTCATCTCCTACATGCTAGACCTAATACAAAGTGGCCTCTCATTTTTTATTTTGTCCATGTGGCTTAATCATTCTCGGCTCTTCTTATCAACTGAAGATAATGGACAACTTCAGGAATCATACCATATTCAATGAATTCATCCTCGTTTGCCAAGAATAGTCTCAAACTATCTATATCTATGGATGCCACTTAGCTTGTCACTAAATTATAAGTCTCCCTACACGGGTTCCTTCCCACTTATTGGAGAGTTCTTCATGCACATCCTCGTGACATGTGAGAGCCAACATAAAACACTTAAGACGATGAACTTGGTACCAAAAACATAAAAGAAGGGATAAATATTTACGCATCCTGAATTGAGTTTCCCAAAAACTACATAATTCAAAGAGCTAAGAGAAATCTCCTTAGCAGTCTTCATCCAATGCCCTATGTTTGCCTTTCAATTGAGAATTATCGGCAACTTTTAACTATACAATTCGATAACAGCTTGGATTTATATAGATTTAAGAACCAAACTTGATGCTTATATCAATTCCTATCTTCAATGGACTCAAGGTATCCTAATCAACCGATAAGTCTTCACCATCCTTGAACTCATAAAATTGTTCTGGTCAAAAACATCATAACTTATAAATTGTATTATTTTCATCAAATGCAACCTAGCACAATCTACATTTATTGTCAGAGTAAAGACATTGATCCATCGTGCAATGGTCTGGCAGTAGGGTGAAGCGCACTGCTAGTATGAACCAGGTTCAATCACAGCAAGCACACTCCTTGATAAGAAAACAGATATTACCTTGTCAACCTAGTTAGACTAAAGAGTAAGCAAGCCCTAAATGGATACAAGGAGAACCAAGGTTTACCCCAAGAAAAACCTTGAGCAGACTTGGGGGCCCTAAGCAGGTAAATGGACTCAAAGTGAACCCGCACCGCCCAAATGGACAAAACATATCCTGGGTGGACCCAAGCAAATCCTAACATATCACAAGTAGACACAATAAAATCTGCAAGACCAGACCAAGTACATCCCCATGTAATATCCCTTTTTGTGCAGTCACTTCATGACATTGATAAATTGATTGACTTCATTATTACCTTAGAGATACAATGATTATGAGATATTTGATTCTCATGGACAGCTATGAATAAATGTTGTTTTATCGTATTGATTTTGGTCAGAGATAGCACACAAAAGACTAATTAATTTTATTTATTGAACCAAGATGTACATATAAGGGCATGATCTCCTGCTAATGAGGAGTCGGCTCTCATCCATATCCAAATTCCTATTCTATAGGGGTGAGTTAGTACAACTCACGTAACCTCTCTCACAAACAATCTAATATAATAATATACCTATGTAGTACTAACCACCCTAGGATTTCTCCAACAGAATAAATGTCATAAATGTAATCATGGTTTAATTTGTTGTTACAGTTACAGCTTTTATTACATTGATTTTGTATATATGTTTCCTAGCAGATGCTATTGACAGATTTTCAGGTTGTATGTGCAAGAACAGGTCATAAAGACAAATCACGGTGGGGGTGGCATTGATTAACGTAGACTTTTCACTTCATGAGAGCACCACCACAGTGACGTACCATTCATTACAGGTTTAAAATCGGTTACAATAAACCTGGTCTTGGGTTTGCCTTACGTTGTCTTGGTTTGCATTATTGACCTTTTCTTTTTACCCTGTTGTGAATTGCCATTCAATTGTGTGCATTATCATTTTGACACATGGTTGACTTCATGTTTTTTGTTATGAATAAATGTGGTACGTTTAATTTTGTATTAGTTTGTTGCTACAGTTATATCATTTATCATATTGATTTTGTATATATGTTTCCCAGCAGATGCTATTGATCAGGTCATGGTGGAGGTGGTGTTGATTGACATAGACTCTCCACTTAATGAAAGCACCACCACAGCGACATTCCGTTCATTATGGATTTATAATCAGTTATGACAAACCTGGTCTTGGGTTTGCCTTGGGTCGTCTTGGTTTGCATCATTGAAATTGTCTTTTTAGTTTTACCTTGTTGTCGGTTGCCATTCAGTTGTGTGCATTATTGTTTGATGAATGGTTCACTTTGTGTTCATTGTTATCGGCTTGGTCGCAGTCATCTTTAAGCTGTCTTACTTACGTTATTTGATCAAGGCATTATATTGCCTAGGATGCATGATTGTATGTTATTGATCTTGGCATGTGAAACATGAAAGTGGTTTGACAACCCACTTGGGGGCCTTGGCATGTGCTTTTGGTCATTTGATTTTTAAACTATAGTATTTGCATTTAATAAAGTTCTTCAATCCCACCTTGGGGAAACACCTGCCATGACAAGATGGAAAGGGAGCATGAGAGAAAAATGTGAAGTTCTTGGCATTCAATGAACAGGAGTTTGGTGAGTTAAAACTTACCATGGTCATTTGAACCATGGTTAAGCACTAACTCGTTAGGTCTTTGACCTAATCTCTTTCAAATGACTACATGCTTGTTTGAATAATTGTGTTTTTATTTTGATTTATGCATGGAGGAGTTATGTTAGGGTTTGCAGAGAAAGTTGTGGGACTTTTAGATGGGTTATTGCCTGAAATCTCGCCATTCTTGGCAGTTGTAAGAGTTTAGGGAGTTGCATCACAGCGTGGCCTCTCTTTGTGTTTTTTGTGTGATTGCATTGAAAGAGTTTTGAATCTTGCGCCATGGCTACCATGAAACCTCAAGATAAGAGTTTTGTTGCATTATTTCTCACATGGATCCCAGCTATATAGGGTTGTGTCCGCTACATTTCTGGGAGGCGCAAAGAGAATGGAGAAGGAAAGAAAAGGCAGACCTGGAAGGAGATTGTTGCAAGTGCTAAGCTGCTTAGAAGGGACCACTTGCACGGTTTATCACCTTCTTCAGACATGTTTTCGTTCTCTTTTATTTAGCTTTCAACATGGGAATTTGGAACAGCAAAATAAGTAGTAAGTGAACTGGGTATTAGTCAAAATAATGAAATTTTAGTCTATATTGTCTTTACCCGTTGTAGGTTTTTGCTTGCATTATGATAAACAAAACTACAGGTGGATGGGTGTAGGGTTTATTAAAAATCATATACAGCCTACACTTAGTTTTTGTTAATTTTTGAGAACTTTAAATTCACGGCCTGAAGCATACCCTGTACCATATACATCTTCTGGGGTTATTAATAAGGTTGAAGCTTGCCTTAGCTTATTTGTTAGATCTATAGATCTTACACAGCCAGTATGTGTTTATATTGGTTTTGCTGAAACTCATATTGAATCTCAGCCTGCATATATATTGCCTCTCTTTACTGCCTAAGCACAGTTTGTGCATATATATATGTATTTATATATATGAGTGTCTGTCTTTGATAAAGTTGTGTGCTTGCCCTTGATTGTTTACTTGGACTCGTGAAGCTTGGTTGTAGCTTGTCTATGTTGGGTTACTTGGATTTATTGATGTTTTGGGTCTTTGGCATAGTTGTATGTGTGTTGCTGTACCATTTTGTTCTCAGTATGCAGATTTAGAGATAAGTCTGAGTCTTGCGAGACCTGCAACTTTCTTTCTCTTTTCTTAGCTCAGTTTGGTAAATGTGATTAATCCTTCCCTATTATTTATAGGCCTCTTGACTTACTGGGTAAATATGAAGGTTGAGTTTGTTTCATATGGCTCTAAGTTTTATGGGTTTGAAAGCTATGTCCAAAGATTGTCTTGAACTATTATTGTGTGTATAAGACTAAACAGAATGCATAGAAGGTTCTGCATATTTGTTTTTGGGTTCAACTTGTTTAGTGACTTGCGTACAATTTGAGTACGAAAAGTTCTTTGGTCTGAATGGCATTTGATTTTGCTCTATTGTGCAAGTCTTGTTAAGAAGTAAATTGTCATAAAATTAAATCACATTTGAGTGACTCATGCAATTGTACGGGAGATTCGCATTAATCAACAAGTGACTCATGAGATCGTATGAGTGACTCGTACCTGCCAGTGTCTGGCAAAGACACATGAGAAATGCTAAAATACGAATGACTCATGTATTCTGGCAGAAACTTCCAATCACAAGTGACTTGTAAAGTTAGCATGAGAGTCTTGTGCCTCCATACGAGTGACTCGTAAGCTTATGTTTTGTCGCAGATATAAGCTCATTTATGGACTCATAAGGGTCATGTGACACGGCCATACATGTTAGAACATTTTGTTCTCTCTCATGATTGGTCAAGTAACTTACCCCATTACACATATTTACTTGTGTGTTGGCTTGTTTGAGATGACTGTGGAGAAACAAGTTGTTGTAGTTCAGTCTTAACCCTTGATGTTGGCAGATGGTTGTGCGATGAACTCATGAATTTTGGAGCCAATGGTAGGGTGGAATGCAGCCACCATGGATGGGATCATCCCACCCACTCCTTACCATAACTATTACAGTGTTGTGCTCGTGAACTTTCGGATTGTGAAAGGATCTTGGACGACTTAAATTCTACTATGTACATGAAATGAAGAATGGTAATGAGCAGTTAATGTAACCATTATATTCTTGTTCAAATGAGCATTTATAATTCTATACCTCCTACTATAATAATCTATTTGAATTAAGCATATTATTGTTGTACTTTACCTATAGTTGAATTTGTTATAAGTTGGAATGACATTGATTCAAGATTGTTACATTTCTGTCAATATTTTTGGGAACAAAGAAGAGCAAACCGGTTTTGAATATCATTAGCATAATCCTTGAATTGAGCTTAACATATTAATTTGCAAATAGAATTAATGCTTAGTTGTAATTAATATCCTTGCATTATGAATCAAGGTATTGTCATTCTTTCAATGTACATGAAAGTATGTAATCTGAATTATTTTCCTTTTATGAATAAACATTGAATGCAATCACAATTTGATCAAATGTACATAGACTTAGTGGTTTTGAGGTTTCAGTAGATGAATTTTTGACATTGCATATTGTCTTAGAAAGTTGAGAGCATGGAATTGAAATGAGGAAAGATTATAGAATAATCTTGGTTTGGAATGAGATCTTTGCTTGAGTTCAATGCAGTAATAAAACTTGTAAATGGTTGAAAAACTCAAAGATTATTCTTGTGCTCTATATTTATCTAATCTTGTGCTAAATTTGTTCTATGCATGCTAATGCAATTCCCTTTTTAAGGCAGTCTCTGTGTGGGGGGAGAGCGAGGGTCGGTCTGTCTATCTCTCTGTGTGCATGCATGTGCATGCATATGTGTGCGTGTCTGCCTATGTACATAAGCATGCGTGTGTAGGTGTGCACGTTCTTGTGTTTTATAATTATCTAATCTTATGCTAGATTTGCTCTATGCATGCTAATGCAATTCCCTTTTTAAGGTTGTGAGAGAGAGTATGTGTGTGCATGCGTGTGTGTGCACGGATGCACATGTACATACCTGCACGCACATGTGTGGGTGTGTGCAGGTATGTGTGTGTCAGTGTGTGTGTGCGCGCACATGTGCATGTGCATGTCTTTGTGCTCTATAATTATCTAATCTTATACTAAATTTGTTCTATGCATGCTAATGCAAATCCCTTTTTAATGTTGTGTGTAAATTTTTGTCGGTGTGAGTGGTTGTGTGCACGCATATGTGGATGTGTGTGCGTGCATGTGTGTGCGTGCATGTATGTGTGTACGCACATGTGTGGACCTGTGTGTTGTGTACGGGTGCATGTGCAGATGCGCACGCTGCTGTGTGCGTGTGCATGCATGTGTGTGTGTGCATGGCAGTGTGTGTTGTGTACAAGGGTGTGTGCCCACAAGCATGTGTGTGCATTTGTGTGTGCGCGCGTGTGTGTGCGCATTTGTGTGTGTGTGTGTGTGCAGGCGCATGGGTGCATGTGTGCATAGGTGTAGGTGTGGGTGTGGGTGCATGTGTGTGCCTGTGCGTGGGTGCACAGATGTGCTTGCATGCGCAAGCATGCATGTGTGGGCGGGTGTGGGTGCATGCTTGTGCAAGCATATATGCACGAGCATGCATGTGAGCTTGTGCGTGCGTAAGTGCATGCGTGTGCGCGTGCGTGTGTACGTGTGCACACATGTGCACGTGTCTTGAGTAAGCCTTGAATTATCATGGGAACCTTGTATGAACAAATCTTAAGGAAGTACATTGGCAGGGTCATTTGGGCAAGGAATCTGACATGAAGCAATCATCTTATAATTGTTAATGTGCCTTAGTCGCGTACAACTTAAGAGTGTTACAAATGAATTTAGCATAGAGCTTTTGAAGGTTGCAAGGAACATAGTCGAGTCATACATGAGAAAAGAAACAATTATGTTATTGCGATTCAAGGTCTCAGACCTTGACCAATTAATCTTAATCATTGAGATGCTAAACTCTGACTGAATGAACAATAAGGCTGAACCTTAACCCGCAAACCTCAATTAAAGAAAGAATTAGTATTCATTCAGATAATGTTACTATTGGAACATCGGATTGTTTTTGGAATAAGTCAACCTTAAATAGAGTTAGTGAGCATAATATAAATTTGTTTTGGGAGATTTGTAGGAAGTTTGTGAATTATTTTTATGTTCAAATTTTGAGCATATTACAACCCCAGACAAGGACAGGTAGACCAAAGCAGATAACCATGCAAGACTAGGCAAATCTGCATACAAGGCCAAGCAAACTTAGGAAAGAACCACCCTAAGTAAGATGGAATACTGCAGATTTCCAGGTAGACCAAGCAAACTTCAGGTACAACCGACCCCAAAAATCCCCATGCAAACCTTTGCCCAACCTATATGTATAAAAGACAAGAAACTCAGAAAAGAATCATCCTAATGCACACTTAGGCAAAATCCCACAGGGAACATGTAGAGTCAATGCATTGATGGTTGGCCCCACATAAACCAAAATTTAATTAGGGTTGAATCTATGCAACCTCTCATAAACCCCAGGCAAGGATCATGCAAATTTAGAAGGATTTGTCTAGGCAGAGACCAGCAAATCTTAGTCAAAGACTACTGCAATTGAACACTGCAAAAATTTCCATACAAGGTACCAGACAGCCTCGAGGCAAGAAGACCCCAAGGCAGACCTAAACAATGTCCAAATAGGACCAAACTGACTCGAACAAGACCAGGGAGGCACGAGCAAAGACAAACTCCAAGTGGACCCCGGCAAAACCAAAGCACGGTCAAGAAAACTCAAGTAATACCACCACAAACAGATCCAAAAAAATAAAATCAATTCCCTAAAAAGGAAAATAAGGTATAAAGTCATGCATCAAAATTTGCATGCCATTGTAATAAGAATTTTGGTTATCAAACTTTAAATTATAAATTACAGTTCCAAAAAGCGAAATAGAGGAAAACTGCAATAAATTAAAAAGACTGCCACTGGTGGCTATAACCAATTTAACCAAAATCTCGAATTACTGGGCAATTTTTCAACTAGTCAACTATTTTTGGTTCTGCTGATTATTTCTAGGAAAAAATTGCAAAAAAAACATGATTTTGAGAGAATTGGAGAAATTATAAATTTTCATTGATGTGAAAAAAATCACAACTTTTTAAAAAATAAGAATTTTTAACAAAAAATTCGATAAAATTTTGAAATTTAAAACAATCGTCTATTTACAAGCTTCACAAATTGGCCAAATACTGACTTTCTTCCCAAATTTTTAACAGTTTTTCCTGGTTTTAGACCTTTTGGACCCTTGCTAATATTATTGCACTGCCATGTCTTGAAATCAAAAGCAAAACTATCACAAATAATGCAAATTTTAGCAATTGTCATGTAGTGCCAACTTACACGCATCATTTTGCTTAACCTAAATTTGAGTTGAACCATAATAAATGCAGACACCTAATTTTGGTCTACTGATGTCAGTTTGCATTGATTTAGAGTAATTTTGTGATTATTGGTTCATATTAGGCTCCTATTGGCACGTGTTCATGTGTGAGTTGGGCCTTGTTTTCCTTCCATGCTTCTTGTTTTCTCTGCAACCTCACTTTTTGTTTATCCTAGTCCCTTGATAATACCACTAATCAACTCAAAACACCCAAAAACCTACAAAGCAACTATTTGTTTGCTTTGGTACAATTGTGGATGCTCTCGGAATATCAAAAACATCATTTTAGGATTTTCCTAGTCTTTTTTCTAAAGCATACACTGCACTTCTGCTCCCTTTGGTTCTTTCCTCCATTTCTTTGGTTTGTGTCCCATTTTATCAGCTTTTTCCCACCCTTTGTGTGTTAGCTTGTGTGTCACTAGGGTCTTGATGTGAATTTGATAAGACTATATATACACAAGTGCATTACTGCATATAGGATGAGGATAAGGCAAGCATTGAAGGAGAAAAAGAGTGGTGAGAGTTCAAGAAAATTCTAGAGTGATAAGGAAACGCAAAATTCAAGAATTAGCTCAGATTTTTATTCGAAGTCTTCATATTGCATCATTGCCTTTGCTCATGTAGTGAAAAGTCATATAAGGATTAGGGTCGCATCACCATGATTCCTTGTTGAACTGCATCGAGTGTTGGTCTCCAACTTTCCTAATAAGAAGGATCTAACTAAGGTAGGCCTCTCAATGACTACAATTTATTTAGGTTTTGCAAGGCATTATGAGTTAATTAGGGTTTCAAAAAAGCAGAATAATTTCGAGGTGATCCGCAATATTTTTTGATAAAGCAAGGGAGGTTCTGAAGCACTGGAGCAAAGGAACACAATTACCAAATTTATTTCAAGGACACAATGTAAAGGTCGTACACTCCAACCCTGATCATGCCAAGATAGTACGCTCCCATCCTGATCAGCTTTTCAAAGTTATTTGTTTCTTCCAAATTTTTCAAGTTATGTCCGCATTGATTTGTAGACCTATTTGCCCCTAATTTCAGCATTAGACAATCTACAAATTTGTACAATTCAATATTCTTCTCAGAACCCTCTCTATGTCAATTTTAATTATTCTAGAATCTTCTTTTATTGTGATAAGGTATGTTTTTACTATTTATTTGGGTAAAACTTGTTATGATTTATATTGCATCCATTATTAAGTGTGTAATGAATTGTTCATGTACTCAAATAAGTGTACCTTAAGTTCCAACATCTACTCACCCATGTATCAAAGTAATCATATCACAACCTCTCACGCCATACAAGATAAAGCGCCTATAAAAGATCCACTCATTCAAGCCAATATTCAAATAAAGGAGTGTGCTACTTTAACTATAGGATACAATAGCAAACACAATTGCTTACACTGATGATGATAACAATGATAATAGTTCTTAGACTCATGGGTACCTAAACATCATGATCTTGCCCTTAGGGACATGATTGCTTCTATTTACACACAGTATAATGATGATTCACCCGGTATTATTGAGTTGGATGTTGGAGCTACAATGTATACTTATGATAATGGATTCATCGTTGGCTAGGAAGAACCTTTCACACTCGATCCGGGGCATTATGAGGGCATCTTATTACCATTATGCTTACATTGCTTTAAATTTCATTGCTTTTATACTTTTAATTGTTCCTTTTCATTGACAAGTCATTTTCTTGACTTAATGGTTTTTACAGATTTCATTTTCCATTTGGCTCTAGTTCCTTTTTTATTTGTCCATTTACTTATTAATGATTGCTTCTTTCTCTTTCTAGGAAATTATTTTTTGGGCATTTCTTTCACATACTTTCCTTTGCATACTCTTTATTTTCCTATTGTCTTTCAATTTATTTTGGGTCACCATGTGTCCTTGAATCCCTTATTCGCCATGATTCATATCATGTGGATGTTTTAATTCCTTGTCTATGTTGCCATGTTCCGTATCATACATCTATTTGGCAAAAAGACCCTTGGGTGCTTCCCTAAATCGTTATATCTCACCCATTCAGAAGCATATCTTGTACTAGCACTTCAATGATTATATATTGCCTATAGAGGGGCATGAAACTTGGCCACCAACATAGACCACATCTTGCCAACATAGGGCCAACCCCCTCTATATCTTGCCCACATAGGGGTAACCTCTTATTACCATGCCTACATCGATGTCCATCCAAGGGCTTGGTATCTACAATGCCTCGACTCAAACACACATTAGGAAACATCCTTTATACATATGTTGTTTTCACAATGATATCTTACTCATATGACTTAGACCTTGACACACTTGGGTCGAAGTCCCTCCTATAACAATCCTACATGACTTAGTCCTAAACACACTTAGGTCGAAGTCCCTTATTAGATGTGTGCTTTCATAATGTTATTTTTCTATCATCATACCAAATAAATGATACGCACATGCTTTAATAATGACATCTTATTTTCATTATACATCAGAGCTTTTATTGTTCCTATGTTATACATGGTACGTGTAATCCGTTTCTTTTGAGATATGTGATTCATAGGTTCATCCTACACCTCAAAAGAGGGGCACATGATCCTCTTACTCCACCCTTCAATTACATGGTGATACACAATGGTCCTAGAGAGTTATAAGGCATACTTCTTCTTGCTCCCACATTTGAAAGCAGTCCTAAAGAGTTACAAGGCATACTTTAATTAGTCTCCTCAACGAGATGCATACTAAGAGATGATGCAGATTCAAACATGTGAACTTCACAGAGGCAACTTCATAGTTTCCACATAACCAATTGTATTCGTTCCTATTTTTCATTTGATTTCAGCAATTCCTTAATTATCAATTTTATAAACATTGATTCACTTACAAATATTTCCCTTATGTTTGCAAGTACCCAAGTTTCATATCCCAAACATAGGAGCATAGATGCTCGTTCCAGTACTTTCATGGCTTTTCATAGTGGTCGTTAGGATGCTTGTACAAGATCCCAAGGACCACATGTTTCTTTTTTTTTTTGCAGGGCGCAGTGGGCTCTAGGATAAGGTAAACTCTCTCCTCCTTTCGCCTTTCTGATCACATTTCCTATATTGACTTTGAGAACTCTTAAAGGTTTTGCCCGCAACTTATTCTTCAAGCCCTCTCAAGTATATTTGTTTGTTTTACTTTTGATATGTACAAACACACACACACATCAAATGGTGGCATTATGTAGACACATAATTTTAGTATGGGGATAGTTTTAGATATCAATTTGCATTGATTTAGGTACTTGTGTGTCTATTAATTATCAATTCATGTGTGTTTTGGGCCTTGTTTGCTTCCCATGCTTCTTGTTTTCTCAACAAACTCACTTTTTGTTTATCATAATCCCTCAATAATACCATCAATCAACACAAAACACCCAAAAACCTACAAAACTATTTGTTTGCATTGGGATGACTTTGAATACTCTCGGAGTGTCAAAAATATTGTTACGAGATTTTGCTAGACTTTTTCCAAGGGCGTACGTTGTGCTTCTAGTCCCTTCTTCATGTCGATCCCTTTGGCCCTATAGATACTAAAATTTGATATCAAATACTTGACAGTGATAAGCTTGACATATATTTACCATGCATGACTTGCACGCTCAAATATGGTCCTAACCCACCATTCTCTCACACCTGCATGCTACCTTATAGTTTGACCCTCTCGTTTGCTACCAAACACCTATAGGAGCTCACTGTAAGTTTCAAACCTACACAGACATCCTCACATCTTTAGTTCAGTCCTCTTATGCACAGGTCACTATCGTCAATTGATACCGACCTACGCCTATCGACAGTGACCCTCTCCCAGCAATGGCTACTTTTTAAAATCAAATCTTTCCTTAGGATTGGCCCATCTGCCTAGCATGTTGATGGCATGAGAAATTACCCAATTGGGCTCATAAAAATACAAATCAAGGCCTCACTTGATAGGAGGGACTAGGCACTTATCTAGTACACACATCTATACACTACTGTACATTAAGCAATCTGCCCTATTCTTCCCAGATTAAAATCAGACACTAGGAGCACTCACAAACCAACTCTGAAGCATACCAAAGCCAAGTCAAAGCAATTGTTGTCAAGTATCAAAGTCAAGTCACTAATTGCATTCATATAGCAAAGGAGTACGATTGCACAATCACACTAGGTGGAAGAACTACGTGTGGCTTGATTTCCCTCTTTCGAGTATCGAATACGTATGGAGAGATCAATCATCAACAAGGATGATTGGGGTCAACTCAACTCATTACATTTTTCAGTGTTTTGCAGGTTTCTAGTCCTCACAACACAAATAGGTTTTCAAGGTAAAGGAGGCTCATTTCTAGAATTGCGCACATCATTAGGTTTTGGCATCGCACATTCAAATTTTAGAGGGGCAAAGGTGATCATATGATATTTAGTATATTTTCAAAAAGCGAAGTGCTCATCCCTTTGTTGTACTTATTATATTTAGCATATGCAACTTGTCAAATCGACGGAACCAACCATGCGCAAACAAAAACACAATTCCAAATCGAGATGAATCACAAGCCTACTTTAGTCTATTTTCGACTGTCAGAATATAATCGCAACCAAAAAGTCAGTTAAAAAAGTGAAGTGCTCATCCCTTTGTTGTACTTATTATATTTAGCATATGCCACTTGTCAAATCGTTGCAATTTGTTTCAAGCTTTTACATTCAGATTCATGTTTAAATGCCATATTTAGTAATCTAAATTCACATACTAGTTTATATCTTATTAGGGTTTCTAAAACTAAATCAAGGTAAAATATGCCCTTTTCTCCATTTCTTTGGTTTGCGTCCCATTTTATCGGTATTCCCACCATTTTTGAGTTTAAATTAAGTGTCAATAGTGTCTTCATGTGAATTTATGAAGTCTATATATACACAAGTAATCAATTATCACTTAAATTCAGAAGTCTACATATGAATAGTAATCTATATATTGACTACTTAAATTTAGAAGTCTACATATGAAGTCTATATAGTAGTCTACATATCACTTAAAGATTACAAGTAAGTAGTCAAATTTTCAAAGATATCAGTTTCTTCCAAAAATTTTGGGTTATGTCCACATTGATTCCTAAACCTATTTGCACCTAATTTCAGCCTCAAACAATCTACAGATTTGTTGCAATTAAGTATTCTTCTAAGAACCTTCATTTTGTCAATTTCAATTATTCTAGAATCTTATTTTATTGCGATTAGGTCTATTTTTACTACTTATTTGGGTAAAACATGTTTCAATCTGAATTACATCCATCATTAGGTTTAGTGTGGTGAATTGTTCATATAAACCACTTTACATATTTATAATACGCTGCAAATCCCATAGTATTATGGGGCCATCAGCGAGCAAAGGTGATCTTTAGTGCTTAGAAAGGCTTGGGTCGTGATTATGGTGTGCCTACTTATTCACATTCTATCTCGACTCTGATTTGGCATGATTTGTGCTCCAAGGTCAACGATAGTTTTTTCAAACCGATGGATAGCTTTAAAGATAAGTTGCCCAGAAACAGAAATGGATCCAAAAAGTGGAAAAGCCAATTTTCCAAAAACCCTTGGAAATGAAACAAAATGACATGAAAACGTCCATACAATACATAATAAAAAAATATAAATATATATTAAAAAGCATAATACCCATTTTTTGTCCATAAAGGATATAGTACTTTAAAAATATAGTATTCATAGAAATTCAAACCGGTTAACATGCTTAAAATTTCACATTTTCATGCAACACACCATGTCAATTTTCAAGCCAATTCACAGTTTATGTTTCGATAAGATGTGTGCGAGTCTGGTTGGCCTTTTTGTCATGGAATACCAAGAACATTTGTGTTGAATCAAATCATCTCTTGGTTAGGTTACCTAATAAGCATTGATGTTCAAATGTGGATACTGTAACTCCTTAGTGAAGTTGAGTGAAAAATGACAAGATGGTCTCTATGCCTTTAAAAGATCCCTTTTGTCATTTACATGGATTTGATTTGTAACAAAGGAAGATAATATTAACAAAATCCTTTTGTATAAAGAGTGCATATTCTTTGATAAAATGTGTCAATAGAATTTGGTCTCATGGACTGCAATCACCCTTGAAATTTGCAAGATGTCCGAACAACATTGGTAAATTTACATTCAACAAACTCTAAATAAACTAGTAGTTTGATGAAAAGAAATCTAAATATACTAGTTGATTGTATGTTAATAAAATAAAAACAACTGATAATTCTCCAAAATTAAATTAAATCATCTTTTAAACTAAACAATGCTTTCTTGCTATGAAATTGAATGGAAGATTTTTTTTTTAAGATTTGTCATTTCTACTTTACAGGAAACACCCAAGACCATATCCAAAATGACAAAATAACGACCATGTCATTTTCGACATGTACTCGGGTTGTGTCAGTATTTCCAAGGCGTTTCATCTTGATGTTTCGCTTCTAAAACAAATACCCTCCAATATGGCACCTATATATGGCATTTCTTTCATCTTAGTTTTAAAGCCCCGAAGCTACATAACCACACAGTTGACAAGGATTGTCAATGGGAACATTCCTCAAATCTCCCAGATCCTTTGTAGTTTCCAACCCATATCCAGACTCTAAGTCACAATATTCGTTGATTTTTTGGTTCAAAAATCAAAATTCGTCAATTTTTCATGAGGAAATAAAAATCGCCTAAAATCGCATAGTTTGAAGCCAAATTTGGCAGCAAAAAACGAGCAGAAAAAACCTTGTGTCTTCTTTTTTAATTATTATACTCACGCATGGTCAAAGTATTGCAAATATGAATATCTAGCAAGTGGAGGAAGGTTGTTTTTGTTGTAGTTGGGCGGTGTGATGGGCCCAAATGTGTCTCTATTGTAGACTTGTAGCCTATGTTGGATTTGCGAGGGTTGTCTCTATTGTAGCTTGTGTTGTAGCCTATGCGTGAGTGTTGTAGCATGTGTGTGTTGTAGCCTATGCGTGAGTGTTGTAGCATGTGTGCGTTGTAGCCTATGCGTAAGTGTTGTAGCATGTGTGTGTTGTAGCCTATGAGTGAGTGTTTTAGCCTGTGCATGACGTGGTGGAGCGGCAAGGGTTGCAATTGCAAGCACAATTTGGACAACACAAGTAGGGGACGGGGCAAGGTTGGACAACGCGAGCAAGGACGAGAGAGGCAAGGTCGATGTAGGCAAGATAGACGACAAAAGTCTAGTTTGGGTTTGAAACTTTGATTTAAAAGTAATAATTTCATTTGTTATTTGTTATTTTTTATGTTATGTTTTGTTTTAATTTTTTTATTTTATTTTACGTTTTGATTTTTGATGTTGTTTATAATTTTTTATTTTGTTTTAAATTTTTTTTTTAATTTATTTGTTTTTGTTAATTTTTTATTTTTTATAATTATATTTTAATTATTTATTATTTGCTTTTTTCTATTTTATTTTTATTGTGTTATTTGTTTATAATTTAAAAAAATAATACTAATTTTTTTTTATGACATTATTTTTTTTAAATTATGTTATATAATTATTATTTTTATTATTTTCTATTTATTTATTTTATTTTATTTTATTTTTAAATTATGTATTTTTGAATTTTTATTTTATGTTTTATAATTATAATTTATATATTTTTTATAATTTTTTTAATTCTTTATATTTCTTATTTTAATTTTTATTATGTATTTTAAAAAATAATTTTATGTTTTATGATTTTGTTTGTTTTGTTTTTGTTTTTTTTAATGATTTGTTTATTTATTTATTTTAGCTTTTTATATTATTTATTATTAAGTTTTTATTTTATGTTTTATAAATTTAGAAATTTTATTTTAAATATGTTTTAATGTATATTTTATTTTTTTTAATTCTTTTTATTTGTTTATTTTAATTTTTATATTATGTATTTTAAAAAATATTTTATGTTTTGTAATTTTGTTTTAAATATTTTTTATTTTTATTTTTTTATGTTTTTTAATTTATTTTTTATGATTTAGTTTTTTAGTTTTTTTTTTTAAGTAGGTACTTTTTTATTTTTTCTATTTTACTTTATGTATTATTTTTGTTCATTTATATGTTTTTATCTTTGTTTTTTTTAAATTAAATATATTTGACATTAAATTTTCGTTTAAATTTTGCAGAAGATTTCATGGCTCTTCTAAAATTAAAAGTTGAGGGATGGATGCATATGTCACAGATCAAATCAGGGAATGAAATCAAATATAATTTTTAGTAAAATATTTTATGGAAGTTTAACCAAAGTAGCGGACCGCCTACTTGGCGAACCAGGTGGCCCTGGTGAGGGTGTTAAAGCATGCCCTAATGACCCCAAAAAACAAAGTGAGATTGGAGAAAGAGAAACAATCTGTCGTTGGAAAACATATGGTAGCACAAAAAAATAGAGGATTCAAAAAGAACTTTCTATAAGCACATCAAAAAGTTTTTCTACAAGCATGTCATCCTCACATATGCAATCAAACACTTGTGGGAGTGGAACAATTCCTAGCATTTGGAAGACGATACAAAAGCAAGATGTGGATGATGCATTGGCCAATTTATTTTATTCAAGTGCTATTCCATTCAACATGGCCAAAAGTCTGTTCTTTAAAAATGCAATTAAAAAGATATATGAATTTGGCGAAGGATGCACTCCACCTATTTCTAAAAGGCTTAGGACTGGTCTTTTGGAAAGGTCAAAAGAGGACTGAAAACACAACAGACGTTAAGGCTTCTTTAAGTGTAACAGGTTGCAGTATATTGAATGATGGTTGGTCTGAAGTGTAACAAGACGACTTTCAAGTTTATTTTCAAAATCTTAGATGAAGCAATTCTTGAAGTGGATGAAGAAAGTGTAGTTCAGGTGTCACCGATAATGCCACAAATTGTGTAAGGGTTGGAAAAATGATTTTGGACAAGTAGCTTTAATATTTTGATTTGATTTATTTTTATATATTATTCTACGATTCGAATTTGATGATGATTTTTTTTTGAATTTATCCATTAGCAAACTCAAACCTTGTGAGTTAGTGGTTCCACGATGTTTCAACTCTGTGTTTCACTTCTAAAACCGATCCCCTTCAATACGACCCCTGTATATGGTGTTACCTGCATCTTAGCTTTAAAACCCCAAAGCTACGTACCCACAAAAGTTGACAACAAGAATTGGCAGTGGGGAACAATCCTCAAAACACTCGGATCCTCTACATTCAAAAATTTCAATGCTCAAATAGGACTCCATCTCAAATCATGATTTACCTCAATTATCTTCTAGGGAGTGTTTTCCTCCAACAAGCCTTTTTTAAGAGTAGATACTATAACTTCACTCCAATTTTGAGTGCAACATTTAAAAGTAGCAATTGAAAGAAAAATATGCTAACTAACAAGAATTGACAAGGAACTCTAAAGAAAAAAGTGGATGGGCCACAAAGAAAACAAAAAAGGGAAAGAAAAAATGTAATGTAGTTGTTTGTAAGGAAAACATAGTCTATGTGGAGAATTAATAGAAAAAGACCAATAACATGGACATAACAAATGATGAGATTATGTAGGTTTCCATGATGTTGAGAATTGGAAAAGAAGATTTTGGTCCATCGTGTAATTAAAAAACTATATCTGACGATCTGGTACCATATGTGTACTCATCCTCAGGGAGAAGAAGAATTCAAGAGAACTTTACATATCAACTAGGTGTCTCTTGGAATCATGTTGCTATCAGAAGACAAGGATTCATGGGACATCAAGGAATAAAATGGGCGCATGATTTGATACCCAACTGATGCAAGCAAGGCAATGATTTTTTAGCAGAAATTCACATAAGTGCATCAGAGAAATTCACATAAGTGCATCAGAGACAACATATTTGATTGTAGAAAAGAACTTAGCTATATAATCATGGACAATAATCCATATCTTTAATAAGAAAGAGTAGGACTCTTTATAGACGTTTTTCCTCACCTATCTTGTTGCCAACTTTCATAACAGAATGGAATCTAAAACAAGACTTAGAAAACCCATGTGCTACTTATGTGTATCAATTACAAATTGAATAACCACAAAAAATTACATGTAATGGCAATTATACAACACATCCTATGGCCATAGTAGCCATGTATGCAAATAAACAAGATATGAGTGGTTCAAAAAATAAAGCTATGAGTGGTTTCAAAAAAGTGAAATACATTCAAACAAATTCAGAGAAAAAAAACGACAGATTATTTTTTAAGTATATATGATAAAACATGAAATTTATAAATAAAATCTTTATATTTACATTTTTAACCTGCAACATCAGAGTTTTCAGATGTCAAAGCATTAGTACAGCTTCGAAAATTCTAGGGCATGGCGTTAGAGTAGAAAAAATAGGTGTTTTACTACAACAGACCTAAAAAAGTGAAAAATGCATTTTTTCTTCCCTCAAGTCCCTTTTTTGTTAGTATGGCTAAGACATATCCTGAGTTTGATAAAATATAAATATGTGGTGATCATGCCACATGTTACATGGAGTGAAGTGAATACATAGCAGAAGCACCCAAAGCTAGGAAGTTTTGCATTCAAATGGTTAAAACTAACAAGTAGCTCGTCATAGGGCCACCACTGTAAGAGCAATTTACACAGCCTTCAAAATGGCCCACATTGAAAGTGCAAATTCATTTGTACATGGATAAAATCTGCACTGTTGATATCGTCCACTTTGAAGTTGGGATAAATTCCTATCATTGAATGTTTTTCCACAAGTAGAACCCGTCATCCACTAGAGGTTACCCAATGGTCCCCCATCATTGGATACCATCTACATTTATGATCTAAGCAAAACAACTTATACCCGGATCAATAAAATGAAAGACTGCATCTACAAGAGATCGCATGATCCATTCTTGTCATGTATTTGCAAATTTTCCATCTTTGCCTCAAAACAATAGAACCTAACATCCTCTAGAGGTTATAAACAATATATATTTAAAAACAATTGTGGCTCCATTGTAAAGCACTAAAATATAACTTTTTTTATCAGTAGAAATTTTATTCTCACTCATCTCTCAAGCTATCTATCAAGCATTGAAATTTGTGGGTAGCCTTACCTTCCACTGACCACCAAGCAATTATAATCTTCCATTACCTTGAAACGTTCCATTGCTCTAATGGTATCTTCTACTTGTGTAGTGTATCCATGGTCATTATCAACATGTAGAATACTTGTTGTATCTAGTTGGAAAGAAGAGGTTATAAAGAAACAAATTTTAGTATTTTGTGTTATGAATCATTTAAATATAGCTATTATGGTACCTCTATAATGTTAGTGTGTGGTCCTCTTGCCACTGATTGTAGAAGAGTAATTATTTGACATAGATAAACCTGGCACAATGGAGCTAGATTATATGTTCCCTTCGTAATAAGTACAATGTTTTGAAAGGAGGAACCATACGCTAAGTGATCATAATGAAGAATGTAATAGGAGGAGCACAATCAGAATAATAAGATCTTCTAGCAAGCAAAAAGAGACCAATAAACTTGCTCATAGAAGCAACTGAAAATTTATGAAAAAAATGAAATGAAAGAAGCGAATTAGTTGAGAAGCTAAAAAGCATTCAAAGGTGTTGAAACTCACTTGTATCATGTATAATAGGATTGTAAATAAGGAGTAAGAGGCTCTGCAAGAAAGAGGAGTATAGATTACATTTAAAAACTGGACCACAAGTTCCTTTTCAACCCTAAAGTCCCAACCCAAAGACATGTAGAGTGAAGAACATGGCAATGGGGTAAAATCAGAAGGGGCAGACTTGAAAACAATTGTAGAACAAAAATTATAAGTGCAAGGATTGAACCTTACGACCTCAAAAGTCCAAGCCAAACATCTTTACCGGCTCTCCTACCACCATGTGAAGTCTAACAGAAAATATAAATAGTGAGACTTGAAACATTGACCTTCTAATAGAAATTTGATGCCTTTACCAAGTCTGCCACTACTACCAACTTAAGGAAACGTGAAAAATTTTAAAATGATATTATGGTAGACTTGAATGTAGTTTTCAAATAAAATTATTTCCTAATGCAAATTGGAAAAAAATAAATATATAACGATATATATATATAGAGAGAGAGAGAAAGAGAGAATTATAGATCTGATTGGCTGTGCGGCGATCCTAGGATAGCATTAAAAGATTCAAAGAGCCTGTCCTGGGATTGCCGCACAGCCAATCACATCTATAACTCAACATCGATATATATATATATATATAGCATTAATTATCAATTTCACTACATAGATGAGTAGCACACAAACAGAAACGAAAACCAGAAACACCGATTTCCAGGGAACCAGTGGAAACATCTGTGCAAAAAATATAAATATATATATATATAGACAAAAATTACACAATTTTCAGATTTTGTGTATTAAAAGATCCAAACCCCCTGGAAATGAACTGAAAATATTGTGGAGTAAAATAGTTCCAATTTTTGTGATTTAAAAGATTCAAAAACCCTAGAAATGCATGAATCATTAGGGAACAATCCGTAAATGTCCTTGCCATTTCCGAGGCATTTCCAAAGCCTTTCCTTGACATTTCTGTTTCCAATTCAGTTTCAGAAAAGGCAAAACAAGGGCCCCCTATTATGTTTCCCGCAACTTAGCTGCACAGACCTGCTGCGGTCTAGAAAGTAAACAACGAAGCTGCCCTTAGTCTTCATGCTAGTTTGAGAAACAAAAGAAAAAAATCTAAAATACTGTCCATGAATGACAGATAAAAAGGTAAGAGAACTCAAAATAATAATAACAGATGGGGAGTTAGTACACGCGGACTTGTACTACACGCGTTTTGTAGTAACGCGGTTTTGTACTGTGTATTTTTTCCTATATAAGGAACCCACAAATTGTAAAGTAGCATTCCATTGTACTGATTGTATGCATTTCTGAGCTTGTCCGTGGCGACTGCCATTATTGTACTGCAGTTTAATTTCTGGATAATAAAAATACTGAAGACCTTTGCCTGTGGTTTTTCCTAGTGATTTGCCAAGTTTTCCACATTAAATCTGTGTGTGTGTCTCGAATCTGTTTTTCTTTATTTTATTTCACTGTGATTATTTCTCTCTGCACGCTGTTATTTTTTCTACAAATAAAAACCTGAAGCATCTCCCACCTAAGAAATCAACAGGGTTTACCGATAAAAATATAAATCCTAAAAAGGAAGCAAACACTAGAAAATTATAAGACACCAACCATATGTATACAAAACCCAATAAATGAAATAAAGAGAAATGAACTACTCCCAAAAATGAGAAACCAAACAAGGCGCAAAAGAGAAGAGGCGAATGAGAAACCCCAAATCCTCATCAACATTAGAGAGAATATGCAGTATTGTCAACCAAATTGTCACCAAAAATGAATCTGAGGCATCATCTAGGGAGTGGCCTATGCTGTGAGTAATTGATGGAGGCTTGGAGCTATTGTCAGAGGCATTATCAGTACACCACCCAGAAATTAAGAGGATGGAGCTCTCCCAACATTCAAGACCAATGATCTTCTAGCAGTCGAGAAGCTAGCAATATGACCTTAGTCACAAACTCTGGACCGAATGCAAGGGAGAGAACAATCACCCAATGCCATTTAGATCTAAAAGATCAAGACAGGCTTTGAATAGTGTGGGTATTGAAATGTTGTCTGACTAGCTTACTATTGTCTTTGTCTATCTCAACACTATCTACGAAATGCTTGTCATCCCACTAACTAATTGAAATGGATCAGAAGAGCAATAAAATCACTCTAGTATATCTGGAACTATGTAGTGACCAATGCCTAAAGGTCACCACTTCTCTGAAAGAAAAACAAAGCCAAACATCTCCAATCAAGGTAGTAAATGAAGATTGATAAACTAGCAACAAAATCTTGTGAAAGAGAGTATACCTGCCCAAAATCTCATAATAAATTGGGTGCTTGACAATGAAAAGTTACACGATCTCCACCTCCTGAAGAGAGCAGAAGGGGTATGATTATCAATCTCGACTAATAACTACTGTTAATGTAATTTGAGCTAAACCAAGTGAAAAGCTAAACCTGTGAGACAAGTACTCTCACAAATAGCCTAAACGAACGATAAGGGCATCTCAAATCTTCAAGAATATTTTAGAAGGCCAACTTGGATCTAAGAGGCTAAGGAGGGAAGAGCCAAGTCATTTGAATGAACAATCAACAAATGTCCTTGCTAATCACATTATTGATTTCTCCTTTAAAATGGAAAAAGAAAATGAAGAGCGTCTATAGACAATCAATGGAAATGTTTTAGAAATATAAAAGCAATGACACTTCCAAGTATAAAAATGGTTTTCATCCCATCAAAACCAAAAGGAGTGAGAAGTGAGTGTAGACACCTAAAAAAGGCCCCTAGGGATTTATTAGTTGTAAAATTGCATATTTCTAAGATGTTTGTGTACTTGTCAATTATAGGTTTAAAATTAGGTGTTATTAATGCAATTGCTGACTTTTAGTGGTCCCTATCCTTCTTCTCAAACTCCCCCGGGCTCTCCTTTTCTCTTTCCTCTCTCTCCTCTCCTTTTTATTTCCTCTCCTCTACTTTTCCTCTCCGCAGCCACAAACGTACTATACTGTCCTGGGCCCTACCAAGAACGTATTGTACAGTCTTAGGCCCTATGTTGTTTTCTCCTTTGGCTTATGTGAATATGTTCCTTGTCCCTTCGTTTTTGCTTTGTGATTGTTATGATGTCGGCTTGCACGGCAATAGGGTCCTAATTTGAATTCAAGATGTCTATAAATACACAATCACCCTAGTGCATTAGGCATTTGGTATATATCAATTGAAAGGCAATCCAAAAAGCATCCAGCATTTATTATTCACAGGAATTTATTGGGCATCTACAAGCATTTAGAGAAATCAAGAAATAATTAGAGCCTTCATTGTAGCACTGAAGTTCATGTTAGCGAAAAACTGCATTGCACAGGTTTGTTTGGCTGATGAATTACTGCCATTATTGGAGCGTTGTTTTCGATATTGTACACCGATGAGGGACCCAACAAATATCAAGGTAACTTAGTTATTCTCGTGTAACACATGCCCCAAAACATATTGTTTTCCTTATTGTTTTCATATCTAACTTCCCAATCAGGGCAAGGAGGAGAAATGAATTTTCCCAGTGATCAGAGTGAAGCTTAAAAAAGCTGAGCAATCTTTTTGGGGCCATGGATCTGACAAACACACTCATCAAAAACGATTTTCCCTACCTGACACTTTCCAGAAACATCCAGTTGATGGTTTTGAAGCACAGAAACGTTTAGTTGACGGTTTGGACAAGGTCCCCCATTCATCACAAGTTTTAAGGATTCTTGTTGTCTTGCCACATAATCCCAATTTCCATTTTCAGACTTTGACGATTGTTTCCTGATCTCCCGATATTCAAGATACACTTCTAAACCCTTCTTTTGTTTATATTGCTCTGGTTTTTTTAAATTAACTAGGTCTGATTTACTTTTTTGAATTGGGCCTACTTAAATGTGTATGAAATATGGATAATTGTATTGCAATTTAATTGAAATCCATTTACTCATATACAGTAAGCTCCTCAGAGGAACAAGTTGTCAAATATGGATATCTCTCATGTCTAGAGGTAGAATCATCCAAGAACTGAAAATTAATTAGGTCTGAATTATTTTTTTGCATTTATTTTAGGCCTGGTTAAATGTGTATGGATATTTGTATTGTAATTTAATTGAAATCCTTTTACTCATAATACAGTGAGCTCCTCAAAGGAACAAGTTGTTGAATATTGATATCTCTCACATCTAGAGGTAGAATCATCCAAGGACAGGAACCTGTGAAGGTAAGAGAAAAGCCTGAAAATGCTTTCAAGACATAAAGGGTGGGCTCAAAAACTCAGTTTACTGAATACACTGCAGACAGTCTGCTTGCAATGAATTAGAGTTTGAAGCATATTACTGCGCATTCTTTGAGAACACATGAGCCAACTCGGGCTGATGAAGAATAGGTCCTCAAATTCATATAGAGAACCCCAGGTTCAATAATGGTATCGCACAATCCCATCTTAGATGGGATGCCTTGATAGTGGAGCAAGATGCACTGATGTTCAAGTACTACTAAAGTATGGTATTCTGTGTAAGGGAAAGATTGTCATGCAAGTTCTAAACTAAAAGAAAGATCCAAAAAAGAGCTCCCCAATAGGTCTACGAAGAGCTCAACCGACCATCCTTTAAAGAACTTAAGGTTCGGAAAGGCCTCCTTAGCGGTGTTAAGATCCACAACATTTATTTTACAAAGGTAACCACTCACTACCAAAAATCACAAAATGGGCCAAGGAATCTAGTTGCCCCCAAAACCTCTCTAGAGACAAGGCTGAGTACCAAATCATTTTACAAAAAGAAGCAAAGAGATCACAACTCGAATAAGAATACAACCATCATCGCTCTCAGTGATTTTCTTAAGGAGCTGCTCCAACTTATTGATTTAGAGACCAGGAGTGGTGGAGAGCAGACATCTCTGCTTAACCCCAATGGAGCTATTGTTATAGTTTTCAACACCTTGAAATCTATGAAAATGACCCATAACAGTCCAATAATAATATTTACTAGGATCTTGAAAAGTACAATAGCACGGTATTTCAAACAAATAGTGCCTAGGAACTGAGTCGAAAGCTTTCATCAAATTCACAAAAGAGCAGTAGACCTTCAAAAAATTCTGTTTAGACTCCACAATGATAACTCAGAACATATGAAGTAGCTTAGAAATGGTGCCTTTTCTATCGCAGATAAAGGCAAATACAAAACCCAAGTTATAATTAAATAGAATACAGAGACAGATCATAGAAGATGATATCATCTTGATATGGGGTATGTGAGTATATGAATAAGGACATGGCTATTTATAATTAAATAGTCACCAGGGGATGTTGGTGTGGGTAGAGGGACAGGATCCCCGTCCCTGAACCCAAGTTTCCTGGTAGTTATTAAAAAAACCTAATCACCGAATGGCAGTGGCCAAGGCACCATGTGGTAGTATCATACTTAAAAGCCTTTAAAGTTTAATGAATTAAACCATGGAAAATGATCTCAGACACTAGAATACTTCTAAGGCCTGCAATTCATGGGAGAGGTCACAAGTTCACAGCAAAGTGTCAATGAATAGACAGAAGACAGCCAAAAAAAGGGGCAGAGAACAAAAGCATGAAGCATTGAAGCCTAATAGCTTCAGTTCTGGAATACAATTCCTGAAGTGCCTGGAAATGAAGCTAGGGAAATGCTGGAGACAAATATCATAGGCCAAGAAGAATGCTTTAGTACCAGTTTGTAGGACTTCATGTCACCGAGGAACCTAACCCCATCTTTTGCAAAGATGACAGGATCTAAAAGCTCAAACAAGTAACAGCTAATGCACAACATATTTAGGTTTTTCCAATTTATGGCACTATCTATGAATGATGTTTTGGCTGCAGATGATCCATTTTAGTCTGTGCAATAACCAACAAACTTGGTGCATCCCTCACTGCCAACTATTTCTTGTAAAATGCAAGCATTTTTCCCCACTTAATGCAGCTGTATTTATGATTTTAACTTTGGAGTAAAACAGTTGCTTGTGACAAACTTACATGGATAAAATATTATTATCAAAGTAAGATAGTTTCCATTTTCAGTTATAAACATTAACTTGCATTACATAAAGAAACCGTTTACAATTTGTATAATACTTTTTCTCTGGATAAAGAATGTATCTGCTATCTACTATCAATAAGTCATCTGTTTCAATTATTTACTTACTCCAAGAGCATCGGATCTAATAACTGCATTTTGAATAGCAAGTGTGTAAAAGGATGCCCATGCTTTAATGGTTCAAGTTGGAATGTCAACAGAGAGTATGGCCAAATAATGAAGATAATTTTACCTCGTATAGCTGAACTACGTTTGGATGCTTGATCAATTTCATAGTAGATATTTCCCGTTTTATCTGCACGTGCAATACTACAATATAAGTCATAGATGAAGCCCACAAAAATATGTATATGTGACGAATCTCATTAAATGTATTCAACACATCATTAAGTGGAGTGTTTTATTTTTTCTTTAAACTTCACCAAATTGGATAGCAGCAATGCTGACAAATGCATCAATATGATAAATAGAAATCAACAAACATAGAACGCATTCTAAGGATAATTTTTCGCAAAAGAAGGGTGACATGTCCTCTAAATTATTTTCTTCCACAGAACATGAGATACATAAATGGTACCCAACCACTAAACACGAGATAGAAGGAAAGGAATTTTCCGTTTGAACTTAGCTCGGGTAAAGGAAATTATTCAAATATTTATCTGCAGACCTTCCAAAATATAAAGCCCATTCATGCAAATAAGTAATGTTACATCTGATTTCACCCTATGTTTTATAACCTTAGAAATCCGTGAATTAATATGGTTGTCAGTTGATTATTAGTGCTTTGATTTGAACTTAATGATATATATTGTTATGGGACAGTGATATGTTGTTTAATTTATATGATGTGACAGTGTGTTTTCTTATTTTGTACATTGTGGATGTATATAGGTTAGTTATGCATCATTTGTTGATATATATAATGACTTGGACTAACTACCTACTTGTCACAAGGTGGATGCGAGATTGATCCTTCCCTCAAAGCACGACGAAGGGAGAGCATCATCGGAGAGGATGGAATAGATGGGATGATTAGGGGATGACAGAGGAATTGCTAGTGACCCTACACACATACACAATAGAATTAAACTGTTATATGCATAACAAGTTTTAAATGTTAGTGCATAGTTAAGGAAAGATTGTTTGTGATTATATTTGTATGTGGATTTAGTTCTTGATTACATAAGATTCCTTTACTCAAAATTGTCTATATTTTCGAGAAAAAAATCAAGAAAATAGATATTTAATTGATATATATGAATAGTAATCAATTATACAGATATCTTATTATTGAAAACAATTAGCAACCTATTTATCTATTAAATAAATAAACAATTACCTTTATTTTAATTACTATCAAGAGCTTGAATCATTTGAATGTATTAACCTCGAGTTAAGACCATCTAAATTTAGTCTTGAAAATACATGCATGAAGTTCATTGAGAACTAGAATTTAGATATCTTTATTTAATTAGTCAACTAAACTTATAATTAAAGCAAACTTGGGAAAGTGACGCATAATAATCTATACTAAGAAAATTATAGGTTTTTATATTGATTAAGAAAGTTAAATTAAGGAAATACTACGGCTTTTGATAAAAAGACAACTTAAATTAATGAAATAAAAAGGAAAGTGGGGATGCCATGCATGGATAGCGAGCTAAGACAAGAATAAATATGCAAAGAAAGGGGCGGCAGCAGAATGAGGAGTTTTATAAATAAAGTGGAGATCTTGGAAATTACATACGAAAGGGCATAGAAGAAAAAAAGGCAAAAAGGCGAATTGAAGAGTGAGGTAGAAGGCAAAAAGTGAGGCATATTATTCATCCAGGCGTCTTCATCAACAAAGGTTGGTTCTAATTTATTATTTCTGAGAATAGTATAAAGTAGATAGGGAATTTATATATCTTCTGTGATAAAATATATACAAGAAAAATATATAGGCTGCTAGCGTGACCTTTAGATATAATAGATTGCACCCCTATTATATATTTTGGTCAACGCCATTTCTAAACACACGAGTGAAAAATATACAACCAGTTTAGAGGCTATGCATTGGTGATTAAGAGCATTCTAATAAGCAATCCATTCAGAATATTAGTGAGCTGTGATAGCATTAATGAACTGCATTACACATATGAGGATCAGCGTTTAAAAAAAATATATATATAAATATACCAAACTGGTAGAATGTATTAAGATTGCATCCTATTTACATAACAAAAATATATTTATGGTCTACGCCCTGTATATCCAGGCAGCGTTTTAAATTTGTTTGACAGCATTTCATTTTGGAAACTACATTTTACCTATTTTGGAGCCTGCGCATAGACTTTTAATAAATTAGTTTCCTGGGAGCTTGTTCATTATCTCCCGTAATCCAAATGTTAGAAGGGATACTTATATATGTAGGCATAGATGTAAAGAGTAGATTCCTTCATCTATGTAGGCAAATACATAATAGAAATCAAATTTAATTAAAGCATGTATTTGAATATGATCATGATTCTGTGTAAAAATATATATAATATAAAAATTAATTATATGGAGCGATGCAAGTCTAAGTGAGAATATTGGTATATGATATTAATGGACGGAATTATGATTGCAACGATTTCAAATAATAGCAGGTCGAATTACACAGCCAACCCGTGTTGCATTTTAATTAAAAAAAATAAGAGAGCGTAATCCGAAATCAATGTTGGAATGTTTTGTATATCCAGTTTGGTAAGAAATAGTAAATGTAAAAAGAAACTATGTTCCTCTTTACTGCAAAATTGAATGTTCGGTGGAACTTTATTTTGCCTCGGATTTCCATAATGCGTTTTGAGCAAGTATTGAAAGATATGGAGTCGGATTTCCGTATTGCATTTAGAGCAAGTATTAAAAAATATGGAGTTGACCATATCGATTGAATCGTCACATTAACCTAATTTCAGTTGATGCTCCTTTCTTAAATTATTGAGTTAACAGTCATGGGGCAAATGGTTGTAGGTCTTAAACAATACAGAAAAGTTTGAAGGCAATATTCTTGAGAAATAACATATGGAAATACTTTGGGCAAAGTAATATTTCGTGGGGAGAACATGATGTTTGGTGGAGAATAGGCCACTAGTTCAAGGATGTTGTCAATTGTGGCAATCATTGAGGTTCTTTGATCCACACTTAGTGTAATACCAACTAGATTAAAGCAACCCTAAATCAGATTTCATTTGGCAAAGTGGAAACACTAATGGCAAGAAGTTATTTAAAGGGATAAATTACCTGTGGTTAAGTATACTTTTGGTGCATAGTATAATATAGCTAGAGTTATTAAGATGACCAATACATGGTCATATCCATATTAATGCAATTATATTAGACTTTTGGATGTGCAAAAGGATAATATGCCCAGATGGTATATTTTCTAAGTCATGCCAAGTTATCCATGAGAGTGTAATATAACAATAACAGTTGATGAAAGTCATTGGTAGGAATTCGAATCACTGTTGAACTTTGCAATCTATTTTTGTATTTTGGTAAGTACTTTTGAAACAACTAAAGTGTATAGGGGTGTTCATATGAAAATATATGTATACAGGGACTTGGGTATACATATAATTATATAACTTGTATAGGGCATTAAATAATATGCCTAGATCTAAAATAATAGATTGATAATAAGATATAAAGAAACAGGAAACTTCAACCATATGAATACAACCCCTTAAATTATGTTCTTACGAGATATAACTTGATTTTCAATTATCAGATATTATGATAACTGTTAGTGATTAAAGCTTATGTGCAGTTGATATTATGAAAATATTGGTACATCCAAATGTTAAACGTTTGATAGCATTTAATAGTGCATCATAATGTGCACCTTTAAGTCATGTTTCTTGAATTATAGTATACTATTTAAGCATATAGTATATCGGGTGGTATAACCCGTACTTGCTTAATTATTATGTATGAATGTGAGTCTGGTTGTTCATGACTAATTAGGATGATCATGCACTATGAACTATGATAATATGGGATAACATAAAGAGTTTCCATTTGAAAATTTTACAGAGTAAAAGCATGTTATTCCCTGATAATACATTCAATAAATGTTATTTCTTGACCCACAATATGTTTTGTATATATGCGTGTTGGGTTACTTGAACAGTATATTCTGTGACAGTTAGTAGGACATTGTGTATGAATGCATACAACCTTGAGAGTGTAACGAATGCTAAGTAAGATTTTTAATGTGTTTGTGAAAACCATATCTTGCTTGTTACATTTATTTGCTTGAATAGAAAGTTATGGTTCCCTGTATTTAAGACTACTTTGTATGACTGATTGTGAAAAACCGGTAGTTATGTCTTAGAACATTAAACTATGATAATATGGGTTATTATAGGGTCTAGTTGTATGGAACTTATTGTGTTAGTTGGAATCTGCAGTTAAAAGTGTATTTTTCCTTAGGTGGTATAAACTGTAGCCAATATTAAAATATGAGTTAGATAAAAATGTAAAATTCATTCATACGTTGATGGAATAAATGTACACTTTGCTTACTCTTATGTTTAGCATGTTGTGTGATATGATTGCTAGGAAGATGTAATTAGTATGAATCTTGTGGTTAAATAATGTATAGTGAGACATAATCTTTTGGTATGTATGATTTTTATGTCAGTGCAATATTTTGCAATAGAACAAGTTTTTTACAATACAATGCATGTTTAGTTTTAGAAATCATACACACTTGGGTACTTGCTTGTTCTCTGGTTTCCCGCACTGTCACTATCTACTCATCTGTGAAGGGAGGGCCATTTTCTGATAGGATTATTGCAAAGGATTGTTGGTCCGTGGTTGGTGTGAAAAAGCGCTCAGATGATGCTCTCTCTCCCCACAATAGTACTACTTACCTGGAGACCACACTTAAGATTGTCAGAAATACACGAGATGGTTTGACTCGAGTTCTAGAGGGCATAGTATTTATTTCTAGTATTATGGTTGAACACCTAAAGGAAACGTAATTGTAATATATTTGTATATACTTGAACAGCAGTTGTATTATTGGACCAATCATGGCTAAGTCCTAATGTATTTATTTCCTTGCAATTGAAATATATTATATTGCATTCAGTATTGGATTTTGAAACTGTTATTATTCTAAGTTGTTGAATATATAATTGGCTAAGTTATTTAGTATCATTGTAGTTTGAGTGAATGAATGTTAAGTAATTAGTTATTTTTTGTTTTTTTAAACACTGCATTATTCTAAGTACAACTTGAGGGTTGTAACAAGTAAAGTTTGCACAATAATATTGTGATTCAAAAATCGGGGCAAAGAAGATATCGTTCATAAGTTTAACTCAGCAAATTGTGTCACCAAAATAACATTTTTTTTAGAGAAGCAACAGACATCCGTTGTTCCCAACAATTATGCTTAACCTTTCTTTTAAGCTAAGTTACTAGTTCGGGTTCGGGTTCGAAGAACCGGGTTCGCCAGTGCAGCAAAAATTTCTTTTACCTTGGGCACAGCTTGTGTTCGACTGTACAATATATATATATATATAGAAATTGCAGTGTTGACCAAATTTGACTTCTACTCAAATGAGGTCAACCCCTACCATTTTAAACTTTTGAAGAAGATTTCTACATGTCCTATAGGGGTCTCATAATGTCCTATACCTTACTTGTCCTTGTCCCAATCCCTAAAATGGCCAAACAAAGGCCTAGGAGGCTTTTTGAGATATCATGAAACATGTTTATATGAGCCCTAAGGTGTCTACATGGAATGATCATGTTGTCTCTACCACAGACAATGGCCTTGCAAAATTTGAAGGAGGCTGGATAAGTGGAAGATGATGTTTGAAGACTCCAAAGATGCCATGAAAAACATTAAATACACTCAGAGACCTCTACAGGCTTGAGATCAACAATTGGCCTTTTTCCATCAAAGTTGCATATTAGGCCTTTCTCCATATATGAGTGGTTCTAAAAGGTTTCAATGGTCACTCAGGAGCCAGGAAGGGCAAAGGAAGATGACTCTTGATGTGATGGCCCCCCCCCCACATACTCCCCTCTGTCCATACACAGGCTTGGGAGAGGCCATCTACAGGCAGAGTTTCAAACAGTGAGCTAAAAGTTCAGTTTTGATTTTTATTCTTTGGTTTCTAAGGAGAATAGAATGTTTGGTGACCCCAAGAACCTCATGAGAAATTAGATCATTTTCAGACAAGTTCAAACATCACAAAAGGACCTACAGACAAGTTTATAGAATGTCTCAGGCCTTAAGGAGCATGACCTAATCTTGAGAGTAAGGGATGCATTGGTGCAAAAGGGGTGAGCTTAACCTTGGCAAATGGTGGAGGACCACTCACATGAGCTTGTAAGCATAAGAGGAGGTTTGTATTGTGTTTCAAAAGCCCAAACCAAGCTCATTGTAACCTACAGCTAGGCCAAAACAGGTTATACAGGCAATATCCTAATTTTGAGAATGGAGATGAACTAATGCAAGGGGTTGAGACTAAACTTGGTAATATGATGGATGGAGACCACTTTCATGAGCTTATAAACATAAAAGGAGGTTTGTATGGTGTCCACAAGACCAAACAAAGCTCAAGGATCACCTACAGCTAGGCCTAAAACAAGGTTTCTCTTCCTTGCAATCATAGGCCTAGTTTAGGTTTCCAAAGCATAAGAGGTGTTTAAAAGGGCAAGTGAACTATAAAATGGTTGGAATACATCAGGTCAGGTATGAATGATCTCTAAATGCCACAAACAAGCTCAAATCGATCCATTTCTCTCCAAAGCACAGTCCATCCCCTGCCCACCCTCACAGTTTGCCTACTCATAAGTCTGCCTTGAGAATTTGAAGAGTTGGAGGGTCAAATGGAGGAGTTAGAAGCCCAAATTTGGTACAAAGTACCCTTAGGAGTCCAAGAAGATGATCCAATGGTTGGTCTATCAAGACTAATGGTGTACACCCTCTCTATTTTGTCTCAGAGCAAGGGCAGTTTTCTCATGCATGAGGAGACAGTTTGAAGGAAAAGTGGTGAGATGGATGGACCAAAGGTCAAGCAAGCCCAAGTGATGATTGGAGAAGTTGGATGACACCTAACACAAGCTAAAACACCTTGCTAGAAGCTTTGAAAGCAAGCAAGATGCTCTAACCAAAAAGGGTTACATAAAGATGTTGAAGCCATTGGAAAAACTACGAACTCCATCAGTCCAGCGTCAGACTCCTACAGCAAAACTACGGACTCCATCAGTCTAGCTACGGACTCCTACAGCAAAACTACGGACTCCATTAGTCCAGCTACGGACTCCATCAGTAGAGCTTCGTTACTTTCACAGGCCTTACAGAATGCACAAGGGAGCTCAAAACCATTTGGAGTGCTAGCAAGTGGATGAAATGGACTAGGACAGACCCATGGGACATAATTTGACCTGTTGGAGCTATTGAAATGAAGAAGAAACCCCAAATTGATCATTCTTGGACCCAATGTAATGAGAAGGTATGCAAAGAGAAGGGGTGCAATTGAGAAGGTCACTTCAAATGCTCATACCTACATGGAAGCTTTGCATGGGATTCCAAGAGGTTGCAGGAGGTTGAAGGGGGTCCTAAACAAGCACTTTTGGGTGTTGGTTCAGAAATCCAACGTCAAAGGTTTATGAACAATCCTTAAAGGGCCAATGCACTTAAAACCCTTCATAACCCCTGTTTTGGGACCCGATTGGAGAGATGAGGTTCAAAATGCACCCAAATGGAAGAATTTGACCCTAGGACCTAAAGGAAAGTTGTTGGCAACTCCATGAGGATCAGAGCCATGGAGTCATATTGTACGGAATCCGTACAAATGGAGCAGGGGACCAGTTTCTTTGACAATTTCTTGTGTTTTGCAGGTTTTGAAGATGATCAAAAGATGCTAATCACTTGGGAGGATAGATTGGAACTTGAATCAACTCCCCATGTCATTTACAAAGCTCAGAAATTGTCTTAAGTGTCTCTACTAGGCTTCTCATTTCAGCCAGTCTAGTGGGCAAATAGTGATCACTTGGTGGAAGAGAGTGGAACTCCATTTGGTAGGCCATTTTCTTGAAACTGATGGTATGAGCACTCCTTACATATGTCATCTCTCTTCTTGTACAGATCAGATTGCAACAGTCAAGAGTTTTAGGTGTCAAGTGTGAAGGGTGCATGGAGAAAGCTCATTTTGGGACTGTCTTGATGATTGTGCATGGCCAGAATGATAGGAATGGTCAGAGGTCAGTCCAATGCATGTGAGGGCTTCTTAGTAACCCCTCCTATTCAGATTCATCATCAAACTTGATCAGTTGCAGAGTTAGGGCAGTTTTGGAAGGCCAATCATGAGGGGCAGTTTTCTATGCATAGAAAGGAGTTTCTTGACCATTTTGCAGGTCTTGGATGATTGGGGATGACACTTGTAACTCCTTTTGTTGTATGGCTCGCCCCATCTCTCTCTCTCATGCATTTGTAACTGATCTTCACATTGGTGACACATGTCCAAGTGACTCTTGGACTCCCCTTCTCTATCTCTTCCCATTTCTTCTATAAATTGAGCCTTCTTGGCTATTGTAGGAATCTCTCCACTTGGCTATGGCGAAGCCCTGCCAAATTTTTGCCTTGAATCAATAAAGATAGCTGTTTTTTACCTCATTCAAGAATTCTCTAAGTGTATGTGATGGTTGTGGTCTTGTGCAAGTGTATATTAGGTTAACTTCACATGTCAACTTTCTTAGTACCTTGTGAGTTCAAAGACTTCTTTCTACAGGTCAGCAAAAAGTGTCAAATGGAGTTGCAGGTACAGTGAATAGCTCATTCAATAGTGTGTCTTAGAATGCCTATTGTCTAAGTCTTCCTAGCCTAAGCAAATTCCAAGACCCCATGTTGAAACATTGATGCAAGAGGGAAAGTTGTCATTGGGTGGAGTGTATGTTAGGCTTCTCTTGGTTCAAAGTGCATGTCAAAGAGTGTGAGTAGAGCAAACATTTAATGTATCACCTCCCATAGAGTAGGTTTACTTTCAGTCATCCTTAACCCTTTCATCCCCCCAAGTGTTAGTAGTAGGATTATGAGCTTTAGCGATGCATCAAGGGGAGCTAGACCCTAACCTTGAGATCCACCTCTCAATGGGGATACCCACAGCCCTGAGGTGGTTCCATTGTCTCACTTGAACAAGAAGAAACTTGTCCCATCTCCTCATTGGATGCAAGTTCAAGTGACAACATGTAGCCTAATAAATAGAAAATTAGTGACATTGTCATCAACCATGCATATTGATATAAAAAACAAAATATGAAAATAATCACAGTATCATGAACCATTTCCAGTCTAGGGTAGAATTTCTGGGTATTATTTATTATTTTAGTCACAATAAATAATATTATAATCCCACTTCATTAAGCTGCTGAAAGCATGGGGAATCAGTAAGGATGGCTTAGATCTTCTCAATATTAGCGATTCTTGCCTGCCAATCGGCAATAATACCATATTTTCCCTGTAACCGTTTCTAGATTAGCCACAAAATGTCTCAATGTTTGGATCCTAATGTCTCAATTCCAGATATTTGATATTTTCCCTGTAACTGTTTCTAGATTAGCCACAAAATGTCTCAAAGTTTGGATCCTAATGTCTCAATTCCAGATATTTGGCGGCAAAGACTCGTATTTATTTTTTGATGATAAAACCCTGTGAAAATGAGGAGTTCTAAACTCCTGCGTTTGAGGGAACCCCATGTGGAATGCAGCCTCTGTTTTTTGTAGAAACCTGCAGATTTGAATACCCAGAAATTCTGCCCTAAACTGCAAATGGTTCACGACATTGTTTGTTGTACTATTCACAGCACTGTTTACAGTACTATTCATGGCAGTAATGTTCACGCATACAAAAATTCCTTATTTGCATTAGATCTTTAGACTGCAAATGGTTCTACTGGCACTGTTTTGAGAAAAAAATAGAAAAATAAATAAAAAATGCATTTTTTACTGTAGGTTCTGTTGATGTTCGCCCCGGGTTCGTCTTGGACGACCTGGGTTCGCCTGGGTTCTTTTGGCAGAAGAACCCGGATGAACCCGGGGCAAATCTGGGACGTACCGGACCCAAACCCGAATCCAGTACGTTCCCAGACCAGGTTCCCCTGTAATATGCCATGAACCAGTAACTTAGCTTTTAAGGTTACTAGATAGTAGACCCAAACTAATGTAGAGTGATATGAAACTATATTATGCTTTAAGCCCAACTTTAAACTTACTATAACTGTTGTAAACCCTACAGCAGAAACCTTAGATCTGGAAAACAACCAACACTAAACTGTAAAGAAGAAAATTTTAGATTATGAATGTTCATTGAAAAAAAGCCTTTACTTTTTCAGTTTTAGAACTTGGAAAAGCATAGTTTTTTTTCAAAAGATTTCAGAATTTGGACAGCACAAAAAACAGTACACACATTCTTGCAAACTGAAAGCAAAAAACAAAACTGCAAGATTATTAAAATAGTAGTTCAATCAATACATAAAAGAGAACAGAGCTTCTCTAAAAACGTATAGGTACCACAGGCAAAAAATCTTCAAGACACAATCACCATAAATTTGTGCACAAAATCACTTCTAATGCATAAGGACCTATTTATAGTCACTTCTCCTTTGAAAGACTTGCAAGTTGATCCTTTTTCAGAATGTCACAAAATCACTTCTAATGTGTAAGGGCCTATTTATAGTTACTTCTCCCTTGTGAGACTTGCAAGTTGCTTCTTTTTCTGAATGTCAAAAAAATACTTGTAGTATAACTTGTATTACAGGTTCACTTATAGTTACTTTGTCCCTTTATGGGTATAAACCCTTAATATGTGTAATATGCAACTTTGAAAAGAAACTTTATTAATCCATTTAACCTCATATCCTAACTTCAAAGACTAAAAAACATCTTTTAAGTTGTATGCTTGTGCTGGCCCTTTTAATTAAACTGACTTTCCATGCATCACCATTTATTCTGACATCTCTACTTGGCTGAAAACAAAGCACAATCATTAAGTTTGGTGGCAGTGCCTCCTCCATGCAAGGCAATTGGAGTGTTGGATATTGGCGTATTTCTGGACTTCCTGCATACCAATTTCCATGGGCAAATCCTCCTATTGGATGAGGTATTCTAGTAATACCTCATTGCTAAATTTCTTCTCCCATATGGCTAGAGCCTAAAACACATTCTGGAACGATAATAATATGACCTTCATCATCCAGAGTGGGCCAGCATATGATTTTTTAACATTGTGTCTATGCCTTCAAACATGAGATATGAAAGCCGTAATTAATTCAAGTCCTTGCCGGAAGTTCGAGATTGTATGTGACTGGTCCCACTTTATGCTACTTGTCCCACTCTTACCAATGCTTGATAAACCCCATAATATATAGGACGAGGCTTTTTTAGACATTTCCTTTTCAGAGATTTATGCTTCAACTAGATAGGCTGATTGTAGCTCAACTAGACACGATAAGTAATTTGCAACCACATTATTTATCTCCTCCTTGTATTAGATTTCAGTCAATCAAACCTACTAACTTTAGTTGTTGCCCCCTCAAATTCTTTCATGATAAGAAAACATTCCAAACTTTGGCAGTCTGCCCGGATATTAACTTCCTGGCCCAACAAATATTGCTGCCATCCATAGGTGCCACTATTTCTTAAAGGTAAATTAATAACAACCTCTCTTTATCAGTTTAACTTCCTGCTATCAGCTGATTTTGCATGACAACAACCACTACAGCTCTGCTTGACGCATCACATCCACTACAACGGAAATGAAAAATGTGGAAATGCTGGCATAGGGTTAGAAGCTGTCACCTTCTTCATGTGATGAAACGCAACCTCTGTTGCCTCTACCCATTTATATGGCCTGTAAGAGGAGTCATGAGCCATCCAAATCCCTTTAAAATTTTCAAAGAAGCTATGTAATCCATGATAACCTCTCAACTACGTCATATCATGAATTCTTTGTGTCTTCGCAATGTACTTCCAAATTTGCTTTCATTATTGTGCTTTTTCCCTACCTTAGAAATATGGTTAACCTGCCAGACTTATCACCATGCTTCCTTTCTTAATCATGGAACCAATAGACATTAACCTTGTTGTCACTTCACATAAAATCAAGTGTTTTGGAAGTATAAGCCCTCCGATGAAATTGCTTTCTATGATTATTCGTAGAAATATCCTCCAACAAAGTAAAACCATAGAATAACAAGAAGGAAAATTAGCGGAACCACAAAAACAAATGGTTATCATTTCCGGCAGAAATTAGCATTCTGTACAGCATCATGTTGAGCATCGTGTTACACAACATTACATTTCGTTTGAGACTTTCAGTTGCATAGGTTGTACTGGCTGGCTGGTTGCATTTGCAAATTCCCACACAACATAAATGTAACAAAAACAAACAGTATGGTAGAAACAAAAATAATCTTGCAACTCAATTACTTCGTCTTATAAAGAATCAACCTTTATTTAATCTGTTTCTATTGGGAGTTGGGAGTTGGTATAGTTCTTGCTCGGAAAGATAGACTTGGCTTATTCCCCTATGTGTGAACTGCCGCTTAAATAATAATGTGATGTTTAACTCTAGGTAATTAACTGTTCTGTTATATTTGATTATTTGAAAGCATTCACCATCAACAACTATATCGAGAGTATTCTTTAACAGTAAATTATGCAATTCTTTTGCATCACAGACAAATGAATTAACATAAATAGAAAAGTTATTTCAATACTGAAGAAATATTTTGCATAAATGAAGGTACCTGTTCTACCATCTTGTGCTTGAGCACTTTGTCCTTGTCGAGAACCTTGATGGCCACGCTGTCACCAGTCTCAGAATTCCGGGCGAATTTGACCTTCGCAAAAGTGCCCTCCCCAAGGGTTCTTCCCACCTCATATTTGCCCACTCGGGCCTTCAAATTCTGTAAGCTCATAACTGGAGATCCCACAGCCGTCGGGGCTTAACAAATCATCTGAGACTCAATTGCCCTGCCCTGCCCTGCCCTGCAGATGAAGGAAGGAAGGCAGCTTCAGTTAATAATGAAACCCTCCCTCGCGAGTCGGAGCTTGGAAGAGATTCAATAGAAAGTTAAAGTTGGGGTTCAATATCCGTGGCTTTCACTTTCACTTTCACCCCCTGGTATATACTACTACTACAACAATAATATAAATTTTAACGTCCACGAGACTAAAAATAGCTTATGGGACAGCAAGACAACTCAAGCAGATTTAAGTAGCACTGTTCGCTTCTTGTGTACACTGATGATGAGCCCTCCCAATTGCTCAATGTACTCTTCGTTGAATAGGTTATGCCAAGCACTGTCACATATAGTATCCGCAAATTTATCTTTGCTATCCTTGTAGGCCTCACATTCTAGAATAAAGCGCTGTTCAGTTTCCACTTTCCCATAATATAGGTGACCTGCATCCCTAAAACATTCATTGCCAGACTTCGATCTCTTCATTCCAAGCTTAAACATTCCTTCGCTATTCAATTTCATACTTTTTCGATGGAGGCATCGGCAATAACTTGGATGCTAAGCTACCTAAAAAAGGTTGAAAGCATGGATAATCATCGTTGGCCCAAAATGGTTGTGGAAGAAAAACTAGAAGTAGAAAGAAAATTTGGATGAAGCAGAACAACAAATGGATGAACAAATGGGACCATCAACTTTCAAGAGTGTCCTAATAACAACAGGGAAATTTAAAACTATGTGATAAAAAAATTTAGAATAGCCATGTAGACAGAACAGATTGGTCGAAAGAAAGTATATTACATCAAAGAATTTAACCCCACTTGGGATCATGATGAAAAAGCTTATCTAGGGGCAACTATCAAGGGTAAAGCAAGGATGTTAGTAGCTTAGATAAGGATAGGATCACATCGTCTTAGATGTGAAAGTGGCATATGGAATATCCCCAAGAAGGAGTGGGAAAGGAGAACTTGTCTTTTCTACAATCAAGGGGTAGTAGAGAAGGAATGACACTTCATCATAGAGTGCTCAACCTACGATGATATTTGTATTCAATACAAACATAACTTGAAGGTGGATAACTTAAATGAGTTATTCAAAGAAACAAGACTTAAGAAGATTACAGGTTTTGTACTCAAGATTCATAGTAGGAGCTCTGATATTGAAAAGAATCTGAAATCAATGTAGGACCTCTGTTTTTGGTCCCATAGACTCTTCAGTCTCGTGGACGTCATTAAAATCTTTCATTTCATTTCATACATACTTCCCACTTGTTTCTTATTTATTATTATTTTTAAAAGGGCATAAGTAAGGAGCTTTTCAATAACCTTCTTTTAGCACTTCTCAATAACCTTTTCTCTTTCTTATTTATTTCTACCTATCTCAATGTCTTTATTTCCAATGTTATTAATGTTTCAAGGTCCATTAAAATTGTCAATTATGTTTTTGATAGAGTATGGAATATTTATGATATTTTAAACATAAACTCTTAGGTATATGGTTGTGGTCCCTTTCACGTATTAAGTATATGACTTTTCATTCTAACATTTTTGTTTTTTCATTCATTTATTATTAAATTGGGAACCAATAAATTCTTAATTTGAATTTAATTATCTATAAATACATAAATATTGTATCTAATTTTCATTTAAGAAGAAAATCAAATGCCATTCATTTTATTGTTCATAATAACTTATTAAGTACTTATAAACATTTTAGAGGAATCAAGCAATCACTGTAGCACTTTTTTAAGCATGCAGGTTTATGTTACATACACCTCCCACAACAATGTTCAATTTATATGCTATTGAAACTATTCCAATTATAATTAGTTGTTTTCAATATTAATTAGGCATGTATTATTGTTTTACAAGTGTTTGTTAGCCTAGTTAAAAGTAATTGGTTATTTGTATCACAATTTAGTTGTGTAAACACCTAGTTTTAGTATGGGGGTAGTTATTAGTCATAGAATTGTATTATTCTAGGGTACTTATGTGTGTCAATTATCAGTTCATATTATACTCTTATTGGCATATTTTCTCTATGTTTCTATTTGTCACCCAACGTTTTCCTCCATCTCTCCTCTTTATCTCTCCTTCCCTCCCCATCTCCCTTGGTTTCTAGGTTTTTTCAAAGAACTATACATTGCACAATTATTGTGCCTCATAATCGTGTAGTGTACAGTCTTGGGATGGGGCCTTCTAACCCTTATTTTTAGCCTCTAATGCCTTGTGCTCCAATTTTTTCATCCTTTATTATCCATCATGTGTTGAATTGCATGTCATTAGGGTCCTAATTTGAATTTGAGAAGTACATAAATACACAGGTGTATTAATACATGTGGGAAATGCATGGACACAAAATGAATTGAATGAATCTATCAAGAGGTCAATTTTGAAAGTGCAAGATCAATTAATTCAACAATTTAGAGTAGATATTAAGCATCTATTTCTTTTTCATGCATTCGTTCTAGCTCAAAAAATCATATAGGACTAGGCCTTGCATTTACTAGACTGCTTGTTAAACATTTATTATACTTGAAGTGTCAATTACCAATTTTGTATATCTCAGGGGCCAAATAATAATTAATATATAATATAAACCCCTAATTACATCCCTCTTTTTTTTCTACCCAAGCATTGGTGCCTTGTTAAGGTCTTGAAGAAGGAGATCATATTCCCATAAATTTGTGCAAAATTTAAGAAAAATGAGCGACATTTTTGAAGCCCTAAAGTGGATGAACATGACCATCAAAAAAGATTATACTCAAATAGTGTAATGAGTATATGAGTGTGGAGGTAAGCCCAAGGGGGAAGTCGAAATGGAGGAAAGAGGTGGTAATGTCACTAGATATAAGTGTAAACCTATTATAGTTCTAACACAGGCAACAATATAGGTAAACCACAAGAGGGGAAAAGCAGTACACGTAAGAAAAATGTGTTGACACCTAATTTTGGTACAAGCCATGTTTTCAGGATATTTTTCATGTTTATGGGCACTTGGCTCACTTTCATACATTTGACTCTTTTTGGTACACTTTCCCTCACATTAGGATCTTCATAGCTTTATTTCATCCCAATGCAAGAAAATCCAATTTAGAAATAATATTACATCATCTTAAAACATGGGTACACTTTCCCTCACATTGGACTCTTCATAGCTTTTATTTCATCCTGATGTAGGAGAATACAATTTATAAATAATATTACATTGTCTTAAAACATGGGTTAGGGTTATTGTGCATGTTTATTTTATTTTGTGTGGCTTGTCATCATTTGTGACAACCTTACGCATGCGAAGGAGTGACAATAAGCCTAAGAACATCATCAAGAGTCCCACATGTTTGAGAAGTGATGGAAGGACAAATTCAATCATCTCTTATAGGTCAAATGACCTTTTCTTGGGATGGTGATGAAGTTGTCGCGTAATGTAGGTAATGGTTTTGAAACCTTCAGTCTACATTAACCAATAGTTACATAATTATCAGTCTACAATATCTGGTAAATTTTCCCACGTTACGAACATGGGTAAAGTAAATGCCCATAATTTTATACACATAACTTTGGTATTAGACACTTGGCAATAACAATTTTTACTTATTCTTGACATACATGACTTGACTCTTGCACACCCTTCTCTCCTAACCATTCACCTATTTATGATATCATACAACCCAATTTGTCATCATTCACATATATGATATCTTTAGTCTATGGCACACTACCCTGTTATCCTAAACAAACCATTGACATCTTCCATCATTATTTCCTCTATATTTGACAATGTTGATAGCATTTAAACATTATGAGCACTGACAGTGTCCACCTTTATCTACAGTGTCCTAAGTTCCTCAAATAGATATTTTTCAAATTCAAACCCTTCCCTTGGGTCATCCCACACATTTCACATGTCAGTTACTAATGGAAATTACCCAAAGAATCTTCTATATATACACATCAAGCCTAAGGCTATTCATATCTAGCTCTCACCCCATCACTACTAGAAAAACTACTTGCATATTAAGAGATCTATTTCCACATACTTAAGGCACTATCCTAAAACATCTAAATATGAAAACCCCTCAAATGAACAGTACCTAAGACAAATCTGAATACCCAAAGTAAGGTCAAAATTATATATTGTCAAGTGTTGAAAGCCAAGGAGTTGTATTGGATTTTAGTAAATCATTATTGAGAACACGTACAAATAAGTGGGAGAAATACATGTTGTTTGAGCCCACTTTGGAGTATTGCAATGTAGGCAACACTCAATCACTCGATAGAGTGTGGTTGGGGTTGTCCAACCCATCTTTCTAACCCCCTTTTCTAGGTCAAACAAGAGTTGAAATTGGAGCCAATATTTCAAGGCAAATGAAAAAAAATGAATAAAAGCACAAGACCAAGTGTCAAAAATTACCTAGGGATCATCTTGATGGGAATATATAATAATATGTAGTAGAACCGACTGGTAGAACTTACAGAGAAAAAATTGGTAGACAACAGACACATTTGATCGCTATAAGTGTCTGAGCCATACCAGTAGCATCCTAACAGTTTTGGACATTATGATTCCTAAGTGAAGTGATCACAAAGACATTATAATCAAATTTTGATGACTGTACACAAATAGAGAGGATAATATAACAAAAACAAGCTAAGTACCCTATCAAATTATTATTTATATAAATAGTAAACTCAATATCAAATTTTTTTACATTCAGATATGTGTAGTGAATGACATATCTTATGTAATATGAATATTCAATAGTTTATCTTATTTAGATCAATAAATCCAAAATAACTTAAAACATTTGAGTAAACTTGATCTTTCTCTTAAAGGCATAAAACTTTAGGTCTTTGCCCCTAGGGATTCATCTTTCCTTCTTAAGGTTTCACATTTTTGTGTTAAGGTTTCAAATCTAACTTCTTATTTCCCCTTATTCACATAAATAAATCATGGCTATAATGGAATTACATTTTCTATATTTTCTAAACCAGGTTATGATTGTCACAATTATATTTTGTTTTCCTAAAATGTGTAACATCTTTCAAAACCATGTGATGAAAAGGGTAAAATTTATATGCAATAAAGTTAAGGTTGAAATTAACAATTAAGAATCCTTAACTCTCCTTAGTAGTTCATCTTATTTAAATATACAATATGAGATGTTTCCAATTATAGACACATAATTTAACATTTAAACTTGAACAATGTACTTGTGACCACCTTTTATATGCACTTAGCTCGTGCTTCATTCCATAGTCTTTCGACTACCCTTCCTTTAGTTTATATGCGAATGACCCATTCTTAAAAGCAACTAATAATCTAAAAATACCCTTGTTCCTCATTCAAAAAAATCAAATTTATCCTCTAACTAATCCATACTCCCAACTCGATTGTCTTTTCTCCTTAGATGAAATCATGCCATTTGGACTATCCTACTCCCTAGTCATGTCTAGTTTTGTTAGCCATGTCCTCCCACCAAATAATGGCTAGTTGATTAGATTTAAACTCATGTAACAAGTCATCCCATGTGTTTAATAATCTTTATACGAATGAATTCTTAATTGATAATTATAAATCCAAAATTTCAAGTTGTTTTGAACCTATGAGGCTCACACATTGAAAATCACCATAATTCTAATTGCACAATGAGAGTAAATTCCCTATTTCTCTCAATTCTAAATACATATAACCCTAGTATCATTGAGCTAAAGTTTGAGTACACCTCCAGGATCAAAGGTCATGGTTGAAACACTTAATCATACCAAAATTGCACAAACACATATCATTACACCAATCTTTCACGCACACCACCATAACATGGGTTAATTACATGGAGTTTGATCCCTCTTCGAAGTATTGGTATGTAGGCATCACTAAACACAGAGGGTGTTGAGGTATATCACAAATCTAACTGCTAACTCCTTTTTTATATTTTTTTATGTATCATCCACAGTCTATTAAGCTAGGGTTACAAGTGAATAAGATGACACAGTGATTTTCATAATATATCGAGAGCTATCACACAATCAAATAAAATACATATGCAAAGTGAACCTAAAATATTAGTCGTAAAGCATAAAACCCTACATGATGTTGATGCACCCTAAGGACACTAATGCACTGCACCCCAATATGATTATGACAACCTTGTCTAAAGAGCAAGTGAAACATTTTTCCTAATTCAAAGTCATAATCAATTTTGCAGTGTTTGTCTCAGTCCTATGTTATCAAATTTATAGCTAAGTATTTTATCTGTGTATTTCCCCTTTTAATAACTTTTTAAATATAGTAAGTTCTAAATCAAATTATGTCATTTATTACATATTTATAGCATCATGATTTTACGTAATAATTTATCTCATTAGGTCACTAGTCTCTTCTATTTTTCCAAATTTGATCAAACATATTGGTGAACCCGTATATTGATTAAATGTTACAAAACCCTGACCATAGATGTTAATATTTCTTTCTTTTTATTATTTCTATTTGTCATCCTAGGGGTTTTAGATTCAATAGATTATTTATAAGCAACCATGTTCTAAATTATTATTATTTTTTTAATCATTTTAATAAAATTATTTCTACCTATCTTAGACATAGTGATATACTAATTTCTCCCCAAGTTGAATATTTTCATATTTCAGTTGATAATACCATAATGACAACACTAGTGAATAAATTTGATGATATGGATGTAAGGTAGTTATAAGTATTTCTTTTAAAGAATAAATATATGCAATATGTATTCATAACAATTGTTTGAGAGGAAATTAAGAGGCATCTAAAGGGTAATCCTCTGAAACCTCTAATCATATGGGTTCTTTACCCTTATTGGAACAATTAGATACAACTTTTACACTGCCATTTACTATGGGGGGAATCCAAGGGCTTCAACATATTAATATGGCATTTCTTACTCAATCATTGGGAACACCACCTTTGTTTAACACACATTCTTCTTCTCTTGATGTACAATCCCTTATGCATAAGATTCAATCTCTATAAACTAATATGTTACATTGGGACTGAGGTGTTTCAAAATGTAATTAGGCACTAGATTCTCACACTTTATTTCACACTCCACTGGTAAAACACATAGCAATATATTATCTACCTACAGGTTTCATGGCACCCCAACTTACACCATATGATGGAAAGGGTGAACATGAACACCATTTGAGAGCATTCCACGTAACATGTTTGGATTATGTGTTTGATGATAGATTATTGACCAAGTTATTTCCAATAATTATAAAGTAATATGCTTTATAATGGTTTTATGACTCGCCACATAAATTGGTGCATGTATTCAACCCATTAGTTGATATGTTTCTAGCACATTTTTCAATCAATATAAGCAAGAATATTTTATATGCTCATATTACCCAACTCAAGCAAAAATCTAATGAGCATATCACATAATATGTCTTATGGTATAAGACAATGTTCTATAAGATGACAAGTCCTATGGTAGATAGAGAACTCCAATATATCTTCAAACACAACTTACTTCTGCCACTACACTAGTCTATTATGTTTAACAAGTTTCTTTTATTCACAGATTTTTGCCACATGATAAAGGAGAGATAATTTAAATTATCGGGAATGAATAAGCTTAAGTATGCAACCAATACATATTCTAATATAAATAATTCAAGTAAGTCACCATAAAAGGTGAGGCCAATTGATAATATTGATGATAAAAAGATAATAGTACATGCAATTTTAGAGCCAACTCCACACATTGTATTATCAACTCCTCCAAGGAGGCAATTTACCAATCTACTACAAGCTCCATATAATGTCCTTAAACACTATTGGAATTTAATATTATAACTCTCCCTCCCATTAAAGAGATTGGGGTGAGTAAGCCTCTTCTAAAGGGATTTGACCATAATGTCTTTTATGACTTTCACAGAGCATTGGGGCTCACTACTAACAGGTGCATCAGTTTAAGGCACAAGATTCAGGATTTGATAGATTAAAATATCATTGATATGGGCACACCTACAAAAATTTGAAAGGAAAAATCAAGTGAAAGTAGAGTAATGAAAATATTTAGTGATAATTTTCCTACACATACAATTAATGAGACAATTGATACATCAAAAGTGCATTATGCATACAATGTGTATGCTTGTAAATTTGAGTTGTGGATTCAGTATACTTAAAATAGTAAATTAACCCAAAGCTTATAAAAACATCAACATGAGATAATATATAAACAATCATAATTATAAATGGGTTCTTATTGTCACTTTGTTCCTCTTGTCATCCCTCCAAGATCTTCAAGCGAGTACTCCAATGGTTGACTTCCTTGTTGGATTGCTTGATAATGGTGGCTTCAAGATGGATGGTTTAATTGATTATTGGATGCAAGGATTGTGTGGATGCAATGGGAGTATGAAGGCTTAAGAGAGTTGGTATATGCATGCAAGAATGGCTTTCAAGCTTTTTTAATTAATCTAACCAAGCTCCATGCTTGGTTATTTATAGGGCGATGGAGAAGGATTTAAATGAATTTTAAATTTATCATAACTCTCTGGTTTAGAGAATTATAAAAAGTTAGATAAGGCTCTAGATTTTAGAGGCTTCTAGATCTGATTAGTTTTTAATAAGGATTAGTTAGGGATTTAGGGATGTTTAAGGTTCTAGGTGTGTAGGAGAAGCTAGGTATAAGTTGGCTAGGGGGTAGGTAGAATATAGTTGAATTTTAAATTGGCAAGTGGGGCTAGTAGTTAATTAACGAGGCAAGATTAATGGATTAATGGGATGTTAGTGGGATAATGAATGGATTAATATAGCATGGTGGGTGTAATAAGGTTAGCATGATGCAGGGAATATATGATGGGGGAATGGGATTTAATTAATTGGTTGAGATTATGGTTATGGGATTAATAACAGGGTTAGTAGAATAGTCAGGGTGAGCAAATTTTGGTGTATACATTTTGCCCCTCTTTGAAAGGGTATTTCGAGTGACAAAGTGGGGCATGTATGTAATGAGAAATGTAACAAATCTATAAATCAATCCTATCTTAGAGAAGATAAATCCTAATTACATTTTTGATTGTTGATACATTAGATATTTGGGGTCATGACCAAGATGGATCTGCTAAGCCTAGCCAAGTGTTATTTTACCATAATAATATCACTAGGAAGGTTTCTAAAGCCTCCAGTCAAGCAAAACTATGTAATAACCCTAACTAGGTCCTATGTTTTCATATTCACTAGACTAATAATAAGTAAAGTAAAGTCTAATCTAGTGCTCACCAAAGTTTATGGCACAAAGTGGGGGTAATAAACATAAAAAGTAAACATGCATATAAGACATATACTCACATCAATGTATACAGAATCCTAATACATAGGAGAGAAGTAAAAATGCATATCTATCTACTCTTACAAAGGAGGACAAAGTTAGGAATACTTACCTTTGAAAGTGAACCTGTCGAACCTCAATCTCTCCCTTAGCCAAGGTGCATTGCAAGAGTTTGTTGTGGTACTTAAGGATGACAAGGATAAATTAGATCTACATTAAACAACCTATCAATGCATCCAAAAGACTTCTCCATAAGACAAGGTTCATATCTCCAAAGAAAAGTATGAAACCCTGAGCTTAATCTTTAAGTAGAATGGTGGATAAGGAGATGCACAATATATATCTCTTATTCTTCTCTTATCTTAGAAATGATGAAATGGATGTGTTTATATAAGCATATCTAACCCTAATCCTTTTTTAAAGTTTAGGCTAATAAGGTTAACCTAGTCAACCTAGTATCATTATTGACAAAAACAAATTAGGTCAAGGACTAGGTCAGCCAGGGGTCGACCTCAACCCCAATAAGTTTTATCAATTAGAATACAAGGTCGATGGGGTCGCCAGTGTAACGTAAATCATCAAAAATGGTTTTAGGTTAGGGAAGGGATAATGAAGGTGGTAAATGACTAGAGGAGGGTGAAAAATAGAAGGCAAAGCTTAGGAGAATGTTTTTAGGAGATGGGTGTGTAGATATCAAGCGGTAATAAGGGACAACAATCTTGTGAAGCACCAATGATCTGCCCACCCCTTTCCCGATGCACCCCTTAAGGTGTACACTTAGAGAGATTAATACTCAATGGGTTCTTGCAAGATAGAAAGTATCAATAATTGATAAAGTTTGAAACTATTATGTGTATACATATGCCTCACTCGAAGCTCATCACTTATCCCGTAGGTACAACACGAGATGGTACTTCAAGAAAAGAACACAATAACACATAACATAAAGCATAATAAGGAACAAATAAGATAAATGAAAGGACAAAATTTAAAAACACATACCTTTACTTACCTTAGTGTTATAGATAAAGAAGGAGATGCAAGAAATGTGAAGGTGTCTAATGTTAGGAATATTAGGTGAACCTATAGAGATTAGTAAAAAAGAATGAAAAATCAAATTTGTTGCTACATAGACATATAATAGTTGGAAATATTCTCTAGGATATCAAGATTCTAGAACATTTTAGAGTTTTAAAAAAGAGCCAGTAGATACAAATATATGATAAAAATAAGAAATTTGAGGTAAATATTTGAAGGGTAAATAGTTTTGAATAGTAAATATAAATAGGGTGAAAAATAATTCATTTAGCACTTTTACTATTATGAGAAAAGAGAGCTTTGAGAGACCTAGTGAGATACCATATAGCCAGGATGGTGAGGAGATGACAATTAAGATGGGGAGGATGTATAGTGGCCGTAATGAATGCAACACAGGTAAGCAACTAAAAATTTTCAAATATTTTTATTTGAAATTAAGTGAATTATAAAAAATTGACTGGTAGGCAAAATTTAAGCACTAGAATGAACCCTAAGAAAATTTTAGGGACACTAGGGATAAAATGGGGTATCAGGTAAAAAGGAGTTGGACCATTAAATGCTCAAGGCATTTATGGTAATTAGTCAAAAAGTCATTGTTGTGGATGAATATAGTCGACCAAGTTGACTTAGTTTGTAAAGGGAAAGAGATCCAACAGGTTGACTACATAGTAGTACGTTGATTTAGTTGGCTAAAGTAGGGGGTCGACTATGTAGCAGTGGGTCGACTTAGTTATTTTTGAAGGGTTGATATAATATTGTAAGGTAGAAAGGGGGTTGACTTAGTACTATAAACCAAAGGTGGCTAACTTAGTACTTTAAAAGTTAATCTAATATAATTTTAACAAGGCCAATTTAGTATCCCTGATGAAATATAGGGCCAATTTAGTATTTAATAGGTCAAATTGGTAGAAAATGAACAAACTAAATTAGGGCAACTGATTTTTGTGAAATTTTTAAGAATGTACTTTGATTATAAATGACATGGAGATCTAATACATCCTTTGTTGTTTGATATTTTGTAGAGATGCAAGAGATATTGGTGATTGATCGATGCATTATGGTTACCAAATTTGGTATAGCATTTGACAAATATGGATAAAGCGAGACTGATTATACTGCGTCTAAGAGGGATCATGGAGATGAAGTACATCCCATTAAGTGTTGATCTCATTATCATGTTCCCTAAAGCATGGGAATGGTTGACCAACACATTTCAATGGGTGGTGGATGGGGACACCATAGAGGTAGGTATCACACTAGAAGACATCCATGCATTACTTAGATTACCGATAGGAGGGACACTAGAGGATTTAGAGGAGAGACAAGCACTAGCCAGGTGGGTGATGTGCTTATATAGGATATACCTAGGGCTGAGGGTTAGTTTATTTTATGTGTATATTATATAAATTTTAGCCATTTGAATGGTTGTGATCAGACTTATGACAACATGAGTGTTGTGTCACAAGTCGAACAACAAGGTATCTTTTTATGAGATAGCCTTGTGCTAGTCCATTTTAGATTGGGGGTGTTATATGATGTTGGGTCTATCATCTGGGTCTAGCTCATGCATGACATGTATAGGATGTTGTCCAAAGGGAAGAATACCATGGGACTGGTGGTGTTTCTGAGTGTATGGATATATGAGAGGTTCCCTATGTATCATCAAACTAGGTTACCCCATATGGTCGATGATAGGTTATCTCAGGTGATGAGATTAATGCATGAATTGTGCCCCACATGCTAGTGATATAGATGATCACATGAGGGGAGATTGTGTGGTAGTCATACACACATATTACTATTATTTGGCTTAGTTTGGAAACTGTGGCACTAGGGTTGGCTTGAGTGCAGATCACAAGCCACTATACCTAGTGGGTAGAGTCGTAGCCAGTGGCATGCTTGTTAGGGTAGTTTGGACTCCTATACCCAATGACTCCTCTAGTAGAGACTACTTTTTAGGTACAACATGATAGAGAGTCAAGGGGGAGATGAAGAGGAGTGTGAATCAAGAGACTGATGATCAAGCTACAATGTGTGAGACCATAGACTGGTCGAGCATGATAGCTGGTAGTTGGAGGAGGAAAGGGCATGGATGTGGATGTAGGGGTATAATAGATACTAAAATAGGCACCACAGTAGGAGGAGGAGCGACCACCTTTTACACACCATAGATGAAGGCATTATTAGTAAGATTGAGCATAGACAAGGGTATTCACATAAGATGATCTAATAATTAGTCTAAGATAGAGCGAGTCGATAAAGGCAACTCTGAGGAGAGGCTCATGATGTGCATGAGTAGTGACTCCTAGTTTTACCTTGATAGGGAGGTGATTCATGGATGAGGTGCTCAGGGGATGGGCAGATGGAGAGACCATGCTCGACAAATGAGTAGATGAGGAGATGGGGGTTAGTGACATTGGGATTGGTAAGAAATGTTATAATTTTAATTTGTGAGATAAAATACTAGTTGTATGTGATTGTAGGTAAATAGATAGATTTTGAGATGTACATATGATATAATATCTATCTGGTTTTGGTTTTTATAGATCTTGCAATAAAAGAGATCATATAGGGATCCCTAGTCATGGTAGTGCACCATGATATTTTGGATGAGGTGTGACACCATACAACCCCACTATGTTGTATAATCATATGGTACCATCTACCCCAACTCAAGCATGTTAGTTTAGGCTGGTGGGGGAGGTTGTGAGGCAACTAGAAACATGTGGGGATGGATTTCAACCATTGATAGGGGTGGGAGTAGGGAGGCACAAGCCTGGCAGGCCCTGACTCAAGAGAGAGCCACACATATGGCTACCATGATCTATAATAACTGGTAAGTCTCTATGAAGCTAAATTTTAATTGTAGTGAGGGTCTCATTGATCTTTAAAGAAAGTTGAGAAAATACTTCACTCAAATCTCCTCAATGGAAAATCTAGGAATGCCTAAAGGATCATGCTCATAAGGATTATCATGTATGGGATACTCAGGGGAAGGAATAGGAGTGGATGTTGTAGGAAATGAAGGGGTCATCAATGGAGAATGGGCCACAGGTAAAGGAATCACTAATGGGGAAGGGGTCATAAGTGAAGGAGGATCCATGGGTGAAGGAGTCACATGTAGAGAAACTATATGTGAATAAGGGGCCACAGGTAAATGCGCCATAGGGGAAGAAGGGGGAGATTTCTTTTGAGGGAAACCTATGGGAGGAAGGGAAGTAGGTGCACAAATGGATATGAGGTGATCCTTAAGATGTTGCTAAAGGATTTGGCAATGATTAGTGTGATGGGTACCACATTGGTGCCATAAGCAATATACCTCTCCATATTTGGGAATATACTTAGTTAATACTTTTAGGGGAGGTATAGCCTTGTCTGTGGACCGAAGAAGAGTGGGATACAAGGTGTCTATATAGTATCATATTTTATGACAATGCATGGAGGAATGATTATTTATGTTGTGAAATCAACAAATATGCTTGTTAGTAGACTTTGCAGGTGTAATAATAGAGGGAATGAAAATAAAAGCTAGGGAAGGCTAGTGTAATGTATAATATCTAGTCCAATAACTAACAACTCTATGAATATCACAGTATAACTGATCAATCCATTTGGTGGGTAAAGGAACAAACTACTATAAAGGGAGCAAACCATCGCCAAGGGGAGGTGGGGCTGGTAGAGAGACTGGATGAGGCTCAATTGAAGGAGCAATGGTATCAAAAATAGGAAGAGGCTCAGTTAGAGAAGGAGTGGGAATAGGATCCAGACTAGGCTTAACTGAGGGAGGGGGGCATTCATAGAAGGCTAAAGGATAATGTCAAGCATCTCAAGGGCAAGTCAGCTATAGGGGTCTTGATATCTACAAAAGTGATAGGGACTAGTCATAACACATTCCATAATCATGCTCCTATGAGGTTATTTAAAAATTGGAGGTGTGCACACTATTTGTACCCTATGAACAAGTGTAAAAAAGCTAAAATTACAAATTATATAGGATGGAATGCGATAAGATATATGGAAAGACTAAAGCAAATAAGAACAATAATGAATGATTTTAACATCTCAAGCCTTTAAAGACCTCCTAAAAATTGGTCATCTAAGGAATAACCATTATCATAATGAATTTTATGAAGATCAATTACATAGGTAGGGATGACCTTTTCATCAGATGTGATGTGATGAATGGAGTGTCAAGTCTTATTTAAGACTACGGGGATATGATCACTAGGCAGTTAACATGAATGCAGCTTCAGAGAAGGTGGAAGCTGATAAATGAGATGAGGAGAGAGATTAAATATTTTTATCTTGAGATTGATCTCATCAGACTCATCATCATCTAAATATAAGAGGTTAAGTAATATATTCTTGATGAGTTTGGGGTAACCATGACAGCCTCGTGTAGAGTTGATAGGGAAGTTAAATCATTTAGATTCATGAAATAGAATACTCAACAAAGGTTCAAGGGTTATAATTTTGAATACACCATGATCTTGGAATTGTTTGAAATTTCAAGGGTTAGTGTCACCTTAAACCTTATAGATTGTGCCATTATAAGGGAACTTGACACATTGACAGGCATAAGAGGTAGCTGCTCTCATACGATGAGTCCATTGCCTGCCAAACAAGATGTCATAGGATAGAGGAAATTTGAAAATCATAACCTTCACTTCAACTATGATAGGTGTAATGGTGATAGGGAGCCACACATAGCCTAAAGGAGGCATTTTTCTTTGGTCATAGCCTTGACACATGTTGCGTGTGGACTTAAGATTACATTCAGAGTATCCAATGGTTTTAATAAAATTGAGAGAGGCAACACAAGTACCCAAACCCTCGTCAATTGAGGCATGCTTGACTTGGATATCACCAATTTGAACACTGATAAAGAGGGGAGGATCATTCATAAGAAGTAGAATATCATCAGGAATCATAGAACCAATGGGGAATTTGAGGGAGAGAGAAGTGTCAATGGTTTCATCAACACATATTGACATCTCTTCACACTATTTTAAAATGCTATCTTTTAATCTATATAAGGTGGCTTTATGTCTTATTAGGGGAGGAGGTTGGATGTTCATTTCAAACAAAAGCTGCATAAGATAATTATTATGACGTGGAGATGTTTGCGTAAGTTCAAGAAATGGGATTTGAGATGGGAGATTAGTAAGTTCCATGATATGATCCCATTCATCATAACCCATAAGGGTATTATTGGAAAGAGGTACATAATGTTGGAGGAGTTCTTTAGAAGGAGAAGTAGAAGTACATGAAAATTTGTGTTGATAAGATGTAGGAGGTTTAATTAGAGGACAAATTGGTTGATTGTCTTGAGAAGATGGGGTAATTGATGCAAGTTTAGTTTGAGATGAATTTGAAGAAGTGGTAGTAGAAGGTTGAGTATCATTGGTGATGGGTAAAGAGGTTGGAGGAGCAGTAAAAATGGTATGAGAAGTGTTATCCAATGGAGGTGTTGGAATTAGTTCATCGAAAGATATAAGGTCTTTTTGCCCCAACTCTGTTAAGTGAGTTAGGGAGGAATCTTGGATAACATGAAAAGTTTGAGATTATTGGTGAGTGTGGGTGGGATGTGAATCAATGAAGGAAACTACCCTTCACATATTAGTCATGTTGACCACATTCTCTTTAGAAGTTAGGTCTATAAGATTGTCAATGTTCTTGGTAGAAGAAGTAGGATTAGCATTATTATCTTGGTGATATGGAAGAGGGTCTTTATAGATGGTCAAATGAACATTAGCCTAGTTTAAAGCTTGAGTTTTAGTTTGTGTTTTGTTGGATTTGAAGGCAATGTCGAAGGTTTTTTGATGTTTATGAATGATATAATCATGATAAAAATTGGGACCAAGGAGGAAATCCATAGCTAAGTTACGCAATTGCTTATAAGTCTCATGAGAATGACCCCAACTAACATGAAATGAATAGAATTTATTTAGATTGTATCAAGATTTTATAGGACTGGTGGGATAAATCTATCATGGAAGAGGCCTTTAGATACTCTTTTATAACTCCACTAAGGATAAAGGTCTATGAGTATTGATGTTACTTGTCGAAGATAAGTTAGGATCAGGGATGTGGTTAGGAGGGGAAGCTTGTTCTAGAGCCTGGTTGGGAATAATAACTTGAATATTATTAATTGTATCATAAGAATCAGTGACACCATCATTAGTATCATGATGATTTTTATTTTTGATGAGCATGCAAGTGCCTATAAAAGGTTGGAATGGCTCAAATTGATGTATGAGGAAATCTTGGCACTTGGCTTGGTCAATGGCCTCCTCCAAAGTTTATGGAGAGAGAGTCTAGACCCACTATTATAACTTAGGATAAAGAGTTTTGGTGAATAGATGAAAGATTTTATTATCTACCATATTGTGTTCACACTTATTAGACAAGGTCTTCTACCATTTGATGAAAGCTTGTGCGATTTTTGTCTCAAGTTGCTTGAAATCGATAAAATAAGCCAAGGTATTTTTAGGGAGATCATTAGTTTCAAACTCTTGTACCAAAGTGTTAACTAAATCTTCCAAACTAGTTATGGAATGAGATTTGAGTTGGTTATACCAACCTAAAGCATCTCCAAATAGAGTTTTTTCTAAGAGCTTGGTAACAACAAAAGTGTTTAACTTGACCCAATCTTTTTATATATTTCCAAATGTTTTGAAGTGAAGGGTAGGATCAGTTGACCCATTGTAACTAATGGTAGGGGTGATACCTCTTATATCTACATTATCAATTTGAGATGTAAGAGGTTTGTTTTGAATAAGTTTGATTATTTTGTTAACAAGAGAAGGTTGAGGGATAATATTACCTTGGGAATCTTGAAGGGGAGATGGGGGGCATTTTGGTTATACGCTCCTCACGAAACTTGTTGAGGGTGATTTTGGAGATGGATGAGATGATTATTTTACATTTGAATCTTTGATTGGAATTATTAGCTTGGAAAGAATTCATTTGGTTAAGAGTTTATAACAAAAATTTATGGGTTTGAGTGGTGTTATTTGCAGTGTCTGAAGCATTGGCATTAGTATTAGTGGCTTGGGTACCACTGTGAGTGGTAACATGTGTGATATTAATATCTTGAGAGGAATTGTTAGTAAATGAGGCACTAATAGCATGATTTTCTTAGGTGGTAAAAGATGCACTAGTAGAGGGATGATAAGAAGTACTGGATGCATGAGTACCATGGGTAGTAAATGATGCAGTAGTGGAAGAATTGTGAAGAGCGGTTTTTTGAAAAAGCCTACTAAATGTAGAACTTTCCATGTAAGTATAGATACTTGGCACAAAGGTTCATTTTGAATATGTTTGATTATTTTGTTAACAAGAGGAGGTTCAGGAATAAGATTACCATTGGAATCTTAAAGCGGAGGTGGGGGGGCATTTTGGTTATGCACTCCCCATAAAACCTATCGAGGGTGATTTTGGAGATGCACAAGATGATTTTGCATTTGCATCATTTGGTTGGCATTATTAGATTAGAAAGCATTCATTTAGAAAATATTTTGTAACAAAATTTGATTGGTTTGAGTAGTGTTATTTGCAGTGTGTGAAACATTGGCATTGATCTTAGTGGCTTGGGTACCAATATGGGTGGTAAGACATGTGTTATTAATATTTTGAGAGGAATTTTTAGTAAATGAGGCACTAGTAGCATGATTTGCTTTGGTGTCAAGAGATGCACTAGTAGAGGGATGAGAAGAAGCGCTAAAGGCATGAGTACCATAGGAAACAAATGATGCACTATTGGAAGAATTGAGAAGAGCGAGTCTTTGAAAAAGCCCACTAGATGTATAACCTACCATGTTAGTAGAAATACTTTTCATGGAGGTGGAGGAAATCAAAGAAGAAGAGGTCATAGTATGAGAAGGGGTCAAAAGAGAAGGAAGAGGTTGAGAGGAAAAGAAGCCATTACCCCCAAATCCATGTGAGAATGTGGGGGAAGGTGAACAGGGCTCCTCAGTTTGACCACTTATCATAAGGTGATAAATAGTAGAAGGGTCTTTTCCTTGATGTTGAGGAAATTCATTAAGGAAGAAATGCATTTTTGGAGTATACTCTAATTTAGGTTGATCTTCTAAAGAGAAAAGAGGGTTATGAACTTAAGATGTATGAGTAGGGGTCCCATAGTTTGTAGTGTGAGTGGCCATATGCAAATTACTTCCGTCTAGAGTAGGAGCCACAAATTATTTATGGGAAAACCTATTGGGGTTGGTAAAGCTCATCATATTCATTGAGTTCAACTCAATATTGTCTCAAATAGGAAGTTCATTACAAGAGAAAAAGATTAAGGAAGACTAAGATGATGTAAACATAAAAGGGAAAATAAGATACAAAGTTGAACATGTCAATTATGTTCTGTAATCCAGTAGGCAGAGAAGAGTATAGAGTCGTACTTGTCAACTCTATATTGTACACAAGGGATAAATCAAGCTGATAAGGATATAGAGTCATGTAGGTCAACTGTGTCCTATAAACTAACTGGCATAGAAGGATAAAGAGTCATATAGGTCAACTTTATATTATATACTGGGAGATAAAATATGTTAAAAAGGATGCATAATCATACAGGTCAACTATGTACTGCTGATAAGGGAAAAAATATGGTATGTAAGAGACTACATCGACTAGAATCATAATGTGCTAAAATAGGGAAAATAATTAAAATAAGTGAAGCAAGAATGAAAGCAAACACATAAATAATTGGATCAATGTGAGTGATCCAATTAGGGCACATAACACAAAACCTTGCACTAATGCTTGCTAATGCAAATTTTTGTAATACAACACATAATGATCAGAAAGCAAGCAATCAACTAAAAAGTAAATGATAACTAAGTGGTCATCCTAAGTGTTATTATATTATTAGAAAGTATTGATTTAAGTGTGATAAGAGAGTTGGTTGAAATAGGGAACTGGAAAGTAATCTATAGAAGATTTCAATATGTTTGGGCTGAAAGGGATCTATGTTGGTAATGGTACTAGCTTGGTATTGGTGCCTACCCCCTCACTTCACAATCCTATAATGATAAGGGTGTTGGGTGCTTTGCCAATATATACCATTAACCACGTATTTATACTTGGTTATAAAACTAAGTTGGCTTCCCCTTGGTCATGAAATCCAAGTAGGTAGGCCTTGGGAAGACAAGTGTTTAAATGTGTTTTGAATGTTATGTGATTTGGTAGTGTGTGAAAAAGAGTAAAATAGTGTAACTAAATGGTAATTTGAAAAACCACCTATTTAGACTATGTGGGTTAATTTAAGCATGCAAACAACTGAAAAGGAAATGTGAATTAATTACTAGCAAGTAATTGTCAATTCCTTGATGAAAAATAGTACAAAGTCAGTTCAGGCGACACTGTATGCAAACAATACAAAATAGAGTCAACTATGTCACTACTATTTTGTAGAATCAAGGTCTCTAAGAATAGAGTTAAACAAGTCAACTATGTCTCTTAGATATAAGATAGACTACAGAACTAAGTCCACTAGGTTGACCTAGTTGGTTGTAGGGTTGTAATTTGAAAGACTGCTAACTTGTACAAAATAGAAATGAAAAAAGTACTAAAATGATAGAGAAAGGAAAGAGAGGAACCTTGATGGGTTTGAATATGGTTTAAGATTGTTATCTTGAAGTGCCTTAATTACTGCTTTTAAATTCTATAAAATAAGTTGGTTGGTTTGACCTAGTTCTATAAAACACTATGTGTTGAAGAAGAATAAGATGACAAAGTCGATCTGTTTGCCCTAGTTTGTTGACCTGTATATTGGCAAAGATAATAAGATGATAAAGTTGACTTGTTTGACCTTATATTCTTATTTGGAGCTTAAAAGGAGTATTGTGTCAACCTATTTGACCTAGTAACCCATATCTAATAAAGAGATGCATAGATAAAACAAAGTCATTTTGATGAGACTATGTGTTAAACCTACGCATAAAAAGTTATAACTATACTGACTAGTTTGGTACAACATTGTAAATATGAAAAAATACAATAAGATGATAAAAATGATAGCGTGAAAGAAAACCTGCAAGGGTTAGATTCATGTCGGGTTCACCAAAATGTATGTAAAAGGAAATGTAACAGATCTATAAATCAGTTCTAGCTTGGAGAAAATATATCCTACTTACACTTTTGATTGTTGAGACATTAGATATTCAGGGTCATGACCGAGATGGATCTGTTAGACCTAGCTAAGGGATCTCTTACCATAATAATATCACTAGGGAGGATTCTAAAGCCTCCAGTCAAGTAAAACTATGTAATAACCCTAATTAGGTCCTATGTTTTCATATTCACTAAACTAATAACAAGTAAAGTGAAGTCTATTCTAGTGCTCACCAAAGCTTGTGGCATAAAGTGGGGGTATTAAACATAAAAAGTAAACATGCATAGAAGACATATACTCATGTCAATGTATGCGAAATCCTAATGCATGGGAGAGAAGTATAAATGCATATTTATCTACTATTATAAAGGATAAACAAATTTAGTAATACTTACATTTGAAGATGAACCTTTTGAGCCTCAATCTCTCCCTTGGCCAAGATGCTTCACAAGAGGTTGTTGTGGTACATAAGGATGATAAGGATAAATCAAATCTAGTCTACACAATCTATCAATGCATCCAAAAGACTTATCCATAAGACAAGATATGTATCTATAAAGAAAATTATAAAATCTGAACTTTGCTCCTCAAGTAGAATGGTAGATAAGTAGATGGACAATATATTTCTCTTCTTATCTTCTCTTAGAAATAATGAAATGGGTGTGTTTATATAGGTGGATCTAAACCTAATCCTTTCTAAAATTTTAGGTTGACAAGGTCAACCTAGTATCATTATTGACAAAAATAAATTATTTCATAGACTAGGTTAGCTAGGGGCTGAATTAGACCCTAATAAGTTTTATCAATTAGAATACAAGGTCAATGGGGTTGATAGTGGAATGTAAATTGTCAAAAAGGGTTTTAGGTTAGGGAAGGGCTAATGAAGGTGGTAAATCACTAGAGGAGGGTGTAAAACATGAATAAAATCTCAGGGGAATGTTTTTGGGATATGGGTGTGTAGATAGCAAGTGGTAATAAGGGATAATGATACTTCAAAGCACCAATGTTTTGCCCACCCCTTTCCCGATTCACCCCTTAAGGCATGCACTCAAATAGATTGAGACTTGATGGGTTCCTACAAGATCGAAATCATAAGGAATTGATAAAGTTTGAAAATATTATGTGTATACAGGGAGTAATGGTATTTCAAAGAAAAACCATTATGCAGATAAGTTAGTAAAATGAGGTTGTATAATGCTTCCTGAAAGGGTCATGTGAGGATGTATGAGCTAGATGGCCACTTGAAAAGAGACTCATGGGGTAGGTATAAAATCAATACAATGAGTGGTTGGGATGCCCTAGGTGATAGTTGAGCTATAATAAAATGCCCCTAGCAAAAATGCAAGGGAATAAGGTTGGAAGTGTAAGACTAGTCCCAAGGGGGAATACACCTTAACAATAATGATTAGCCTCGTAAGATGATTTTGAGTCAAAGACTAATGTTGAGGATAGGGGTGAGTGGATTTAGATGATAAGATGAATAATCCTAAGACAATTACATATTTTCAAGAAATGGGTAGATTAAAGGCCATGAGTTATCGACATTTTTTAGGCAAAGATGCATGCAAAGGAGAGCTTATAGGTCAATAAAAGGATGTAGAATAAGTGAGTTGTGATGATAAATTGGTTTGATATAATGACCATAACTCAAGATGATTTAAGATATTTGAGTGATTAGAAGGGGACAAGACAAGAATTGGTGGTTGAGATACCTTTGGGCACTATAAAGTGGCCAAGTGCTCCCTATATAGTCTAAAAAGACCTCAGACTGATGTAGTTCTAACTTAAGATGTTAGTTGAGGAATGAGGGAATGGAATATCATACCTCTAATTTTGATTAAAACAACTTGTGGGATGGAGGCTAGTTAGTATAAATTTGATTGATCATGATTAATGAAGAGATAAATAGATAGAAGATTCAGGTTTAGGTGTTTAGGTGGTCAGGTAGAGTTAGTGTGGACTAAACAGGGTGAACGGGGTAAAAAATAGGGTTATTTAAGGGTAAAATAGAAAAGTGGGGGGTAAAAGAAGCTATTTTCACTTTTTGACTTTGGTGATTTATGTTTTGGAGCTAAGGATGATAGATCACATCCCATCAGCTTCCCACCACAGAGAGATAGTTTGGGAGTTTTAGAGACTAGAAAATGTGGTATCGATGGTGAGTGTTCTATCCTCACTTTGTCATTTTATTTATTTTCCACATTTATTAGGATTAGAAATGAAGAATGCAAAATCATAACTAGGAGCATTTGCATGCAAACTATGAGAATGTAGTTGCGAGTTGTGGTCTTGCAAAACTACATGTGGTAAACTATGGTTTTATAATACCATAGTGGGTTATCTATAGTATTATGATACTACATAAGGTGACATGTAGTTCTAAAAAATCATAATAGTTGAGATGTGATTTTGTTAAAATCATGAATTAGGGTTCGGGGCTAGAGGTAATTTTGATGAAAGTTAGTGTTAGTAGTTAGTTAGGTAAGGGCATGGCAAGGAGATGGGTAAATGGGTAAGTAATATGGGTGGATTTGTAGGTAGTATAAGTAAGATAGGTAGGGTTGATAGGTTAGATTGGTTGGATAGATAGGATAGGCATGATTGATATGTAGATCGAATAGGTAGATTGATGGATAGATAAGATAGGTTGGGTAGGTAGGGTTGGTCGGGATGGATAGGAGAGGTAGGATTGATAGGTTAGTAGTGATCAAGGACTAATATGTTTTTGTGGTGTAGGAGGATTTAAGTGTACTAATTTTCAAATTATAATGGCCACTAATTTTACACGAGATGAAGAGGCTAAGTTTGATAGATTATAGAGTGTTGGAGATGATTGGATTGTATTAAATCACCATGATGTCATTCATCAATATAGATCAAGCACTTATCACAACATCAATGGAGCGATGGAATTTTGAGACTAGCACATTTCACTTTGTTATGGGAGAGATAACCATTACTTTGGAGGATGTATTGATCTAGGAGGATCCACATTTACTCTAAAATATAAGTAATCAAATTGTATATTGATCAATGTCACAACGTAGATCTCATCGAGATCTTTCCAATGGTATGTAGAATTTTTAAAATGAAGCTCGTATGCTCCTTGTGCAGTTGGTCAATGTTTTAATCAAAGCCAGTCAAGTGGTCAAAACTGGTCAAACTAGTTTTTTTACCATATTATAATATTTAAAATCTAGTTTCATGATTTAGAGATCATCATAAGATTTCCATCACATTTTACGGTTTGAAAAATAAAGTTTTTATGTGTAAGTTATGACCAATCAAAGTTATGGTCAAACCTCATGATGTGGCAATAAAGTGACGTGGCAATATGATTCAACCCAAGTCATTAATATTTGGGGATAAACATATTCCATCATAGATTGGTGAATAATTATCACCCCATATTTTAAAATGTGATGGATAATTTAAAATCCTATAAAAATAGGGTATGGGATAATTATGAAATTTATTAAAATGAGATTGTGGATAATCATCCCAATCAAAAAAATTGGACCCATAACAAGTATATAAAGGGGTCAAAGGTTCAATTCATTTCATTTAAAAAAATTTCAAATCTCTCATCAGAGTTGAATATCTAGAGCCAAGAGCCAAGAGCTGAGATCCAAGAGCCGAGAGCTAGAGCTAAAGCTAAGAGCCAGACCAATTACTAGAGCTAGATCTAGTGGCATCAAAAAATTTATTTATAGATTGAGAACCCCTACTAGGGATAAGGTGATTTATAAGTAAAGTTTGCATCAATAATCGATCGGTTCCACCTTTGAGTAGGACCTAAAGATGTAGCCTAGATCAAGTGAACTCTGTTAACAATTTTAGTGTTTATGTTTTAATTATTTGCAATTCTATTCTTTTCACATATTTGATTCAATTATTCAAATGTGGATGCAAGTTTTAATCAAACACAACACTTAAAATAAATCAATTAAATGGCTAATGATCATTTGAAGGTGTAATTGGAAGGAATGAATACATAGATATTCATATTTAGTTTTAATCCCAATTTTAAACAATTTAAATCAGTTTTAATCATTTATTTAAAGCCATTATTTAGTATCCATTATAAACTAAAGTTGAACTTGAAGGGTCTAAAAGGGGTTTATGGATCAATTTTGGTATTAGAGTAGTTAGAATGCAAGGATTAGCTTCTGATTGTGTAAAAGTTTGATTTTAGTTTTAGTTAGTTTCATTCAATTTGTGTAGACATTTGAACTTATTTAATCTTTCAGTGAAGTGTGCAATTGTTGGGGATACAAGTTTTTTGTAGGATCAGGAAACCATGGGCAAAGCTCTAAAGAGAGAAAGACTAGAGGAGCTTGGAGGCTTCAATCATTAGATTCAAATGGAAAACTCTGAGCTGACATGGATGATGAAGTCCTTAGAAGATGAAAAGCAAGAGCTACAAGATAGACTACTATCTCATGGGGAGTTTCTCTTAGGGATCATCCAGGAGTTACAACTTGAGTTGTAAGGCAAGGACAAGTTATTGTTATAGTCACAAAATGGTGAAGAAATGGAGGAGAAAGTAATGTCTATGAGACCATCCTCTACCATAGATGCACAAACCCAAATACAGGTTTATACTGTAAGTAATTCACCATGTTATTCCTTTTCTTCCCATCAATTTGCATCTTGTGGGGAATTTTAGAAGCATACTCGTGGTATTGGATCTAAGTTAATCAAGATGGGTTTTTATGGAAAGGGCCTTGGCATTAATGGCTAAGGAATTACTAATCCCATACAGGTTGAAGAAAGACCTCAATATGTAGGTTTGGGATTTGTTAGTGGTAATGGAGAAGTTAGAGAATGCTCCAAAATAGTTGAAATAAGAGAAGCTTGAAAAGATAAGCCAAAGCCACTACCGATTCAACCCATTCAAAGAGATGGAAAAGTTTATAAGCTGAAATCTAGAAAGGGAAAACCCCTTAATTATGGAAAATGCATCCAAAAGAAATGCAAGGCATGTCCATTGAGAGATGAAAATACCAACGAAGAAGTTAAAACAATTTCTCCTCATCATGCTTGCAAATATGATATCCCTAAAAGGTATGACAAGCATAAATATTCTAATGTCTTCTTTGATTACAAGAAGAATGGTCTTGGTACACATAATTTGTGGTATAAATATCCATGTATGTTTTGTGGATTAATTAACCATTGTATGGCCATGTGTTGGAAGAGAAAATCCTTAGAAAGAAAGGTTATGTCCCTCAAGAAGGAGACAAGTTGTAAAGACCACTCTCCAAGCCAAAATATGGAGAATGGAAAGAGGGATTTATTGTCTAAGAAAATGGACAAGAATTACTGCACTCATTGTAATATGAGTGGTCATTGGGTTGACAAGTGCTGGAAGCTTCATCCACAACTTCGTTTGAATACTCACAAGAAGAAAGTTGTGCACGTACCCATGGAGAAAGAGGTAGCAAATGAAAGAGTTGGTAAAGTACCAATAGTCCAAGAGGTAAACCATGAAGAATTTCACCTATCCAAAGAAGATTTTATCAAGAAGGAACATCCCAAAGTGGAACATCCATTAAATTAGACCGATAAGAAATGGATAGAATTTTTGCAAAGCTAAGTCTTATTTAGCATGCTTAAAGTCACCTTCAAATCACTTTATTTGGTTTCCATTGTTAAATAAACATGAAAGGAATTAACCTCATTTGTTTGAGTAAGTGTAGAGGTAGATCAATCCTTTAGAGTGAAAAATGGAGTAGCAATCTAGATGAGAAACATATTGTGAACAACCCATTGTTAGTAGTTGTATCAATTATTATTTTATGTTCTCACATTCAGATTGGCATATTTGTGCTTACCTTTTCTTGTAGCATTTAACAAGATGGTAAAGAGGCTCCATTGAGAGTGAACATTTAAAAAAAACTCTAAATCAGATTTGGGGTATAACAATAGTGGAAAGACATGTTACACATAACCGAAGAGTTTCTTTCGAAAGGAAGACAAGTAGGCATGAATCAACATGTGAAGTGCTTCCAAGGTAAGTAGCACTCAGTTATACATTGTTGTTTTGGATCAAGTTTGATATCCATTTTTATTGAATACATGTTTTTAATATATGTGTAATATAGTATGCACATTTGTAAAAGACCCTAATAAGGGCATTATTTATAACATATATGTTGCATTGTAAGACCCCATGATGGGAAATTTGTAAAAGTTATGATATGATATCGCTTATTATATGCAACATAGTTTTATGTACTTGTGAGAATAACAGGGAGAATATTTTTATAATGGGAAAGCATTACCTTAGTAGAGCAATGTCATGCAACATAAAATATCACTAGGCTTATCTGTGTAGACGCTCTTGAGAAGCCATGCAACAAAAGAAGTCATTGCATTCTAAATCCTAGTTTTGTGTAGAGGATATTGATGGCCATGGAACAACAAAGGATTTTTAGAATGTGTGACCAATAAATTGTTCCAAGTTTTGTGGGTGTTGTTATGAAACCTGAGTAGACTGATAAAGACTCGTTAGAATTCTTCAAAATTGACTAGTATTTTAGAGGATCAAGTTGGGTACCAACTTTAGTTAACCAAAATCCCTCTTAGTAGGGAGGATTGATCTAGAAATATCCATATTTACTCTAAAAAATAAGTCATAAAATTTTATATTAATCATTGGCACAATGTAGATCTCATCGAGAGCTTTCCAACAATATGTAGAACTTCAGAAATGAAGCTCGTATGCTCCTTGTGTAGTTGGTCAAAGTTCTACTCAAAGACAATCAACAAGTGGTCAAGGCTGGTCAAAATACAAAAATTAACCATCATGTAATATTTCAAATCCAATTCCATGATGTATATCCTATCTCAAGATTTCTGTCACATTTTATGGTTTGAAAAATGGAGTCTGTATGTGTAAGTTATGACCAGTCAAAGTTATGGTCAAACCCAATGACATGGCAATATGATTCAACCCAAGTCTTTAATATTTGGGGATAAACATATGCCATCATATATTGGAGAATAATTATCATCCTATATTTTTTAATGTGATGGATAATTTAAAATCCCATAAAAATTCGGTATGGGATAATTATGAAATTTATTAAAATAAGATTGTGGATAATCATCCCAATTGGAAAAAGTGGACCCATAACAAGTATATAAAGGGGTTAGAGGTTTAATTAATTTCATTTTAAAAAGTTTCAAATATCTCATCAGAGCTAAAAGTCCAGATCCAAGAGCAAAGAGCCAAGAGATGAGAGCCAAGAGCCGAGAACCAAAGCCAAGAGCTAAAGCCAAGAGCCAGAGCCAAAGCCGAGAGCTGAGAGCCAGAGCCAGTTGCTAGAGCCAGAGTTAGTGGCATAAAAAAATTTATTTATAGATTGAGAACCCCTACTAGGGATAAGGTGATTTATAAAGAAATTTTGCATCAATAATCAATCAATTCTACCTTTGATTAGGACCCATAGATGTAACCCAGATTGTGTAAACTCTGTTAATAATTCTGGTGTTTGTGTTTCAATTATTTACAATTCTATTCTTTTCATAGATTTGATTCAATTATTCAAATGTGGATGTAGGTTTTATTCAAACACAACACTTAAAAAAATCAATTAAATGGCTAACGATCATTTTAAAGTGTAATTGGAAGGAATGAATACATAGATATTCATATTCAGTTTTAATCCAATTTTAAAATAATTTAAATTAATTTTGATCATTTATTTAAATCCATTATTCAGTATCCATTATAAGCTAAAAGTGAACTTGAACGGTTTGAAAAGAGTTTATGGATCACGTATGACTCATATTCTGGTTACCAATGAGAGGAGACGTAATCTATTAGAGGTCATGGACATTAAGCATGTCTGTGCAGTGATTATCCAAACATCTACAGGTTAGAGTTTGGGATTTGTGGATATATATTGACTAGGATTTTAGGGAAGAGTCTATTGATAGATTGACCATGGTATTTATGTCTGTTATGACTAGCTTATTATTTATAGATAAGAGTGGGCAATGGTTCCATCTAGGGTTGGTGAACGTAGTCATATATATGGTACATAACTACTAGGTTTTTTCATGGGGGCCTATATTATTAGGCCATTTATACATGGAGTTACATATGGAGGTTTACAGAGGATCAATGAGCTTCATGCCTTTATTACTACTTTAGATCTAGTGTTGGGAGCAAATGGCTATCGAGAGGCCACTAGGTACGTGTGTAGACTAGGAGCCTAATTAACCCTTAGTATTTGGATGGTACATTATTTTAGGAGTGTAGAGAGCACATACAAGGGATATGAGGTATTATAGGCAGGAATTAGATAGCTTAAGAGATGACACAATTACTTGGATGCCATACAAGTTGGTTTAGTGGGGATGGGTAGAGGATGCTGGCTACACTAGATATATGCTGATATAGTACTACTTGACATGATGTATAGATTATATCATTGAGAGATATTATCCTAATAAGGTGTAGAGGTAGTTCAGACACCAACAATATATCTTGAGTGAGGAGTATCTATCTTCAAGGTGTGATAAGAAGAGACCTTAGTGGGGGCAAACAGTGGACAGGGCTTTAACACAGGTTGACTATGGTAGCATTTTTCCTATGGTGTGGGATTATTATACACCGATAATAGATCCTAGATTCACTATGTCTTATAGAGGGTGGTGGTGACAAAGGTGACCATATAAAGTATTGAGACCACCTCAAGGAGCTAGGAGGAGATGAGTGGTGCAGGGGCTAGTTTAGGCACATGCATATTTGCAAAGATAACAAGCGTAGAAGTTGTATCTATAAGCTGAGAGAGATGGTAGTCATGATGGGATTGATTAGGCAATGATGATTATAGATGGAGGGGATCAGGAGGTAGGTTATGGTGATCAGAGAGTTGGATGGGGTGATGAAGATGTGGGTGGAGGAGACCAGGGGGTGAGAGGAGAAGGTCTTGATATTGTTGGGCCTTCTAAGCCACATATCAGTGTGGTTGATTAGACATAAATTGATAGTTTGAGGTAGGAGGTGAGGGCTAGATTTGCAGAGGTGGTCAAATTTACTATGGAGGAGGACACATATTGCACATAGATTACAGGTTTATAGTGCAAGATTATAGATTTACATTGCTAGATCATGCAGAGATATACTCAAATGGGGCCAATATTAGCCTTACAAGTTTATTAGTATAGATTGGGATGAGGGATACACAGATAACATCCTTATAGGGTCAGTTAGGACATAGTCAGGTTAGGGATGGGCAAATAACAACTCTAAAGAGTCAAATTTAGGTTCAATATGCATAGATAATGGCCTTATAGTGGTAGATTGGTTAGATTTAGACTGGGTCGAGCCAAAGGGAGGAGGAGCTATAGGTGGTTGAGATGGCCAGGGATGAGGGAGTCACCCTACTAAATAGATAGGGTCTAGGTGATGTGACTCGACATATATCCCATTTGATAAGAGAGGCGCAATGTTACAAAGATCTATATGAGAGTGTGCTATCAACAGATCAATCTATCAACAGATCAATGTGCTACATCTTATAGGGCCATCACTTCATCACATTTAGTACATTAGCCACCGAAGATAACACCAAGACAACCATGACCTAGCTTGATACATTATTTGTATTGTACACATGTATTTCATACTTATCACAAGGATACCTATGAGGCCCACATTGTATATATATATATTTTGACTTGACTTTATGGCCATTTATGTGATTATGGGATTTTTATTATGGGATATGACATGTGGTTAAATTTTGATTATGTGATTGTGATATTAGTTTGATTAGATAGTGGGTTTTATTAATTAGATGCATGAGGTGATTAGATATTGATGATTATGGATTTTGGTTATGTGATGATGATGTATTGATTAGAGTAGATAGTTGATTGTTATTGATTATGAGATGATTAGATGTTTATTATATTGTGGATGTTATGATGATATTTTATGTCATGATAATGTGTTTTTTGGATGTATGATGTGGATGACATGGTTTATTAATTAATGTGATGTTATATTTTTAATTTCATGTTAAATTATATGGATAAAATGATATAATGTGATAATATAATGAAATTGAATATGTGATAACTTTTGACATGTGCTAAGATGTAGATAAGCAATTCTTTAATCAATATAATCATATGTCTCACTAATTTAATAGTTTTGGGAATATTAGAGTTTTATTCCTAATTTAGTTTAGGGTTGGGAATAGTAAATCAGTAAATAATATTTCAATAAATAAAGTACTAATTTGTATAATTTATTTGACTTTCATAGCTTTCTAAAAATAGTAATGAAAGAGGAAAAATGCAACTTATCTTAAAAGTGGATTGGGATGGCTAAGACAGAGGCTAATGCTGGTTGTGCAGAACTTGGACACTATTGAAAATAAGAATTTGGATTTCATTTAGTGAAAGGATAGGAACACCAAAAATAGGACACTTTGAGGTCTAACGCTATAGTCTAAGTCCTTCCACTATTTTCTAAACTGGTCACAGAGATCTGAGTTTTATGGGTTTTATCTGTTGTCCTTGTGTGAGCTTGTCTATGAAATTTTGGATCTTGAATGTTGATGGAGATCCTTATAAATATGATTCAATATCCAACTCTAAATCTTCATAGTGCTTGAATAAAACTTGAGAAAGAGGGGGGGGGGGGGTTAGTGTGTATAATATGCACTGAACATGTATCCACACCCCTTATGTGGGCACATTGCCTACATATCAATACTCTGAAGAAGGATCAAGCCATATGTAGATCTCCCACTTGATGTGCTTTATGCAATAGTGTTATATGGATGCAAAAATAACAAACTGAGAGTGCTTGAGGTGGATAGGGATTGGTGTGAGGGTTTGAATATGCTGGTAGTTGTATTGGATGGCTGTATGTAGAGAATAGGGAAATTTATCTTAGTGGTCTTACTTATATTCTTTCTTGCTTTTATAATATTTGCCAACCTACTATAAATCAACTTTGAATGGTATTTTATAGAGATTTATTGGTCATGGGTTAAATGTGTTCATGCTAGGCCGACACAATGAAGAAGAGGAATCAGAAGGAAACAATTATCTGGATCAAAATGTGATTAGATAAGAGTGTTAGAAATGGGACACCCTAGGGTCTAGTGCTATAGTCCAACCCTAATACTCCTATCCTATAGGTTCAAGACTTGAGGGGATGGAACTATCATGGGAAATATAGCTTGGCTAAGCTAGAATCAAGTCTTATAAGTCTATGGATGATTAGGAATAAGCAGAAAGGTGTCTAGAAGGGTCATGAGAGCATGCGAGAGGGACCTATGGGTTGGGTGTCACAAGCCACACTCAAGCTACCAATTTTGACATTTTATATGACTACATTTACCCCCCCCCTCCGCCCCCCCTTTATTTGAGTGATGCATCAAAGCAAAATAATAGGATAAAGGAAAAGTAGAAAGCATACCTGAACTTACCTATAAGAGTGAAACCCATGAAGCTATGTGATGTTGGGTGTGCATAGAGATAACACTTTATGAAGTGTAAATCTACAAGAGAAAACAAAGAGTAGATCAATTCTTACTAGATACATTATATCTAAAATAATAATGTATAAAGTTGGTTAAAAGAGAGAGGAAGAGAAAGGAATGAATACACCTCATTGGGTACATGAACTAATAAAAAATATGTTATGATGTTGAGTGATGTTGGATGATGTTGAGTAATGTTGGGTATGTGTTGTACCAAGATTAATATCATGAATGAAGCTGAGTGCTCAATTACCTAAGAGCGGTTCAGGAATGTAAAGGTTGGCCTTTTAGATCCATCATCACCCACTAAGTGAAGCTTATGTGATCATGTGTGTACTAATTGATGTTTGGACTGTGTGTCCAATCCCTTTGAGTAGGTGGCTCAAGAATACAAAGGCTAGCTAGACCTTTGGTTCCATCATTTCCCACTAAGTGAAGATATGAACTGATACTGGTATGAATGTGTGTTGTATGAGATGGCTCCTAAAGCTCATGAATGCTCTGTAATTTGACAATGTGGCATGGATAGCTGAATGTGTACTATAAACTAGGCTAATCTTGGCCACTCTAGGAGGAGATTAGGCTTGTATGAAAGCCACTCTAAAATTGAAAACTAGGCTTATGTGGAAGCCACTCAAGAATGTGGATGTTAGGCCTATATAAAAGCCACTCTAAAATGATGCCAACCACCTTCCGATGGAATAAGGCATGCAACTACTGAGAATGCCTAGGGAATATGCTAAACTTGAAAAGAAAGAAGTTAAATATGCCATGCACATTACCCCCAATTATTGGTGTCTATGACATGGATTTTGATCTAGAAGTTATACCAACTACCCAATCTGAAATTAGAAGCAAGAACCATCATGCCATGTATGATGCCCCCTATATCTAGATTCTCTAAGAAAAACTATATTGAAACTATTGAATCTGAACTGATCTATATCTAACAAAACTATAGTTGAGCTTACCTTTTTGTCTATTTCTAGAGAATCTAGGTTTTTTGTTGTTTAGACAGGAGCACCAAAAATAAGACACCTGATTGTCCAACACTATTGTCCATGTTTGATGCTATTGTCCTTTACTAGATTTGATGATTGTTCTGTAATCATCAATATTTTTTGGGTCTATTCTACTTGGTTTGACCTCTGATTATTGTTTTGAGTGTTCTAAAAACTAATTTTTTGACTAGTAGGAGCTTTGATCTCCATAACAAAACTCTTGTTTGTTGCCCCTCTTCTGAGGATGGGAATGAAGACCCTGTAATGATTGCCTTCAAAAGAAAGAGCCGTATAAGTGTGTTATGTTGTGAAATACATGATATAGCAATGACAATTGAAAAGATGTCTCAAGATATAACATAGTTAATTTTGGAGATTGTTAGATCAATAGAGGTATGCCAAGATAGATATAACAATGTAATAGCATGTGAAATGTATTGAACTGTATTAAAACTATAAATGTTAGTTATTAATTATCAAGGAGGGATGATGCATGATGTCCATCATGGCATCCTGGAAAGCAAGATAATGCATGATGTGGATCATGGCATTATAAACAATGGAGAAGCAACAAACAAATAAGCACACAAAGCAAGAAGCAAGAATTATACAAGCGTGGCCAAGGGGCCAAGCAAACAAGGGACATGGGCACATGTCACTCAAATTAGAAAACAAGTATACAAGGCATGTTCAAATGCCAACACACACATATAATTGAAAACAAGCAAGGTTGGCATAAGGGCAATAGGCACAAAAAAGAGTACAGGCAAAGGATATTGGCAAATGTACCAAGGCACACACGAGACAAAATAGGAACTAAGAAATGCAATCACATCTAGTTATGCAAATCAAGAAAGAATGGCATGTAATTTAATATAAAACAATCACATCTAACTAATCAAATCAAGAAGTGAAAATATGCAAGGCATGGAGTACAAGACTAGGTATATGCTAAGAAATACATGAGTGCTATACACTAGTGAGTGTCGATAGAGTAATCTATGTAAGCTAGTAAATAATGTACATCAACATGATAACTAGAGTGTGTGGTATAGGAATGACATAACTTGGATGGTGTAGTCATGTAGAAGATGCCCCCGATGGGTAGATATATCGATGTATGTCTCAAATGTAGAAGTAAGATGCCCCCTTAATGGGTAGAGTGAAGCAATCAAAGATCTAGATGTCACTGCACACACTCGAAGAAGATCAAGTGAAGCAAGGTAATGTACATAACTTGACAAACAATAGCATAGAACAAAAAATCTAAGTTGAACATGGTAGTAGAAATGTAAAGCATGGATAATACATATAATTGAAATGTTTTTGGTATTTTGAGTTATTTGAATGTTTTTGTATTTTTGGAATATATGAAGGTTTTTGGTATTTTGACATAGTTGAACGTTTTTGGATTTTGAAATATGCTATGTATAATCAAGTATTAGGAGACTATGTACAAGAAATACTAAGAAACTATGTACAAGTAAGAAAAAAGAAACTATGTACAAGTAATTGAAGGGAAGCTATATACAAGTAATTTAGAAAAATTATCTACAAGTAAGTTGAAAGGAAACTATGTACAAGTATATGAATAAAGCAATATGTACACAATGACATAAAAGACTAGGTTGGAGGGGGTAAAGGGTTCAAGGATGGAGCTTGTTGGGTATGGAGATGGAGGAAGGGATCACGAATATCATCAAATGCCTCAAGATCATCATCATAAGTATCATCATATGTTGGAGATTCTATATGCATGGTGGCTATCTCCTCAGGTTTCAATAAGATCTGTGCTCTTTATGTATTCAGAGATCTATCACTCATAATGGTGTCATCCTATTGATGATGAACTGAAGGTTACTTTGGTGGTGAAGATGTTAAGTCTCCTCTGGGACATTTAGCTCTGCTAGTAGATGGATTTGGTGGAAGTGGTGAAGTTGGTGCTAATGGTGATGTAATCTGAATAAAACCCTGAACCTGTAGTTTATCCAATCTCTATTATAAAGCTGTACATGAGTTTATGTCATGGCCTGTGACACTATAAAAAAGACAAAATAGGTGAGCATCTTGTTATGATAACCTGATAATAGATATGTGTCATGTTGTAGGTAGTGTGATTAATCTATGAGCAAGTAACATCTATAGTATAATATGTGGTTGATTTTCTGTGATGCCTACCTAAATCTAAATGATTTGCTCTATATCCATAGAGGTAACCATGTGAACTCTATGTGCCAAGTGATCTATCTATGGTCATGAATATGGAGTGTATTGTGCGATGCTAAGAGTGATGTAAAATGTGTAAGAAGAGATCTAGAGTTATCTCAATACTCTCTTCAACCAACTGGTGTATATTTTAATCCACACAATTAGTCATATGTGAGTGTCAGTGTCATATCATCATTTGAACTAGCCTAGGAATCTATATCAACCATGTACATATGGTGACTCATAATTCACCACAAGGGTTAACTGTGATATGAGAGTTTCATCAACTATAGTAGTAGAAGATGATGATGTTTTGAGAGTATTTGTAACTATGAGTAATTATAACTATCAAAGGAATTATATTTATAGAATCGATTGGTATTATTGGAACTATTGTCGATGATTGTATAATTGTAACAAGTGTAGGAACCATGATTGATGGAGTAGTTGAAATGACTAAAGCTGCTATGACTAGTTGAGTATCTAGAGCTAAGGACACAACTGTAAGTGGAAGAGTGCGAGATGTGTTAGTCTCTCCTACCTCATATGTATGTATCTAATTAAGAGAAATGTGATGAGGTGGTGACTGAATTGTGATATGAGGTGTCCCATTTGGCAAAATAGTCAAAGATGACTCTATAATATGATAATATCTAAGTATCTGGTTATCTCCTGGGCATGTGTATAGGTATCCTTCATGGAGAACTTAACTCATTGATGAAGAGTAGAAGTAACTACACCCATATCATGTATCCAAGGTTATCTAAGTAAAAAAATATAATGAAGAGGACCTGGCATGACCTGGAACTATGTAGAGAGGGTTTTGGGCCCTACCATGATATCCAAAGCAATGGTGCCCAATGTCTATCATGGTATATCATCAAACCCTCTAATATTCTTATATGGTTTTTGTATGGATTTCATATCTATGCCCATGGTCTATAAGAATGTAATTTTACATATATTAAGTCTAGAACCACTATCAACTAGAACTCTCTTAATTGCACTAGTTTTGACTTGAGCTTGTATGAACAATGGTAAATATTGATCAATAACTATCTGAGATGGCATGTCCTCATGATCAAAAGAAATAACATCTTATATATTTTTTAATATGTTGACCACTGATGGAAAATAAGAAGGCTCTAAATAAATGGGAATATAAGTTTGAGTGAGTTCCTAATAAAGAATGTCCTTAAACACATTGGATTTTTAAAGAAATTCTAACATGGAAATCTTAGTTGGTGTGTTTCTCAACTGATCAACAATATCATATGCCTTGTGTAGATCTACTTGTATGGGTGGGTTGGGCATAGGATGGGAAGGAACAAGAGGGTGTTGGGGCACTTGACTAGGTAGGGGAGGCATGATAGCATGTTGAGTAACAACTCTAATTGCAATATATACTATCCGTATAGGACTAGTAGTAGCTATGGGAGGAGAGTGAAGATAATCGATAAGTCAAGGTGGTGGAGGGACAAAGGGTGTCAACTGGGCTATTTGATGATGGGTAGTGACTTAGGGAAGAGTAAAATGGACCATGCAAGATAACTTATCATGGGATAGAATCTCCAAAGGAGGTGAGACAAGAGGTATCTTAACATGTGTAGCACTGAATTTCTTAATATCATCCCATATTATAAAAATTAAGAATTAACTGCAAAGAATGAAGCTTTGTATCAACACATGGTAAACTTAATCATTCATGAACATGATAGGACCGAGTATTGTCTCCTTATTATTTTAAAAAAATGCTTTAAAATAAATGAGATCCATTTTGGTTTTCATATGAAATCTGATTTTAGATGTAAGGTAATAGCTGAAAAGCAATGGCACCTAGTATATGTAACTAGGGTTTTGAAAAATAATATTTTTAAAATTACTAAGAAATTTTAAAAATTATTAAGAATTTTTTATTTAAATATGTAAGTAAAAAATTAAAAAAAATATTAGAAAAATTAGGAAGGAATTTTCCCTAGGGTTTTCAGGGTTTTTATGTGCAAAAGGACCTAGTAAACTCAACTAGGATTTGGAATAAATGAATTTTGAAATTAATAAGGTAAATTTAAAAATTAAATGTGAATTTTTTGATTTAAAATATGTAAGAAAAGTTATAAAATTATTGGAAAAAATCAGCAAGGAATTTACCGTAGGGTTTTTATACACAAACAAAGTAAGTTGGGTTTACTAAATGATTTAGTAGTTTTGGAAATATTGGAGTTTTATTCCTAATTTAGTTAAGGGTCTAGAATAGTAAATCAATAAATAATATTTCAATAAATATAGTACTAATTTGTATAATTTATTTAACTTTTTTAGCTTTCTAAAAATAGTAATGAAAGAGGAGAAATGCAACTTATCTTAAAATTAGACTAAGATAGTTGAGATAGAGGCTGAGGTTGGTTGTGTAGGACTGGGACACTATCACAAATCAAGATCTAGCTTTCATTCGGTGAAATGACAAGAATTCTCAAAACATAGCACTTTGATGTTTGATGCTATAGTCTAATTCCTTTTGCTATTGTCCAAACTAGTCATAGAGATTTGAGTTTTGTTGGTTTTATCCATTGTCCTTATGTGAGCCTACCTATGAAATTTTGGATATTGAATGTCAACGAAACTCCTTGTAGAATTGATTTAATCTCTAACTGTAGACCTTCATAGTGCTTGAATAAAACTTGAGAAAGAGGGGGGGGTTAGTGTGTTTAAGATGCATTGAATGTGTATCCACACCCCTTGTGTGGGCATACTGCCTACATATTAATACTCCAAAGAGGGATCAAGCCATATGTAGTTCTCCCACTTGATGTGCTTTGTTTAATAGTGTTATGTAGATGTAAAAATGCAAAATTGAGAGTGCTTGAGGTGGCTAAGGACTGGTGTGAGGGTTTGAATATGCTAGTAGCTGTATTAGATGGTTGTATACAGAGAATAGGGAAATTTACCTTAGTGGTTTTGCTTATATTCTTGCTTGATTTTTTAATATTTTCCAACCCCCACTAAATTAATTTTGAATGGGCTTTTATAAAGATATATTGGTCATGTGTTAAATGTATTCACACTAGGCTAACACAATGAAGAAGAGAAATTGAAAGGAAATGATCATCTAGGCTCAAAATGTGATTAGATAGGAGCATTATAAATGGGACAAATTAGGGTCCAATGCTATAGTATAACCTTAGCACTCTTATCCTATAGGCTTAGGACCTAGGGGGATGGAACTAACATGGGAAATGTAGTTTAGCTAAGCTGGAATCAGGTCTCGAAAGTTTATGGATGACTAGGAATAAGCAAAAAGGTGTCTAGAAGGGTCATGAGAGTATGCAAGAGGGACCTATGGGTTGGGTGTCACAAGCCACACTCAAGCTACCAATTGTGACATTTTATATGACTACACTCATAAATTGATAATGGGTGAACCCTCCTGCACCAAGGAGGTAGATGGCTCAGTTAGTAGGATAGGGTGGTTAAATGGGATAGTTAGATGTTTAAGGGGTATGGGTTGTGGGGTGTCTTAAAACCACTTGATGTTGGCAATCCAATTTTACTGTTGCACTTGGATTAAAAGTGTACCTACAAGATTTAAATAGTCAAGGTCATATTAATTCAAAGTGCGTGGGGACTTTAAAAGGTAACTCTATCAATGACATTCTTGATTTTAAATGGGTAGTCAATTATGGCCATCCTCATTTCTATTAATAAAGAGACAAACCAAATATTTAAAAAAATGAACACTTAAAAAAAGACAAAATGACCCAACAAGACAATGACAAAAAAGGATTACAGCCTAAAAAGAAATATTACAATAAATATTTACACAACACAATATTAACAAGATAATGAAAATATTTACATGTGGATAAAAGACTAGATTTATATGTGGATTTTTGACAAGATGACTCAATAAAATATTTATATGAAAGACTATAAAAAGATTAAATTTTATATATGGAAAAGATAACTTAATTTTTTTTAAAAATATAACTCAAAAGGATTTTTCGAAGGTCTTTAGACATTTAACCAAAGCTAAGAGGATTTATAACTTTATTATAACTAGACTAATATGTATAAGATGTGAAAGGATGAAAAATTATTTACCAAAGAAATGATGGGAGACATTGTGTTAAATGAATATATACAATATTGTTTGACAAAATGGGTTATTTACAAATCACCTTAGAGTTTTGACCACAAATAATAGGGCATAAGATTTTGGTGATAATCGAGACAAGATCAAATTGGTTACAATATTAATCCTAAAAACTAGAGTGAACTTTTCAAGATTCTATTCAACGTGTATTATATATCCCAGAGGAGGAATATTTAATGACCCTTTCTTAATAATGAAGTTAGTGGGTACAAGTTGATGTATGCTTAGAACAATGAATGGGGATGAACAAAATTTAGTGCGATTGAGGTTGATAGTGAGAAGAATTTTCTAGGAATCAATTATATATGGAGTAGGATGTCAGAATTAAATATTAGGTTTAGAGTGGATTAGATGTTTTAGATGACTCTTCAATAGGTATCCCCTTTCATGCTTATAATAATAGCATGCCCCATTGTTGAAACTCATATCTCCTATATCTTATACCAATTTTTAGGATTAGGGTCATATGGAAGGTGAGAAAACAAGATGGGTATTATGAGATAATGAGGAAGAATGATGGGAGTAAAGTGGTAATGAATCGAATTGCCCCTAAGTATGAGGTCTTATAGAGGGAGGATTAGATTTTTGGGCCTTTTAGGTATAGAACTATTTCAAATGCATAATGTTCATGGGCTCATCAATTTCATTTCCATTCGGGGTGGCCAATTTATATGACCCTAATCTAAATTTAGCAATAATAACACAGGGCCCAAGCCAATTTGCTTCAAATTTTCCCTTCTTTTCATGGTCAACATTGGTGTTTATTTTATTTTATTTAAGAACTAAGTCACCAATTTCAAATTATCTAGACTAGATTTTCTTTAAGAACTATGTCACCAATTTCAAATTCTCTAGACATGATTTTGTTACAATATTGGCCCTTGAGCTTATTTTGATATGCCCTAAGATGTTCAAGAGCATTCTGATATTTTTCATCCAATAACTCTAGTTCCTATAGCCACTCTTTTCCAAACTGATTGTTTATTGTCATGCCTCACAAGGATATTCATAATGAGGGGAGATCAACTTCAACATACGAGATTGCTTCTACTCCATTCACCAAAGAGTACAGAGTGGCCCCAGTAGGCATTCAGATGTTGGTTCTATAGGACCAAAGTGTTGGATAGAGTTGTAGATGCCAATTTCTTCCATCATTATTAATAATCTTCTTGAGTTTTTTTATAATCATTTTATTTGTGGCTTCCACTTGTTTATTACCCTAGGGATAGTAGGGTATAGAAAAATGTTGCTCAATATGATATTGATTACATAGGTTTTTCACTTCATGATTCTTAAAAGATTTGTCATTATCTGATATTATTTTGGATGAGATTCCAAAGTGACAGATTTCAAAATAAACTTAGATATTTATAGACCTATGGTGTATATAAGTGACATTCCTTCCACCCATTTAGTGAAATACTCTGTGGTAGTGATAATAAACTTGTGCCCATTTGATGAAGTAGGATTAATCTTGATAATAAGATCTAACCCCCATATTGAAAATGGCCATGTGATCATTATAGGTTACAAATCTTGAGTTAAGAAATGTATGAGATTTATGTGCTATTACCAGGCTACACACTCACATTCATATTGACAAGTGTCATGATCTATTGTGGGCCAATAGTATCCAATCTGAAGTAACTTCTTGGCCAGGGCCATTCCATTGACATGGCCTCCACAAATACAATCATGGACCTCCTTAACTACAAGAATAACCTCTTCTAATGTTAGGCATCTTAACAAGGTCCTGTCATAGCCTTGTTAATAGAGTGTGCTACCAAGGATGGTGTAGTAAGATGTGCATTGGATGAAGGCTTTACATTAATGAAGATTAAGGTTTGGTGGAAGGGTATTGTCATGGAGGTAGGTATAGATGTCGTGGTACCATGGTTGATTGGGATCAGGGATTGCACACAATTGATAATGAGCCAATGCTTGGTGTATAGGCAATAATAAGTGTTCAACCATAAAATTGCCTTCAAAGATGTCTTTTGGGAGATATATTAAAGATTTGATAGTGGCCACAACATCTAAAACTTTGTTACTTCCTCTAGGCACTTGTTCAAAAGTTATAAACTAAATTTTTTGCCTAAATTGATCAACCATTTGCTTATAGGGAAGTAACTTCTTATCCTTAGTCTAAAAATCTTCCTTCACTTATTTGATAATTAACCGAGAATCCCTAAAGACTTGAAGATGTTGAATATTCTATTAGATGACAAGTTGTAGCTTGACAAGTAATGCCTCATATTCAACAATGTTATTGGTGCATAGGAATGATATGCATAAGGATTTAGGGATTACATCACCTTGTGGTGTTACCAAATGGATTCCCACTTCTAACTCATACATGGTAAATGATCCATGAAAATATAATTTCCATCCAAGTGATTTATCAATTGTCAATATAGATTCATCTAAGAAGGTTGCTATCGATGGTTTTGTGTCCTCTATGGGTGTTGTTGCTAGTTAATCCATAATAACTTGCCCCTTGATGGCCTTTTGATTCACATACTCGATATCAAATTCAATTAGTAGCATAATCCATTTAGCCACTCTTCCTATTAGGGTTAACTTAGATAACACATATTTAAGTGGGTCAACTTTTGTTATTAGCGTGACTTGGTTATTTAATATATAATGCCTAAGTTTTTGTAAAGTAGAAACCACAACAAAACACGCCTTTTTTATAGGGGTATAATTGAGATCATATGAAATAAGTGTTCTTCTTAAATAATAAATAGCTCTTTTATTTCCTTCATCATTATGCTGAGCTAAGAGAGTCCTTATATCACATGGCTTAGCAGAGATATATAAGAGCAATGGCCTTCATGATATGGGTGGTGAGAGGACTTGAGGCTTCACTAGATATTAGTTTATATTATCAAATGCCTTTTGACATTCTAGGGTCAAATCAAACTAAGCTCCTTTCTTTAAAATATGAGTAAATGGATGGTACTTATTTGCCAACTAAGATATGAATTGATGAATGGCCTATAATTTTCCTTGAAGGATCCTTAGTTTCTTTAGGTTCTTAGGTGGAGGCATTTCAATAATAACTTTCTCCTTATTAGGGTCTACCTCAATGCCTCACTAAGAGACTGAATCCTAAGAGTTTCCCTGAAGTGGCTTTGAACACACATTTCTTGGGGTTTAGTCTAATTTTATATTCTACTAGCCTCTCAAAAATCTATCTGAGGACCACTGAATGTTCTTCTCAGAGCTTGGAATTTCATAATATGTCATCCACATAATCCTCCATAATATCATGCATCATGTCATGAAATATGACTGTCATGGCCCTTTAGTAGGTTTCTCTAATGTTTTTCAATCCAAAGGGCATTACTTGATAGCAGAAAATCTTCCATGAAGTGATGAATGCAATTTTATTTGATCTTCAAGAGTGATTTTGACTTAATTATAACCAAAAAATTCATCTATGAGGGAAAACATTTCATATCCTACTGTCGAATCCACAATCATGTCTATGTTTGGTAAAGGAAAGTCATCTTTTGGACATGCCTTATTTATATCTTGGAAGTCGGTACAAATTTGCATCCCTCCTTGTGGTTTGGAAACAAGGATGATATTAGAGATCCATTCAAAATAATCTATTAGTCAAATGAATATTGATTCCAAGAATTTTTGTAGTTCTTCCTTGACTAATAATGGTACCTTGGGGTGCATCTTGTGGAGCTTCTATTTAATTGGTTTATCATTTGTAAGGACCACTAAGTGATGTACCGCCAAAGCAAGATCTAATATAGGCATGTTGGAATAACTCCATGCAAATATGTTTATAAATTCTTTGAGAAGCTCTACTTAGAAGTGAGAATTACCCTTATTTTGACTATTTTAGTATTTTCATATGTTCTAATATCAATTTTTATGACCTCCTTAATTAGGTAAGGTGAATGATCTTGAAGATATGTTGGGGGTGTTGGTAGCTCTTCTCCTATATCAAACTCATCTAGAAGCTTTACACTTAGCTCCCAATAAAGCTCTTATTTGTTAAGGTTTAGTTGGATCTATTATATATCTATAGAGGGACCAAATTCATCATATTCTTGCTCTTCTATTTGATTTAATTATTCTTGTTATCGTTTATAATAGGTGGATTCATTTAAATTGATAGTGAATCCTCTTTTATGATCCCCTAATGGCATGAAATATTGAGCTCTCAGATACTTAATAATAACCTCATCATTTTGGAACACATCAAAGGATGGTTCATTCCTCTGATCCCAATCTATTAGTGCAAGGTAGCGGAGGGAGATGTTGATAGTAGACATGATGGCATCAGTGAATAGTTTCATGGAAACTAGGTCTTTATAGAGGCTATAGATAGAACCTATCTCAACTTCTTCATCGAAAGTAGACTCTTCAGGAATTGAATAAGTATTCATGATGATAGAGTTGAGGTCGATAGTTAGTGGTTTGTACCCTAAGCCAAGTCAACTTGGATGTTCTTGAGCACCAATTGGTTATAGTCTTCCTTAATCCTCTCAACCTAGTCCTCTACCCTTATAATTCATGTTTTGAATCATCCTTTATAGTTGGGGATATATTTTCCTATGAAAATCTAGGGCTGCATCTTCATGAATAATCTAAGAATAATTAGGTTCTTCAAAATATTCTCCTGATAACATCCTTGTGCTTGTGAATGCCATCGACCCAAACTGATAGATAATAGGTTTATCTTTCATCATAGTTAGGGACCCATAACTACAAGAGGATAGTGGAAGGTATCCTACACAAAGGGTTTTGTACTCATATTCTCCACATCCCTTGGAGACAATCTTCAGGTGAGTGATTTCTAGTGACTCAGATGAGATGGGTGATAGACTATTAGGGTGGACATATTTCATAGATTTGGGATTATAAGACAATCTTTTGGCACTGAAATTAGGATTTTATTATTCCATTTGGTAGCTATGAAAATGTTTGATTTCACCTGGGATGGTGACCTCCATTCCTAAATGTGAGAATTTGAGACATTGGTGAAGGGTGGAGGGTATCACTCTCATCTCATGAATCCAAGGGAATCCCAAAAGTATATGATAGGGAAGATCTACATCCACTACATGGATTAAGGTTTGGTGGATTATAGGACCCACATCTATAGGAAGATATACTATTCTTGCATATGGCGTTTCATTATCATCATATGCCTTAATCATTATTAGAGTGGGCCTTAGTGAATATTCTAAATACCCCAACTTATTAAGAAAGTCAACATTACACAAATTTAGGGCAGATCCTCTATCTAGAAGAACTACAAGATTTTATGGTTGGAGATGGAGATTTCAATGAAAAAGGGATAATTATGGTAAGAGCCTATGGGTGGCATGTCTTGGGAACTGAAAGTGATCTATTATGATGGAGATAAATGACCCACCATGGCTTGTAATTGACTTGTGTCAATATCCCTAGAAACTTTTAAATCATTCAAGACTTGATTTAGTATCTCTTGATGCACAAATAAGGTTTTTGAGAAGATCCATAAGGGAAATTTGAGCTGGGGTCTTCCTAAGCTGCTAAATAATATCTTATGGTTTATCGAAAGAATTTGAGACTTTCTTAGGGATTGTGAATTTTTAAGATGAGGAGGTAGGTGGATCTTTTCGAGGTGTTATAGGAATTGTTATTTTACCACATCTTATAGTGACTATATAATCAAGAGTGGCCCTGTTAATTTTAAGGATAGGGGATGGTGGATTTGTGGGCTTTTAGGGGCCTTTGATTTTGATGGTTCTAATGTAGTGATATGGGACAAAGCGATAATCAATTTTGTTGGAGGTGGAAGCTTGACCCTGATCCCTCAGTGGTTTCTTCTGCTTTTGGTCATGCTTTGGTAGAGGGTCCTGATATATACCCAATTGATTATTTTTGTATTGACTTGTTTGACTCTTTCCCTCAACTTTTATCTCCCTTTTTTCTATTAAGTCTTGGATGAAATGTCTTAATTTCATGCATTTTTAAGTATCATGTCCTTTGACTAGATTGTATTGGCAAAACTCATCCTCATGGTACCAATCAGGGCATGGTTTTTTATCATCTAAGGGTATAATCTCTGGGAGAGTTATCATGTTGGAAATAATTAACTATTATTGTACCATTTCGATGAGTACACCAAGACTAGTAAGATGCTATTTCCCTACTCTAAGATTTGGTTTCCCTCTTTGTACAATATTACTGGAGATATTTTGATTTTTGATAGTGGGGGGAGATTTCTATATTGTTTGTACATGCTTTGAATGAGTAACACCATCCTTTAATACATTCTTGTTCTTGTTGAATACTTTCAACTTACCCGAGAAAGTATTATCTTGACTTTGACTTTATTCATTTTGGGTATATAATTTGATTGTTACCCTTTCAATAAGTGATTTTTCTATCTGGATACCCTTCTTTATAATTTCATCAAAGGACTTGGCACACTATAATTTTAGTTCATATTTTAATTTTTCATTTAGATTATTGATAAATATCTTAGCCAACTCTTTTTGTGGACCATGCAGTGGAATCGACTGGCAAGGCTTCTCCATCATTTTAAAAATGATGTTGTAATCTCCCCACTCCTTTGTTGACTATTGTAAAGATTAATAATAGAAATGTCATGTTTTTTATTGAAAGACATACATCTCACAAATGTTTCCTTTAGCTCCTAAAAATTAGTGATAGACCCCATTGGTAGATGCATGAATCATTCAAGAGCGGGTCTTGTGAGATTTTTAGGAAAGAGTTGTTGTAGATAAGCATCATTATATGTGATCTCATGGCATGATACATAGAAATATTGAACATGGTCGTGTGGGTCCCCTCTTCCCTTATATTTATCAAATTTTAGAATTTCAAAGTATACCGAGAAGGGTATCTATAAAATGCTCATGTCTAATGGGGATGTGTAGAAGTTTTCATATTTATATCTCATTGATTAAGTGCAAGGGTCAATCTGATAAAGAGTTTACTTCATCATCTTCCACTCTTGGGAAGATGAGGGATCTATTAAGGGATTAGAAATATGAGTTTGGCTTGTTTTTGGTCTTAATGGGTCAAGATTAGTGTTTCTAGTGGTTTGTCTAGGTAATGGAAGCCTTTGGTTTTCAGAATGGATTTGGGATGCAAGGGAATTGATTTGTTGCATAAGCTAGTATAGGGAATTCTCTAAGGTGGATCTCCTTCTAGCTATCTTAATGAAATATTTTGAGGGTGTTCTTATTCTTATTATTCTAGCAAGGGGACTAAGTGATGGGATGACTAGATACCTTTTCACACTAACAAGATGATGATTGGATGGCTGATAGTTATGAATAGGTATAATGATAAGGTGATAGGGTGTTAGATAAGACCTAACATAGTTATATACTTTGGTAATATTTAATTAAGGTAGCATGATTTTAGATGGAGAAAGTAATGAATGGGATTAAAAGTGATGGGTGAACACTATAGTTTAGTTTCAAAATGAAATCTAATAATCAAAATTGTGGAAAATAAGATGAAGATGAAATTAAATTAGTTTAATCTCTAATATGGAATGTGTCCTAAAGGTTTTATAGGTGTTTTATGGAAAATGGATAAGGATTAATCAACTCATAAATAATAAGGTTCTAACACAATAGGCATGTAATCACTCCAAATCACAAGCTCTAATATTAGTAAACTAAAGGGTGTGTAACCCAATGACTGCATCATCTAATGGATTCACGAGTGAGGCTATACATTAGTGACCCATTATGGAATCTCCCAAACCCTCTCAACTTTGTTTGTGCTTGATGGTCATTTGTGAGTTGATATTTACTCTAGTATTCTTCTGCTATGACCGATAGGTCCTACACTAGGTTTACACAAGGTTTCTTGGGGTGTCCCTGATATATGCAAGGTATATGGGTCTCAAATCCATGTAAGGTGTTTTCTAATGCCTGGTTTAGATAATTAACTCTTACCCTTCATGTAATGTCTATATAGAGTCAACCATTTATCCTAATGATAGTTTTCCCTGATGTTTATACTCTTTTAGAACACAAAGTGTGGTTGAATGCATGGTGATGAAATATACATCACCAACCCCTAATGACTAGGCAAGTGTGTGGGGATGAATTACACATCACAATGCACCCTATAAAAGAAAATTTTATGGTAAAAAATATGCAAACACAAATTTATTTCACTGACAATTTAACTATGTGAGATAAAAATATAATTAATCAAAGATATATATAAACATATTCAAATTTTGAATTCTAGACCAAGCCTTGATCTTGCAAAGAAATAATTTAGCAAACTATTTTAGGGATTCTCACTTTGGTGTCCTACACAAAAATTGTTAGTAGTTTATAATCAATCAAAACTACCTTTTACACTTACAAAACCACCTTTACACAGTTAGAATATCAAAATTGATTCTAGAGAAGGCAATACTATTAAAGATAGTTAGGATTGCAACTAAGAGATCAATAGTTTTGCAGATAGTTATCTGATAGTAACTGTATAGTCAGGCAAAACCACTTGTGGTTAGTGCAAAAATTCTTCTAGAAATTAATATTCCTTTATCAAAAGGTGGTTTTACATCTTTTTATCACCAAATCTTACACCCTAGAGGAGTTTTTTCAATCCTACTCAAAGATTTGGGTAACATTAAAATATCTCTAAGCCTATGGGTTGCCTTTAATAGAGGTAGACCTCTAGGTTTAAAGGCTAGCTCCTAGATTGATCTTTAAGTGCTTATCACTTATACTAGCTGATTATTTATGTGAAAAGAGATATAAAGAAATATGATAATGACCTAATATAACCAGCTGATACACCAAAATAATATCCACTAGACTACCTTGATCTACACTATGAAAGATTACTCACAAGATTGGCTTCAAACTTCTATGGGACTCCAACATAAGTATTTCATACATGTAGGTGATATGTAAGGCACTTCACAAAGTGAAATGGAAAGAGGTATAATCTTATACACTATTACAAATTTATACACTTAGAGATAGGTAAGGACATTGACTACACTCCATGTGACCTGTTGGAGAATGAATTGTTTGCACATACTATGAGAGAGAAAGATGAATGTAAGGTTAGGTGGTTAACACTTATCATTCAACTTATTACTAATCTACACACTTAGGAAAGGAATTATAGAACCAAAACTAGATTCAATTATTTATTCAAAGGCAAATATTAGTATTCAAACTAGTAGGGCTTAACCCTACCAAACATGGACAAAAAAATAAATAAGAGCCAAAATGGCTTGCATTTATAGAAATTGCGGGAGGAGAGAGAGAAGTGGAGATTTAGGGTCAGAATGCCACTTTTCAAGACATGATAATTAGTTATGTTGTAGAATAATTAAGTATGAAGAAGACCATGAAAGGCATCTTAGGATAAATTTCCTTGCACAACATGAAAACTCCTCAAATTTGGTGTAGGACCCTTCAACTACCTACTTGGAAATTGCCTTCATCATTTGGCCACTCTTAAGTGCTCAAAAATAGAGTAAGAATAGTTGTTACATATTCAATATGATGGGGTGGTTATAAAAAATCTTTAACATGTATTAGATATGTCCCTAACCATTGGTTTTCTTTTGGACAAGTGTTCTCTTCATCTGTAGTCACCATCACTAGTTGTACAAGCTTGTCTTCACATTTGGCACCAAGATGATCCTTAGTTTCTCAATACAATCCATGTGAGAGGTGATATGAGACCTGTCAAGAGTCATTTTTTCCTTAAATCCATTAAGAAAACCTTAAATGGCCTCTCAATTAGACTTATCACTTTCTCACTTGGTGGTCACTCCTCATTCTCGTTGGCTTCAATAGATTGCCTGAAGTGGAGTTTGTAGAAAAGTTTGTGTACTTGTATAAATAAATTAATGGGAATTAAGAATTATATTAGGTCCTATTTGACCTCCCTAAATGATATTCATCCTTCAAGACTCCCCTTCACCTGCAAACCATCAAAATATGTCAAAAAGCCCTATTTTATAGCCTATTCATATAATTAGGGTTCAAAAAAGTCATGTTGGGAAGAGAATAAGAGAGTACTATACATGTTCAAAATTTAGACAAAAAAAGTCTCTCCTACATGAATTTCCATCCATATTTTTCCAATTAGGTCAAAAGTAAGGGTTTTAGGGGGTTTTATTGCTTCAGGCTCTTAATGATTGTTCATACAATCTTGACATTAAAACCTCAGACTAATTACAAAAAAGGCAAGTTTAGGACTTCAAGCATGCCTATCTCCCTAGATCTCCATGAAATGTGTTTTTACCAATGTGAACATCTAAAGATGGCCTCTTGAGCTTGGGAGTGTATTCTACATACCCTGTTATAGCTTTGAGCCAATAATAGCTTTATTGTACTTGTTATCTACAACTTAATGGCTCCAACTCACCTTATATCTCCTGATGAAGTTGATATAATTAATTTTAAGGTTCATCTAGTGCTATAAATGATATTGGACTCCTTTAGGGCTTTTAGGTCTTTTCTAGGCCTAATAGGCATGACTATGTATTTGATGTCCAAAACTACCCTATGTAATTTTTTTTGGATGTGAGGTCTTAAACACCTATGTGGTCCCTCATTACAACTTTATAAATCCTTTTTTAGTGTTAAAATAATTCCAAATACCCCCTTTTGCCATTTATTCACCCAATCCTGCAGTATAGATTGCCAGGGAGTACCCTCTGTCTGAGAAAAAATAGAGGGCACTTCCCATATCTTCTTAGTCAAACCAAGGATATGAGAGGTTCAATTAGGTAATTAGGGTATTATTTACCAATTTTTAGACTTAGATTATATCAATAGGCCTTCTAATTTTTCAAAAACCTCAAGGTAAACTATGTAATATTAATTGTGTGTAGGGTATGTCTATTAACCATAGGTTGAGGCTTTAACTTCAGTCTCTATCATGTTTCCTTATACTTTGTATCTCATGAGGTATATGTCACCATTATTAATGTCCTCTTAAACATTCATAACACCCTACTCTTCTTCCAACTCCTCAAATCTCTCCAAACCTAGGCCTAATTAGCTAACTGTGACTGTGTCATTTACTCAAAAAGAGGACATGCTTGTAGGTGAACATTTCATGTTAGACCCTAGTGTTTAATGTCCTTAGATCTTATTTAAATATCTAAACTCATTTCATAATTTTTTGATTTCATTCATGTCGTTTATTAGGGTTTATGCTCCTTGCTTCTCTATGGACACTAGTTTGAGTTGGTTTCTCCATTATAACAAACTATAGGTAATGTCTTTAGACCAAAAAGGGTCCTTGTAGGTGATAGTTTGGGTCAAAAATATATGATTAAACTCCCTCCAATTCTCTTTGGGATACTAGTGCCATTTATTTTCATGTAAGGTCACTTGCCTGTAGGGTTTATTTCTATTGGCTCTCATATGGTGATGTAAGGCCATTTGAACTCAGAATACTATAGGGAATACTATCATTCGCTAGTGAGGAATTGCATGAATTGGAGGCCTTATTTTATTTCCCTCTCATGGTCAATCAACTGACCTATCATGTCAAAACACTATCTTTATGACTAGGTTACATGATAGAAACCATTAGACCAACTTAGACCTCAAATATTTAAGTATGGAAGGATCAAAAGAAAGGTAAAAACCCTATTTTGGAAACTTTAAGGTAATTTGTCCCTTAAGTCACTTTCTCCTCATATGAACATGATTCTAAAGTCTGCTTGCAATCATGTGACCTTTGGACTATCTCAAAGGCACTTTTCAATGCTCTAGACCTCAATTAAGTTTTAAACAAATTCAATCACCTAATGTTCATTATTCTTTAGACCTCTAAAGGAGCTATTCTGTAGGTGTTATTGTAGTATGCAGGACAAAGCTTTTTATATGGAATAATATGTTGTCTTAACTAAACTCAAATCATCATTAGATAACTCAAATATGTTATTTTCACCTTAGGAGACCTACCACCACTTTGAAAACCTCTATATCTAACCCTTGTGACTGTGCAAGGATTCTCTTTAACCTACTTATAGGTGGGTGATTGCAGGAAACTGACTATGTATGTATGCAATGATCACTTCAATCCTCATAAGATAAACTTGAGGCCAAGACTTTCAAAGGAAACTAATCACTATGAAATATTAGAGTGACTCCCATTCTAGTTTTGTTTTGAAGTCACTATAGGAAGACAACTCTATAATAGATGAAATTATCTACAAACTAGGCATTGAAGTCTCAAGTAGTAAACTGAGGTACTTGTGTCCTTCTCATCCAATCTACACATAAAATAATAAGTTTAGAACCATGTGAGGAGGATTTCCACATTATCTATAAAAATGTGAAATACCTTGTTTGTACATACCAACTCAAACAAGGAGGAAACCCATAGGGTATGGGAATGAGTAAGCAGAAAGAAGTAGTAAACTTATTAGCATTGGTTCATAAAGCATAAGTGACCAATCTTGGAACTCCTATTATGGATTTAAACTAGATAATGAGTACTATCACCCTAAAAGAGTGTTTGATTTGATTCTTCTCTTGCTGGCCATACCATGAGAAAAATGTTTGACCATCTCTACATGCAAAGAGGAGTGATGGAGGAGTAGAATAGTTTTAGGGTATTTTAAAGTGATTCAAAGTTGGTAAAGTATTTAAATAAGTTTAGGGGATTTTAAGGGACATTGTAGAGCCTGCCACACATGCCATAACTCTTGTAGAAGCTGTATAACCAACTAAAACTACCCAAACTGATACTGATCTTCTTATTCTAAAGTTACTCCTACATTATTTAAATTATAAAATAGCTATTTTGACACCTAAATGACACATGGATGTTAAGATACACTTTATAACACTTTTCTACCTAGGTAAACTATACAATCTTCATTAAATGGCCTAAATATGACCTTAAATGACAAAAAATGACATAAGGGACTAAAGATGAATATGACAAAGCTAATGACACATTAAATAAAATTTATAGCACCATGGTACACCTTATAATACCCTAATAGACCCGCATACATGTTTTATACTATAGGCGGTTGACCTATTTTGACCTATGGTGAAAATAGTCAACACAACCTATAGGAAAAACAATAAGTTTTAAAAGCATATTACAAAATAAAATATTTACAATGAAAAATTAGATATTATTCAAGATCTTATTACATACTATCAGGGAAATTTTTTATAAAGCTATCCTAAGTCAAAATTATAGATGGATCTTTAAAAAGGCCTTTAGAAATCAATGTCACCTCTATCGAGAGGTGATTTTTCAACTAGGCAAATTAAAATACAAGTATATAAATCTTTGGAAAATGCCTAAGATAGATGATTTCTAAAAATATTTAGATTATTTCTAAAACTGAAAAGTAAACTAAATGACTAAGAAAGGATAAGTTATTAAAGATGAACAATAACACTTAATTTTCAACCACATTTAAAATTGCCTGTCTAGCTTCAAAACCACCTATGATAATCAAGATCACTTCTATCGAGAAGTGGTATTGCACAAATTAAAATTTACATTATGTACAAAAATGTATTGAGATATATTTGAGATTGCTTATGAAAATAAAACATGCCTATCTATATAAGGATAAATATTTATGACTAAAGATTAGAAACCATTGTAATAACAATTATCATCTAACTACTTGACAAAATTGACTCTGTAACTGCCAAAACCGTAGCAAGGATTCAAAATCACTATTATAAATAGGAGATATTATAGAGTATAGTCAAAAGAGTGATTTAAGGGATATTTAAGTTTTTATGAACATAATCTCCCCTTCTCTATAATCAAATCACAACCAAATAGAGATAACAAAATTATTAGAGAGCTAAATACTCAAGTTTAGTTAGTGATTTTATGCCTAACTCAAAACCAATTTTAACAAAAGAAAAACTATAGTTGAAAATCAATATCATTACTAAGGATAAACCATTTTGATTAGTATGAAAAACCTACTAATTTAGAGGTAATAAAAACTTTATCCTCTCCCTGCAACACCACCATATTAGCTAAGAGTATGAAATTCCAACAAGAAGTTCAAAATGGCTAATGTTTGACTTGAATACAATATTATGTCAAAACCATAACTATATTGTCAAAACTACAACTAAGTTTCAAAATTGCCTCTATCAAGAAGTAATTTTTGAAAAGGCCAAAAAATTACCAAAAAAGTCAATGGTTAATGGTTAGTCCATATAGTTAGGCAAAACCACAACTAGGATCTACTATATCACTTGTGCAAAATTGTAATTTATAGTGTAATATCACACTTCATTTGGAACGTGAAAATTTTAAGATTTTGAAGCCCAATCTTCTTCTAACCAATCCTGCAAGCTGATTTAACACATCTTACACACATAAGGGCTAGTGTAAAATATGTCTTCAACTATGGTCACCAATGTATGCTTGTAAATTTGAGCTATGGATTCAATATACTAGAAATAATAACTTAACCCAAAACTTATAAAAACATCAAATGGAGAGAATATATAAGCAATCAAACTTATAAATGGATTCTTATCATTAGTTTGCTCCTCTTGTCTTCCCTCCAAGATCTTCACATGGATTCTCCAATGGTTTTTGACTTATTGGATTTCTTGATAATGGTGGCTTCAAGATGGATGGTTTAATTGCTTCTTGGATGCAAGGATAGTGTTGATGCAATAGGAGTATGAAGGCTTAAGAGAGATGATATATGCATGCAAAAATGACTTTTAAGCTTTTCTAATTAGTCTAACATTCTCCATGCTTGGTTATTTATAGGGTGATGGAGGAGGATTTAAATGAATTTTTAATTCATTAGAACTCTCTGGTTTAGAGAATTTTAGAAAGTTAGAGAATGCTCTATATTTTAGAGGATTCTAGATTTGATTAGTAGTTAATAGCAATTAGTTAGGGGTTTATGGAGGTTTTAAGGTTATAGGTGTGTAGGAGAAGCTAGGGATGGTTGGCTAGGGGGTAGGTAGAATATATTTGGATTTTAAATTATCAAGTCGAGATAGTAGTTAATTAATGAGGTGAGATTAGTGGTTTAATGGGATATTAGTGGGATAATTAAGGGATTAATATAGCATGTGTGTGTAATAAGGTTAGCATGATGTATGGAATATATGATGGGAGAATTGGATTTAATTAATTGGTTAAGATTATGGTTATGGGATTAATAACAAGATTAGTGGAATAGTCAAGGTGAGCATATTTAGGTGTATACACAATTCATACCTTCCACCAATTAATTATCATTCTCATACAAAGGCACATCATCATTTGAATGTCATTGTTATGCCTTTGGCCTATATAGTGTCTATAAATATGTGTGGTCGACTTGTGGCTTACATACCTTTCATATTATTTTGTTGCATTTCTTTATGTTCTTAGTAAAGTTGGCCTATGAAATAACCATGGCTAAATAGAGTATATATAGGAGTTAGTGGTTAGTCTTTGATCATCATATTGTGAATTTTGTTCTTATTTCATTGTTTTGGAGATTACTCCTTGAAGTGGCTCAGGGTCAGTCATATTTATCAAGTATTTTGTGCTAGTGATATATCTTCTATTATTGTGAAATATGTAAGTAATTTCATTACAGGTGGTATCATATGGTTGATTTGGGAAAGTTTATGTGGTGTTATTAATTGGATTTGGTGTTGTGGTTGTCCTGAGAGTTGAATGATAAAAAAAATATAACCTATGATCTAGGAAGAATTTAACTTTTTCATCCACACAATATTGTTAATTTTTTTTAGTTAAAAAGAAAAATTGCACTCTTCTATAAATTAGTAGTTAATGGATTTATTTTCAAAAGATGATCACAATGATATGATATGTTGGTGCACTTATTTCAGGCCCAAAACCCTTCATCCTAGGTTTTGTGTATTGATGGTCCTAACACTCATAGTCACGAGAAAGGGAAAGATGCTATAAAAACTCCTCATAGGGATGACATGGAGTTTGAAACTTCATATCATTTAGTTTTTGACGTATTTCACAAACTTAAGTTAAATATATAAATCAAGGTGAATAAATATGATCTTGATACGGTAAAATGGCACATCATTGGGGTAAAATGGGACATTGATGTTGTGAAGAATTAGTTAGAAAATATCAACTTGGGTAGTTGACCTCTCTTGTGGCACAAATTTTACAAAATAATTCTCTCCTGCTCCATTTGGGTTCTTAGTCTGAACAATCACAACTCTAGTACTAGTTTGAAACACATGATACTAAAAGTGGAAGTGTGTAAGTTTGATGGTAAGGTTCCACTCACTTAGATAAATTAAATAAAAATTTTATTTGATCTGCATATATATATATATATATATATATATATATATATCTCATATCTTATATCCTATATTATCTATGGGGAGGGTGGCACCCCCACCACCTTTTACAAAATTGGTCATGGCATCTCTGTATCTGAAACATGAGCAATTCATTTAGTATAGGTGGTTATGCACTCAAAAGAAAAAGAAAGGCCTTTATGTTACTTTGTCGATGTTTATTGAGGAGTTATCGATGCACTATCATAATAACATCTTGGAAAACTACTTTAGTTAGTTAATAAAGTTACAACAAATACAGACTGTTAATAAATATATTTAAAAATTATAGAATCTATCTTTACACAAGGATGACATTAATGAGGAGAACATGACTGACATGTTATTGGTTGGGCTTAATCATAACATCCAACTTGAGGTTTACACATTTAATCTAACTTCATTATTTAAATCCATACCATTAGTGCATAAGATAAAGGAAAAATAAATGATTGAATAAATAGCTTTCACTAATGTTGACAAATGTAATTCCATAACATAATAATTTCCTTAACCTACAAGATTGACCCCAAAAGAAATTGAAAAGAAGCATGCAAAAGGGTTATGTTTTGGCTATGGAAACAAGTGGAGCAAATGACATAAATGTGTTGAAAATAAATTGTTCTACATTGAAGGTGCTAATGAAGATGAAGAATATGATGATGCCTTAGGTGAGCATATGGAACAACCAGAAGAGGAATATAAAGATTCTCACCCCATTATTTCATGTCATGCACTTTTGGGTATTAATACTCCTCAAACCGTTAAAGTGGTGGGGTTCCTCAAGAAATAGAAGGTGACAATGTTGATTGAATCAGGGAGTACATAAACCTTCATCAACAATAAGTTGACTACTCATTTGAATTGTTTAATTTACCTAGCTCCATAATTTTAGGTCATGATTGTAGATAGTGGCATAATCAATTATTTTGGAAAATACCATAGCATTAAGCTTGCTATGTGAGACTACATGTTAGATTATCGTGTGTTTTCTATTCCCATGGGTGGTGTTGACATTTGTTTGGGGGTATAATGGCTCACAACTTTGGGCATAATAGAGATGAATTTATAAGAATTATTCATGCACTTTCATTATAAAAGGTAGGACATTTAAACTACGTGGATTAAGATCAAAAATTCCATAATAGTTTGCATCAGATGATAAAGATTATTTAAAAAAGGGTTGAAAGATTGGTAGCATAACTATTTTCCATAGAAGTTCAACCAAAAAATGTGTCTACTCATCTAATTTGTAGATGATTCTTGATGACCACCCAATTATTTTTATCATAATGCTAAGAGGGGTACCACCAAGTAGAGAACATGATCATGCCATAAGTTTGCTTCTAGGTACTACACCACCAAACACTAGACCATGTAAGTATCCATATGCCTAGAGGAGTGAAATTGAAAATATGGTACTTGAGATGTTGGAAGTAGGTATTATCACACATAAACAAAGTGATTTTTCATCCTTTGTGGTCATGGTGTGTAAGAAGGATAACTCTTGAAGGATAAGCCTAGAGTATAGAGAACTCAACAAGTACACAATCAAAGATAAATTACCTCTTCTAGTGTTTAGCCCTAATTTTTATAAGAGGTTATCCTACTTGGGTAAATAGGATTAAAGATATAGAAATGATAGGGCATAAGGGTGAATATCAAATCTACAACATGCCAATTAATATGCTAAACTCAAATGTACCATATGTTAAATTTATAAATTGAGATAGGCTATTAATGGAAAGTATTGCTATGTTAAATATATAAATGACATAAAAAAATTACTTAGCTATTTATGATGTTAACATAGTGTTGGATCTAGTACATGAAAGAAGATAGTTTTGGATCAATTGTTAGATTTTGGATCTGGTGCTTCTGGTTGTTTAAAAACTTACATGACCTTGGGATAGTTGCATCGATGTTAGTGTCTGGGTTTGATGCTAGTGTCTTTTATGTATTATGCACTCAAATAAGATGTAACCACCTAGATTATGTTGGGTTTAGCTTTGCCTTCACTTTGGTGCATTTAAATATAGGTCATAAACTATTGCTCTTAGTGAAATGGTAAAACCCTAGCTTTGCATATTCAGTATGACCTCAAGGAAAAATAGGTTAGTGGGCACATGGTGTTGAGCTAACTCAAAATGACCTTATTATCAAAGGGCATTGCCTACATAGCTCATACTCCATAAGAGGGTCTCAGATTCATGTAATTATCCTCTTCATGTAATCTTGTGTGTTAATCATGTAATGTGTAAAGCAAGTACAATAATGACCTAACTTCTAACTTGGAAAATATGATGTTATGACTACTTATTTAGTACTTAAAAACTATACCTAGGCTATTCCTTTGATTGATATTGGAATAGGGTAGAATGTGAAAGCTTTTGGTAATTTGAGTGCTTCTTGAGTGCTCTTTTAGTCTAATTTCTGATTGGTGAATGAATGAGGGTTGATATTATATTTATACTTATCTTACCAAGAGATAACTCACATTAAAGTAGTTAGGCCAATTATTATAATATGTTTCATTTGTAAATCATATGATTTTAGGGAACTAGACACTTGTGTCAGGCCAAGATAATAACATCGATGCTACTATATGACCCAAATTTTAGTGTCTAGGGAGAAGGAGAACATGCATAGGCTCAAAACTTGTAGAGGTATAAAATAAGTACATTTTAAGCATTCTGGGTAAGATGGGATGTTTGTGTCATCATTATAAGGTTGGTTGGACTAAAAGATAGGCCATGGGACTTAAGATAGAGAAGATACAAGGTTTGTAGAAGTAAGGCATGTGTAGATTTAAGAGGAGCAACCAAGGTCATGAATTTACCAAGTATATAATTTTACCAAAAATGTGTATCAAAATCATATAATTGTGTGCTTTGGCCATTTTGGAAAACTTTGTAAATGTGGAGGACATGCTTCCAAAACATGCCTCGACTGTATATGGAGAAATATAAAAATGATATAAGTACCAATGTGGAGGACATGTTTCTACCCCACTATAATTGGAGATGCTAAAAAATGAGTAGTTTTGGAGAACATTCTTCCAAATCATACCCCCACTAAATATGTGAATTATAGGTACCATGCTGAATGAATGTGGAGAACATGCTTCCCAAGCATGCCCTAACTGAATCTAAAAACCATGAATGTGTGGAATCCATGTCATCATGACATGCCCCGACTAAATCTAAAAATTAGTGTAAGTAGCACATACGGTGTGAGTGTGGAGAATATGTTTCCAAAGCATACCCCCATTGAATTTGCAAACTGGTGTAAGTACCATATACTATATGAATGTGGAGAACATGCTTCCAAAGCATGACCCCATTGTAATCTAAAAATTATGAAAATGGGGAAGCCATGTCACCATGACATGCCCCCACTAATATGCCCCCCTTTGACATGAGGTAAAAATAGTACTTGGTAGTTAAGTCACCTCAAAAGGGTAAGACAACTATAAATTTGTGAATGTAACCATGTAACATATAGAAGGAAATATGTCTAGGAAGATTTAACATTGAAGTTCATAGAACCAATGTGATCACATGTAGGTCTAAGATGCATGATAAATATCATGGAATCATATAGATAGTAATAGTATCATATCAACAAGCAAACAAACACACACACAAGAGCACTTAAAAGCAAGTGAGAAGGTAATGGTCTAAGGACACTACAAATAAGGGGTATATTCAAATGCCACAAAATCAAATGGACATGACTTAATCAAATTTACACAAAAGTAAGGAATGACATATTTAAATTCCCAAGAAGTAAACATAGGCACAATGGCCACATACAACAGAGCATATGCAAATGCTTTAATAATCAAGGCAAGAGCAAGGCAATACACTTAAGAAAGTGTGTAAAGGAAAAACATAAGCAACTAACATAAATATGTCATAATGGCCCATAGATCAAATGTGTTATTGAAAAATGTTAAGTACATAGCATATCATGTACCATATGAAATATATAAGCATAGATAATAGGCATGTGTAAGTATATATGTAAGCTCAGACATGATAGTGTAGAGTGATCATCAAATCATATAACCTGTGTGTATCAAAATTTTAGATGGATGCCCCCAATGTCCTAATGATGAGAGTAGAGTGAAATCCTAACACCCATAAGTGTATCATGTTTCTATATATGCTTGTGTATATGTATGTAAAAGTAAATGATATACTAGTCTTCAACATGGAAGTAACACATAGATGCCAAGGAGCTAATAGAATATTTAGGTGCTGAAAATGTTTTTGGTTTTGAATGTTATTTTTATTTTTTTGAAGAGGTTTTTGGAAAATGGAAAAACTATCCTTTTTCCCAATTTGAATGTATAAAACTAATAATTTACCCAATCTGAATGTAAAGGACTGGTAATTCAATTTGGTTATTCATATGGCACAGTGTCTTATGACTTATCATGGCGCATGTTGTGATGCATTTTGGTAAATGCATTCCATTTGTTATTATCACAAATGTATCATTGCACCCATCAAGTGGCACATGTATTTTGATATCTTAAAATTGAAGTGTAATACACCTATTTTTCATATCGACCTTTGTTTTCATATCGGCCAACCAAGACTAACCTAGATGTAAGGTGAAATTTGACTTTAGATTTGTTACCCATATCATAGAATATATAATATTTGGTCTACATTCTATAGGTAAAATTATGTATCTAAGAGAGTTTGGATTTAATGGATATTTCTTTAGTTCATCCGTATGACATCCTATTCATTCAAAAAATATCTTGCTACAAAGTGAGTCCCATTATGTGTTAATTGGAATATGGGTACAACATAACCCATTGATATGTGCATAAATTGTAACATGTTCACCTATAGGTGTGTTTAAAGGTTGGTATTGTTTGGGAAGATGTGAAATATTATACTTGCTTTATTGTGGGGACAAAAAGTTATTTGTCCCGAACTCTTGTATTCTTGAATTTTGGGCTTCAAACCCCACATTGAATTGCATTGTGACTTGTGATCTAACAATAATTACAATATGGCAATCCTTCTTGAGGAAGAGGGTAATGACCTGATTTGTGCTATGTAGAAGTTAAATAAATAATGTTATACTCAAGTAACATGGATGAAATAATATCAATTTTATCTTGTTGTGTTGTGATCTGTAAAATTTGTTGTGAAGCCTTTCGAGAAGACTCTCCATAATGGATATGACTTAATGGAATTGGGTTCTCATATGATTGATCCAATGTGTTCAATGAATAGGAAGGTATAAAAGGATGAACATCTATATGCTCCTTAATTTTTGTTATTGTACCTTTCTCTTTATTTAATTTTAAATCTAATTTTGTCATTCCATGAAGATGGATCGCCAAAGGTAGATTCACTATTTGATTATCTTGAAATTTTTATAACATTAGTTCCCTTTATGACGATTCCTAATTTTTATGTGCATCTATCTATACCTAAATGTTTATTTTATTGATAATTTGTTGGTTATCCATGATTGTTTTTGAATACCCCAAGCCTTGTTGATTTGGGTTACGTTTGAGAGTTATATGATAGGTTATACCTTGTTCATGTTTGCTCAATCCTTATCCTTAATACCCATATTTGAGAAAATATTGAAGACCAAAATTATGTAATCTTCTACTTGAGGATTTTGAGGTATCTAAAGAATGTTATGCATCCGTCATTGTCATGCTAGAAAGTTTTGGAATCTTATTTTTATAATTTTCTAAATGTGTAGAATGATTCCTTTTTCTTGATGGCATAACCTAACTTGGTAAAGATGTCATATTTTCTTGGTTAACCTTTTGAAAATTTTCAATATCAAATGAATACCAAGAAGGATTATCACCCTTAATAAGGGGAACATTGCTTGATATTGTAAGAATATGAGGGGTTTTGATTAGTGAATCGAGAGGAACATCCCCTTTATTTATGATTTGTAAATCCTCCATGATTTCCTTATAGATTTGACAAAAAAATTCATGATTAAATGAAAGTACCTTATCTCCATGGGGGATAAATATTGGTATAGAAGGCAAGGGCATATGATTTTAATTCTCCTTGGTATGGATCACATCATGTCTTGAAAGGATGGGAACATGGACATGATTAGAGGGATAGTAACTACTACCATTCAAGGCTTTTATATTGTTTGCCTTAGCACTTGGAATGTAAGAGTAATGAGTTTTGATCCCTACTTAGAGATATTTTTGAATGGTTTCATAGTCATAATAATCAAATGAATCAATGTCATCCATGATAAAAGAGAGACATAATATAAATATTAGGACAAGGCAAGAGATAAGCATCTACAAGAGAATGATTATACAACAATGATGTTCAAAGTTTTGGTTCACCAAATGTTTAACTCTAATTAGGATAAGAGGCTATCCTACTTGGGTAAATAGGTTTAAGGATATATAAATTATAAGGCATAAGGATGAATATCAGATCTACAACATGGTAATTAATGTGCTAAACTTAGATGTACCATATACTAAATTTATAAAACTGCGATAGGCTATTAATGAAAAGTATAGCTATGCTAGATATATAAATGACATAAAATAAATTACTTAGTAGTTTTTGATGCTAACATAATGTTAGACTTGGTATAGGAAAGAAGCAGACAAGAAGATGGTTCTAGATTAGTTGTCAAATTCTAGATTTAGTGCCTCTGACTCTCTAAACACTTATGTAAACCTGACATAGTTACGTCAGTGCTAGTGTCTGGGTTTGATGCTAGTGTTTAGTAGATAATATGCACTCCAAAAAAATGTGACCACTGGATGCTTTTGGGTTTGGTTTTGCCTTCACTATGGTGCATTCAAATCTAGGTCATGGACTATCGCTCTTGGTGAAATGTCAAAACCCTAGCTTTACATCTTTAATGTGACCTTGAGGCAAAATTGGATAGTGGGTACATGTTGTCAAGATGACCCATAATTAACAAACTATCAAATGGCATTGCCTACATAGCTAATACTCTAGAAGATGGCCTCAAACTCATGTATTTCTCCCCTACATATTGGCTTGTGTGTTAATCATGTAATGTGTGAAACATGTATACTAGTGACCTAGATTGTAGCTTAGAAAATATGACCTTATGACTACTCTTTTAGTACTTCAAACCTGTAGCTAGGTTATTCCTTTGACTAATATCAGAATAAGGTTAATTAAGAAAGGTTTTAGTAACTTGATTGCTATTTTGGTCTAATTATGGGTGGTAAAAGAATGAGGTTTGATATTGTATTTATACCAATCCTATTGAGAGATAATTCACATTAAATCACTTAGGCTGACCATTGTAATATGTTTCATTTGTAAATTAGATGAATTTAGGGCATTGGACACTTGTGTCAGGCTAGGACAATAACATCAATGCTACTATTTAACTCAGACATTAGTGTTCAGGGAGAAGGAGAGTAGGCATAAGCTTATAACTTGTAGAGGTATAAGATAAGTACATTTCAAACATTTTGGGTAAGATGAGATGTCTATGTCATTAATATAAGGTTTTTTGAACTAAGAGATAGGCCAATGGGCACAAGGTAGATTAGATGCGAGGCTTGTAAAAGCATGGCATGTGTAAAACTAAGAGGAATATCTAGTGTTATGAGTTTGCCAAATGTACAAGACTAAGGTGCTACATAATCACAAAATATCATATGCATCTATTAATTGATTATTTTCTAGATGAATTACATGATATTGTTTATTTCATCAAAGTAGATTTTCATTTTGGGTATTATCAAATTTGGATATTACTAAAACAACTTTTAAAATTCATGAAGGCCATTATGAGTTTATGGTCATGCCTTTTGGTCTCACAAATGCACCATCTAAATTTTAGAGTTTGATGAATATTATTTTAGGCCCTTTTTTAGGAAGTTTATGTTGGTTTTTTTATGACATTCTAATATACAACAAATGTTAGGAAGAACATTTGAATCATGTGAAACATGTACTATTACTTCTAGAACAACATCAACTTTATGCCAAACCTTAAAAATGTGATTTTGGTTGGATCTAATAATTTCACATGAAGAATTCAAAGTTAACCCTAAGAAGATCAAAGTTATGATGGAGTGGCAAGTGCCAAAGACCCTTAATAACCTTCACATATTTTTGGGGCTAACATGTTACTATTGCATATTTGTAAAAAATTATAGTAGCATAACAACTGCACTCACAACCTTATTTTATAAAGACTCCTTACACTAGAATGAAACAACTACCAAGGCATTTTAGAAGATGAAATAGGCCATGTGCACCACTCCAGTTTTGGATACCCTTGATTTTTTCAAAACTTTTGTTGTTAAATTTGATGCATTAGAATATGGTATGGGGGTAATACTCATGTAGGAAGGAAGACTAATTGCATTTAAAAGTAGTCAAATTAAGGGAAAATGTAGGCTCAATGAAATATACGAGAAAGAGATGATTGTTATCCTTCATACAGTTAATTAATGGATACCTTATGTAATGGGAAGACATTTTAAGTTAAAAATTGATCATGACAGTCTAACATATTTTTTTGAACAATGATTTCCATATATTGGGTATTTTTTCTTTAACTTCACATAAATATGTATTAGGTGTGCACCTAATAAAAATAAGATACCAAAAAGCTTATGTGTCAGCATATCATGTGAGAGGTAACCTTACACATTAACCTGAGGCATATAGTAAGGACTGGCCCCCATCGATTCTACCATGAGATGGTGGTTAGATAAATCTTGCTTAGGCACTTGAGTTACTATGTTTAGTCATTATTACTACAAAAATTAGTCTAGAGTTAGTAATTTGATGAATTTACACATTGTATATAGCTAGTGTCTATTGTCATTCAAAATGTGTACCCATAGATGCTCTGTAGCATAGAGGAGTTTTAATATGGGGCATTGAGCACGAAAGCCTTATGTAAGGTAGAAGAGTCTAAGGCATTTGGCATGGAAGTATTATCACTCAACTATGCACATGAGCATCAATTATCTCATCATAATGATGGAAATGTCCCCGAGGAATGGGACCCTTACACCTTGTGATGAGCCTTTGGAGTAAGCTAGATTCCTTATATTCTAAGTGCACTTGGTTTAAGACCATTGCACAGGCCTAAAGAGCAGAAAGGTAAATCTATTGCTAGTATAAATCTAATATCTTAAGGACAATGGGAAGGGAAAAGGTAAGAGATGCTAAAAGTTAAAAGAGGTGATGCACCCAAAATAGAGTGAGCACTCCTACCATAAACACAATACAAACCTTTGAGAACAAGATAATATCACAAAATTTCCACCAAGTCACTCTAAATGCATAAGTGATTCACATGGAGGTGCAAGAATGTAGTGAAACACTAAGAGGGATGACAAATGGTCCATAGATAACATCAACATAGACCTGGGTGTGCAGAGGATGTGACTTATAAGTGAGTTTCAAGTTTAATGTGGAGGTGCGGGGAATGGACAATGATGAGAGGGGCAAACATTACCCATAGTCAAGGATCAACAAACATATATAACATATAGAACATCATAAGAATAGAAAGAAGTAAACTTAATTCTCATTGATCTAAAATATTTAGCCAACACAAGTGCTCATAGAGGGAAAATTTTAGTAGCTTGAGGTTTCTAAAAAAGTGTCAACCCTTTTATATGTGAAGGATGAGATTTTATAGTAAACAAACCTCTTTTAAAATAAATGCACCACTTGGGGTAGTCGATGTAACCTTAAATCCTTTTGATGCACTGTGGCCATGCTTCTTAAAGTTTGTTCGGTGATAGGACTTGGAGTTGGTAATAAGATCATCTATAGATATGTGTGTGCATAAGGGAATGATAGATTTGTTTGACAAGTTCATAGGGTTGTATAAACTCAAGTCTCGATATCTAGCAGCTACTAATGCTTTTAATCATTTTTTCAATGCCTCAAATTCCTCTCAACTACCTCCAATGACCTCATTTACATCATGATACCACTTGACATGTGGTGTTTCATGATTGGTCTTGAGTGTGGCACTATAAGAGCAACACACGTCATCTTCATGAGCTCTTGGAAGAGTTTTCTTGGAGTCTTAGATGGAAGTAACATGGTCATGACATGTGGGTGTCACTTCTTCATTGTGGCTGCTTAGTGGGTCCCTTTTTCCTTCTATGTCATCCAATGGTACGGCTTGCATTTGTGTCAGAAAGGGACTAGCCCTAGATGAGTGCTAATTTGCCATGTGGCAATGATGAAAGGAAGGTTGCACATTGTGCATTTCCAAGGCACAAACATATATTCTTGTACATAAGTGTGGGACAATGTCCACTAAATATGAGGAATATTTTTAATAAGGACATGCACAAAGATTGAAGATCCAGAACATGTCTTTCATAATTTATATTACTTCCTGCATTCGACCTTCACTTAACCATTTTAGAATCTAGGGACTTGCATCTTTAAATTCATGTGCTCTTAGACTTATGTGCCATGAAATCCTATGCAAATGCATTGAGATCTTTATGCGAGTGTGAGTTATGGATACATTATTATGCAAACTTGCTTGAGTGTAGATGGGAAGTGCCTACATATGCTTAAATATAAACACTTGGGTCCTCATAGATGCTTGAATCTTTTATAGGGCCTTGAGAAGCCTTGTGCCAACCTAGGGGTGACTTAGAAACTTAACACTTCTGGTGACCTTTTTGGGTCGCTTGCCTGCTAAGCAGAACCCAGTAGCCTTCAAGTGATCAATTGGGTACAAAGTCTTTAGGTCTTTTGATTCCTTTCTTCTGTGAGTTCACTAGCTATGCACTTTATAGCTTTAGAATGGATTTAAACTTCACTTGGCAAAATAATAATTGTGACAAAAGGTGCTTAGAGGAAAAGACCTAAGCTAAGAAAGCACTATGCACAAGTGCTTAGAGGAATTAAAACTACTTAAAATAAGGGCACATAAAGCACACTTTAGGGAAAAGAAGAGCATCTACTCTACTTATTTACAAATATATACAATAGGTTAATGGAGATAGTGTTTGAGATGATTCCCATTGATTGGGATAAGTAGCTCTTCTCCATTCATTTTGGCAAGTTGGAAGGCATTGGATTACTTACAACTAGTTATGATATATGGACCACTCCATATTGCATCAAACTTGGTATGATTTCCAACTTTTGCTATATTTATGTCCCATTTGAACACTAAGTCTCCCTCTTGGAAACTCCTGGTACCAGCTTTCTTATCAAAGATCCTCTTGGTCTATGCCTACTGAAGCTCCATAGTGCACATATATTGCACTCTAGTTTATTTGAGCTCTATTTGCCTGGATAATATCACCTTAAGGGGATAACTCTTGAGAATTTCCAACTAATGTGTGAGTTCTAATGAAGGCAACTCTAGGGATGCTAGTAATCTAGCGTCCCTTCCATAAACTAGCATGAAAGGCAAATTTTCCAAGACTCTCTTAGGCCTGATCCAATAAACCCAAAGAGCAACTCTAAGTTTAGTATGCCCAACCCGCTAATCATCCTCCAAATTCCTTTTTATGATGCATATCAGGTTCTTGTTGGTGGACTCAACTAGACCATTACCTTAAGGGTAATAATTTGAGGAGGCACTCAAATAAATATTGTGCTTGATGGCCCATTCATTGATTCTGGTTTCAAGGAAGGCTAATGCATTATCTGAGATGATGGTGGTGGGGAAGCCAAACCTCATGTTTCTAACTCATTTTTGCCTTTTACATTTAGAAGAAATAAGAAACTAAAGATAATGGTCAGGGGTTAGATGATACCTGGATGAAGTTGTGCACCGTATCCAAACAATTAAAGGAGCTCCTCTTTGGTTGTGGAGGACGACACCTATAGATAAGAAAGACTTAAACAAAGAAAATGTTAGATAGATATATGGTGGACTGCCAAGCAAAAGCTCGGCCCCAGAAGTGCAAAGACTTCCTTGAGGGATGACAGTCCACTTATTTGACAAAAGAGTGTTGCTAGAAAGAGAGATAATGAAAGGCTAAAGAAGAGAAATAGATAATGCGTACCTGATTCTTGCAATCTGCCTCTCACAGTCACCGACACCGATTAGTCTGCCGTCGTCAGTTTGTCAATGTTGTCGATGTCGATTATGCTACCGATGTCAGTAGGGGCAATGGGCCTTGATGCTGATGTCAAGTTTTTAGGGTATGTCTGTGGTCAACAGAATGGTCTGGGAGATTCAAAAGGGTTGTGCAGGGATGCAGGACAATGGACAGAGTCTTAGGAAGAACAAAGGTAGGGGACAGGTTGTCAAAATGGGTCGAGATAAAAGAAAGGCTTTTTAGCCTCTCCAAGAAGAAAGCCAGATTTGGTCTCAACAGTACTCAGAAATAGCCAATGGACTCATTACCAATGCACTCTAAAAATATTGAAATATAAACCAGAAGAATACTTAGCTCTTGGTGGAGAACCAGAAGTGTAGAAGACTTGTTCCCGTTATGGCTGATGTAGGAGACTTCATACAACCTTCTAATCCAATGTCTGGAGTGAATTTTGCAGAGTTTCTTAGCCTGGAGAGTGATGATAGAATGCTAATGCCTCATCCCAAAGCCTGCCTTTGATATGCAAAGAGTTGATGAGCAAGAGAATTCAGATCCACAGAGCAAGAGAATTCACATTCGAGTCGTCCAGCAGAGGTTAGAATTTAGTTTTAAGCAATTGACGTCGACAATTCTGTCGGTGTCAATTGATTGTTGACCGACATCAGCATCTAGAGAATGGGTAAAAAGGCTATTTTTAGCCTTTTGACTATTCCTCAATCTACCAAGTTCAGTTGTCGTTGGTGAACGGTCCAAAGCCAGAGTTATTAGGCACGGGGGTTAGTGGGAGAGTTGAAATAGGTCTTAGGTAATTATGATTAGTCATAGGGTGATAAATGGTCTAAGGGTGAGGAATCCAAGGTGAGGTGTCTAAAGGGGATGATTAATTTAAAATAAGTATTTTAAATTAATAAAGTATAGGTTAGGCATGTTAAAGTTAGAAAGGGACCCAGGGGGGTTGACACTATTTTGGTGTCTACATTTGCCCCTTTTTGTCTTGTTGGTTGTTTTGACGAACTGTAAGACAAAAATAGGAGTAAGTTTCCCTAGGTATGGGATGAGGTATTCCCCCTCAAAGTGGGAATCGAGAGAAGGGAACCTGAAATCGAGTGCCGATTTGATAGATAGTGGATGGGTATGGTGAAGTTGGAGTGTGAACGCTACAATAGTTGAGATTGCATGCATACCACTTCACGTGAGAGGTAGGTCAAATTGTCACAGTTAATGGCCGAGGAGTGCTAAAATTGAAATAATCAGTCCCCAGCATTTAGTCATAGTAGATTGGGTTAAATGATCAGAGCTGTAGCTCCAATGGTCATCATGTTCCAAGTATCCCGGGCTCAGGAAGTGCTCCTGAAAAACATGAAAATGTCACACATATCAGGGATCAACTGGAGCATGGTCCAATAATACGTGTGAGGGTCATAATATGGGTTGTGTATAATTTGCTAACTTTTTGTGAGGTAGCATATATGTAATCAAAACAACCAAGGTAAAGTTGTCTTGAAAGTGGTCTTGGTATGAGGAGATAGTCACAATCTCTAAGGTCATTGGTCGAGTCGGGTTGAGATATAAGTGATCTCAAGGGTTGTGTGTTATGGTCAGAGAAATGTATGTCATCTCCGATGTGTCCCATGAGAAGTTTAGGTAACTCATTTAGTGTTAGGGCTGGTTGTTTGGTCATGAGTTTGGGTTGGTATAGATAGTTGGTCCATTAGATGGATGGATGAAGGAATGGCCGAGCTAACCTCAGAAGACCCCATGTTAACTAAGTGCTGCCTACATAGCCCTTGTTTGAAGGGCCTCAAGATAATGTAGTTCTCCCAAAAGGGAAGAAGAGAGTCGATTATGAATTGGGTTTGACTAAGTTAAGTGATGGTTAAAGGTGAAATGGTTTGTCCATCAGGTAGATGAACAAATGAATGGCCGATGTCATAGGGAAACGAACAAGCAAATGGCCGAGCTAACTCCAAAAGACTCCGTGTCAACTGAGTGCTACCTACATAGCCCCTATTTCAAGGGCCTTAGGCCAATGTAGTTCTCCCAAAAGGGAAGATAGAGTCAAAGAGATCGATAATTGGTTTGGTCATGTTAATGGTTTAGCACTTCCCATATGTCTAATGGTACATGCTTGAAATGATGAGTGTATGATGATGTTACAGCCTTTTCCATATTATGTGATGGTGTATTCTGTAACATAGGTTATGTGGCTTTTCATCCCTAGCAATTTTCCATATTGGTGATGGATGTATGCTAAAAATGAAATGAGTATATTTATGCTTCAGCAAGTAATGGTTTATACTTGACATAAATTGTGTTGAGTTGATGGTTTTTATGTGTATTGTTGTCCATAGAAACTAGTGTGAATGGGCTATGATAATTCATGATGTCATGATGTCATGTTAGTGGTTACAAAAAGGTTTGGTTTGGTTTGGGTTTGGTTATGTGTGACCAAGATGTATAAGAAGCGAAAGGCGCATTGCTCTTTCATTGACAAGGACCATAATGATAGCATAGATAGGGGTATTGCAAACAAAAACCCCGTTCATGCATTATGTCATTGACCATTATTTGTATTAGATAAGTATTCAAATCACTTGATGTTAAGTGAGCTCAAAATCCCTTGGGTATGTTGGGGAAATAGGTTTGATTATGTGAGATGTGAGGATAACGAAACCCTTTTTAGCAAGGATAACTTTGCCCCTTTTATAGGTGACCCTGAGAATGACTATAGGCAAGTCCATGACTTAATAGTTTGTCAGTCAATTTTTTTTTTTTGGTCGACTGATCAATGCGGGAAGTCTATGTGGGGATGTTGTTTTGTTCTATGGTCATATGTGAAGCTGGTCGATGCGGGAAGCTTTTGAGAGAGTGCTGTGTATGTAGCAAAATTTAGGCATAGCCATCCTTCAAGGGAGTGGTCTATATTCTACTTTGTATGTGTTGATGTCATTGAATAGCTGTCCTTTAAGGGAGTAGTCTATTTATTATAGCAATGATGCAGCTGTCCTTCGAGGGAGCAGTCTACATTTATAGTTTATGACCTTTGGTTAGGCATCCCCAATATTATATTTTTTTTGGTTTTTGACTGAACTTTTAGTCATGGACTAGACTATAGAGGTTTAGGGGTTTCCATTTTATTAGGACAAGGCATTCATGTTTGACAAAAGTGTTAACTAATGTTTGTAGGGAAAAGGGTTGAAAGAAATAGGAATGAGGATGATGGGGGTTACTCGAGGGATGAGCTCCAGTTAAATGTCAAGTGAGTGATTACTTGATTAACAGTAGAATGGTCATAAATGTAAGGCATTAAGGGGCTCAGATTTTGGTCGGCCTTCGAGAAAAGACAGACGATAAGTCCCCTATCCATACTTATGCGTTATGATATAAAGTTCGAGCCAATTAGGAGCAAACCTGCCTCGTTTGCTTCGTTCCATATTGGTCACATGTTAGTTTTCTTTGAGGACGAGATCTTCGATGTTGAAATCTCGCTCTTTTAGATTTTTGTTATAGGCACATTTGATGAAGTTTTGGTAAATGTGGAGATGATTAAGGGTAGTAAGATGACGTTCATCGCTAACCGATCTTGACGAAAGTCATTGTTAGAAAGTATGTCGTGCAAAGAGATGCATAGAGATGGTATTTGTACTTCAAGAGGTAAGATGACCTCAGTTCCATACACTAAAGAGAAAGGTGTAGCACCCGTAGGGGTTTAGATGCTAGTGCGATAGGCCCACAAAGCGAAGGGAATGTGAATGTGCCAATCCCTTCTAGTGTCATTGACCACCTTCATTAGGATTTTGGTTAAGATTTTATTAGAAGCCTCTGCCTGTCTATTGGCTCGTGGGTAATAAGGTGAGGAGAAGCTGAGTTTGATGCCAAAAGAGTCACAAAGTTTTTGAACGGTTTTGTTTTTGAAAGATTTGCCATTATTGGTGATGATTTTGTAGGGAACACCGAAATGACATATGATATGTTGGTTGATGAAGTCGATGATTTTGTCAGCTTTAGTGGAGATGAGGGGACCAACTTCCACCCATTTAGTGAAATATTCAGTCACGATGATAATAGACTAATGTTAGAGAGAGGAATGAGGGTTAATCTCGCTGATTAGATCTAAGCCCCATTGTGAAAAGAGCCATAAATCCTTAGCAACTTGTATAGCATGGCTAGGGACGTGAAGTAAGTTAGCATGTTGTTGGCATTTGATACAACGCCGAACATAGTCACTACAGTCTTGGTGAAGAGTGATAGCCCAGGCGAAGGATGTGTTTTGCAACCGAGTTACCACTGAAATGTCCTCCACAAATCCCATCATGAACTTATTTAATGGCATGAGATGTTTCAGTGGAGGTTAGACATCGAAGAAGGAGACCATTAAAACCTATTTTTTAGAGAAGACCCCCTAGCATGGTACATCAAGTAATATTCTTGATAAAAGCCCGCCGTGCATTGCTAGAGAGATCAAGAGGAATGATAGAAGAAGTTAAGTAGTCAATAAGTTGTTTATACCAAACATCATGTGGACTAGAGTCGATATTGTCGACAAAGTTGATGTTAGTGGAAATATATGAAGGCAACGCCAAATGATGTACCGTAACATAGATTTTTGATGAAGATGATGAGGATGGGATATGTGAGGCTAGAGAGGCCATAGTGTCAACAAACTTATTCATAAAACAAGGAATAGTTTGCAAGAGATAATAGTCGAAGGATTATAGCAAGGTATCAACATGATGTTTATATCTTTGCAAAACTTCATTTTTACAAAGATATGAACCGTTGATTTGATTGACGACTAGTTGCGAGTCGCCAAAGATGTTGATTGTCTTGATGCCTAAGAAAAGGGTGATTTGAAGTCCCAAAATTAAGGCTTCATATTCAGCCATGTTATTAGTGCATTCGAAGTCAAGTTTAAAAGAGAGAGGCATGGGCTCACCCTTGTGAGGAATGAGAATGATCCCCACACCTCCATCGAGTTGACATTTGGATCCGTCAAAGAACATTGTCATTTGATAGAATGTCATCAGTGGAAAGTGTGGCAATAGATTCGTCAGGGAATTCACAGTGAGAGGGTTGGTTATCAGGTAGAGGGGCATCTACTAGTTGGTCAGTGATTGTTTGCCCCTTTATAGATTTTTATTGGATGAATTCCAAAACGAACTCAATAAGAAGCATGAGCCAATGAGCCATACGTTGGTTTTGGTATGGCTTGGAATGCATGTATTTGAGAGGGTCGATATGAGTGATGATGTAAGTTTTGTGATTGAGGAGATAATGACGAAGTTTGGAGGCGGTAAAGACTAATGCCAAGCAAAGTTTTTCAGTATGAGTATATCGAGTTTCATAGTCAATGAGTGTTCGGCTTATATAATAAACCGCTTGCTCCCGATGTTCATCTCGATGCGCGATCATGACACCGAAAGAATGATTTGTTACTGAGATGTAGAGATAGAAGGTTGGTCATCTTTAGGTGGAATAAGGACTGGTGGGGAGACAAGATAATGTTTAAGAGCCTCAAAAGCCTCTTGGAAATTTTTATCCCAATTAAAGGAGACATCGTTCTTGAGGAGGTGATGAAAGGGTTGACATCGATCAGAAAGCTACGAGATGAAGCAATGAATAGATTGAAGCTTCCCTTGCATGTTGCGAAGTTGTTTTAGATTCGTAGGTGGCGACATGTCAAGTATAGCTCAAATCTTAGCGGGATCAATCTCAATGCCACGAAGAGAAATGATGAAGCCGAAAAGCTTCCCTGAGAGAACCCCAAAGACACATTTCTTGGCGTTAAGGCGAACATTATATTGGAGGAGGTGAGTGAATATGATTTTGAGAATAGTTAAATGGTCACGACAGAGTTTAGATTTGCCTAGTAGGTCATCCACATAGTCTTCCATGATTTTGTGGAGGAGATCGTGAAAGATGTAGGTCATGGCGTGTTGATATGAGGCACCTGCATTTTTAAGACCAAAAGGCATGACCCTATAGCAAAATGTCCCCCATGGGGTGATGAAGGTGGTTTTATGTTGATCTTCTAGCGCAATCAAGATTTGATTATATCCTGAAAACCTGTCCATGAGTGATAGCATCTCATGATCGGCTGTAAGATCAACAAGTTGGTCGATGTTAGGTAAAGGAAAGTCATCTTTTGGGCAAGCCAAGTTAAGGTCACGATAGTCAGTACATATTCAGATCGCCCCAGTTGCTTTGGTGATAGGGACGATATTTGACACCCATTGTGGATAATCAATGGGTCGGATAAAGGAGATGTAGAGAAGACACTGAAGCTCCTCTTTGACAAGGAGTGCAACTTGAGGATGCATCTTGCAAAGCTTTTACCTGACAGGCTTAGCCTCTGGGTTTATGACAATGTTAGGGTTGATGCCGGGCATATCACTATAGGTCTAAGCAAAAGGCTTTGCTATGATCTGTAAGGAATTTGGTATAGTCGATTTGTTTTTGGGCATCCAAAGATTGACCAATCTTAAAATGTGAGGAATATCAGAAGATGGGAGATTAATGTCAATGGTTGATTCATTTAACATAACATGCATTTTTGAAGGAAGTGATCATTGAATGAAAGAGTCATCTGCACCCATGTAGGTGAGAATGGCATCATCATCTATGCATTGGATAGTGTTGATGGTAACAGATTCATCATCTATCATGTTTGGATAAACGAGAGGAAGAGACCTAGATACCCCATCTAGTTGATAGGTTAGGGGTTCCAAGCGAATGGCATTCATGTAAAAAAAACTAGGAGGGATGGAAACCACTGACTTCGTAGGTGAAGATGGGGGAATAGGCGAGTTTGGAGGTGATTGTTCTATGATAGGTTCGGGGTGAGGGTTTTTAGAAGTTTTAGTAGGTTCTTCAAAACCTAGGCCATGTCGCTTCTTAGCATTTTTTATGGCCTCGTCATTTGGTGGTTCAACGGGCTGGTGGGAGCCTTGTTCGTAGTGCCCAAAGCCAAAGCCCTTCCATGCACACCTATAAAGATAGGTATGAGCAAAGTTTGGGTTGCCAAGAAAAGAGAAGTCAGATGTAAATAGTTGGGGTGATGAAAGAGGATTCCCATCAGTGGGAGCTCGATTTAGCCCTCCATAGATGAGATTTGTTTGAAGATTGGGAAGACCATAAGGGATCACCATTCTGATGTGGTGGTCATAGTTGGGATTGTGATGAAGTTGTCCATACTCTTGAGGAGTCTAGAACATGTCCAAGGTGAGTAAACGATACTCCCCATGTGGAAGACATGGGAAGGTATCTTCCATAGGGTCTTTCATTGTCACTTGAGGAGGTGGTGTAGGTGTAACTACCGTCTGCATACTTGTTAAAGCTTCCATGGGTGGAGGTGGTGTTTAGGTCAATGTTTTTAAAGGAATGAGAACATCATTGGGTCGATAAGTTGTGTTGCATGTCTTGAAAGGGGAGGGGTCTGCGGGAATGACATGGACTTGACCGTCGTGTTCAAATTTGACACAATGGTGTAATGTAGAAGGGACACAGGCCATGGCACAGATCCAAGGTCATCCTAATAACTTGTTGTATTAGAACTCCCCTTCGATGATGTAGAAGAGTTCTGGGACTGTTCGTGGGTCGACACGAATATGTAAGACGATGGTGCCAATGGTAGTGGCGGTGGAGTCGTTGTAAGATCGAAGAATTGCATCAGTCTTTGACATACAATTCTTTGGGAGGGCTAATTGGTCATAGGCATGGGAGGAAATGATATTGATGTTGGTGTCCCCATCAATCATAACTTGCTTAACGTGAGTTTGATCAATGTAGGCTGTGATGAAAAGGGTAGCATCTTGATCTTCCAAGTTGGAGGTAAGAATTTTAGAATCACTAAAGGTAGTAGAGGTGACAGTGGGTAATGATTGGACTAAGACAGCTAGTGGTTGGGGGTCCTCAGGTTGGTACTCCACTGCCTGTAAAGCTTTGATTAAAGCTTGATGATGTTGTGAAGAGCCTTGAATGAGGTCATATAAAGTCATCTTCATGGGAGTTAGGTGAAGTTGTTTCACCATAGAATCACAGATTGCCTATGAAGGAGTTGGTTGGGATGTACCCAAGATAGAAATCTTGGGTTTTAGTGGTTGAGCAGGTTTGACAAATGGGTAGGTCCAAGGAATAACAACCTGCTCTTTTGCTTTATCCTTTAAAGTTTGTGATCTAGTGGCCACATTGATAGTGTTAATCTCAAATAAAGGGGACGAAGGGGATAAAGGGACCATAGTCTGATGATGGGATCCCGATGAAGATGAAGAGGTTTGAGAGACATGAGATGGTGTTGGAGATTTGTATTTTTCCAAGTAATGGCAAATGACAACCTTAAGGGCACAACAATTTTTAGTGTCATGCTCAGGTGAGCGATGATAAGGCAGATTTTAGTGTCATTGAACCAAGACGGTTTTGGTCCGAGAGGTTGAAACGGTTTAATAGGTGGGAAAGTGATGCTAGAAGTTTGCAAAAGTCAGTGTAGTATCAAAGCATATGAACCCACTAATGGGTCCATGCTTATTGATGCACTAGGTATTGATGACTTTTGTTTTGGAGTTGTTGAGGGAGATTTTTGTACCACCTTTTGGGTTGGTGGTGTGGCCACTCGTGTAAACGACACTTTCTTTGTGAGGGGTGCCAAATTTTTTAGAAGAGGTATGTTTTTGGTAGGTAAAGGGAGTAATGGAGGCAACTAATTTTTGTTAGGTGTTGGAGTAGAGAGCACTCCTATTAAGGTAGAAGGATGAGGGCCCAAAATAGAGGGCAATGGTAATGGTGGGGGAGGAGTTCTCTGATGTGTTTTAGTAGCCTTCTTTAATACGGTATGAGGACCACTATTATGGGAGGCGAGATTCAAATCGACCTTCACTTGTGGGTGAGTGAGGTTCGATATGGGGTGAACACCAAGTGATTTAACCGGTTTCGGTATAATAGAAGTTTGTGAGGGTTTAGGTTCAGATGTGGATGGTTGAGCTTCTAAAGATTTGGAAGTAGAAGCCTAGTCCTCATTGGAGACTTTGGGAGATTTTGTCAAAGGAGGGTCATTAGTACGAGATGAGATGGGATGCGTAAGATAAGGAGCTTTTAGTCACTCCCATAATGCCTCATGTTTTAAGTTCCTCAAATGGAGAAATCCTAAGTTTTCAGCCAGTCGAGAGAATGGTTTAGAAGCTATTGTGCTAGGCTTTATAATTGGTTTTTCAGAAGATTTGGGTGGTTGTGAGAGTGGGAATGTGTTAGATGCGGCAATCTCAGGCCAAAGGTGAGAGAGAGCCATTACTGGATCCTCTTTAGTTAAAGTAGGTGAAGAGACAAGTTCTTCTCTCGGTAGAGAAGGAATTAGAGAATGCGACTCCTCAAGAGGATAGAGGGCAGGGATGATTGTATCTTCTACTTATGGTTGAAGAGCAGGAAAATTATGGTCCTCCATTGGTAGTAGGAAGGATGAAGGTGGGGCTAGTGGTGTTGGTATGGTTAAAGCGTCCTCCAATATAAGAGGGGTAGATGGAGGACTATTAGGAGAAGAAGGCTCTTCTTCCTGTGGTGGAGGGACAGGTTAACTAACCTCTTCGGTTTGTGGAAGAGGTTGGTTAGGGATGAAAGGTGAAACCATATCGATTATGCGTATATTATGCTCTTGGGGGTCTTCAGCTATGGTCTGAATGTTATTTTGACTAGGGGGATGGTTAGGGAAAGGTTGTCTAAAGATGTTTATGTTTTGGTTAGGTGGCATGTTTGAGTTATCCAAGACAAGATCACCTTTATCTAGCATGTCTTGAATGACATTCTTGAGGGTTTTACAATTGTCTATGTCATGGCCTTTGACACGGTGATAATTATATAAGTCATTCTCCCTATACCATGCAGGGATGGCACACGAGGGATCAAATTGAGGTGGTGGTCAAATTTGGGGGAGGTTGAGGACTCCCTGTTTGATTAGTTTATCCGACACAGATGCGTATGATTCTCCTATTAGAGTATATTGACGCTGTACATATCATTGTTGGAATTTTCATGTGATGTATTCTGATGTTGAAGGTTGAGGTTGGTTGGTTGTTGTTGAAGATGATGGTCTAATGACCACAGCATTTGCCACTCTTTTGGACTTGGAGTGGGAAAGAAGATAGTTGGGAAGAAGAAGGATCATTGGATTTTGTGTTGTTATTTTTACTACATAGTTTGACTTTATCTTCTTCAACATCACGAAGTTCAAGCTTCCTAGCCATGGTGAAAGCTTCGTCAAATGTGTGGAATGTTTGGACCTATAAAGTAGATGAGATGTGTTTGGCACATGCGTGTGAAAGGAGCTCAATGAACTCAGGTTAAGGTAAAGAAAAGGAGAGTTGGTTGATTAAACTTCTCCATCGAGTAACAAAATTAGCTATTGATTTATCATCAAATTGTCTAATAGAGTATAGGTCTGTGATGGAGACCTTTTTAGTGATGTTGATTGAGAAGTGGTCAAGGAATAGTTGAGCTAGTTGAGTGAAGGTAAATAGAGAGTGACTGGTAATAGAACTATACCAATCGAGGGCAGCACCAGAAAGTGACATGGGAAATGTGCGTAGTAATAATGCAACATCATGTGCTATAAGGTAACAAGCGTGTCTGAACACTCGTAGATGTTGTTGTGGGTCCTCTTTACTCTGAAAGCGAGTAAACTTGGGAAGTTCCCACTGACTAAGATATGGTCGGATTGGGACTGAAGGACGAATAGGTTCATTATAGATTTGTTCATATGAGAGAACATTTCTTGAACCTAGAACGGATGTCTCAAGATTAGACATCTTATCCATCAACATCTTCATCAGATTGGTTGATGGATTTGCAGGTGGGGCACCCCCTAGGTTGTAAGGCAGTTGGAAGGTGTTAGGTGGAGTGTATGACATAGTTGGTTGCGCTTGTATAGGCACAACATATTGGTAACTAGTCATAGGGACTGACGTTGAAGTCAAGGGTGGTCGTGTCATAAAGCTAGAAGGCACAACTTGGCTTGATGTCGCCAAAGGTGGTTGGATGGTGGCAACACTAGCCAAAGGATAAGTAGTCACTTTTGTATTTATGGGTGCAAGAGTAGGTAGGATGGAGACAATTAAGTTCTAGAATTGTGTAGAACTTTGTTGAATGGTTTGTGGTTGACGGGGTACAGAAACCCCAATGGAGGTAGGTCCAAAAACAGAAGGAGAGGCCAAACTTTGAAGATTGTTCATGGTCAGATTGTTAGTTGAGGCAATGGCTTGGGTGACCATGGGTTGGGTTATGAAGGCTATTGATATGATTACCGCTTTAACTAAGGAAGTTGGCATCCCATAAATTGGGTTGCCTGAAGGATCTCGCATTTGAATTCTCACGAGATAGTGATGAAGAGCCTTGACATTGAGGTCAAGGAACCTTTCAAAGTCTTGGTCCCCTTCGGGAACAATAGGGGGTTGAGTTGGGGTTGGTTGGATAGGAGTATGTTCAATTTTTAAATTATACTCCATTTGGAGACTTGATATAGAAGGCGAAGGTGGGAGTGGTTGTTGCCTTGCGTGGTCAACAAGAGTTTTGGTTTGACTACGTGTCAAAACCATCCAAGGCAAAATAGATTCAGGTTCTAAAAACTATATGTTTCAGCCTCAAAAAACCTGAATTTGTTTTTAACAGCAAAAAGTTCAGGTTTTTAGCTTGCTGTTTGAGAATTTTTTTTTGATAGTGACCGATGTCGGTAGAAAAATTGATGTCGGTGAAACAAGTTATCGATGTCAGTCAGATAATCAATGTCGGTGAAGATCAGTTGCCGATGTCGGTGGAAAAACCAATGTCGATTATTGTGTATTTCAAAAAACTCAGAAAACTTAAAGTTTTTGGAAGAAAGAAGAAAGTTCTGAGTTGTTTTTGGAGCTTAGAATAATGTGTCCTTACCAGCTCAAAAAACCAGATAAAAATAGAAAAATAGATGATGGCAAGCAATCTCTAAACGTTAAATTCTTAAGAATAAATTTTAGAGTCGTGTTGGCTTATGCCTTAGAAGAGTGTGTTTGGGAAGTTGGGCTTTTAGAATGGGTCCTAAAAGAGGTAGTCTAAGGTTGGTTTTGGGTTATGTTTTGGTGCTCAAAAGTTTGTGTTAGGTTCCATATGTGGCTTGGTGCTAGGGTCTTGCTCCCCTCACTTCACGAGCCCAGAGTCAAGCTGGGTTGCTTAGCCAATATATACTTCCCCTAGAGTTTATACTCTGTCAGAGAATAGAGTGGGTTCTCCCCTTGGTAGTGAAGTCCAAGTAGGATTACCAAGAAGGGTAAGGTATCCTCTAGGTGATGAAATCCTAGTCGGACCTTATCTTAGGTATGTTTAGATGTTGAGTTTGATGTGCTTGTGGTCTGGATGTGTAACATATGGGCACTATGATTTATTCATAATGCACTTTTAATTACTAGATGAGCTAAAAATGCATTCAAGCAGGAATGAGATGCAATATATTTTTAACCCAAATTGAAATGTTTTGTTCAGATGCAAACAAGTGGGGAAAAGGTTAAGAGTATGAATTTCACTACTCTAAGATGCAAAGAAAAAGAAAGAGGTTCTTTTTAACTTGTGCTAATGGTGTCTTTTAAAAAGAAAAAGAAAGAAGAGGAAGGATGCAAGAAGAGAATCTAATGCATCTATATGAAGAGTTTGCCTTTTAGAAGAAATGAACCCAAGGAAAACTCCAGGGTCCCACTGAGTGTGCCAGAATGTTTCTAACTCATTTTCGTCTTTTACATTTAGAAGAAATAAGAAACTAAAGATAATGGTCAGAGGTTAGATGATACCCAGATGAAGTTGCGCACCATATCCAGACGATTGAAGGAGCTCCTCTTTGGCTGTGGAGGACAACACCTGTAGATAAGAAAGAATTAAACAAAGAAAATGTTAGATAGATATATGGTGGACTGCCAAGCAAAAGCTCGACCCCCAAAGTGCAAAGAGTTCCTTGAGGGATGATAGTCCACTTATTTGACAAAAGAGTGTTACTAGAAAGAGAGATAATGAAAGGCTAAAGAAGAGAAATAGATAATGCGTACTTGATTCCTGTAATCTGCCTCTCACAATCACCGATGCCGGTTAGTCTACCGTCATCGGTTTGTCAATGTTGCCGACATCGGTTATGCTATCGACGTCGATAGGGGCAATGGGCCTTGTTGCCGATGTTGGGTTTTCAAGGTATGTTTGTGGTCAACAGAATGGTCTAGGAGATTCAAAAGGGTTGTGCAAGGATGCAGGATAATGGACAATGTCTTAGGAAGAACAAAGGTAGGGGACAGGTTGTCAAAATGGGTCGAGATAAAAGAAAGGATTTTTAGCCTCTCCAGGAAGAAAGCCGGATTTGGTCTCAACAGTACTCAGAAATAGCCAATGGACTAATTACCAATGCACTCTAAAAATATTGAAATATAAACCAGAAGAATACTTAGCTCTTGGTGGAGAACCAGAAGTGTAGAAGACTTGTTCCCGTTATGGCTGATGTAGGAGACTTCATACAACCTTCTAATCTAATGTCTAGAGTGAATTTTGTAGAGTTTCTTATCCTAGAGAGTGATGATAGAATGCTGATGCCTCATCCCAAAGCTTGCCTTTGATATGCAAAGAGTCGAGGAGCAAGAGAATTCAGATCCGCGGAGCAAGAGAATTCACATTCGGGCTGTCCAGCCGAGGTTAGAATTTAGTTTTAAGTAACTGACGTCAGTGATTCCGCCGACGTCGGTCGACTGTTGACTGACGTCAGTGCCTAGAGAATGGGTAAAAAGGCTATTTTTAGGATTTTGCCTGTTCCTCCATCTACCAAGTTCAGTTGTCATTGGTGAACGGTCCAAAGGCAGATTTATTAGGCACGGGGGTTAGTGGGAGAGTTGAAATAGGTCTTAGGTAATTATGATTAGTCATAGGGTGATAAATGGTCTAAGGGTGAGGAATCCAAGGTGAGGTGTCTAAAGGGGATGATTAATTTAAAATAAGTATTTTAAATTAATAAAGTATAGGTTAGGCATGTTAAAGTTAGAAAGGGACCTAGGGGGGTTGACACTATTTTGGTGTCTACACCTCATTACAATTTCCTCATAGAAGTTCAAGATAAATGTCTCATTATCCTCTTTAAGCACAACCACTTTTGTCCACCTTGTGAAATAGTTGTTGGTTATGAGAATCCATTTGTGCCCATCACTTGATGGGAGGTTAATCATGCCTATTAAATCTAGACCCCACTATTCAAAAGGCTGATCAACTTGAATTGGGTGTAGTGGGAAGGCTATAAGCCTTTGTTTACCTATAAAGATAGTACAATTCTTACAATTTTGCACACATGCATGTGCATCTTTAAATAGAGTTGGCTAATAATAGCTAGCTCACATGATCTTTATGGTAGTGGTCTTAGGAAAATAATGGCCTCCTCAAGGGCCATCATAGAATTATCAAAGAATTTTTCATGTTTACTTTAGTTCTATGCACCTTAGGAGGACTGTATTGAGGTCCCTCCAAAAAATTTTGCCTTCAATGAGCATATAAGGAATGGACTGCAGTCTAAAATGCCTATGCTTAGCTTTGTCAAGGATAAGAGGATATATGTTGTACTGAAAGAAGGTCTTCATATCCTATGCCTAGCTGGTCATGACCTCTTCATTTGTGCACTCTTCTTCATGTTACACTAAGACTGTGTTGTCCTCTAGTTTTGATACTTTGACCAATTACTCATAGAGTCCCTTTTCTTACACTAGCTTTGTGACCTAGATCTCTAAATCATATTCCATCACCTTGGTGATATAACCAACTCTTTTTTCACTAATTTCCTTGCTAATTAGGAATTCCTTAATGCTTGCGTGCACCACCAAAAGTTAGATATTGTTTTTAGAGAACATATACCTAAATTTCTTTAGTGCTCTCACAACTACAAGGGTGTGTTTCTCTACAAAGGTGTAACACAATTCGTAATCCTTCAATGCCTAGCTGAAGAAGGCAATTGGTTGCTCTAGTTGCTCTTGTAACTAAGGAATGATTTGCACCATAAGTGACTGGTTTATAACCCCATTTGCATAGGTGTCTTCATCATGTGGTTAGTTTCATAAGAAGCATGACTTGAAATCCTATGCTAGATTGTTTTGTATTGGAATACGGGCTTTGGAAGTGCTGACAGTATCAACCTTCTTTGCATGAGGCACTATGTTATATGTGAGCTGATTTTGCATTTGTGTACCACTTTGGTAAGGAGGCCTATTTGACTGGTATTACTAAATGAAAGGCTGATGTCTAGGGTACTGTGCTTGCTATTTTTTGAGGGCATCCAACTCATTCTCAAAAATTTACAAAAGCATTTTTACCTCATACAACTCATTATAAGGAGTAACAAATGGAGTAGGTAGGCTCACTGTAGTAGGGATAGGTGCTAGCATAGGTTGCGTATCTACTATTTTAGGGAGAGGTTATACAAATATAGGCATGGGGGGTCTAGGCACAATCTTGCCCACTTGAATGAAATAATTTTCTATGCATACAACTACTTTGTAGGTGTTGAGGAGATCCATGCCTCTCGTGGACTAAATCATCACTATTGTATCACTATTAAGAGCCTTTAAGAAGTATAAAAATGTAGTGTTAGGAGATGTGTTACATAAAAGTGGGATTCTATCCAAACTCTTTGAAATATGAAGTTGAACTCAACCATAATTTTGTGTAGGTATCACTTTATGGTCGTGAGTTATTATATTAGGGACAAGTGATCACTTCAATCTTCAAACTATTTGCACAACTCCTCACCAAGCTCATCCTAGTGATGTATAGAGTTTGGTCTCAAGCCTCGATACCATTGAAGGGATTTTGTTTTGAATGAGGAGGTGACTAGTTTGATTGTGACATTATCTTGAGTCACATGGTGCACTGAGAAGATATTTATGATGTCTTTGATATGTTCTTCAGGGGAAGTTGAATTTTTGCTTATGAAATAAGACAAGCTTTGAGAGCTACCACTAGAATGCCATCATATTATAGAAGAACCAATGGACTACCTCTATTGAAAAGGACAGACACTTGATTCCTTGGTAGCATTATGAATAGAATGGGGAATAGGCCTCACCTATAATAAAACCTTTTGAATGATGGTGTAGACTAAGATTTATAGGGAGAATGGCTCATAATATACCTTATAATAGGGGACAAAGATGATGTAAGCCTCCTTCTTCTAGGTGGCACTATAAGCTTAGTGAAATGGAAATCAATGCCTGTTATTGATGATCTCATTCTCCTTGGCATGTAAAGAGGGGGGCTAGTCTTTGAAAATCAGAGATGTTTGGAGTCACTAGGTGCTCTTATTGAGTGTTTGATACACTTGTTAGCTAAAGATAACACCAATTCCTTAGCTCTTCTTCAAACTGATCCCATCGGGCATGCCAAAACCTATTGTCATTCAAAACATACACCTATAGATGCTCCACAACATGGAGGAGTTTTGCTATGGGGCACTAAGTGCACAAGCCTTATATAGGGCACAAGAGTCTAAGGTGATGGGCACAAAAGTATTATCACTTAGTTGCATGCATGAGAATTGGTTATCTCATCATAATGGTGGAAATGTCCTCAAGGTATGGGACCCTTGTACTCCTTGGGATGAGCCTCTGAAGTAGGTCAGATTCCTTCTATTCTATGTGCACTTGGTTTTAGACCAATGTGTAGGCCTAAAGAGAAAAAAGGTAAATCTATCACTAGTCTAAACCTAGTATCTTGAGGGAAAAGGTAAGAGATGCTAAAAATTAAAAGAGATGATGTACCTAGAATAGAGTGAGCACTTCTAATACCATAAACACAATACAAACCTTTAAAAACAAGACAACATCACATAGTTTCTACCAAGTCACTCTAAATGCATAAGTGATTCACATAGAGGTGTGGGAATGTAGCACAACACTGATAGGGATGACAAATGGTCCACAAATAACATCAATATAGACCCAGGTATGCACATGATGCAACTTGTAAGTGAGTTTCAAGTTCAATATGGAGGTATAGAGAATGGATAATGATGAGAGGGGCAAAAATTACCCACAGTCAAGGATCAAAAAACACAAATAACACATAGAACATCAGAGGAAAAAAAAGAGGTGAACTTAATTCTCATTGACTTGCAAGATTTACCCAATACAAGTACTCATGGAGGGCAAATTTCAATAGTGTGAGGTTGCTAAAAAAGTGTCGACCCTTTTATAAGTGAAGGACCAAGATTTTATAGTGAACAAACCTATTTTACAATAAGTGCACCACTTGGGGCAGTAGATGTAGCCTTAAATCCTTTTGCGACATCATGGCCATTCTTCTTGAAGTTTGTTTGGTGATTGGACATGGAGTTGGTGGTAAGATCATCTTTGGATATGCATGTGCATAAGGGAATAAAATATTTATTTCAAAAGGTCAGAGGGTGGCGTATACTCAAGTCTTGATATCTAGTGGCTACTTGTACATTTAATCATTCTGACAATGCCTTGAGTTCCTCTTAACTACCTCTAATGACCTCATTTATATCATGCTACCACTTGGCACGTGGTGCTTCATGATTGGTCTTGAGCATGGAATTGTAGGAATGACATGCATCATCTTGATAGGATTTTGGAAGAGTATCCTTAGAGTCTTAGATAGAATCAACATGGTCATGATATGTGGGTGCCACTTCTTTGGTATAATTACTTGGTGGGTCCCTTTTTTATTATATACTAGCCAATGGCATGGCTTGCATCTATATCAAAAAGGGATTAGCCCTAGATGAGCGTCGAGTCACCACATGACAATGATGGAAGGAAGGTTGCACACTATGCATTTCCAAGGCGTGAATATAGATTCCTGCATGTGAATATGGGACTGCATCGATTATGCATGAGGAATATTTCTAATAAGGCTATGTACGAGGATTGAAGATCTTGAGTGCATCCTTTATAATTCATATTGCTTCCTGCATTCAACCTTCACTTAACCATTTTGGAATGTAGGGACCTGCATCCTTAAATTTATGTGCTCTTAGACTTGTACACCATAAAATATTGCACAAATACATCCATTTAGATATTTATGTAAGCATGAGTTATTGTTGAATTATTATATAGAACTGTGCTTTTATTTTAGACTTGGGTGTAGATGAGAAGTGACTAAGCACATTTTACTTGGAACACTTGGGTCCTCTTAGGTGTGTGGATATTTTGTAGGGCCTCAAGAAGCCTTGTGCCAACCCGGGGGTGACTTAGAAATTCAACAATATCATAAATCAAATTTAACACCAGATGAATTCATCATATTGATATTCATAGAATATTAGTCCCATTGATCTATTTGACAAGGTTACACATATACATTATTCAATATATACTCTCTAGGTCTCTACCTTAGAAATAACTGTAGACATCTAATTCCTAACATCATTCAATATATGCTCTAAAGGTTACTAATGATTGACTAACTTGATTTGATCATTGATGGTAATCACAAGTGCAAGCATTAGATCATTTGGATGTGATCTATTCCATGGATGTGATCATTTTCTTCCATCCTAGTATGTCCTCTCGAGGGGGCATCATGGGTCTATTCTAATTTCTTCTTGACAACTCTTTTCTTTGAAAAGATGTTGCTTTACCTAAATGTCTCTCTACACCTTCTCAAATAGGGGAAAAATGTAGACATCTAATTCCTAACACCATTTGTGTTAAAATTATCAATCTTACTCAAATTGCACTCAAATACACATTTTAGATCAAAATCCATAAAACACCCTAAATGGTTCAAACTTGTCACTTATAAATGCCAGTTTACGTCAAAGTATCCCTAAATAGGGCAATGCATTTTATGGGCCAACTAGCTTTCATTAGATCATTTCGAGTCAAAATGACAAATTCACCATTTAGTGCTCTAGATCACTCTTTTCTTCTAATTCATTGGTACACATCATGTACCTTTGCTATTTGGTGTTGGCAACATCCTAAATGGGAATATAGCTCTAACACATCCAACATCACCTTCAAGTTCCTCTCCAGTCAAATTATGACCCAGTAATATGACTTTTGACCATTTTGATTAATTGTGCACCAATTTCCAAAGAATTTCACTAAACTTGATTAAATTTACTTAAGCTAATTAATCTAATTTAAGAGCTTAAGTAAGAAGTCCATAGATCTTTTTGAATATCTCATTATTAGAAATTGATTTTGAATATCTGCATCACCTAGTGACATCATCTATGGGGTGGCATCCATCAAGCCATAAGTGCATAAAATATCAAGATTATGTGTCACCCATGCCTAGTTAATGCCTCCCATACCTCTTCATTGTTTATTTAACTTGAGGATAATTATAGATTTAATTCCAAATATTAGGATTATCTATGGCCACACATCTCAATCTTGAGATGGATGGTCATGGTTGATCCCGACCAATCTCAAAAATCTATAAATAGAGAGGCCATAGACATGAATTTTAAGCTTGAATATTGCAAAGCTATAATGTTAAATTGTTTCCACAATCCTTTGCATTTGATCATTGATTTTGTTTGCAAGCTTCATTGATAGGCTAGTTTAGTTATTTGGAATAATGAGCTTAGGTTTTATGGAGTGTTCTTGAGACATTGGAGAAGTTTGCCACCTTTGTTGACAAAGACAAGGATGCTTGATCAAGGGAGAACATGCTTTTGAGCCACATGGGTATGGTGAATCTATTTGGGAAGGTAATATGATGTTGTTTTCTTTCATTTGTTTCTTGCTATATTTTATAATTCCCATAGGAATAGATAGGCTTAGTTAGTTAGTTCTTTATGCATTTTTTGCTATTTATGGATTAATTCTTGACTAACTTGCTTTGTAATCCTCTCTACATCTTGGCACACTCGGTGGGACTACATGCATCTCACACTTGAAGAAGACCATTTTACAACTTTAAAATATTCATTTGGACCCTTAAAACTCTTTCAAATTGATTTTCTAACTTTATTTTACCATTTTTGTTTACCACGGTTTTACACATTAACTGACATTGGCAAGTAAGACCGACATCAGTTGCATATTTTAACCGATGTCAATTAGTAAAAATGACATCGATTGTATAGCTATCATCGGTCACATTGGTATAACCAATGTCAGTTAGATAACTGACATCGGTTAGAAAATGTCACCATCGTCAGTTATATAAAATGACATTGGTCATTGTGTTTTTCTTAAAACACAGACCTGAGAGCTCTTTTTCTAAAGATTATTGTTTCAAACCAAAAAGATCTTCAAAGCTAAAGGACATGATGACCTTTTTGCTACAGAACCAAGCTTGACATTTGCTAAAAACATGTTTTAAATCACCTTTTTCATGTTTAAAAACCAATTAGGAACTTTGTTTTAGTGTTTAATGGAAAATTTAGATGTTTAGATGAATGTTTTCAAAGTTCACAATCTTAAGACCAAGGGGTCAAATGAACACCACCAAATCTTTCATTTGAGCTTAAAATTGAACACACTTGTCAATTTTTATTTGAAATAGTTGTTTAATTAGATTTTGTTTGGTAAAAAGAGGAATGTTATGTGTATGTTCTTTCATTTTTCCCCTTTAGGGACCCTTGGAATCAAAAGCTCCATTCATATTGCAAATAGCCTAGTCCAAGGCTTAGAAATAATGTCGTCTAAAGCACTCCCCAAAAACTCATCAAAGTTTATGTGACCTTGAAAATGACCTTAAAGTATTTATATTTCATGCTTTATTTATTTTTATGCAAACTTGGCTTGTGAGGGGGATGTCATTACCTCCCTGAGTTCTTTATAGAAGCTTTGACCTGGGGTTTCATCTCCCAACATTAAATTCATTTGGCTCCTAGTTGGAGTTGCACATGGGATGTATTTGCATTTGGACATCACACTACACTGAGAAAATAGTAAGATGTAGTGGTTGTAATAAGGAATAGACCTTTTTACAACTAGCCAATGCTATGGTTACCCAAATTTTGTGCTTATCTTTTGCATCGTTTGACGTGAAAGTCATTATGAAATTGATTCCCCTAGAATGATCAAAACATTTCTAGTTTAGTAGACCCCACTTTGCCATACCTTATCACTTTAGACTTAAGACATTTTTTTGTTGTCATTAGCTTACTTGGTCTTGATTTGTGTCTAAAATTACTTGTTAACACAATGAACTTAACCAAAACACATTGTCCCCAATTTTCTTGAGCAAGGGAGGCTTTACCCTGTCCAAATGGGAAATTAACCTTTTCCTTATTCAAATTGTTATCAAAAGCTTTGTGTCATATCATCCACATTTGGTGTAGTCATGTTTTCCAATTGAGTCTAGATCTTTCATCCAATTTGTTTAAATCCTTCATTTATAATCCACATTCAAAATTGATCCTTTCTAAGTTCTAAGGGTTGGTTTGTCAAAGTAGGTTCACCATTTGTGTATTAAGCTTGTTATAACTTGGGTTAAATTTTCCATTTGGATTGAAGGTCATTTATTAAGACTCAAAATCACATTATCATCTTGGTGGACTCAAGTCATCTTGGGTATCGCTCACACTTTGAGTCCTAGAACATATTTTATCCTAATGGAATCATGTGGCAATGTTGTGTCACCTATTTGGTCTTAGATTTATAATTAGTAATTTGTGTGTGTTTTTACATCTTGATTTGCTTAGTTCATTTTATCTTCTTCATAATATAGAGAGCTTTCCTCTAAACTTCTAGGGTCAACTTGTCAAAGTTGAAACTAGATTTTATAGTGTGGGGGTATCAAAAAGATCTAGGATTTGGTGCACTAGTTTTCACCTTGGGTCTTTGAGTTACCTTACCCTCTTCCAATCTATATGATTTCAACCTTACCAAAGGTTGAGTAAACTCATGAACCAAATCTTCTAAATTGTACATGGTTTCAAACCACCCTCCCTTATAGACTCACTGGTACCTTGGTTATTTGTTTAAAAGATAGCTGAAGCATACTTTGTTTGGTTGCCAAACATTGGTCCAAAGTTAGTCAAACACACAAAACAACTCTTTTAGACATGACTCAAAGGTTCAATCGTAGTGGGGCCTCTTATGGCCTTAGTTATGAAGATGAGTAATTTGATGATGGTCAAGATAACCCCATTGTTTTTGATGATATCCCCACAATATTAGGATTCGAAGATGATTACAATGAATATCAACCCCAAGAAGATCAAGATGAAGCCCTTTTTAGATTGATAGAATTAGGTGCTAGACTACCTTCTGACTTTCCTATAGAATAATTGCATACATTAGTTAGAGAAGGAGAACAACGATGACAAGAGCAAGATTTTGCACAAATAGACATACCTTTTTACTCTAACAAAGGAAAGGAAATACAAACAGAGTTAAAACCCACAAATCTAGATCTTTTAGCTAAGATCAAGATAATAAGTCAATGATATGCAGATCAACTTGTCACAGACTTAATTGACTCCCTAGTTGCCACTTCAATTCAAAAAAATGCTTTGAAAGAACAAGGAAATGTGGTTGAAAGTACACAATAAATATTAGATGAGGACATTACCATAGTGGATCAAGATAATCTAAATGAATAGTTAAAGGCATAAGAGACCTTACAAAGTGTTCCATTTGACACAAAACATACATTTTTAAATCATCAAGAACCTCTTGTCACTTTACAAACTCAAAAACCCAAACATTCAGTTCGAATTGAGGAAATCCCTCAAGACAATTTGGCTAGTTCTTTTCAACCAACCCAAAAATTGGTAAATGAACATAGAAATCTCCAAAATCAATAAAATACAAAACAACCAAATTTAGAGAATGTTTTACATTCCAAGAATCAATGGCCTATGTTCTCAACTCAAGGAGAAAATTAAAACTAAGTCATGGATCAAAAGGTATACACTCCCTATAGATCCACACAAAATTAGGGGCACATTCCACCCCAACAACACCAAAATCTGGGGCACATTCCACCCCAATAGCAATAAAATCAGGGGCACATTCCACCCGAACAACAAAAAAACTAGGGGCACATTCCACCCCAATAACAACAAAACTAGGGGCACATTCCACCCTAACAAAAATGAATCTAGGGGCACATTCCACCCCAACAATATCTTATTCAAACCACAAATGAACCAAACATGCAAGAATGGAAATCTATGAAGGAAATTATTCAAAGATTGGAGACAAATAATAGATTCAACAAATACAAATTTGATAAGATATAAGGAAATTATTCAAATATTAGAGACAAATAATAAAGTTAAGAAATACAAATTCGATGAGATATGCCCATATCAATTTGATTTATCTATTCTCTAAAACCCCTTTCAACCTCATTTTGATGCACCCAAATTTGACAAATACAAAAGAAAAGGAGATCCACATGAGCACATACATGCATTCTTCATTTTATGTCAAGAGGTTGCTTATATTTGTGAGTACTGACTATGATTATTTCTATGAAGTTTAGCAAGAAAGGCTCTTGATTGGCTACTTAAACTACCCAAAGGATCAGTTGTGGATTGGAATGACTTATCAAAAAAGTTTGTTAACCATATCTCATACAACATAGAACATGAATTAACTATTTTTGACTTATGCAAATCCAAGTATCATGATGGTGAAAGTTTCATAGCATATCTACAAAGATGGAGAGTATTGGTAGGGTGCTTTCAACATAACTTGCCAAGCAAATAGTTGGCTGATATCTTTGCACAAAATTTGCATCTTGAAGTTGTGCATAATATATGGTTAGCTTATGCTAACTCATTTGAAGAAATTATTGAAAAAGGAGTGTAGATTGAGAAGGATCTTATTGATAAGGGCCTTGTTAATGTTTTTGTGTAAGGTCAAGCGTCTAATCAGACTAAATCACTAGCTCAAATAGTTATGTAGGATAAACCTAAAGGCTTTAGCAAAAATAAGAACATGGTTGGAAATGGGGTGACTAGAACAAGACATGTATAAATAGTATAGGATATGCCTCCTCCAAATTTACAATTAACTCCCCCAAATCCACTACCTAATTTGTAGAGAGAACCTCCATGAAGGACATTTCATATCAATTTTAGAGTCTTTAGCAAGTTAGGAGAATCAGTTGAAACAATGTTACAAAATCTTGTTGTAGTTAATTTAATTGTATGGCTAGTATCAAGGCCATTTCCTCAAGATCAACCAAAACCATATTAATACAAAGAGAATGAATGGTGTAACTTTCATCATGTTGCTGGTCATGGTGCATATCATTGTGTTCAATTGTAACATATTATTGAGGACTCTATTAAAAGTGGTGAACTAGAAATTAAGTTGGCCCCTAATTAGGACACAAATCAAGATATGGGAATCTATAAGGACCCCTTTCCTTGACATGATCCACCACCACCAAGAAATAATCAAAATGGTCATAATCAAGGATAGAGACAGAATCAAAACCAACAACAAGGTCAAAATCATAATGAGAATAATCAAGATCATAATGCCCACATTAATAATGTGGCTTATAACAACGTACCTTATAACTATAATAATACTATGGGATGCATTTCTGCAACCCACATTACCATTATTACTTTAAAACTACGTGGCCAATATTTTGTTCTTCACAACATGGGACCCATCATTATAGGGTCAAAACCCTCTCTCCCTAGTAATATCATGTCAAGTTTGCATCATCATGTTGCTACTCTATTTGCATGGGTTACTAATTTTGAACCATAACACCTTTCTTCTAATTATAAAGGCTCCTCACTGACCCAAAATTGTAGTGATATAGTTAGACACCCATGAGTTACCATCCAAGGCCCTTTGCCTTCCTCTTCTAATTATAATAGCTTTTTGCCACCTCTAGGTTGTCCAGTCACAACTAGATGCCCGTGAGTTACCATCCAAGGCCTTTCACCCACTTCTTCCATAAAACCCAATGAGAACATTGTGCCAATAGTTCCAAAGCTAAATACTATCCCAATAAAGACTAAACTAGTTCAATCCATAATTCAAAGGCCTTATAGTCTAGTGGATCAATTAGATAAAACTGTTACACAAATTTCCATATTAGAACTCTTATAGACATGTGATGTCCATAAAACCATCATCAATTTTTTTTTCAAGAATCTATTGTGCCTAATAATATAAACCTTGATCAGTTCTAAAACCTAGTTGGACACTTATCTTCATTTCAGTGAATCACATTTGATCAAAAAGACATGTCTACCCTCGGCCCAAACCACAATAACCCACTATACATTGAGATAATCATTAAGAATCACATGATCAAGCATGTTATTATAGATAGTGGTTCAAGGTTGACCATCATATCTCTTAAATTTGTATGATGATTAGGCTACATGGATAAAGACATTCAACCATAAACTATTATAATCAAGGCTTACAATAATGTCGAGAGGGAGTCATCTAGTACAATTTGGTTGCCAGTCATGGTTGGGTCAATTTCTCATCACACATTATTCCATATTATAAATATTGAGCTTCCTTATAACATACTTCTTGGTCATCCTTAGATCCATGAAGTACAAGCAGTTTCATCTACTCTTTACCAATGCCTTAAGTTTTCCCTTGATGGGATCAAGGTTACTATTCCCACTAGTCAACAACCATATCAATACTGCAAACATCTTGAAGCAGAGTTTCATAATTATAACTATTGCCCAAGTTATGAATTCATTACAAAGAAGAACAAAGCCTTCATTTCTCATCCATCTCCATCTAATTATATAGACCCTGGTGATCTAGCCTCCACTTTGGTCAATCCATTTCCTATAGCTCTGGCCAAGAAGGTTATTATTAAAGACATAGGCATTTCCACATACCATCTAAAAGACATCCTCTATATTTCAAAATTACCAAAATCCCTTAAATCATTTGGTAAGCCTAAAACTTCTCAAACTCCTAACAGACCCAATCAGATTTGGCAACCAAAGAAGCAACAACCAAAACCTCCTATGGATTTTGTACCTACAATTACACCAAAGAAAGATCGAGAGGCTTTTACCAAGGGAGATTAGTTATGTTCTAAATGCCTTACTAATTATTTTTAGAATCCAAAGTATCCTATCCCTAACTGGATAATGGATCATCTTGGCTATACAGAGAAAGGCCTTGGCCCAAAAGTGTAAGAAATTTTAGAATCCTTATTAGCCGGAGTTATCAATTGGAATCAATGTCTTAGATTTAAACCACCAGAAGATGACCTCATGACATTTGATAGTGACTCTTCGAAAGTGACTAGTAACGAGAATCCTAACAGTGACATGATGTCCCATTATAGCCTTTTCAATAAGCTTGTTAACTTAGATTTGTTTGATTCAAATGCCATATTAACCATAACGCCTATTGGAGCTTCTTATTCTAAAGCAAAAACCCATCCTAGTGGTGCTTCCCTTCTTAAACTAGGACATTATATCTTTACCATTGGTGCTTCCTATCTTGTAGCAAACCCTCACTATAACCTGTGCCTTTGCCATCCTAAACTCATTGATTGGGATGAACAAAATTTGGTCATATGCCTCGATGAGTTTCAGAATGAAGAATCAATTGCAAAATGCATGGGACTACGAGATGTATTTCCCATTGGTGATCATAAGCAAGGTTTTGATTTTTCATTGGATCCTTCTACCTACTTTAAAGAGCAGGAAAACTTTCTTGGTCATAATAAAGAATAAACATCAAGATCTTCAGGTGAAAACCTCTTTGAGGCACTTGTTGATCAGGGAAAAATTAAAGAAAAAGACAAACCTTTGAGTGAAAACCTATTTCAGGTGCTCTCAGGCAGGAAAGTTTGCTCATCCCCTTAAGATATAAAAAGCCCATCCAGCCTAATTTCCATAACTAGTACAAACATCTCCTTAAAACAACATCAAATATTTGAGCGTCTTTCTCTTGAGTTTTTAGAGGTTTTTGCCAATTGGCCTTTACTTGAGAAGGTAAATTTTGATTCTTCATATTATCTGGATCTTTGGGAGGAATAACAAGAAGATATAGTAGAGGAAAATGATCATGACCATACATTACCTATAATTATAGAAGATGGATCCATGCTCCTTATGGAGAGCACAAGAGAAGTGAATTTAGGAACCCAGGAGGATCCCAAAATGGTTTATCTTGGAGCTTCCCTTATTGAAGCCAAATGTGAACATATTATATCCATTCTTAAGGATTATATAGACATCTTTGCATGGGCATACTCTGACATGATAGGCTTGGACCCAAATTTAGTGGTGCATCATCTTATTGTTCACCCTGGTGCTAAACCATTCAAATAAAAGTTGAGAAATATGCATCTATGCATCGCCCTTTTGGTTAAGGCCGAGTTGGAAAAGTTTTTAGGAGCCAATTTTATCAGAACACTGGACTATTGTGAATGGGTTTCTAACATAGTATCAGTGAGTAAAAGGACCCCAAGAATACGTGTTTGTACTAATTTTCATGATATCAACAAAGCATACCCCAAAGATGATTTTCCTCTACACAACATCAACATGATCATCGACTCAACTGCTGCGTACAAGATGCTATCCTTAATGGATGGATTTTTTGGTTAAAATAAAATCAAGATAGCCCTTGAAGATCATCATAAGATCACACTCACCACTCTATGGGGGACATTTTACCAAGTCATGCCATTTAGTTTAAATAATGTTGGAGCCACATATCAGTGTGCAATGACTGTCATTTTACATTATATGATGCATGACATTATTGAGGACTATGTTGATGATATACTAGAAAAATAAAGAACAAGAGTGGGACACCTTGATATTATATGAAGAATATTTGAGAGGCTTCATGCATATAAAGTCCACTTGAATCCTAAGAAATGTGTCTTTGGAGTCACATCAGAAAAATTGCTAGGGTTCATTATATCACGCTGAGGGATCAAAGTTGACCCTGCAAAGGTCAACACTATTATGAAAATGCCTCCACTAAACAATCTTAAACAATTGTGAGGTCTATAACGAAAGATCTAGTCTATACATAGGTTTATTGCTAATTGGTAGATAAGTGCCACCCATTTACCAATCTCTTAAATAAAGGGCTAACATTTTAGTGGGATGAAGATTGTCAGACAACATTTGTAAAGCTTAAAACATACTTGGCCAATCCACCAGTCTTACAACCTCCAACACAAGGAAAACCACTGCTTCTTTATATATCATCCATAAAACATGCTCTAGGGGCACTTTTGGCTTAGCATGATGATAATGATAAGGAACATGATGTTTATTATTTAAGCCATACATTGGTATCTTATGAACATAATTATATGCCTATTGAGAAGGCATGTTTAGCTATGGTGTTTGCCACTCAAGAATTAAGTCATTATATGCTAAATAACAAAACTATTATTATCACCAAGGTAGATCCTCTCAAGTTCATCATATCTAAAGTAGCTCTTCAAGGATGTATGTCTAAATGGATTATGCTCCTCAGTGAGTTTGATATTGAGTACTAGAATCAAAAGGCAATCAAAGGACAAGTTTTTATTGACCAAATTGAAGAATCTCCTATTACAGCCACTCAACCTCTCACCTTTGACCTTCCAGATGATTCTATCATGACGATAGAATAAGCATCGCAAGAACCTAAATAGTGGATGCTCTATTTTGATGGATCCTTCACATCTTGAGGGTCTAGAGTTGGAAGATTATTGATCATGCCATAGGGGGATTTGATCCCCAAAGCCTTCCATATATAATTTTAGTGTACAAATAATATGGCTAAATATGAGGCATTAGTTTTAGGGCTTCATCTTGCCATACAGTGGGATATTTAAAGCTTAAAGGTTTATGGAGATTCATAGCTAATCAAAAATTAGACAATTGACCAATATCAAACAAGAGATGATAAGATTAGTCCTTACAAGAAATTTTTTGATAACCTCAAAACACATTTTAAATCTTTGTAGTTTGAGCAAGTTCCACGAGTCAACAACATATCTGCCAATGCCATGGCAACAATTGGTACATGATTCAAATGGACGACAATGCTAAAGAGTCTTAGTTCCTGATTGAAAATATTCTTTAGCAAACACATATTCTATCAAATTTAGAGAGGATATGCAACATTACTAATCTTGATCCCTCACCTGAGCTACCATGGTACCAATATTTTTATAACTATTTCCATAGTCATGTATTTCCTACCAACCTTTCCAACAACCAACAAAAACTATTCTTTCATTGCTTAACGTGTTATATCCTCCTTGAAAACACTCTTTATCATAAAGTCTATGATGGAACACTTCTTTGTTATTTATCTTTAGGAGAATCTAAGCTGGCACTAAAAGAGGTTCGTGAAGGAATGTGTGGGGCCCATACCAATGGTGTGGTCCTAACAAAGAAACTCCTCATAATAGGCTATTATTGGTCCAAAATGGAGATAAATGCTTGTAATTATGTAAATAAGTGTGTTCCTTATCAGCAACATGACAACTTGATACATGCACCTTCCTTACCATTACAGTCGATTACAGCACCATGACCATTCTCAATATGGTGTCTTGATCTCATTGGGAAAATTAACCTAACATCTTCAGATGGAAATAAGCACATTTTGAATACAATTGACTAATTTACCAAGTGGATTGAGGCCATTCCTCTCACTTATGTTATCAAGAAACAAATCACCAAATTTATTCATTACCATATCATCTATCAATATGGCATCTTAACTAGTATTATATTCGATAATGGTGGATTATTTGTGAACCAAGATGTGAAATCTCTTTCTGAAAAATTAAAGATCCAGCATAAGAAATCCACTCCATATAAACTGTAACAAAATGGATAAGATGAGGCATCAAATAAAACCATTCTAGCCATCTAAAAGAAGATTGTCAATGATGTTGGCTATGATTGGCACATGTAACTCTTTCCTACCCTTTGGGCTTATATAACCAATCATCGTACCCCAACTAGAGCTACTCCATACTCCCTTGTTTTTGGCACTAAAGCTATCATCTCGATTGAGATTGAGATCACATCATTAAGAATATCACTGGATCACAATAAAGATAATGAAGAGTATAAAGCCTCATGACTACACAAACTAGAGCTTATTGATGGTAAGCATTTGGATACCCTAGAAAATTTTGAGGCCTGTCAGAATAGATTGCAGAGAAGCTATAATAAAGGCATTCTCCCTTGAGAATTTTAGATTGGTGACTTAGTTTGAAAGAGAATTGAAAGAATATGAATGCTAAACCCAAAAAGAAAGGCAAGCTTCAGCCTAATTGGTTAGGACCATATATTGTCATAACAAACTATGGATTAGGAGCATATCAATTGGCTAAACCTAATGGCAAAGAACTTTTAGAGCCCATGAAAATCATACACCTTAAAAGGTTCTATGCATGAAAAAATTTGAACTATTGTCTATAAGACCCCTGACTTGGGGGCAACTTGTGCTATCTTAATTTTATCCCACCCTTCTATCTTACTTTGAATGCATTTTATACTACCTTGGTCCAATTTTCATGATTCCTAAAAATAAAGGCTTTGAATCTTTGGCATGCTGAACACATTCTTCATCCCATTTTGGATTGCTCTCTTTGAGAAGCATATTCTTTGTTATGTCTAAAGCATGTTATAAGCTTGAACACTTTTTATCCCTTGACCAATTATGATCTTTATTATGTCTCATGAACATTATGAATATCCTCAGCAATAGTTCAACAAATCAATTTGCCAGGACAATATTGTGTAGCTTTAGACAAGTGAATAGAAGCATCTTCTTAGTTCTAGATTGTTACAACTGACTTACCTATCTTATTGGAATCTATACTCTCAAGACATGCATCTCCTTGACCAGATGGTCCCACCTTATGCATATTTTATCCCAAAAACACCAAAAAAATTAGAAATACTTTAAAAATACTAAAAATATTAGAACATGATCCATAAAAGGACAAAACCATTGTCTCACACTTCTATACATTTGTACATTCTCATTCTACCATGATACACTCTTGCCATTTTGAAAGCATAGAAACACCAATTTATTTCCTCTTATCCCATGCACTTGCCATTTTGTAAGATCATTCTTTCTCATCTCATCAGCTTCTTGTTTGCCAGACCATTCTTGTTTGTTTGTCATATCTTCCTTTTATTCTATAACATTAGTCATGCTGGTCTGATCATCATTTTTTCTTCTATCCCATTTCCTGGGAGAACTACATTTGGCCTAAAATTCATGTTGGAACATGCATCCATGGAACTATGTAGGCAACATCCACTTGTCTTATACATCTAGAGTCATCTTGACCAACCCCTTCCTTTTCTTCTCTTCCCCCATTTCTTCTGTCATTATTCCTCTTTAATTAGGGAACAATTTTCATGTCATTATTCTTTGTTATGATGTGGTGGAAAGTAATGCCTCTACCACACATGCATGAACATTTGTCTTTAAACCACACTAACTTGGTTTTTATTTGTGTGTGTTTATTTGAGTTCTCTTGGTGTCTTATTATGCTTTCACACCTCTCCTTTTATTTCTTCTCCTTTTTCTTACTTCTTGTCTCATCTTGGTCTTGTGTTTCCTTGATTGTTTTTTTTTCTTATCTCTTTTATGTTTTAGAACATCTTGATGATTCACATAGATCTTGATTGTTTATATCTTGATCCTATGTTATTACGTTGTTCTTAGATCATTTTGTTTATTTGATTGTTGTTGGTGTCTTGTTTTTTTTGTTATGATTTTGCTTTTCTCTTTTGTATTTGAGAATGCCTTGATGGTCCACATGGATCTTGATTATTCATATCTTGGTCTCATGTCGTTAAGATGTTCTTGACTTTTATTTTTAAACATTTTTTGTTCCTACTTAAAATCATATCTTGATTTTAGGTTACGTTCATTTATGTTTATCTTTTTTTGTCTTTGATTTTTTGTTTAAATGTAAATCATTGTAACTCTGGTTTTGGTCATTGTTTTACCATTATCTTTAGTTATAGATATTCACATTTGAACTGGCTCAACACAATTGGAATCTTATGTCATTCTAAGTTATTCATACTTATGATGCCTACTTTCTTTTACTATAGAAAGAACTTTATGCTTATGTCTCAAAGTCTTAAATGTCAACATCAACTCTGATAAACGATTCTCAAGAACACTTTGCAACACCTAGGCTTATGATATGGAATTAGGCTTCTAGATAACATGCATTTCAGGCTTTTTTATCTATGCTTAGATGTGCATCTCTTTGCATACATTGTAAGTCTAATCAATTCTCAGTCATTTTTCATCATTCATCATTCCATTCTCCCTCAAACTTGGGTGAACTACATTGGCCAGAAGTTCATATTGGAACATGAGTCTATGGAACTATGTAAGCAATGCTCAATTTCTATTGAGGTTAGCTCGGCTATCTCCATTCTTCTTTTCATCTCTCTCATCACTTTGTGCATTCTCATATGCTTGGTTTTATATGGTTTTCTAAGCCATTACACCATCACATGTACATTTGTGACCAATTGCTTTAATCCATCTTTTTGATTATATATTTGAGATATTTTTCTTACCATTTGCCCATGTTGGGGCACAACATTTGAACCATGTCTAATAAAATCAAATCTACAGGGGTAAATCATTATTTATTCTTTATCAATGATGAAGATTTGCCCTACTAGGGCAAAACTATGTTATAATGATCAAATCTACTCTACTAGAGTACTCATTATATTCTCTTTGGAGACCCCATTATAGTGGTGCTTCCCTTCCTAAAGTAGAACATTCTCTCTTTTCCTCTAATTCGAAGCCCTCCACATTAAAGTCCATGATGGTAATATTTTAGTGTGCAAGTTATCTCAGGATTGATCAATGTCATAAGTGTGTAGCTTGTACTCTCAAATTAGGTTCATTTAAAGTGTGTCCCTTATATTTATGGATTTTATCTTTCCTATTCCCCCCATCTCTAGGGCCTATTATACCTCTAATTATATTTTGATCATTGATGGTAATCACGTGTGCAAGCATTAGCTCATTTGGATGTGATCTATTCCATGGGTTAATTTCTCACTTTCTCTCTCTTTTCAAGAGTCCATCTTAGTATGTCCTCTTGAGGGGGCAACAAGGGTCTATTCCAATTTATTCTTGACAAATCTTTTCTTTGAAAAGATGTTGCTTCACCTGAATGTCTCGCTATGCCTTCTCAAATAGGGGTAAAATGTAGACATCCAATTCCTAACACCATTTGTATTGAAATTGTAAATCTTACTCAAATTACACTCAAATGCACATTTTAGGTCAAAATCCATAAAACACCCTAAATGGTTCAAACTTGTCATTTACAAGTGCCAGTTCAGGTCAAAGTATCTATAAATAGGGCAATGCATTTTATGGGCTAGCTAACTTTGATCAAATCATTTTGAGTCAAAATGACAAATTCACCATTTAGTGCTTTGGATCACTCTTTTCTTCTAATTCATTGGTACACATCACGTACCTTTGTTATTTGGTGTTGGAAACATCCTAAATGGGAATACAACTCTAACGCATCTAACATCACCTTTTAGTTCCTCTCTAGACAAATTATAAGCCAATAATATGACTTTATAACCATTTTGATTAATTGTGCAATAATTTCCAATGAATTACACTAAACTTGATTTAACTTAAACTAATTAATCCAATTTAAGAACTTAAATTAAGAATTCCATAGATCTTTTTGAATATCTCATTATTGGAAATTGATTTTGAATATCTTCATCACCTAGTGACATCATCTATGGGGTGGCATCCATCAAGCCATAAGTGCATAAAATATTAGGATTATGGGTCATCCATACCTAGTTAATGCCTCCCATATCTCTTTAATGGTTATTTATCTTGAGGATAATTATAGATTTAATTCCAAATATTAGGCTTATCCATGGCCACACATCTCAATCTTGAGATGGATGGTCATGGTTGATCCTGACCAATCTCAAAAATATATAAATAGAGAGGCCATGAACATGAATTTTAAGCTTGAATATTGCAAAGTTATAATGTTAAATTATTTCCACAATCCTTTACATTTGATCATTGATTTTGTTTGAAAGCTTCATTGATAGGCTAGTTTAATGATTTGGAATCATGAGCCTAGGTTTTATGGAGTGTTCTTGAGACATTGGAGGAGTTTTCCACTTTTGTTGACAAAGACAAGGATGCTTGATCAAGGGAGAACATTCTTTTGAGCCACATGGGTATGGTGAATCCATTTGGGAAGGTAATATGATGTTGCTTTCTTTCATTTGTTTCTTGCTATCCTTTGTAATTCCCATAGGAATAGATAGGCTTAATTAGTTAGTTATTTATGCATTTTTCATTATTTATGGACTAATGCTTGATTAAATTTATTTTTATCCTCTCTGCATCTTTCTTGACACAATTATATTCAACATCAATAAATAATACATAATAACAACAATCCCCCCACAACATCCCCTTCTAAACATAACCAATAAGGTATTTATACATAAGCAAACCCCTTATTTGTGTCATAACATTAATACACAAAAGATGATAAGCCAATAATTATTTCAAATAAATAAGTCATGGGGAGTCATTATAATTGAGTTCCTTTTGAATCGCGCACAACAACCCCTATATACCATCTCTATGCTAGATATTTATTTTTGTTTTCTTTTTCTTACATGGACTAGTACTACATTTACATTCTCATGAATATCTGATGATTCCATTAATTACTTTGTAACTATCTATACTTTTTACGCTCTTGTCATAGTCTTATATTTCTTTGAGTCTTGTAGCTTCTGCTCATTTTCCACTTCTTTATCTTTCATGAATTGTCCTTCTATGATAAGGTATTCTACATCATTCCCTTATATATTTTTCTTCCACATCGTGGTCCTACGTCCTACTCTTTCACCCTTGTTATTTCAAACTTATGGTCCTAAATACTTAGAATATAATTATTACAAAATTTGGGGTCCAATATCATCCCCTGCTAAATCGATAGTCTGTCATGGACTATGCAACAATTTCTTTAGTGGTAAAAAATATGGGATCAATGTTTTGGAATTTCTACTTGAGCTCCTCCCATTGGTTGAGGGATGTTTGAAGATTGGAAGTAAGAACTTCAACTTTGCCCTTCAATTTATTTAAATCCATAGGATAATCCAAAAAGGTATCAACTTGAGTTGTCAAGGTCTAAAGCTAAACACTTATACTCTTGTGAGCATCCTCTAGGGACCCAACCTCTACCAAAACTTATCCTTATAACATTGAGAAAATAAAATTTAGTTGTTATCAATAGGGATTTATTTGTACTTTCAGTTCTTCAATGTCTTAGATTTTTATACTCTGGGCCCTATCCTTAATGTTTAAAGCATTCTTAGCTAATTTTTGGCATTATTTTTCCTCTAACAACAATTACGCTTCCAAAATTTTACTTGGCCATGCCAAGTTGACAAAAAACCCCTTTGATGTTGGGAATGGTGGCATTAAGTTCATTAAATATTTCGTGGCAAACCTCCATGGCCTTAAAAAATTCCTATGTTACCCAATTTTTCTCCTATCTAAGATCTATTTGGGTTTTACATTTAGTGATCAGAAGGTCCATGAACATCTCCAACTTATCAATTGCTTGACTAGTAATTGGAACAACATCTATAAGTGTGGGTTTTCTTATCATAATTATTTGGCAAAGGCCCAATGTCCTAGGCTAATCCACTTCTATCATACTTAGTTGGTGCTTGAGTTATTCAACTTCTTCTTTAAAATTTCATCATGTTTCATGTTCTTCTTTGTATAAGCACATGACCTCTCGATGTTTATCATGGATATAGCGGATATTAAGAATGTTTTGCCTAGAAACCTCTAGGTCAAACTTGATAAGTTTTGCACCCACTTGTATTAGAGATTAAATCATGGGACTTATCCAGAGCATGTGTGGAACACCTACCACTTTTGGGATTATGTTAGTAATCTCCCTTGGAAGATAAAATTATTCTTTATCATGATACACTTCCATTTCAAACAACATTTCACACCAAGTTTGTTCCATAGACTCATGTTTAGGGAAAAATTTCCACAAACATAAACATTTTTTAGGCATGTCCTATTAGAAGGTAGTGTAAATGAGAGGTTCTTAATTTGGTTATTGTTATTGCTCTGCCTCCTACATTGATTCCTTTCCCTTTTGGGTCATGATCTAAATCAATGATTTCAAGACTCTTTTCTCATTGTTCATTGGAATTTATGCCAAGGTCCTCTCTACTAGGGCCTTCTTTCCTATCTACTTTTGATGTTGGAATTTCAAGGTCCACTTACCACTTATCCATAGGATTTACTTGTTGGGTGTAATAATTTGTTATTCACTTTTCTCATGGGATTGTTCCTCATTTGGCTCAAGAGTGGGTTACTTAATAGGGTGTGATTTTGGAGATGCCTCACTTGTGTTTAGAATTACCACTTGGGTGTTTCTTATTCAAGCTCTACTTGAGTAGAAGGATGTGCAGAATCATTCTTCTATCTTGTCATTTGGGCTCTGCTTGTGTAACTAGCTAGGATACAATGACATCCTCTTGATCTATAGGCACCCTTGGGTCTTTCATGGTTTAAATTCCCATCAATTGCATTTTGGGATGAACCTAAGTTGATCCTTCATCCCATTAAAACTAGTGGCCTCAGGCCTTAGTCATTTCTCTTTCACTTGCACCCTCACCTCTATGTGTATCTCTAGTTGATAGGGAAGTGGTTCCTTCTCTACCTCCTAGGTCTCCTGATGATTTATTTTGTGGTTGGAGAATATAAAAGATGACCCAAATTTTCCCTTGCATGACTATCTTATAGGGATTAAAGTTAGTCTTGTCAGATTCACACTTCTCCACATAGGTGTTCCTCCCTAGTAAATGTAAATTTATGAAGAGTATGGATGTCAATGTCAATCTTTCTCACATTAATATTCATAAGGCACACATATAAAATGTAGTTCACCAAGTCTATGAAGTATTTGGTAAAAGGCATAGGGAAATTTTAGCCACCCTAACAAGTTATCTATAGTTACCATCCAAATACACATGAAGGAATAGTGTTATTTTACAATAAACTGCACATAAGATCCCATCTATGTGGACAAATCTTTAGGTATGCAACATTCATTCCCGAATACCTCCATGCCATCAAACCATCCCTTCATCTTGGCTTTGTAAGAGGGTGTGATGGCACCAGGGTAAGTAAATTATTTGAACCATTTATTGGGGGACTTATGTTTCAGTGGGTAAACCCACTTCAACTCTTTACCTAAGTACTTTGGGATACCAATCTCATCAAAGACTAGAATCATCTGTTATCAATTAGATTTTGCACCTATTTTATGTAGTATTAGTATGAGTTGTAGTACATGGGAAATCTAATGACACAATGAGATCACCTCCAAGTTGTGGGACTTTGGCAAATTGAGGTGAACCTCTGAAGAAAGCCAACTTCCTTTCAATAAGCTTCGTATAGTTGATATGTGACCAATTCACTTCAAACTACAACTTCTAAATGATCTTGCTCCTAAATAGGGTTTTAAATTTTGAGGAAATGACTTTTAGAATGAGGTTTAAAATTAGAAAAATAGTGATGCACCAAAGGGTTATAGTGGAAATTAATGCTTGCTTTGATTGTACACAGTTAGACAATTAATATACTATAATTTATTAGAGCACAATCTTATACAAATATGAGATCAAAGGTAATATTGGGTATTTTATCAAATAGGGAACAAAGTTCTTGATTTTGTTGTCAATAAAACTATAAAAGGGAAAAATAAATACCATAAATGATTCTTATATAACTGAAATAAGATCTAGATCATTCAAAAATTTAAAATCCATATATAAACAAAGATAACAGAAGATAAAAGAAGGCAAAATTTTAGTCTATTAGTATTTTATAGGTTAGAACATGTATATCAATTTCTCAAAGGCAAAAAAAAATTCTAATAACAAAAAGATCCATGGGCTATGTAATAAACCCATATTTATACAAAAAATAACTCCCTTAAGAGAGATGAAGTTAACAAACCCATACACTCAGTTTTGGAGTAAAAAAATAGGGAATCTACTAACAAATGTCATCCTTTCCAGCTTGAAATGGCATATTTGGTGTAGTAGAAGGAGGAAAATCACTCTGTAATGGTTGGGCACTTCACCAAGTGTTGAAAGAGGAGAAAAATACATTGGATACTTCCAGTTAAACTATCTTTATTTGAGTTTTGTTGAGGAAGTCTCTCCATATAAAAAGGGGTGCCAAAATGAACTTCATGACTTAGTAGTCTTCTATCAAAAATTGAATGCTTTTTGGATATTTTAATATATAACTTGCAAAACCTAACTTGCAATTTGTAGTTGAGGCTTTTACAACTTTTAAGTCATTCAACTTAACAAAAAGGAAAGTGCAAATCAAAACATGAGTTTTTACAACTTCTACCATTCAACTTGTCAAAAAGGAAAGTGTGAAATATAAGTTGCACTTTTTCAAATAAAGCATGACAAAAATATAGTTGAAAATTACAAGTATCTCTTTCTGATCTTAAAGTTAAGAGCTATCAACATGATAGTTATAATTTACAACTTGTAAATTTACAATGTATTTTACAACAATTGAAATTTATACAATATGTTTTATATAATTAGATAATCAATCTATAAAAGTGATCTCTGAGGATTCCTTATCCTTTTTTGCTTGTATCTTCTCAATATAAGCATTAAAGTTGCTAAATATCTCTTGAAGGTGCTCTTTGTTAGGACCAAATGTGTAAATATTATTGATTTCACATTCTACTGTTACCTCAAATAGTTCTCTAGATGCAACTTTGTAGACTTGGGTATCTTTTCCCATTTGATCAAGTGTATTATGATACTTGATGAACTGGTGGATGGAATTCAAGTTGAAAGTTGTATCATGTGTTGATTCTTTCTTAATTACCCCTTTGAATTCATCTTAGACCTCTTGAATAAGAAGAGGATTATCTTGGTGATTCGCTGTATCACATGACAATTTACAAAGTGAATATTCAATATCATATATTGTATCTGTGGCCTTGTCACATGTGCTCTTGGACTTCTCAATACTTTCACAAGTATTATGATTTTGAATTTAGTTTCCATCTCAAGCTATTCATGCTTTGAAGGATTTTTTATTATCTTTTTTGATATGAGGGTGTCACTCTCAATTAGATAAATGACCTACAACTTTGGAAAGTAGAGGTTCAGTCTTTCAACCTCTTCTCCATATTTACTTATCTCTACCTTTAGAGATGCACGATCATCCTTCAAAGTCTTGTATTAGTTGATAACTAGTTCTATCACTCTTTTCCCTTTTGTGATTAGTTCATTAGCCCAATATTTTATAGCTCTTTCCATGGTACCAATATCTATCATTGCCTCAAATGTTTCTTTGTCAGGGAACTGAGAGAGAAAATGAGTTGATTGGGTAGAATCAAGTAGATATGTTGGGTCTATTAAATTTCTTAAGACAACTATCAACCACTCAACTTTGTTCTGTAGCTGATCTTTAGTTACCTTGTCATTATCCATTTTCTCAAAAAGAGGATTTATACTTGTTTGGACATCATGTTCTAGTCCTCTTATCAAATGACCTAGGTGGACCTTAGATATTTGATAATCCCCCACCACTAAATCTTCCTTTTGTTTGTCAGGTGGGGGAACTACTATCTCTACATATTTTCCACTATTGCATCATTTGAGATTATGGATATGGTTTTTCGGATTTTCTTTGGTCATTTAGATGCTTTTAATAGACCAAAATCTAATATGCTAGGAGATATCATCTATTTATTTTTCTTTGACATTGATTGTGCCAGCCAATTTGGAGTAGCTACTAATGAATCTTATGCTATTCTAGTAGACACTATTACCTATGAGTCTACAACTGAAGCTAATACACTGGTGGTTACTATGACAAGTGTCATATTTGCCACTGACATTATTATTGAGTCTTTGACTAATGATTTGGCTATATATTCCCCATTAGTGGGTTGAGTAGCTATAGTTATGTCAGTGGGTATCTCTATTTCCACCTCCTTGGTGGGGGCTTGGGTTAATGTGAGAGTGGAAGAAGGCAAGGATACTTGGATGGGTGAAGTGGATGTGCTTACCAAGGGTGAAAAAGTTGGAAGTGACATAGGTGGAGAGGTAGGTACGTGTGGTTGGAATAAGGGAAATCATGAAAGGATGGAGTCCAAGGAAATAAATGAATTAATCAATGTAGTGGGAATAAATAGAGTGCTAGTGATAAGAAGTGTAATGGAAGATGAATATGGAGCTGTATTCATCCTAGTGGCTATGATGGATAGTGGGATTGTAGTCAGAATGATTGAATCTACAACCATGTACTATTGGGTGGTGTTGGTGATTAATGGTGTGGTAGTGGATATAGGGGATGAAGGAGGTGGAGGTGGGGTTGGGATAACCAACTACACTGATTAGCTTATTGCCAAAGGAGTCACTTGTACTTGGGAGTTAGATGAAAGAGTAATTATTTGCTGGCTAGATAGTAGAGATAGGAGGAGGGGTTATAGGAGTTATGTCCCATATGGAAAATTATAGTAGTTGATTCATTGGCTAGGTTACTAGATCTTGGCTATTGGAATAATGCCTTCTTGCCTTTTGCATTTGCTTTTGATTGTGTGAGATAACTAGCCCTACTGCCCAACTTGCTTGAGTTCTGTCGCTAGAAACCTTTGTTATTATTTCCACTACACCCTTATTCTTTACTTATCTTAACATGTCTATGATATTTAGGGTCTCTTGGTTATTTTAACCCCCTTACTCCTTAACAAGTTAAATTTTTTGTTTATAAGTTTCATGGTCCTATCTAATAAGGAGAAGGATTCAGGTGTAGACCCCCTAACTAGAGGAAGAGGTTGGAGATACATTTGATTATCATAATATATCCTATCCACTGGCTGTTCCTTATCTTTCAAATCTTCTAGAACTGGTGCCATATTATAAGTATTAATTTGTTCTAATGTCATTCTATAATAATCTCTCAACCTAACCTCTTCTTCATCCTACATATCCTCCCAGTAGTGTTTATAAAAGGGAATGTGGGAATATGAGGAACCCACTATACTGGTAACATAACCAATCACATCATAAAAGGGCATAACATCAAGATCTATCAAGGTTATCTAGGTCATCTATGGATCTACATATTTGGCCTTAGATATAAAAGGGTAGGGGTATCTACCTATACTGATAAGGAGGTGGATCCATGTTTTGTGCCTACCTGATAAGAACTTGTGGGTTTCCACTAGTTGCCTCACAAGTTCCATTAAGACCCATTTGTCACTTACATATTTAGGAAGGGTGTAAGGACAACCATTGAAACCACCTACTTTTATGTATGAATATGTGGGTAACTTGATAAAGTATAATCCCCAATTTATAATTTTTGTTGTTATAGCATCAAAAAATCTTGTCCTCCCTTATTCTTTTTCAAACATGATTATGATGTAGTAGAGAAAGCATCATTAACCATTCTAAATTGTTGTTTGATCCCCTCTAAGATGAGATCATGGTAATAGTTAAGAACTTTGTTGATGTGCTCTGGTACTATGTTTAATCTTGGGAATGCCCTCCCTTTTGCTAAAATATAGACAATGTATGAGGTCATATGAAATTTGCCTATATTTTGAACTTCCATAAAATATTTGTGATTGAAATCATTGATCAATTGGGCCCAATGAATGTATTGTTTGTTTTGAGGGATTACCCAAATATACTAGTGTATTCAATCTTGATAATTATTTGCATTTGGGATCCATATAACTCTGTGTAAGAGTATGATGATATCTCCTAGTTCATCTTTGAAGTCTATCCTAGCAAGGATCTTAGGCATTCTTGTGGATATAGATCTAGGGGCTTTTAATCTCTATTTAAAACTCATAAACATGATAAATTATTATCTTGACAATTTTTTTAGAGGAATCGGGGGTAATGTTTATATATCTTTCAAATTTTAGGATAAAAAATATAGTATCAATGAAATCTGGGTCAAGATTTAGAATCTTTTCACCTTTATCATTCACTACTTCCCTCTTGTCAACATCATAGTGTTTAGCCATGATGAGCACAAGCTCAGGGCTTTGTACTAAGAATGAGAAGGCTACATCCTGGGGAAAACTACTATCATAGATGCTCTAAATCCAATCATTCTTGAATTCTACATTGACTCTATTCTAGAAGTCAGCTAGGTTTGTGTGACTTAGATTGTGTTAGTTATCTCATTTGTGTTTGAATCTAGGCTAGATTGGACACCAAGTCCCTTTTAATTAAACTTCATCTATTTTTTAAACATGTACACTAGGTAAATTCATGTGGAAAAACCATCCATAGAGTTGGCCAGGATTTGGACTTGTAATTATAGGTTATTCTTCTACTTTGAATTTGGTAGGGTTTTTTATGCTTTTGTAGTTAAAAATTCTGATGGGAGTATAATGTGCAATAGTAGTTGTAAAGTCTGATCAAAGTTAATAGAATTTCAATTTGTAATTGCACTTACTATATATGAAAAAATGTTTGGTAGGAAAATGGTTTATGAAGGCAAGTCAGATTTTTGATAGGAACTTAGAGTTGTTAAAGCAAGGGGAATCTCCACCTAACTTTAAATGAGGGTTTTATGTGTGTTTGTAGTTAAGAATTTTGGTAGAGGTTTGAATTTGAAATAACATAAGGGATTTCTACCTTGTAATTATGTAGGGGATATTTCAAGAATATTCCAAATTTCATGCAATCCCTAAGTATGAAAAGTACCTAGACAAATTTTAACAAGACTATAATTATAGTTAAAATGTTAGGACCCGGGAGGCACAATTGATTACCAAGCAACTAAATGCGGAATTTAACCAAAAGTAAATAGTAACTAGAATTCAGAAATAACACAAAATATGAGAGACAATACCCAATTGTATTAATACTCTTCCAGAAGGAAATACAACAAAGAAGATGCCACAATCTTCTTTCTTACACTCCTCTAGGGCTCCCACACCTCTAGGGCATAAACAGTAAATCTCTTCAAGAGCTCACTCTCTCAATTACGGTCCCAACAATCAACTCAAACACAGAGTTGTTGTTCACCTCCAACCAGTTAGTATCACTACTGCCAGTACCACCAGTAAGTGACAATCACTACCAGTCCAACCGAGTACTCCACATACTCAAGGTCTGAGTACACCACGTACTCCAAGTAGATCTCACTTGATCTTGCTACCTATTGTGTTTCTAATCACCTTGATCCTACTATCACCTACAGATCAACCTAGGTCTTCACACTTGTAAACCTAGACCTCGCACACACACACACACACCTTCAGATCAACCAACCTTACTTACACATGTAGATCTCCTTCCTGATCTTGCACACCTGTAGACCAACTTGATCTTACATACCATGAAGAACACTTGTCCTCCAAATGAGCACCCTTGTGGATCTTCTACCAGACCTTGCTCTCCCGTAGATCTACCTGATCATACACACTTGGCACTATGGCACTATGAGGAGCCAACTTGCTCTCTCTATCTAGCACCCAGGGAATCCCTGCTTTGATCCCTCACACTTTGCTATACAACCCATGAGTCTATTATATAGATCCCATGCAAACAATAATTAGACATCTAATTACAATAATTAGAAACCTCAGCTCAAGACTAAAATTAGTCCTTAACATGTAAACAACTGGTTTGTTAACAAACTGTTCATGAAATTGACAGTTCTGGAACTGCACAGGTGACTGACGTCGGTCCCTGTCTACCTGGAGATGACCAATGTCGTTTGATGCATGACCAATGTCAGTAGCCCTGTGCTCTGAATATGACCGATGTCGGTTGTCCTGACCGACGTTGGTTGATCTGTACCTCAGCAACCTCCTCCATGTTTGCATATAGTGAAGCTTTTAGCTCCATAACCTAACATAAAAATTGGAAAATGTGAGAAACTAGAAAAATGATGATATTCCTTTGACAATTCTAAAGATAAAACCCAAATTTTTTTGCAAGATAACCCTATGATTTATTGAGAAGAATAATGGAACCAATGACATGGAAAAGACCAAAGGAAAAATTTAGATAACCTAGGAGAATACTGTGTTTATGTGCACAGGGGTTGGTAATGGAAGATCTAGTACATGGCATTTGCGTTGCTTGATAATGGTGATGATTGAAATCTGGTTAGTGGCCTTGCTCATCTTGAAGGTATAGATCATATCTTTACTTGGAATGTAGCTCTAACTTTGGTTTATAATATTTATAATGATGTAAAAAACCTAATTATATACCCAAATCATGTAATTAATGCTAAGCACAGTGGTAGATGGATGAATGACAAAAAAGTGGGTTCATGGAGTCACTTTACAATTTTTCAAGTTTGTAATTTTGTAATTTGTTTTTATTCTCTACTTTCTGCTAAGGGGGAGTTTGTTGGATGTGGGAAATGCTTTGGAAGTAGGTAGTAGAACCCTAGTTACACATTTCAACTTTGCAAAATTACAAAGTGTAGCAAAAGTTCTGATTCCCATTGGGTCATGGTATAAAGTGGGAAGCAAAGTCTATGTTACACTTTGAAACTTTACAAAGTTACAAATTGTAACATGAGTTTTGATTCTTGATAGTATTAATGAAGAGTAGAAAGTGGAGTCCCTATTATAGTTTTCAACTTTGTAAGTTGTAATTTGTAATATGAGTTTCGATTCCCAATAGGTCTTAGGTAAATGGGAAAAGGGAGGTTTAGGTGTGCTTTTCAACTTTACAAAGTTGAAAGATATACATAAATATTTAGTTTCCACTTGGGTCTTGAATAAGGTATATGGGCCATTTTCAAAGTTTTTTCTCAAAATTTTTATTGGTCTCCCTTAAGGCATAAGGTGTTTTGATAATTTGGAACAAAAATATCAACATTTTTGGCAACCTCTGTTGGGTAATAGCCTGCTAATCAATTTTTTTCCAGTAGCTTTCTAGTTTATTGAACATGGAGTCATTTTAAGTTTAACACATTCTACCTGGAGAAGAAACAAAATTGGCAATTGCCTAAATAAGAATAAAATAGGGAAAATAAAATAAAAACAACTTAAGGAAATAAAACTATTAATGAGTTGTAGATTGTGTGAAAGTACTTATTTGGGGAAACCAACTAAACCTAATATATACAAATGTTTGTAAATAATTTCAATCTCAGAAGCAAGCTTTAAGGTATGCCCCATTGATTGAGATAGGTAGCTCTAATCCATCAAGCCTGGACAATTGGAATGCATTGGCTCCTTTGCATTGTGTTATGATGAATGGACCACTTCATATTGCATCAAAAGTTGTATGTTTTCTTCGCTTGGCTCTTTCAACATCCCTTTTCAGAACCATGTCTTCTTCGTTTAAGATTTTGTTAGATTATTTTTTGTTAAAAGTTCTCTTTACTCAAGCCTAATTTGCTTCTAGAACTTGCATTGACTTGTTCTTGACTTCTTCTAGCTCCATGAGTTATACCAATTGCATGGTCATTGCATCAGTTTTAATTATTTCCAACTAATGATTTAATTACAAAGATAGTAACTCTATTAAAAATAGAATTATAGCTTCCCTTCCATAGACCAACATGAATGGATAATTGCTAATGGCTCTTTTGGGAGTGATCTTATCGACCAAAGTGTTGATTTCAAATTAGTGTGCCATGTCCTTTGGTTATCCTCCATTGTCCTTTTAATAATAATTATGATATTTTTGTTGGTATATTTGGCCAAGCCATTACCTTGTGGGTAATAATTAGATGAAGTCTTCAAGTATACATTATGTCTCATTGCCCATTGACTTACCTGAGTACCCATAAAAGCTTTGGCATTATCTAAGATAATGGTGTAAAGAACACCAAATCTAGTGACAATGTTATCCATGAGTTCCAAAATATATATTTCCATGACATATTTATAATGTAATTGCTTCGATCCATCTTGTGAAATAATCAGTCACTTTAAGAACTCATTTGTGGCCTGCACTTCATGGTGGATTAATCATGCCAATAAAATCCAATCCCCACTAAGAAAATGGCTGGTTAGCTTGGATTGGTTGGAAAGGGAGAGTTTTTAATCTTTACTTGCTTAAAAAGTATGCACAATTATCACAATTTTGCACCCATTTATGTGCATCTTTGAATAGGTTAGGCCAATAGTAGCCTACCCTCATTATTTTGATGGTAGTGGTCCTTACAGAGAAATGACCACTTGATGAGCCATTATGAAACTCCTCAAGCACCTTAGGGATTTAATCATGATGGATACACCTCAACATAACTCCATTAATATCTTTCCTAAACAAGATCCCATCAACAAGATCATAAGGAATAGATTGGAGTCTGAAGTACCTCTTCTTTGACTACTAGAGCTCATGCAGGTATTTCCCAGTCTATAAGAAGGTAGTCATATCATTGATCCAAATGTTGAGAAGATGTAGATAGGTTGGTTAGAATGCCTATTGAATGTAAATTGCATCAATAGCCTTAATGTAAGAAGCAAACTATTCACATAAGCCTTTTCCTCTTAAAAGTTTCATTATTTTAATGATCACATCATATTCCATGACTTTTGTGATCCAACCCACTCTCTTTTCATTTATCTCTGGGCTCTACAAGAAATCCTTTATGATCTGGTGACTAACCATTAGATGAATCTTGTTATTTTAGAGCACGTGTTTGAACATTTTGAGAGCTTTTATCACTGCATATACTTATTTTTCAACAAAACTATACCTTTCTTCATTATCCTTTAAGGATTGACTGAAAAAGGCTATAGACTACTCTAACTGATCTTGGTTTTATTGGTTCAAAATAACTAATAGACTACATTCCACTCCAAAAGCATAGAGGATGAAATCATTCTCATTTTTGGGATTTATAAGGGCAAGAGCTTGAGAAATAGCCTGCTTGATGGATATAAAACTATCTTTTCCTTCTGTTGTCTAGCTGAAACTGATCCCCTTTTTAAGCATAACAATAAGGGATTTTGTCATGAAGGAAAAATTTGGAAAAAACATCCTTACAAAGTTGATATTCCATAAGAAACTTTCTAACCCCTTTTTATGGCTCATAAAAGCTAATGAAGAGATAACACTTACTCTCTTTGGGTCTATTTCAAGACCTTATTTTGAGACTATGTGTCCCAGTAGTTTCCTTTCATGAACTGCATATACACATTTATTTATATTGAGGGAAAATCCAAACTCTCTACACCTTTCAAATTTTTTTCTAAGGTGATCTAGGTGGTCACTGATTTGTTTTGATTAAACAACGATGTCATCTAAATACACCAGAATCATCTCATTGATCAAACCCTTGAAAGCCATATCCATGGCCCTTTGGAAGGTATCAATAGCATTGGTTAGACCAAAAGAGATATTTTTATAGGCATATGTGCCCCATTTTATAGTGAAAGTGGTCTTGAACTGGTCAAATTCATGAACTAGAATTTGGTTATATCCAAAATAACCATCTAGAAGGGAAAATGTTTCAAATCAAACTACTATTTGGAGGATTTTCTCCATGGATGAAAGGGGATAATGATCCTTCAAAGATGCCTTGTTTAAGTCCCAAAAATTAACACAAAACCTGATTTCACCATTATTTTTCCTAACAGGGACCAAGTTAGCAACTCAAGATGAGTATTTGATAGGGAAAGTGATGTTAGCTTCTATCAACTTGAACAACTCACTCTTTATCAAGGCCTCTCTTTTTGGGTTTATTGGTCTCTATTTTTGTCTAACAGTCTTAGTATTTGGGTCAAGATATATTTTTAGTTGGGCTAAGATAATGTTAAAATCCCTTATATCTTTATAACTCTAAGTGAAGTTATCATCAAATTCTTAACACAGTATAATAAAATATTATTTTTTAGAAGTGCTACATAACTTTATAATCTTCAAAGCTTTGCCTTCTAAAATGACTACTAGTTCTTAGTCTTCTTCCTTGATCATGAGATTTTTATTCTCACCCTTTAGCTAATCATAAGAGTTGAAGATGCTTTCTAAAGTAACAAGAACCATAGACAACTTGTTACTCTTCAGCTGAATTATTTGCTCCCCATATTGTTCTTGGATCCTTGACTAATTTTTATCCAAGAATTTAAACCCATCTCATAAAAAATTTAACATTTTTTTGATCATTATTATCTTTATATGTTGGCTGTTGTCCTTCTTAATATCTTCAGGTAGATTATATTGAGAACCCACTAAGGCCATGTTATCAATATCTTTATTTTGTACTCTCAATATCACTTGAATGTTTAAAGTGATAAAATCTTCCAATAGGTCCCAAACCCTATGTTTGTAAGATCTCAACAAGTTGTTCTTAGTAATGCTCTTTGATCTTACCTGGTGAACAATTAGTTCACTGTCACCAAAAACTTGTAGTGAATGTATTCCCCTTTCTTTGGCCAACTAGATACCTTGAATCAATGCTTCATATTCAACCATATTATTAGTGCAGTTGAACTGAAGTCTAAAAGAATTGAAATAACTCTCTTTTTGGGGAAAGATGAAAACAATACCTGCACCTTCACCATTCCTTCTCCTTGAGCCATCAAAGTATAATTACCACATTCCTTTGTAATCCTCAACTCGTTTCACAAGATTTGGGACGATTGCATCATATTCATGAATTTAATACATACCTAACCTTATTTTTTTGACATAATCATAAGGATCAAACTAGAGAGCTGATCCCCATTCATCCATATAAGTGTCTAGGATTTCTTCTATGGGTGTTTCAACTTCATGGTCAATCTCCTCTTTTTGGTCTTATAATGTGTAATTCATATCCATAGGGATAAGAGTGTATGGTTCAATATGGTCTCTAATAATTGGCTCATCTCTTATTGTCACTCTAGTCCCATATCTTTCTTTGAGCAACATATGTGACCAATCAACAGATAGGTACCCTCCCATTTTCACAGTGAAGTCTTAGAAAAAATAGATTGAAAAATAGGGGTAAAGTCAATAACTAAAATATCTTGGGATATGGATAAACTTGGACATGCATGGATGGTAGGGTTTAGACCTTTTATAGTCCTAACTTTTTGGATAACAGTTCCATCCAATTGAACCACACCTTTTGTGACATGTGTGTATTTAATACCCAAAGCATCCGCTATTTTTTTGGGCATAACAGAACTGCTAGCCCCATAGTCTATCTTGTAGTTATGGTCAAGATTTTTCCCAACTATGAGCGAAAGGTAAAAAGGGGGAGGCTTACTATTTTTACTTGATTTTGTGTCTATTTTAGTTTGACACAAGTTAAATGTAGTAGTAGGTCCCTTAACTAAGACCTTCCTTGTTAGTTGGAATTTTTTTAGATCTTCCTAAAGCAAGTCCCTTTGTGTTAGGATAGACAATGCTTCCCATATGATAACATTCAAGTTAGTATTTTTAATTTGATCTATAATACTAAAAGGAATGCTACCGACCTTTTTTAGTGCCTTTGTGGGAGCTACGTCTTCTTTCATGAGATTTAAGGTCAACAATTTTGACTTTGGCTGGCCCATCAGTACATTGGGTCATTTTTGAATTATGTTGTATTTTGAAACCTCTTATACAAGTTTAAAATTTATAGACTGTTCAACCTTGGGTAGTTGATCACCTTCTATTTCCCTTTTCTTGGAGTGTGTATTTTCTACCACTAAACTACCACCATTGGTTAGTACTTCCTCCTAATTTATGCCAAAAAAATCCTCCTCTTGTTAGTTCAAAAGAGTGGTCTCATTTTGGTCAAGCACTTGTACATCTTCCTATTGAGAAGTAGCTTCCTCTTTCTACCCTTGGGGGTTTGATATGATTTGTACCATCAAGGCTTGGATGATGAGACCATGGGGGAAATCATTCTGATTATGCAATTGAGCACAAGGATAACACCACTCGTATTCCTAGGCCAAGTTTTTTTGAACAAGAATGATGGCCTTAGAAATAATTGGAGTACGTAAAGCATGAATATTTTTGGGCTTTGCTTGCATGGTTTAGCTTTGGGGTTGTGAACCACCTTGGTATGGTTGCCTATTGGGCTGATATGTTTGGTTAGTAGGTTGATAAGGCATGTAATTTTGAGATTGTTTCATTTTAATGACTACTAACTCATTGCCAAAGCTTTTAATTAATGACTTATCTCAATACAAATCATCAGAAGGGATAGGAGACAAAGTTGGCTGATTGCTTGTTATGGGAATTTGGGTTATAGTGAGTTGCATCTAGAGAAATATTTGAGATAATAATAGAATGTGAAATCAATAATCTTTACACATTTGGTCCTAATGAAGAGTGCCTTCAAGAGATATTCAACAACTTTGATGCTTATATCGAGAAGATAAAAACAAAAAAAGATAAGGAATCCTTTGAGATTACCATTGTAGATTGATTATCTGATTATTTAAAACACATTTTGTAAACTATAACTATTGTAAGATACATTTTAAAAGTACAAGTTGAAAATTATAACTATCATTCTGACAGCTATTAACTTTAAGTTGAGAAAGAACAACTTGTAATTTTCAATTATCTTTTTGTCATACTTTAGTTGAAAAATTGCAACTTGTATTTCACACTTTTCTTTTTGACAAGTTGAATGATAAAAGTTGTAAAAAATCATGTTGTAATTTGCACTTTCCTTTTTGTTAAGTTGAATGACTTAAAAGTTGTAAAAGTCTCAATTGCAAATTTTAATTTAGGTTTTACAAGTTATATCTTAAAATATCCAAAAAACATTCAATTTTTTCTAGAACACTACTATGTCATGAAGTTCATTTTCGTGCCTCTTTTTATATGGAGAGACTTACTCAATTTAAATCAAAGAGAAATGGTTTAATTGAAAGACTCCAATAGATTTTTATCCTCTTTCAACACTTGGTGAAGCACCTAATCATTTTAGAGTTCTTTTCCTCCTTCTACTCCACCAAAGATGCCATTTCAAGCTAGAAAGGATGACATTTGCATGTAGATTCCTTGTGTTCTTTATATAGAATTGAGTGTAAGGGTTTGTTAACTTCATCTCTCTTAAGGCAGTGATTTTTTATATAAATATGGGTTTCTTATGTAACCCATGGATATTTTTGATTTTATAATTTTTTTTACCTTTGAGAAATTGATCTACATGTTGTAACCGAGAGAATACTAATAGATTGAAGTTTTGCCTTCCTTTGTCTTGTGTTATGTTTGTGTATGTATGAATTTCATTAAATTTGTGAATAGTCTAGGTATTATTTCAGTTATATAAGAATCAATTGTGGTATTTATTTTTCCCTTTTGGAATTTTATTGACAAAAAATCAAGGACTTTGTTCCTTGTTTGATAGAATACCCAATATTACCTTTAATCTCATATTTGTTTAAGATTGTGATCCAATAAATTTTAGTATATTAATTGTTCAATTGTGTTCAATCAAAATAATCATTAATTTCCTTTATAACCCTTTAGTTCATCACCATTTTTTCTAGTTTTACAACTCATTCTAAAACTCTTTTCCTCACAAGTTGAAACCCTAGTTAGGAGCAAGATCACTAAGAAGCTATAGTTTAAAGTGAACTGGTCATGTATCAATTGCACTAAACTTAGTGAAAGGAAGCCAACCTTCTCTAGAGGTTCAAATCAATTTTAAAAGGTCTTATATCTTGCAAGTGATCCCATTGTGTCATTAGATTTCACACATACTACACCTCATTCTACTACTACACAAAACAAGTGAAAAATCTAATTAATAACAATATGAAAATTATTTTGGAACTGGAAGAATAGTCTGGTTCTTCTTGTTGGTTATGTTTACTGGTCCTGTTCTCTGGTTTTTTTTTGTAATCTTCTGTCTATGGTGCAGCCAGATCTTTGTTAAATCTGGGTTTTGACCGGTGGTCTCTCTGGTGGTTTCAGGTCCATATAAAACCTGTTTTTGCTACTTCTCTGTAGTAGTTTTTAGGTTCTGCCTATGGTCGTTGAGGCTTTATCTTTCTTTCTTTGTACTTGGGTTTTGGGGTCCCTTCAAAACCTGATTTTACCTTAATCTAAAACAATATGAAAATTATGTCCTAAGGAAACTTATGGTTGGGAAAATGATGTGCCTTCTTTGAATCTTACTCAATATTCTCTATAAAATATAGGGAGTAATTTTACTTTGCTCTTTTAGCCATTTAGCTGGCCACATAGAGGTGTACCATATCCACTTCCATCGATCCATGCCTCCCAGCTTGGTCATGGCCAAGTGAATAACTACTTGAATTATTAGATATTCCAAACTATTAATGTACACATGTTGGCCTTCATTCTTATACTTTAATACCATCACCATTATATCAATTATTACCTGATCTTCCATATCTTCACTGAGATCATCTCCAAAATAAAGTAACACAATTACTCTACTGACTTGTTTAGGAGTGATACTCATTTTGTACCTAGCAAAAATAGAGGTAGTCTATGTGAACATGAAAGATTAATAATTGAACCACCTCTTGTGATTTCCAAAAATATAGTAGGTTGAAGAGTTAGACCACCCCTGCATCTTCCAGCAAGTTATAAACCATGAGATGATAAATGATCTCATTTCAAGTGTTTTAGGGCTTTACCCAGTAGCCCTTTTGCAAGTCAAGCTCATTTTTAAGATGACAATGATTATAGTCCAAACATAATATGTGGAAACCTTAGACTTCCAATCATCCCTATGCAACACTATCTCTAGATTTTGCATCTCTTTAATAAGAACAGGGGGAGGAGAAGGTGTTGCAACAACCTTTTTCCCTATGTGCACCATTTTTGGTGTTGGTCTAATTGGGGTCCCTTATCTAAATCTTGTTGTATCATTAAATTACATGTTGCTATCACTAGAAGCCTCTTACTAAATGAACATGGGATGTCTTTCTTCCTAAATGAATGCAGGACCTCCTTTTGCACCCTCAAACTCTTAAACGTTGGGAATGGCTGGTAATGGTTCTCTACTCCTATTAGAATTTTGGTTTAGCTACATCATCAATATGGGTCCCCCAAGGTTAACATGTGGCTAACCAAATATTTTTAATAAATACATCTTGACTTCTTTTCCTTTGACACAAAATGCTTTGACTCCCTACTTCACCATCCTCTAATGGTAGACCTATCTCTTGTAACCTGTAACTTCTCTTTTCTACTTATGTAAAAATGTTTATTCTTTTTTCTCCTCGAATGCCCATTGCTTTAATCTCTATATCATGTTTGTAAATGAGGGCATTGCATATTCACCTTCTTTATTGTTGGTTTTCTCTTGTATAAATTTTCAAGTTTTTAGTAGTAAAAAATAGAAATGAAAGGGCTTATAAAATTTTATAAGATATACTAAATTTTTACATTCACTCCATGCTACATTAATTTTTATTGAAGATTCCATCCATCAATTCAATCATGAATGCTCTAAATGGTATGACTTGATGTCCATTCGACATGTTTTCCATTCTTATCACTTCATCATTTATAACTTACACATCCCATCCTTCCTCTGAGAGTTATTGTGCCATCCCCGTAGTGGATGCTAGCAGTATAATAATTCAAAATTTCCATTCTCATGGCTAGAACTATATTTTTTGCTTTAACCCACTTTATGATGGTGTTTCCTTTGTTGTGTTCATTCTATTTTCCTAGTTCACATATCATCTCTTTGTGTGCCTTATGCTACTTTTTATGCGCATCCCTCACATGCCCTATTATCTTATGAGCTCTAAGATCATGCATAGTTTTTCCATTATTCCCTTCATATATCTTCTCTACACACTTATTCTTGTGTACTTATTTTATGTGCTCCTCTTTCATAATTCTACTACTTAAGTAGTATATCCATCTTTAAAACCCACCCCACATTAAAATCTATGCATGGTCCTCCATGTCACAACTTAGTGAAATTTATGTCAATAAAGATAGAGAAAGAGAGTATCAAAGTGTGTCAGACCAATTACAAAAGGCAAAAAAACAATGCCACACTTATTTGAAATTATGAAACAGAGTCCTAAAATAACCTAGTGGCATATCCTTATTCACTGAAGAATTACATAAAATGGTAGGGTTGAAGCCAACTACCATTAACATGGCCTGGTAGGAATTGACCATCTAACCTCTTCAGTTTTTAAGAACTTATTAGATGGATAACATGAATAATAAATGGGCCATCCTAGTGGATCTAGAGTTTACCGAAATAACACATGAATTTTGAATCATAGAATAAGACATGCATACCTGAATGAAAAAAAATGGTTTTGATATGTTGATCATGTCAGGGTTTTTGTTTCTATTTCTCAACTACTTGACTCCAATGTGTGAGAAATCATATTTCATCTAGTTGAAGTAGAGTTTCAAGGTAATTTTTGAGGGATTCTTCATCATCTAATCAACCAATGTGCATAATATGCAAATAGGGCACAAAGAACTTTATTGGTAAAACTGGTTATGTGCCAAAGACAAAATTGAAAGGAGTATTCTTATTTAACCTTTTCTATGTGGTTTGATTTTCCATTAAGATCATAAAAACTCAATCATCCCAATTAGTGCAACTGATGTTGCAGATCTTGGTTAGTGTATTACCTAGGACTTTGTTAAAGGCTTTAACTATACCATTAGCTTGAGGGTGGTATGGCATGATCTTATGATGCACAATCATGAACTTAGATAAGAAGATGTGAATGGTTTTATTGAGGAAGTGAGTGACACAATCACTTGTTAAGATTAATGGACATCATACTTAGTGATGATATTTTCCAATAGAAATTGAGTAGTGATTATAATAATATAATCATGTGTCGGCATTGCTTCAACCCTATGTGTGAGATAGTCTATGATAGTAATTATGTGCCGTGCACCAATCTATCACTTAGTTGGTTGAATGGGCCCAATAAAATTAGTATCCATTTCTCAAATGGTTCATGATCAAGTATTGGATGAAGAAGCATAGCAGCCCATTTATTTGGTTTTCATATACACTAACATATATCACATTAACATTCATAAGCTTTGGCATCTTTGAATAAGATGTGCTACCATACTCTAGCTAGTAGAAATTCTCATGTTGTTGTGTCACCACCATAATGTCCACCTATGACACCCTCATAGACATCTTGAAGGAATTCTGCATGCTCATGCTACATGATACACCTCTATAACACTTCATCCTGACCAAGTTTGTATAGGTCTCTACTAATAAGTTGAACACGTACAACTAGTTACTTTTTCTATTGGGTGCTAAGGTGATCTGATGCTAAGCCTATTAAAATAAAAGCTATAATTTCCAATAATTCCTCAAGCACACATGTGACTTGAAAGAGTTTTACAATAGGTAAATCATCCTCAATTCACTAGATTGACAGTGTGAGAGATGGTTGGGTTCAAAGCTAACTTTTCTCAATTTGATGACCACAAAGAACTAAAATTATTAAAAAAGGATAATCCATTAATAGATGCATCCATGAAATATAGGATTATTGACCAAATACTTGAGCACTTCATGATCCATAAAGAAGATAAATGGGGTTGCTAACAAATATTGGTAAAACTTCTAAAGTGTATAAATCATAGATAAGGCCTCATAGTCGGTAGTGGAATAGTTCTATTCTACTGGTGTGAGATTCTTACTTATAAAATAAATATGATGATTAATTTTTACCTCATGGGTTCTGATAGGATATAATTGACTACCATGCTAGAAGTGTCAATATGCACATGAAATGGTTGGTTCTAGTTTGGGAATTGAAGAATGGGTGCAGTAACTAGTTTCTCATTCAAGGTCTCAAATGCTTGATAATTTTGAGCCATCCATAAGAATAGGCTATTTTTCTTGAGTAATTATTATAGCAACATTGCTATGTTGGCATAACCCCAAATGAAATTTTGATAGTATCTCGAGTGACCTAAAAAAACACAGTCCTCACATTGAGTGGTTAGAGCTGGGAGTTGGACAGTAATCACAATCTTGGACAAGTCCACCAGTAGTCCAACTTGACAAATGATGTGCCAAAAAAATATCACAAAAGGTGTGGAAAATATGCATTTCTTAAGATTCAAGGAAATCTAAAGTTGGCAACAACACTCAAGTATGAGGCATATGTTATCACAATGATCTCATATTAGACCATACACGGTCCAGTCATCCAATTATACTTGAAGAAGCTTTTGAATAAAATCATTAAATGTTTCCACTATGATGTGTGAGAACATTATTGGTACATTATTTAGGCTAAAGGGCATAATATTATATGTAAATAGACCCCATTCAGTCACAAAAATGGTCTTGGCCTTGTATTCGTCAGCAATTTGGACTTGATGATAGCTAGAAAATCTATTTGTGAAGGTGTAGATCTTGTATCCAACAACACCTTATAGAATTTTCTTGGTGAAAGGCATCGAGAAAGGGTCCATTACACATACCACATTGAGTAGCCTGTAATCCATGCAAAAGTGAATGTGACTATACTTTTTGATGATGATCATAATGAGACTAACATATTTAGATTAATCAATGGGAGTAATAACTCAAATGTGCAACATGTTCTCAATTTCTTCTTTTACCTAATCACGTATATTTGGGTTCATCCTATATAGTCATCTCCTCATTGGTCGAGTGCCCTCAACTAATTTGATGTGCATCTTTCCTAATGATATATGTACTCCCTTAATTTTTATGTATTTATGGGGGGAAACTTCATAATATTCATGCAATAATTCAAAGATTATCATTATCTCAACATCAGACCAATAATTTCCCACAATGGCAAGTTTAGGGGCATCATCCAATCCAATGTTTTGTTGAATTGTTTGGAGTGGCACATAATATGATTTCTGCTTGGACTACATAGTATCTGTGACATCACATACCCCACACTTTGTATGTAGATTTCAATGGTGAAACGATGGCTTTGGTTGATCAAAATTGGTACCTTCATCAACTTGGTATATGATTTTTTACTTGCCCTTTCATATCTATTCCCCATATGCATGGTCTATTTGAGAGTTAAATTCCAATAGAACCATGACATGTGTATCAATTTCTTGAAGGATATCTATATTGTCCTCAATGGTACCATACATGTGCCATATTTGGTCTTTAACTGATTCCTAATCACCCATAACTACTTGATAGATTGTTTGTAGAGGTAAATTCAAATTCATTCATGGAGAGGAAAATACAAAGGTGGCAAATAGATCATGCTTGATGCATTACTAGGTATCGATGTCTCTATGCATTTCTTGGTGAATGTACCATGCTTAGTATAGACACGAAAGGTACCATAGAATGCATGTTCCCATAAGAATTATGGTAAAAATCATTCATCAATGCTTTAAAGGCTTTCACATTATTGGGTGAATATTTTGTCAATAACTAACTGATGAGCAAAATAGGTCTCTTCAACCACAACATAAGGAGATTGGTCAGCCAAATGTGTAGGTTTACCACATCAGAGGTGGACAAATCTCTCCTCTCATCAAGGGGAGGTTCCCTATTAAATATGAGGGGATATATACTATACATATAAGTAGAAAATAACACTTAGGATTGCACCATCCATCTCTCTTTTTTCAGAGATGATGTTCACAAACAAAGGAGAAAATCTTGGTGAAAACACTGAAGGCACTTCTCTTCTTTCATAAGTGATCTTACAAAAAATATTAGGAGTTCTTTCAGGTAGTGACAAGTAACTGGTAACAAAGGGCACAATAACTAGTAGGATGAAGTGTAGCACAAAGTCTACGCCTCAACTTCCCAAAAAGTGAAAAATGAAGGATAATGGGGGCACAAAGTCATCCCAAGATCCTTTACACAGAAGGAAACTAAAAACACACACTGAAGACACTTGTGACATCACAAAGTCTTTTCATAATTGGCTTTAGAACATGTTCTTGATTACTTCTACTAGCTCTACTTATTTCATTAACTGGACAAGAACACATTCAGAAGACAGACATAAGAACAATCTCCTAAATGACACAAGTTACAACAACACAAAGTCTAAAATTAACTTGCTTTCTCATTCAAACAAAGAAATATGATGAATAATCTGAGCTCAAAGTCTCAGTAATCACCTCTCAATTTGAGAAAATTTTCTCTTCTATAATGGAAAAGTCTCCCTTTGCATAAAATAAGAGATTAAAATATATAGCAGCCAAGAAAATCTTGGCACTTTTTTCCATGGAACGGCCCATGCTGTGGTCAATGCCTTGAATGCATTTTTAGTTCTATTAAGGGACCATGCTTAGAACAGTGCATCTACCTTAACTATGGCATGTCAATTCATCTCATATGTCTCCTCCTTAGCATGGGTTGTTTGGTCCTTTTCCTGATGTTTGTGTAGCTGTCCACTTTGCCTTTACTTCATGGAAGAAAAAATAGGCCACATCCTTAGTTTGACATGCTTAGATGACTACTTAGTGAACTATTTCACCTACTATAAATAATTCCCTTGTAGATATTTTTGATCTTTTTTGTATTTTTCTCTCTTCCTTGTAGCAATTTGAGCTCTCAGGCTCTCTTTTTAGCTAGTCACTTGGTTCATTTTTCAAGTTCTGTGCCACATTTGAAAATCAATGGATATTCCATTACCTTAAATTTGACATCCACAGGGATGTTAATGGTCACTGGTTGTTTGAACCATATTGAACCATGAACCTTTGAACCTTTGAAAGTTCATTGGTTCAATAGTTCAATGGTTCAGGTGGTTTTTATCAGTTCCCTGGTTCAATCGCTTCTTTGCTCTTTGATTGAACCATCCCTTTGAACTGGTCTCTGGAATCCTCCATTTGCTACTTCCTTCCTTTGTCTAGATCTTCCTTTGAACTGATGAACCTATGAACCATTAAACTTTGAACTCTTTTGGTTTAAGGTTCAATCGGATCATTGGTTCATTCTTTATTCCATTGCTTCCTTTATTTTTCTAAGTCTTTTTGAAGCCTTGAAATTCCTTCGGTCTTTTATCTTTGGAACACCTCGAAGGGAAGGTGTCCCTTTAGGTCTTTGAAAAAGGACCATTTTATTGGTGCTGAGAGCCCCTCGCAAAGGTACCTGCCCTTCGGGGTCCTTTAGGTAATCTTCGGGTTAATTCCTTCAGGTGACCTTGATCCTTCATTTCCTTTGGACATTTTGTCTGAATGAAATCTTTCTTTGCCTTAGCCATTTTTTAGGCTTTTGGTCATTCCTTCGGGCAAAATGTCTGAAGGAATTCGTTAATACAATTTGTCTAAAGGATTTGCCTTAGTGAATTTCTTCCATGGAAAATTTTTCTGAAGGAATTTTTTTGGTTCCTTTACTTGATAATTTCTTCAGACAAAAAGTTCGAAGGAAATATTCTCTTTCAGCCTTCTCTTTGATTTTTGAACCAATGTTCCCTACCCTCCACAAGGGCACCTACCTTTAGTTCACTTCCCTTCATAAGGGCACTTGTTCTTTTAGCTTTGGGGCAGTCCTTTGAATTGATCGATTGAATCGACTGATTGAACCAACTTTGGTTCAATGGTTTAATGGTTCAACAATTCAACCTTGCATTTGAAACCTTCTTTTCTTCTAAGTCTTTTGATCTCTTCGAACCCATTGAACCTATTGAACTCATTGAACCCATTGAACCATTTTGGTTCAAGGTTCAATGATTCAATGGTTCAACAGTTCATTCCTTTGTTTTTTGAAGCCTTCTTTTCTCTAAGTCTTTTGAAGCTACTGAACTTATTGAGGCGGTTGAACTTTAAACTTTTGAAGAAGTGCTTAACTCCTTAAGCTCACCGACATGGTTGAACCTTTGAACCTATTGAACCCATTGAACCATTTTGGTTGAAGGTTCAATGGTTTAATGGTTCAATGGTTTAATCCTTCCTTTGAAGCTTGCTGATGAATATTTTTGGTTGAACCAAGGCGTTGAACCAATCTTGAAATTGCTTAAGTGTTGGGAACTTGTTCCTTTGTGAGAATTCACCTATTGAAGCCATTAAACTTGTTAAACCTGCTAGTCCCTTAACTGAAAAAGCTTGAATAATGAAGAATTTGAATGCTCAAAATAATTTTTTGAGAAGGGAAGAGATAATTTTGGCCTGCAGGACCAAAATAGTTCAAATTTTGTCCCCAAAAAGGAGTGATAGATTTTGGGAACAACAACTGGCTCTAGTTGGGAAACTTCTTTTAGTTGAAAACTTGAAACAACTGAGGGGAGTAGAAACAAGAATCTCCAATGCCTTGAAGTATGCCATTGGGCTAAGGAGTCATGCTACCCCAAAAAAAAGGTACAAAAAATGAAAACAAAAAGAACAAAAATAGAACCAAAGACTATACAAATATACATATGTATAGGTGAACTTATCTGATACTTCAAGAATTGAAGTGCTTCAGATGCTACCTATTTTAAGGTAGAGAGAAGGGCATGCCATCTTGATACTTCAACAAGAAACTATTTTCACCATTGAGCTGATGGATAGTAAATGGGCCTCTCTAAAGGGAGTCAAATTTTCCATGCATTCCCTTTGGTTCTCTTCTCTTGTCCCACAACAGGACTTGATCTTCAATCTAGAAATCATGGTTTTTTATTTTCTAGTTGAAAACTTCTTCACTAGACTTTGATGCACAACAATTCAGTCCACCACCATAGTTTGCTACTCATCCATCTCAGTCAAGCACATGATCCTTTTATTGATAGAGCTTTCATAAGTTTGATCTTCAACTACCTTAGTCAATTTCAATGCTGGCAGTTCTAGGGTGATTGGTACCTCAACATTGAGACCATAAATTTGGAAAGGTGACATACCAATTACTCTCTTGGGTGTAATTCTATCTGCCTATAAAGCATCAACTAATGCTTTATGCCATGTTCATTGGTTGTCATCTACCAACTTCTTGATGATAGTCACCAGGGTCTTATTGCTTGGTTCAGCTTGGCCATTCCCTTGTAGAAAATAATTAGAAGTGGGAGAGGGTAATCTCATAGTAAAAATAGAACTGAGTAATCTCCTGGGAAGAAAAACAAGTTGCATTGTCTGTGACAATCTTGGTTGGGACCCCAAACCTAGAAATGATGTTCTCTTTGAAGAAATTGCACACTACTTTTGAAGTAGCATGCTTGGTTGGAATATCTTCCACCCACTTAGTGAAGTAATTTGTGGCTATGAGGACATAATCATGTCCAACACTTGAAGATGGGTTTACAACACTAATGAAATCGATTCCCCATTGCTGAAATAGCTCTTCTATCACCACTAGTTTGAGAGGCAGAGTAGCTATCTTAGGTCTTCCCATGAGCTATTGGCAAAGTTCGCATCTTCTTACCCATTTATATGCATCCTGAAATAGAGTAGGCCAATAATACCTACCTCACAGAATTTTATGGACAGTTATAGGAGAAAAAAAAATGTCCTCCACAGGCTAGATTATGGAAAGACTTCAAAAGTTGGTTTTGCTACTCTTTATGTATGCAGGGAAAGAACACTCCATCAAGGATCCTCTTATACAGGCCATTGTCATAGAGGACAAAATTGGCAACTTTCAACTTGATAGTCCTCCTTTCTTTATGAGATAGGTGAGCAGAACACTCACCATAAGTAAGAAAATGAGCAATATTTAAATACCACTCATTCATGGTGGAGACAAAGAGGACTGTTGGCATGTCTTCAATTTCTTCTTCTCCATACTCTGTTTCTTTTGGTCTATTGTCAGCAATCAATTGACATAGGCCCTTTCCCTACACTAGCTTAGTTGGTTTGATGACTGTTGGCATTGGTTTGATGTCTTTAATTTTTTCTTCTCCATGCTCTATTTCTTCTAGTTTGTTGTCAGCAATCAATTGGCATAGGCCCTTTCTCTGCACTAGCTTAGCAATCCAATTCCCTCTTTTCATTCCAAACTCCTATTGAGTTAATATGGATTTGACTATGGTATCAGGGACCAGGGTAGTAGTGTATAAATTCAGGATGTAAAAGTGGAAATGCTTCACTACTTTTACCACTACATAAGCATGCTTCTCCATGTTTAAGTATTTCAGCTCATGAGCTTTGAGAGGACAATTCATGAAGGATATGGGAGATTCCATACCTTCTTTGTTCTATTGAACCATAATTGCTAAAAGTGTGTGTTCAGAAGCATAACTGTATATGGTGAAATCCTTGGTATAATCTGGACAAACTAGAATTAGGGTGTGGGCAATAACTATCTTAATGTCTCAAAATACCAATTTTTCTTCTTCAGTCTAGCTGAATATGGCTTTTCTCTTCATCATGTTTACAATATGGCGAGTCTTCTCAGCAAACTTAGAGACAAACTTCCATAAAAAAATCACTTTTCTAAAGAAATAGCAAACTGAAGTCTTACTTGTGGGCAGGGTAAGTTCCTAGATGGATTTGACTCTTTTTGAGTCAATATTTATGCCTTCTCTAGATATAATGTGTTTGAGAATCTTCCCTTCTATCACTCCAAATACAAACTTCTTAGGATTAAGAGAAATGCCATTCTAGTGGAAACATTCCAACACTTGTTGCAAATGGTGCATATGATCAGGGCGATGCTTATAAAAGACGGTCAAGTCATCAAGGTATACCATAATGAACTTACCCATTTCATCTTTGAAAGTAAGGTCCATTACTCTCTAGAAAGTGGTGCCAACATTTATTAGGCTAAATGGCATTCTTTGATATGCAAAGGTGCCCCAAGGTTTGGTGAAGGCAGTCTTATGTTGCTCTGCTTCACCAACTTTAACTGGATTATAATCTGAGAAGCTGTCTAGCATTGATAACATCTCTGAACCAATCACTGCCTGATGGACTTAATTCATGATGGGTAGAGGATAGTTATCCTTTAAAGATGACTGATTTAAATTTTTAAAGTCCACACAGATGCAAATTTTGCCATTCTTCTTCCTCATAGATACTATGTTAGTAATCTATGTGGAATGATGGATTGGAAAAATTATCCTAGCATTCAACATATTTTGTATTTTCGATAGAATAGTACATGATATCTTTGGATTGTACTGTCTATACTTTTGCTTGTAAGTCACTAAATCACTATTGAGAGGGATGTCATGGAAAATTTCTTTAGGTTTGAGTGACGTTAGATCATCATATGAGTATGCTAGGACATCCATATACTAGCGGAGTAGAGCAGTGAACTTAAACTTTTTTTCCTGAGTGCATCACTTCCCAATGTTCACCATCTTGGGATTTTCCTTGGCACCCAAATTTATTTGATCAAACTCTTGAGAGGAGCTTGAATCCATTTGTTGTTGTTGATGAAACTATCATGTTTGTCAAACAACTTCTCAAAGAAAACTAATATTTTTGGGATTTTATTTCCTTTAAATTGTAGGACTTTTTCACTTGTGTCTAAACTTATTTCAAGGGCTAGTTCATTGCCTTTGAAGTGAAGTTGTTTAAATCTATCTTTTTTCTCTAGAAAGGAAATGATTTGGTTATCACCATTAAATACTTGCCAATGATTGGCATTGTCAGGCACACTTGGTCAAAAGACTAGTTCAATACTGTACCTATCTCCTTTAAAATTAGGGTGAGGGACCATAGGAGTTGTCAAAATAGCCAATGCATCAGCTCTATCATTGAATTCTCTAGGTATGGAAGAGATGTTGAAAGCATCAAAGCTTTCAATTTGATCCTAGACTAGATTGTGGTAGTGGTCAAATCTCTCATTTTTGGTTTGATACAGGTTCCTCACCTAACAAACCACTAGTTCAACATCTCCTTTGGCATGAAGGAGTTTGATGCCTTTGTCTCGAGCAGCCTTCAATCCAAGTAATAGAGATTTGTACTCAGTTGTGTTATTGGTGTTGATGAACTACAACTTATATGAAGAAGGAAAAATATCTCCTTGAAGAGATATCAACACAACCTCGGCTCTTGAATTGGTAGAGGAGCAGCTGCCATCAAATTTTAGAATCCATACCTCATCAGACATTGATTTTTTCTTAAATTCTTCTTCATTTGGAGGGGGAGATTCTTCTACACTTGCACTATGTTCCACCATCCTTTTTGCTATTCCATCTGAACCAATTTTTATGCTGACACATTTTAGAATTTCATCAAGCACCTCATGGACTTCCTCCAATTACCCATGCCTGAAGACTGAAACATAATTTGAGCTTCAGGCACTGATGTTTGAGTAACCACATATTTTGCTTCCTTCTAAGGGAGTATCTTTGCATAATGCCTTTGACTAGAATCCTCACCTCAAATAGGTCCATGCTCAATTCTCTTCTAACATCTTTACAAAAATTTTACCCAAGAAGGATGCTGTATGATGCTAGGATGTCGGCCACTAGGACAATCATCTTGATTCTCTTGTCTGGGAATGCTGCAAATAGAAATTGGGTGTCCTTGATTTATCCTAGTAGTGGCACTTGTTTGTTCTCCATAGAAAAACATCTTCCAAATATCTTGGTTAGTATGAGACCAAGGGATTCTGCTACTTTGGTAGGCATGATATTGTCTGAAGCTCCAAAATCAATGATGTAATTGCTCAGCTTGTGACCATTTATCAATAGGAAAACATAGAAAGGCTCTATTTTTTCATGGGCATTAGGAGGAGTAATGACAAGATTGTTTGAGATGAACATGTTCCTTGGGGGATCATGAGTTACCTTCTTAGCATCTCATCTTATAGAGATGTTTTGGTTCTTTACATATTGAACTAACTTGTCCAACTCATCAGGGTTGGATTGTAGGAATTCAAATTTAGACATTTGAATTTTGGTTTTCTTTATATGGTCAATTATGCCAAATTTCTGAAATAAACTAGGAATAGAGGATGGGAGTTTATCTTTTTAATTTTTGGGAGGAAGATTGGTTTACAAATTTGAAGTAGATGTGTAGGGATGTTTGATGTACTTATCTTTCTTGTAATCACTGAGTCCTTTGGCTGAAAAGGTAGAGTGATTCTCCACTTAACAATTGAAATTATTGGTTGAAGTCGCTCCTCTGTCTTTTATTTATTAGCTTGTTAGGCTGACTGATTCTTTGATCGGGTGAACACAACATATGATCCCTCATATATTTTACCTTCACTTCTGGGTTCATCCTGGTAATTTAGAAAATCAGTGTTGGAGTCGCCATCTAATTTTTCTTCTTCCTCTATGAAGAGATTAACATCATCTTCTGGGTTCAACTCAGCTAGAAGGAGAAATCTGATTCTACTTCAAGATATCCAAATATTGAATTGGTTGGAGGTGCTTCAATGGCAAGGTTCCCCCATGGGGGAGGTAGATGATTTGGTTGCCCTTGACTTCTGGCAGCATTGCCTTGGTATGACTGATTGGGGAATGTCCTCTTTGGTACATCTTTCTATGAAAGAGCAGATGACATCCCTTGAGCCATTTGCTTTCTAAGAGCTAGCAATTTATTTTCCAGCTTCTATACCATTGAATTAGTGGTGGCTGTAGGTGAGTATTCAAAACGTGAAGAGGATTTACCTCTGTTAAGATCTCTCCTTATCTTTTCTGCCAAGATAAGATCATCTTCTACCTCAGTAGCCAAATCTTGAGTAGTAGCAAGGTCTATGTGGCTAGCCTATCTTAGTAGAAAACTCACTTTAGGCAGCTGTGAGTTGATGAAGAAGCATTTAAAGTTCTCAAGTGTTGGTTGAGCAATTATAGGAGTCTAATTCCTCAACCTGTCAAACTTGGCAATGAAGTCCCTCATAGGTTCATGAGCTTTCTTCTTCATTTGTGTGAGCTGGGCCAGCAAGGCATGCACATCTTCTATAGGCTTGAACCTTGCTTCAAATTTAGATTTAAGAGTGTCCCAGTCAGTCACTAATCGAGCCTGTAGATGGTAGAACTAGTCTATAATAGTGCTTTGTAGAGTTTCTACAAATAGCCTGACAGCTACGTCTTTGAATTCCATATCTATCACGCTCACGCCATAGGCTATGATGAAGTCTACAATATGTTCATCAGGATGAACTCTCCCATCACAAAAAAATTTGGGGAAATTCTTCTTTGAAGTACATGTTGGCTCATGTAGAGGTGGAGTAAGATTGAGTGGGCTGAAAGAGTTACCCCAGGGGCCTTGAACTGCCATGATTTGATTATGGAAAAGAGGGATAACAAATTTAGATAGAGTATGTATAGGCAAAGCTCTTCTAATAGTAGAAAAAATAGCTTTGCCTTGTGTTGGTGACCTGGTATGGGTAGGAGAAACACTCTTGGATCGTTGAACTTGAAGTTGGAGAGAAAACAAATTGAAATTGCCCTGTTATGCCAAATCAAAAATAGGGTCGACAACACCTTGGGATTTCTAACTTTTGGTATAGCATGGAGTTGCCAGATTGTAGAATAAAAATGGGAAAGAAATTGCCCTACTTCAACTTGAAGCTTGAGGCTTCAAATTGCACGCTCTTTCCCCAGTAGAGTCACCAAAAAGTTGTTGGGTGAATATTTTGTCAATAGCTAACTGATGAGCAAAATAGGTCTCTTCAACCACAACATAGGGATATTGGTTGGCCAAATGTGTAGGTTTACCACATCAGAGGTGGACAAATCTCTCCTCTCATCAAGGGGAGGTTCCTTATTAAATATGAGGGGCTATATACTATATATATAAGTAGAAAATAACACTCAGGGGTAGGACTACACCATCCATCTCTCTTTTTTTAGAGATGATGTTCACAAACAAAGGAGAAAATCTTGGTGAAAACACTAAAGGCACTTCTCTTTTTTTAGAAGTGATCTTACAGGAAACAATAGGATTTCTTTTAGGTAGTGACAAGTAACTAGTAACAAAAGGTGCAATAACTAGCAGGATGAAGTGTAGCATAAAGTCTACGCCTCAATTGCCGAAAGAGTGAAAAACAAAGGATAATGGGGGCATAAAGTCATCCTAAGATCCTTTACATAGAAAGAAACTAAAAATACACACTGAAGACACTTGTGATAGAACAAAGTCTTTCAATAATTAGCTTCAGAACACCTTCTTGATTACTTCTACTAGCTCTACTTATTTCATTAACTGGATAAGAACACATTCAGAAGACAGACATAAAAATAATCTCCTAAATGACACAAGCTATAACATCACAAAGTCTGAAAGTAACTTGCTTTCTCATTCAAATGAAGAAATATGATGAACAATCTAAGCTCAAAGTCTCAGTAATCACCTCTCAATTTGGGCAGAGTTTCACTTCTATAATGGAAAAGTCTCCCTTTTCATAAAATAAGAGATTACAATATATAACGGCCAAAAAAAGCCTAGCACTTTTTTCCATGGAACGGCCCATGCTGCGGTCAATGCCTTGAATACATTTTGAGTTCTATCAAGGGACCATGCTTAGAATAGTGCATCTGCCTTAACTATGGCACATTAATTCATCTAATATGTCTCTTCTTTAGCATGGGTTGTCTGGTCCTTTTCCTAATGTCTGCATAGCTATCCACTTTACCTTTACTTCATGGAAGAAAAAATAGGCCACGTCCTTGGTTTGGCATGCTCAGATGACTAATTGGTGAACTATTTCACCTACTAAAAATAACTCCCTTGTAGATATTTTTGATCTTTTTTGTATTGTTCTCTCTTCCCTGTATCAATTTGAGCTCTCGGGCTCTCTTTTTAGCTAGTCACTTAGTTCATTTTTCAAGTTTCGTGCTACATTTGAAAATCAACAGATATTCCATTACTTTAAATTTTACATCCGTGGGGATGTTAATGGTCGCTAGTTATTTGAACCATATTGAACCATGAACCTTTGAACCTTTAAAATTTCATTGGTTCAATATTTCAACGGTTCAGGTGGTCTTTATTGGTTCCCTGGTTCAATCACTTCTTTGATATTTGGTTAAACCATCCCTTTGAACTGGTCTTTGGAATCCTCCATTTGCTGCTTCCTTCCTTTATCTAGAGCTTTCTTTGAACTGTTGAACCTATGAACCATTGAAATTTGAACTCTTTTGGTTCAAGGTTCAATCAGTTCATTGGTTCATTCTTTGTTCTATTGCTTCCTTTATTTTTCTAAGTCTTTTTGAAGCCTTGAAATTCCTTCAGCCTTTTGTCTTTGGAATATCCCAAAGGGGAGGTGTCCCTTCAGGTCTTTTAAAAAGGACCATCTTCTTGGTGCCAAGAGCCCCTCGCAAGGGTACCCTCCCTTTGGGGTCCTTCAGGCAGTTTTTGGGTTAATTCCTTCAGGCAAAATATCCAAAGGAATTCCTTCAGACAATTTGTTCGAAGGATTTGCCTTAGTGAATTTATTCTGTGGAAAATCTTTCGGAAGGAATTCTTTTGGTTCCTTTACTTGGTAATTTCCTCAGACAAAAAGTCTAAAGGAAATCTTCTCTTTTAGCATTCTCTTTAATTTTTGAACCAATGTTCCCTACCCTCCACAAGGGCACCTGCCTTTAGTTCACTGCCCTCTACAAGGGCATTTATTCTTTCGGCTTTAGGGAAGTCCTTTGAACTGACCGATTGAACCAACTTTGGTTCAATGGTTCAACGTTTCAACCTTGCATTTGAAGCCTTCTTTTCTTCTAAATTTTTTGATCTCTTTGAACCTATTGAACCCGTTGAACCTGTTGAACCTATTGAACCATTTTGGTTCAAGATTCAACAGTTTAATGGTTTAACGATTCATTCCTTTATTCTTTGAATCCTTCTTTTCTCTAAGTCTTTTGAAGCTGCTAAACTTATTGAGGCAGTTAAACTTTGAACTTTTGAAGAAATGCTTAACTCCTTAAGCTCGCTGACATGGTTGAACCTTTGAACCCGTTGAACTTGTTGAACCATTTTGGTTCAAGGTTTAATGGTTCAATGGTCCAATGGTTCAATCCTTCTTTTGAAGCTTGCCGATGAACATTTTTGGTTAAACCAAGGCGTTGAACCAATCTTGAAATTGTTTAAGTGCTGAGAACTTATTCCTTTGTGAGAATTCACCTATTGAAGCCATTGAACTTGTTGAACATGCTAGTCCCTTAACTGAAAAAACTTGAATAGTGAAAAATTTGAATGCTCAAAACAATTTTTTGAGAAGGGAAGAGATAATTTTGGCCTGTAGGACCAAAATAGTTCAAATGTTGTCCCCAAAAAGGAGTGATAGATTTTTGGGAACAACACACATGATGTTATATGTTATTCTAGTGAGGTAATACCACTATAACTTAGGGTGGCATGAACATGATTAAAATTGTGGAAATGATTATGCATGGATACACGTACTTATACCTATGAGTAGACCACCATCGATTAGTTATCCCTTGAAATAGAAAGGTGATTGCATGGAACCTTTCATCCCCATTAACATAGTAAGCCTCTAGATACTATAAGTATTCATGGACTTCCATTAGTCCATGATACCTAGGTGCCTAATCCAACTATAATGGTGGTCCAACCTATTGTCCCCAAAAAGATCGCTCTTTTTTGGGACAACATGTGAACTATTTTGGTTTAATAGACCAAAATAACGTCTTCCCTTCTCAAAATTTGTTATAAGCTTTCAAATTCCTCATTTTTCAAGCTTTTTTAGTAAAAGGGACTAGTAGGTTCAAAGGGTTCAATGGGTTCAAGGATAAACATCATCGGTAAGCTTCAAAGAATCAAGTGCTTTGTCAAAATTCATCAAGATTTAACCGCTTCACGGTTCAACAGTTCAAAGGAGTGCTTGAAAGGAAAAGCCCTGAGAGCAGAAGCTGCCAAGTGTCATCTATCGAGACACATTATAATTTGTTTCTAAAAAGTAGTGAAATGTGCCACGTGTCCCTTGTAAAGCTCAGTGGAAGCCACCAAGTGTCAACATTTGCAATTTCTTCCTTGTGTCCCATTATAACTCGATAGAGCGTGACAAGTGTCAATATTTATAGTTTTGAGTTTTGTTTTGTAGGGATTATGGTGGGCCCTAGGTGAGTTGCTAAACTCAATAGAGTTTGACAAGTGTCTACATCTATATTTTGATTTTTTTATAAGCTTCAAAGCTTCTTTCAATAAGCTTCTCTCAGAGTTCTGTGGAGGGCACCAAGTGGCAACGATGAAAGGTTTTAATATGTTTTTCTAAATGTAGTGGAAGTCACCACGTGTCCCTTGAAAAGCTCAATGAAAGCTGACAAGTGTCAATGGCCACAATTTCTTCCTTTAGTTTCATTATTGAGAATTGACTGTGGTGGGCCTTGGGTGAGTTGCTAAAATGAGTAGACACTGCCAAGTGTCATCTGTCGAGACCCATTACAAATTGTTTCTAAAAAGTAGCATAATGTGCCATGTGTCCCATTATAACTCAGTGGAACATGACAAGTGTCTGTATTTGCATGAATCTAAATGAGTCTTGAATATTTATACAGTGTTTCTAAAGCTTAGTGGAAGCCACCATGTGTCATCTTCTGCAAGACTCTCAAAAGGTGTCTAAAGCTTCTATAAGTTAAGCGGATGCTGCCAAGTGTCCTCACCTATTTCATAGCAAAAAATGCCATGTGTCACTTGTTAAAATTAGCAAAAAGTGGCCAAAACAAGTGAGAAAGACCCAAAGGAATTGCTAGGGAGGATGACAGGCTTGTAACCATAAAATTTAGGGCAACCAACTAACCATTGGCTTTCAAACGATGACGGACCCAAAGACGTCAAATTTGTGGCAATAAATTATCTATTGATCTTTGCAGGCTTGAAAGGCAAACCCAAAGGCATTCAAAGACCTTCAGACTAAAAGGAAGAACTAGAAAGGGGAAAAGGTAGTTTAAGGGCTCAAATTGTAGCAAGAAAGAGGGAAGACCAGAAATATCTATGCAGTAGTTATTCCAGTAGGTGAAACAATCCACCAGGTAGATAGTTGAGCCTACAAACATTGAAGGCGTGACCTGTTTGTCTCCTTTGGGGTAAAGGCAAGGTGGATAGCCACGCAGACATCAAGTGACAAACCAAATGACTCATGCCCAAGAGAGGACATTTGAGATGAATCAACATGCCTCAGTTAAGGTAGCCACCCTGTTTTAGCATGGCCCTCTTTGACAAAATTGAAAATGCATTCAATGCATTGAGTGCAACATGGGCCGTTCTATGGAATAAAGTGCTAAGCCTTTCTTGGATACTATATATTATATTCTCTTATGCCATTTTAGAGAGATATTTTTGATCACAGAAGTAAGACTCTGCCCAAATTAAAAGGCAAACACTGAGACTTTGAGCTCAGATTGTTGTTCATATTATTTTATCTGAATGAGAAAGCAAGTTACTTGTAGACTTTGTGCTGTTATAGCTTGTGCCATTTTAGGAGAATATTCTTATGTATATCTTTTAGATGCATTCTTGTTTATTTAATCTAACAAGCAGAACTAGTGGAAGTGATAAGGAAGATGTTCTGAAGTCAGTTAATTTTAGACTTTGTGTTGTTATAGTTGTCTTTAGCATGTGTTTTTAGTTTCTTTTTGTGTCAAGGATTCTAGGATGACTTTGTGCCCCCATTATCCTTTGTATTTCACTCTTTGGGTAGTTGAGGTGGAAACTTTGTGTTCCATTTCATCCTGCTGGTTACTACACTTTGTTACCAATTTCTTGTCACTACCTAAAAGAACTCCTACTGTTTGCTGCAAGACCACTTCTAAAAGAAGAGAAGTGCCTTCAATGTCTTCACCAAGATTTCTCCTTTACTTGTGAGCATCATCTCTGAAAGAAGAGAGATGGATGGTGTTGTCTTACCCCTGAGTGTTATTTTCTACTTATATTTATAGTATATAGCCCCTCATATTTAATAAAGAACCTCCCCTTGATGAGAGGAGAGATTTGTCCACCTCTTATGTAGTAAACCTACACACTGGGCCAACCAATCTCCCTTGACGTGGATGATAAGACCTATTTTGAACATCAGTTAACTAATTGACAAAATATTCACCCAATCATCTTTTTGGTGACTTCGCTAGGGAAGGATAAGCAGTTTGAAGCCTCAAGATTCAAGCTAAAGCAAGACCAGTCCTTTTCCATTTTTGTTTCACAATCTGGCAACTCCATGCTACACCATAAGTTAGAGAACCCAAGGTGTTGTTGACCTTATCTTTGAGTTGGTGCAACAAGGAATTTTTGACTTATTCCCTTCCCAACTTCAAGTTCAACAATCTAGGAGTGTTCCTCCTACTTGTACCAGGTCACCAACCCAAGGTAGAGCTACTTTTTCTACTATCAGTAGAGCTTTGACTATATGTGCTCCACCTAGATCTGTTATCCCTGCTTTCCATAATCCCATCATGACAGCTCAAGGCCCCTAGGGTAACTCTTTTTATCCACTAAATCTTACTCCACCTCTACATGAACTTCCACGTAGCTCAAGGAAGAATTTATTCAAATTCTTTGGTGATGGGAGAGTTTATCTTGATGAAAACATTATAGCTTTCAACATAGCCTGTGGTGTTATAGGCATGGAATTTGAAGACGTGGTAGTCAGGCTCTTTGTAGAAACATTGCAAGGTGCTAGTATAGACTGGTTCTACCATCTGCAAGCTTAGTTAGTGACTGATTGGGACACACTCAAAGCCAAATTTGAAGCAAGGTTCAAGCTTGTAGAAAATGCACATGCCCTGCTAGCCCAACTCACGTAGGTGAAGAAGGAACCTCATGAACCTATGAAAGATTTCATAGCAAAGTTTGACAAGCTGAGGAATAGAATTCTTGTAATTGCCCAGCCAACACTTGAAAACCTCAAATGCTTCTTCATCAACTCACAACTGCTTGAAGTGAGTTTTTTGATAAGACGTGCTAGCCACATAGACCTTGAGGCTGCTCAAGACTTGGCTATTGAGGTGAAGGATGACCTTATCTTGGCAGAAAAGATAAGGAGAGAACCAAATAGAGGTAAATCTTCTTCTTCCTCTAAATACTTGCCTTCATCCACCACTGATCTAATGGTGCAGAAGCTAGCAAATAAATTATTGACCCTCAGAAAATAAATGGCACAAGGGATGTCCTCTACTCCTTCATACAGAGTGTACCAAGGAGGACATTCCTAAATCAGTCATATCAAGGCAATGTTACTAAGAATCAAGGGTAAATAAATTGCCTTCCTCTTCCACAGAGGAACCTTTCCCTTGAAGCACCTCCAACCAGCTCAATGGTTAGATATCTTAAATCTGAATCAGATTTCTCATTTCAGCTTGAGTTAAATCCAGAAGATGACGCTAATCTCTTCACTAAGGAAGAAGAAGAATTAGCTGGTGACTCCAACATTAGTTTTCTAAATTATAAGAATGAACCTAAAAGTGAAGATAAAATAATTGAGGGATCATATATTGTGTTCACTTGGTCAAAGAATCAATTAGCCCAACAAGCTGATAAAGAGAAGACAGAGCAGTGACCTCAACCATCAATTTCAATCACCAAGTGGGGAACCACTCTGCCTTTCCAGCCAAAGGACTTAGTGACTGCTGAAAAGGTGAGTCCCTTAATTGTGCCTTCACCCCCATTTTTGAATTCATAGACCAATCCTTCCCCTTCTAAAAACTAAAAGGATGAACTCCCATCCCCTGCTCCTAGTTATTTCCAAACATTTGACATAATTGACCATATAAAGAAAACCAAAATTTAAATGTCTAAATTTAAATTTTTGCATTTTAATCTTGAGTAATTAGATAAGTTGGTTTAATGTGTGAAAAACCAAACCATCCCTATAAGACAAGAAGCTAAGAAGGTAACTCATGATCCCTCAAGGAACATGTCTATCCTAAACAACCTTGTCATTATCCTTCCTGCTGCCCCTGGGAAAATAGAGCCTTTCTATGTTTCCTTGTTGATAAACAGTCATAAGCTGAGCAATTACATCATTGATTTTGGAGCTTCAAAAAACATCATGCCTACTAAAGTGGCTGAATCTCTTGGCCTCACACTGACGAAGACATCTGGTAGATGCTTCTCCATGGAGAACAAGCAAGTACCACTGCTAGAACAGATCAAGGATGCTCAATTTGCATTTGTAGTGTTCTCAAACAAAAGAATCAAGATGACTATTTTGGTGGCTGGCATTCTGGCATCATATGGCATCCTTCTTGGGCAGAATTTTTGCAAGAACGTTAGAGGTGAATTGAGCATAGACCTATCTGAAGCAAGGATTCTAGTCAAGGGCATTATGAAAAGATTGCTCCTTGAAAAAGAAGTAAAATATGTGGTCACCCAATCATCAACACCTGAAGCTCAAATTTTGTTTGAGTCTTCAGGCATGGGTAACTACTTTCTATCCATGGAAGAATTTCATGAAGCGTCTGTTGAAGCTCTTGAAGGTGTCAACCTAGAAATACATTCAACTAATACAACAGAAGAATTGGTAGAGTGTAATGCAAGTATGAAAGGATCTCCCCCTCCAAATGAAGAAGAATATAAAGAAAAGTTAGCATTTAATTAGGTATGGATTCTAAAATTTGATGGCAACTACTCCTCTACCAATTTAGGAGTTGGGATTGTGCTAATATCTCCTCAAGGAGATATTTTTCCTTCATCATACAAATTAAAATTCAACAATACCAATAATACAACTGAGTATGAATCTCTATTGCTCAGATTGAAGGCTGTTAGTGACAAAGGCATCAAACTCCTTCATGCTAAGGGGGACGTTGAACTGGTGATTTGTCAAGTGAGAAACTTGTACCAAACCAAAAATGAGAGATTACACCATTACCATAATATAGTCTAGGATCAACTTGAAAGCTTTAATGCTTTTAGCATATCTGCCATACCTAGGGGATTCAATGACTGAGCTGATGCTTTAGCCATTTTAGCCACTCTTTTGGTTCCTCACCCTAACTTCAAAAGAGATAGGTACACTATTGAGTTGGTCTTTTGATCAAGTGTACCTAATAATGCCAATTATTTCTAGGTGTTTAACAATGACGATCAAATAATTGCCTTCTTAGAATAAAAGGATAGCTTTCAACAACTTCACTTTGAAGGTAATGAGCCTCAACAACTTGAACCAACTCATGGATCAAGTGCAGATGTAGGTGAAGAATTCTTGCAACTTAAAGGGAATAAGAGTCCTAAAGGCCTAGTTTCCCTTGAGAAGCTATTTGATAAGCATGACAGATTCATCAAATAGTAACAAGTAGATTCAAGCTCCTCCCAAGAGTTTGATCAAGTAAATCTAGGTACCAAGGATGACCCCAAGATGGTGAACATTAGGAAATGCTACACTCCTGAGGATAGATTCAAGTTCACTACTTTGCTCAGCCAGTACATGGATGTCTTAGCATACTCCTATGATGATTTGAAAGTCACTCAAGCCTGATAAAATTCATCATGACTTTCCTCTTAAAAGTGATTCAGCACCTTATAGGCAAAAATCTAGATAGTACAATCTTAAGCTATCAGGTACTATTCTATCTAAAATACAAAAAATGTTGAATGCTAGAATCATTTTACCAATCCATCATTCCACATGGATTGCCAACATAGTGCTTGTAAGGAAGAAGAATGGCAAAATTTGCCTTTGTGTGGACTTCATAAATTTAAATCAATCATCCTTAAAGGATAACTATCCTCTACCCATCATGGATCAAGTACTTTAGACAATGATTGGTTCAGAGATGTTATCAATTCTAGACAACTTCTTGGAATATAATCAAGTTGAAGTTGGTGAAGTAGACCAGCATAAGATTGCGTTCACCACACCTTGGGGCACCTTTGCCTATCAGAGAATGCCATTTGGCCAAATAAATGCTAGTACCACCTTTCAGAGAGTAATGGATCTTACTTTCAAGGATGAAATGGGCAAGTTCATTGTAGTATATCTTGATGATTTGACTGTCTTTTCTAAGCATCACCTAGATCATGTGTGCCACTTGCAACAAGTGCTAAAATGTTGCTGCCAGAATGACATTTATTTAAACCCTAAGAAGTCTATTTTTGAAGTAACAAAAGGGAAACTTCTCAGACACATTGTGTTTAAAGGAGGCATAAATATTGACTCAGACGACATCCGAGAGCTTACTTTTTCCACAAGTAAGACTGCAGTTCACTCTTTCTTTGGAAAGGTGAATTTTTTAAGAAGGTTCATCTCTAAATTTACTTAGAAGACTTGACATATTGTAAACATGATGAAGGGAAAGGCCATCTTCAGCTGGAATGAAGAAGGCAAATTGGCATTCCAGGATATCAAGACAACTATTGCCCACACCCCAGTTCTGGTTTGTCTAGACTACAATAAAGAATTCACCATATATAGCTATGCTTTCGAACACATGCTTTCAGCAATTTTGGTTCAATAGAACAAAGAAGGTGTGGAATATCTCATTTCTTTCATGAGTTGTCCTCTCAAAATTTATGAGCTAGAGTACTCCAACATGGAGAAGCATGCTTATGTAGTGGTGAAGGTAGTGAAACATTTTCTCTTATACATCCTACATTCACACACTACTGCCTTGGTTCTTGACACCACAGTTAAATCCATATTAACTCAATAAGAGTTTGGGATGAAAAGAGGTAATTGGATTGCAAAAATCTAAGAGTTTGATCTAGTCATCAAACCAATGAAGCTAGTGTGGGAAAAAGGCTTATGCCAATTGATTGCTGACAATAGACCCAAAGAAACAGGGCATGTAGAATCAAAAGAAGAAGACACACCAACAGTCCTCTTTGTCTCCACCACAAATGAGTGGTATTCAAACATTGCTCATTTTATTACTTATGGTGAATGTCCTACCCACCTATCTCATAAAAAAATGAGGTCTGTCAAACTAAAAGCTGCCAATTTTGTCCTCTGGGACAATAACCTGTACAAGAGGAGCCTTGATGGAGTGTTCCTTTGCTGCATGGACAAGGAGCAACAAAGCCAACTTTTAGAGTCCTTTCATAATTCGGCTTGTGGAAGACATTTCTCTACTCCTATAACTACCCATAAAATTCTATGGGCTAGTTATTACTGGCCAACTCTCTTTCAAGATGCATATAAATGGGTAAGGAAATGTGAACTATGTCAGCAGTTTGTTGAAACATCCATGTTAGCTGCCCTGCCTCTCAAAGCAGTGGTGATAGACTATCCATTTCAGCAATGGGGAATTGATTTCATTGGTGTTGTAAACCCATCTTCAAGTGATGGACATAATAATGTCCTCACAACCACATACTACTTCACCAAGTGGGTGGAAGCTATCCCAACCAAGCATGCTACTTCAGAAGTAGTGTGCAATTTCTTCAAAGAGAACATCATTTCCAAGTTTGGGTTCCCGACCAAGATTGTCACTGACAATGTAGCTTGTTTTACTTCCCAAGAGATTACTCAATTCTATTTTTACTATGGGATCACCCTCTCCCACTCCTCATATTACTTTCCACAAGGGAATGGATAAGCTGAATCAAGTAAGAAGAACCTGGTGACTATCATCAAGAAGCTGGTGGATGACAATCAAAGGACATGGCATAAAGCATTGGTTGATGCTTTATGGGTAGATAGAATTACACCAAAAAAGGTAATTGGTATGTCTCCTTTCCAACTTCTTTATGGGCTCAATGCTGAGATACCAATCACCCTAGAATTGTTAGCATTGAAATTGGCTAAGGCAATTGAAGATCAGACATATGAAAGCTCCATTGATAAGAGGATCATGTGCCTAACTGAACTAGATGAGCAAAGAACTATGGTGATGGACCAAATTTCCACACATCAAAGTTTGGTAAAGAAGCTCTTTGACTGGAAAGTAAAGAACTGTGATTTCCAGATTGGAGATCAAGTCTTCCTGTGAGATAAGAGGAGAGAACCAAAGGGAATGCATGGAAAGTTTGATTTCCTGTGGAGGGTCCCTTTTACTATTCATCAACTCAATGGTGAAAATAGTTTCTTATTGAGGTATCAAGATGGCACTCTTTTCTCTGCCTCATAATGGGCAGCATTTGAATCACTTTAATTCTTGAAGTATCAGATAAATTCACCTGTACATATGTGTATTTGTATAGTCTTTATTTTTGCTTTTTGTTGTTCATTTTCATTTTTTGAAGCCTTTCTTTCTTGGGTAGCATGACTCCATAGCCCAATGGCATACTTCAAGGCACTGGAGATTCTAGTTTCTACTCCCCTCAACTATTCCAAGTCTTCAACTGAAGGAAGTTTCCCAACTGGAGCTAGCTATTGTCCACAAAAATATCACTCTTTTTGAGACAACATGTGAACTATTTTGGCTCAACAAACCAAAATAACCTCTTCCCTTCTCAAAATTTGTTCTGAGCTTTCAAATTCCTCATTTTCAAGCTTTTTCAATAAAATGGACTAGTAGGTTCAAAGGGTTCAACAAGTTCAAGAATCAACGTCTTCGACAAGCTTCAAAGAATCAAGTGCTTTGTCAAAATTCATCAAGATTCAATCACTTCATGTTTCAACGGTTCAAAGGAGTGCCCAAAAGGAAAAAGCCTAAGAGTGGAAGCTGCCAAGTGTCATCTACCGAGACACATTATAATTTGTTTCTAAAAAGTAGTAGAATGTGCCACATGTCCATTGTAAAGCTCAATGAAAGCCACCAAGTGTCAACATCTATAGTTTCTTCCTTTTATCTTGTTATACCTCGATGGAGTGTGACAAGTGTCAACATCCACATTTTTGAGTTTCACTTTTTAAGGACTGTGGTGGGCTCTAGGTGAGTTGCTAAACTCAACGAAGAATGAAAAGTGTTTGCATCCACATTTTGAGTTTCTTATAAGCTTCAAAGCTTCTTTCAATAAGCTTATCTCAGAGTTCTGTGGAGGTTGCTAAGTGGCAATGACAAAAGGTTTTAATATGTTTTTATAAATGTAGTGGAAGTCACCACATGTCCCTTGAAAAGCTTGATGGAAGTCGACAAGTGTCAATGGCCATAGTTTCTTCCTTTAGTTTCATTATTGAGCAAGGACTGTGGTGGGCCCCAAGTGAGTTGCTAAAATGAGCAGAAGCTACCAAGTGTCATTTGCCGAGACCCATTACAACTTGTTTCTAAAAAGTAGTAGAATGTGACACATGTCGCATTATAACTCAACATAATGTGACAAGTGTTTGTATCCACATGAATCCAAATGAGTCCCAAATGTTTCTATAGTGTTTTTAAAGCTCAACAGAAGCCACCATGTGTCATCTTCTGTAGGACTCTCAAAAGGTGTCTAAAGCTTCTATAAGTTAAGCAGATGCTGCCAAGTGTCCTCTCCTATTTCACAACAAAAAATGCCATGTGTCACTTGTTAAGATCAGTGAAAAGTGGCCAAAGCAAGTGAGAAAGACCTAAAGGAATTGCTATGGAGGATGATAGGCCCACAACTATCAAATTCAGGGCAAGCAACTAGCCGTTGGCTTTCAAATGATGACGGACCAGAAGACATCAAATTTGTGGCAATAAATTATCTATTGATCTTTGTAGGCTTGAAATGTAGACTTGAAGGCATTCAAAGACCTTCAGACTAAAAGGAAGAACTAGAAAGGGGAAAAGGTAGCTTGAGGGATCAAATTATAGCAGGAAAGAGGGAAGATCAAAAATATCTACGTAATAGTTATTCCAGTAGGTGGAACAGTCCACCAGGTAGATAGTTGAACCTACAAACATTGAAGGCATGACCTGTTTGTCTCCTTTGGGGTAAAGGTGAGGTGGATAGCCACATAGACATCAGGTGATAGACTAGATGACTCAGGCCCAAGAGAGGACATTTGAGATGAATCAACACGCCATAGTTAAGGTAGTTGCCCTATTTCAGCATGGCCCTCTTTGACAAAATTGAAAATGCATTTAATGCATTGAGTGAAGTATGGGCCATTCCATGGAACAAAGTGCCAAGCCTTTCTTGGCTACTATATATTGTATTCTCTTATGCCATTTTAGAGAGATATTTTTGATCACAAAAACAAGACTTTGCTCAAATTGAAAGGCAAACACTGAGACTTTGAGCTTAGATTATTGTTCATATTATTTTATCTAAATGAGAAAGCAAGTTACTTGCAGACTTTGTGTTGTTATAACTTGTGCCAGTTTAGGAGATTGTTCTTATGTCTATCTTCTAGATGAATTCTTATTTATTTAATCTAACAAGCAAAACTAGTGGAAGTGATAAGGAAGATGTCCTGAAGTCAGTTACTTTCAGACTTTGTGCTATTATAGTTGTCTTCAGTGTGTGTTTTTAGTTTCTTTCTATGTCAAGGATTCTAGGATGACTTTGTGCCCCCATTATCCTTTGTATTTCACTCTTTGGGCAGTTGAGGTGGAAACTTTGTGTTCTATTTCATCCTATTGGTTACTACACTTTGTTACCAGTTTCTTGTCACTACCTGAAAGAACTGTTGTTTACTACAAGACCACTTCTGAAAGAAGAGAAGTGCCTTCAGTGTCTTCACCAAGATTTCTCCTTTATTTATGAGCATCATCTCTAAAATAAGAGAGATGGATGGTGTTGTCTTACCCTTGAGTGTTATTTTTTGCTTATATTTATAGTATATAGCCCCTCATATTTAATAGGGAACCTCCCCTTGATGAGAGGAGAGATTTGTCCACCTCTGATGTAATAAACCTGCACACTGGGATGACCAATCTCCCTTAACATGGATGATAAGACCTATTTTGAATATCAGTTAGCTGATTGACAAAATATTCACCCAACACAACCATTAGGTATTCACCAATGAGGTAAATAGTTTTGTGTTACTAAGTAAGCTTTAGAGGGGAACTTAGGTTGATTTATAAAAGACCATAGATGTACCTTGATAGATCATATTCACCTTGAGCCCATTGGTCTCAAGTGACACTAGTAGTGTTGGAAATAGACTATGCATCCTCCCAATGCAAGATGCCATTAGGAGTAGGATCCACATTTTCATGTCCTTGAACAATAATGTCATAAATTATATTAACATCCTCATAAAAAAAAATGGGTTCTATAAAAGGGGGTCCTTGGTTGTTATTTATAAGTATTATTATGTGTTGGGTATCATTCTCAAAGCTAATATACCTCTTTTGAAACATAATTTAGCATTGTTTAGATAGCACTAAGGTTAACCCAAAAGAGTTGTAAAATCATCAACTTCAACAAAATCAATCACTTTAAAATCACCTTTAAATGGGACACCTAAAATGTTGGTGGTATCATCTTAAATCATGCTTATGGGTAGTGTAAGAGTCTTCTTGGCCATGAACAAGACATATGGAGATGGTTATAAAATTCAGTTCCCTATATTTTTCTAGGCATATTTGGTTATAACATTAACTTCTATGCCAATATTTAATAGGATGTCACAAATCATCTAGCCATCAATAGATGCATTAAAAGAGACCTCTTTATCACACTCTAGTTTACTTGAATATGGTTCTCTTATCATCATGCATGGTTCAAATGATGGTCCTCTAAAGGTTTTATTGTTTTTTATCATAGTCAACTCTTGAGGAGGGTAATGATATCCTCATTAAGGAAAAGTTTACACAAGTCCCAAAACTCATCATGTCCTAAATCCATGGGTACTGTATTTCATTACATCTCGACCCACATTTTAACATCCTTATCCTTTAAAAACTCAATTTCACCTTATAGTTCTTGGACTAAGGCCATTATTCTCATTCAAAGCTTCTTTCTATCATTGAGCATGAGGATAGTGTTGCACATAAGGTTATTCATAAGGAACCTTTTTAATAGGTGGATTTGAGTCTGGTTGGGAATGAACACCACTCTTTGTAGTGATGTTGGCCTTAGGACCATATGGTGGAGTGATAAGTCATGGTCTCCACTAGGTATTAGGAGTTTTTGAAACATGTATCATCCCAATGCCCTTCTCATTTTATTCTTTAGTAATGACAACATAAAAATAGGGCATTCTTCCAAATGATGTTCATTTTTATGAAAGGCACAAGTTGGATAAAATGTAGTCACATTGGTAATGGTCCAAAGAAATGTACTTGTAACATGTCCTAGGTTGGAAATGACCACATCCACATCTATTTCCATGACCTTGACCTTTGAAATATCAAACTCTACTAACCTCTTGGTTATTAGTTATGTAAGTTTGGTGTGTACCTTGTGTGCACGCTTCATGAATTTCAATAATAACCCAATAGTCATTAGTATCATGCTTATATACATGACATATTTTATAGTATAGTGACACTTAGCTTGGGTGGAATGTTGAAGAAAATGAAAACTCCTTAGATTATGATATTCATTGTAAATCTCATAGGATTTTTTAAAAAAGAGCATGGACATTCCTTCATGGATAGTTGTTCCTGTTATGGCCTTTTAATTCATAGTCAATGCATTGTAAGCTACTATAGGTATCATGAGAATTATTGGTTGTAATCTTATTCAACTAAGAATCCATCACATTGATTTAAGCTTCCATAAGGAGATTATTCCCATATCTATACTTTTCATGACTTTGGCATAGAGGGTGGATTATAGTGCCTCATATATTTTAATGAATATATTGTGAGATAAGGCTCATTAAAACATAAGTAATAAACCTCCCAAAAACCACTGATCATGTTGTGCTAGGTTAATATCAAAGGATAGATTAAAAAGATGTATTTTGAAATGTGAATAATATGTGTGCACACTCTCAGTGAGCTCTTACTTGATATCTTTTAGGTAAATAATACTTTACGGTTCAAATTCAAGGATATAGAATTCTTGGAGAAAAATAGCCTTTAATAATTCATAATTCACAGCCACTTGCTGAGGGTAAAATTTATGGTATTGTTTGTGGATGTGATCTATTAAAGTCATGGAAAATTGAGTGGCTTTTTGTTTTGAAAAAGTGATACCCCAAAATTTCTAAATGAGTTCACAATTGTTAATGTGTTCTATTTCATTTTTGACACCTCAATATTTAGGCAAATGAAGCGTCATATCATAATAGACTATAGGTATACTAGGTGGTTATATGGGAAATTACTATGGTGATCCTCTAATTCCTCCTAAACCTAAGGATGGTGATCTACCAATGCCTCCTACAATGCTACATGATCTTGTAGCTCTAGTAGAACCAATAATAGTACTACCTCCCATGCCTCTTGCAATAATAGGAACACTAGAGATGATGGGTGCTGGGGGAGGTTGATTGCTTATTATTAGTCATGTAGTCTAATAACTATTTAGATTTTGTCCACCAATCATTCTAAGGTGAGCCATATGCCACTCTTAAAATAGAAAAGTAGAAACCAATGGTAGATTTTTAACTTGATCTTACACTTCTAGAGACTCCTCTATGGTTTCAATTTTAGATTCAAATTCAGAGTACACATTGTTAGTATCCCAATTTCTAAAAATAATTCCATCAAACTCAAATGCATGAAAATGTTATGTGGTGGGGACATTAGGTATATTTAGATTGGGTTATACTATCAATGTTTGTCCTGATTCTTCCATGCGTACCTATGCCAATGAAGGGCACAAATCCATGGTTAGGGAGTACTCACCATGCCTTTTTGCCCTCTTATGAATTCTTGTGGCACTTCTAGTATCTTCCTATCTACCTTTGGGATTGCTATCGCTGATAGAGTTACACATAACATCATCATACTTACACTTATACATTTCTTATTATCTAAATTCCATGCTAAGCTACCAATCCTATACTGATGCATATCCTTCCATTTTCCCCCTAGACGTGCTACTCATGCGTGAGAGAGTTTAGCCATATATAGGGAACTTATCAAGCCTAGAATTAACCATAATATTCTTATTATTTATATACAATTACTTAAGGTATTATTATCACCCAAATTTGTACCTTTTGGAAGGTTGTTCAAGCCTTCACTATTTTGGGTAACATGGAGATAATCCTAGGTTATGGGTGGTCTAATAGGTAGATTGAATATCTAGATAATAGGGCTTACTCCCCTTGATGTAAAAATTAGGCTCATAATGCTACAAAAATACTTACAAGGGAGATTGGAGAAGGATAACATGAAATAAACCTAACTAAGGAGGTGATACACCAAATCTTAAGATCACTAACACCTATTGCATATGCACTATGACCTATAAGACTGAAAGACATACACTACTCTCAAATAGCACCTATTACCTTAGTGATTTGTGAAGAGGTAAGGTTTTGTGAGGTTATGAGGGAAGATTATTTCCACTTCTAATCCACAAGTGGCCCATGATGACACTCTCTACAACCTACAATAGTGAGCTAAACTGCATGAAGGCAAGAAGAACAAGACAACATACCAAGGTGAATTGAGTCTACACTTGATTTCATCAACCATTCAATTTTTTACACTACATGTAGCCATTAAATAAGGAAAAATAAACTATTTATTGATCAAATAGATTTAAAAAGAGTAAGTATTTCCCATACTTATGGTGGAGGATAAATAACCAACCATTCAAGGCAACATATATATAAGAAGTTAAGGATAGAGAGAAGAGAGGCATATGGGTAACTCTAATGACAAGTGTCACTCAATGAGAAAACAAGTTAAAATAAATAAAAATATTAGATATAAATCTTATAAACTCATTCAACACGTGTCAACTTTATTTATGATGATCTCTTCATAGAGTCAGCGTAGGAAACTTCATTTTTTCAATGACTCATCTTTCCATTCATAACTACCTATCTTGGCTTGTGAAGAGTGACAATTAGAATTTTTGGTTATTCAATCACTTTAAACTACCTTATACCCCTCTTATTTACACTTTGAATTTTTTTAGGTGTTTTCCATACTAATTTTAAAGTGATCATCATGTTTCATTAGGTGTCTTAAAGCTCATCAACCTCATTACACCATCTCCCTCAAAGTCTTCATGATAACAAGGAAATCATGCCAAGGTCTGCAATTAGCCACTTGATTAGAATTTTTTATGGTCAAATGAGGCCCTAAAAATCACCAAAAAGTGTTCTTAGCAATATCCCCTATGACTCTTGAGTTATTTATGATACTCTTATAAGTCTGCAACTAGGCTTCTTAAACAACAATAGTAGTATAATCACCTCTTGGGCCCAAATTAGTGACATGAAATCTTATGTATATAGGTTTATATAAAAATAATATAGGGTCATATAACCTATGTATAGGCTTTCAAATCCTTTATACCTGATTTGAAGACCTACCATACGCTTGCATACTCATAATTAGGCCTACAACCATGAATTTTAGGCTATTTTTGTACAATCTCAGTGTAAACATGCCATATAATTAATTTATAAGGCGATAATGATACCCATGAATTTCATTATAACCATTAAAAATCCAAAATAATTCACTTGCATTCATTTAACTCATCTTCTCTCTCATTGGGTCTTCTAGAGAGGTTTAACAAGGGTTTTAGGTATCTACCATCTTAAAAATGGTTTATAAAGTACATGGGCCTAATAAGATAAATAATAACATAATATTGAATTAGGTATACCTATATAACACCACTATATTCCAATTATCCCCATGCATCTGCTGGTGTGAGATCTGAGTAAAGTTTGAAGCTTCTCAAGTAGCTTCTAGGTAGTATGTGAGTGAATAAACTCTTAAGGATGGTTCATACTACATAAAACCTTGAAGGAAACAAAAATTGAAATAAATTATACTGTTAATACCTATAAAACACATCCAAACTTATTTTACCCCCATGAAAAACCTCATCCATGCATTAATCAAAAGACTGTGCTCTCTCAAGTTCCTCCATTAGGTAAATATAGGGTTCAAAGTGACAATCTGTATTAATGATTATTTATATAAGTAATTTGATTAATTATATAATGCCATGATTTTTAATTATAATACCAATTTCACCAAATCCAATAACCATCTTCCACTATGCATCTCCTTGGTGGAGTTCTAAGCTTCATAAGATGACTTCTTGGGTAGGCATAATGTGTGAGAGATCGAGAGATTGGTTTTGAACACAAAAAACATTTAAAGTGAATTTTTATTATTTTGAATGATTGTTAAAGATATAAAAATTCTCCTATAAGGTTATACAACACGTTTAAAATCATATTGGCCCTTCAGATAGCCTAAAACATGTTTTGTCCTCTCATGAAGGTTTGCAAGTAGTCATACTAGGAAGACCCTAGTAGGTCTATTCTTGAATTTTCCTCATTTATCAATGATTAAAACTCTTGGAATAATCTTATAACATGTTATTTAAACTTACCAATCACTAAAAGACTTCCATAATTTTAATATTCCTTGGATTTCAATAGACAGACCTATATATGCTTATTTAGGCCTTCTATGCCTAATTGATCTTTTGCCCACTTCATTGTCTCTAATCACTTTGAAATTTCATGATTAATGTTTTATAATTTATAATTCAAGTTATAAACCTCCTTCACCTTCATCTACACCTCATATATTCAATAGCGATCAAAACATTTCCCTTAATTCACCTAAAACCTCCCTGTAGGTGTTTACTAGGTTTATTTAGGCTTATTGATCTCTCTTTTGTATTATCTCAGCCTGACCATATGTGAATAATCTCATGTTTTTATATTTAAATAAGTTGAATTCATAATTAAAATATAACATTCTATAGTTTCCAACGACAAATCATCTTTCTCTTTCATCTCCCTTAAGCAGGCCTGTAATTGATAGTTTTATGTTCTTGACTGTTTGGGCTCAAGAATTCCTTATTTTGAGTTTTTTTCTCATCATGAAAGGTTAAATAACCTTAAATTTTTTTAATTTATTTCCTTAACTCTTTATGGACTTTAATATCTAGACAAACATGCATATTTCTCTATTATTTTGGGCAGGTAGGTCTGGGGTCTTTAATTAGGCCTATAATCATCTCTATAGGCCTCTTGCCACTTTGGTGACCCTTGGAAATATAAAAGAGTTTACTCAAGTAACTATTTAAATGTTCTCACACCTCCTTAACACATTCATTACATATTAAAAGATCACCTTTTCACATTTTGACTGTCACACACTTATAGGTGGTCATTTGAGTTCTTTGACTGTAAGTCTGAGGATTAGGCCTGTTAACACCTTGAGGTCATTAAAAGGTGATGAAGAGTTACTTTTTATACCTAATTACATTATACCACTTCTTAATTTTTAGTACAACCATCACCAACCTACTATGTTTCTTTTTTTACCTATCTGTTTCACTCTTGAAGACAAGTTCACCCTTAGCTTGTGCATGCACTAAATGTATGCTTGGGGTTACTATAAAGGTTATTAAAGTGGAATTTGGGGAGTGTTTTTAAGGTTTAAATAAGTTTGAAAACCTATCATTCAACTCCCAAATGTGTTTCATCCTTTTGTAAGCCTCAATCACCTGCTTTCAAATCCAGAACTTATCATTACATAAAGATCTCTTGATCTTTGATTGTTCATATGTGCCAAAGTTTATGGAGAAAGGTGTGATAAGGTTGTGCATATATTTTAAGGGCCTCTAAAATCTTTAATTTGACACATTTATTTCACACTTACACTCAAAATTCTAAAAATTGAGCCTTGATGGTTTTGTTAAGGTTTAAGAACACCCTGGAGTCTTAACGATTGTTCATAAAGGAGAAGAAATCAAACTAACAACCAATGTCATATATTGAAAGTAAATTAGGGACTCCACATCTAGATAATATCTTAGGTCACCAATCTCTCTCCTCTATATGAAATAAGCATATGAAACTAGCCATTATGGGTCTGTTAAGGGCTTGATGGAGCACCTGATGTAAATTTTGGTTTGAACTGGTTTTTACAAACTTTTCAAAGCATGATTAGATCATAGTGGATCCAAGGTAATGTACCAAAGCATTCTCATTCTCCTTTATCTCTGAACACCTTTTCATATTCCTTCTTGGAATGTTACAAAATGGATTAAAAAACATTTCAAATGGGTTATAAAATTAGGAAATATTTGACCTTATTTAAGACACTTGTATGGAACAAGGGAGCACAAGATATTATTTGACACATATCAAATGACTTATAAATACTTCATAAACCTTGAAAACCTTTTGAACCAAGTTGACCAAGACATGACATAACTAGACAACCACAAACCAATATGATCCATTACCTTAAACTTGTCAAATTTACCTTAAACTATGCTAATAAGACCTCAAAAATACCATTTGAATACCTCACAAGGTTAGGAGGCATGACAAGTCAAGTTTTAAACTATAGGGGTTGACCTTTTTAGCTTAAGGGCAAAAATTAGTCAATAGGTACCTCTCATGTGGTTCCCTCAAAAAGTTGAATTGTGCTTTATTTCAAACAAGAATCCATAGAGATCACATATTATAGAATATAAATATTAATAATTCCTTCTACTAGATACCTGCCACTCATGTCTAAGCAATTTATAACTTAGTTAAGGCCATTTGACCTTCTACTAACCAAGAATCCTTTCATCTATAATTATTTGAGCAGTCTTGTGCATACGTTGAAAGGCAAACAATAGGTAATTTTACAAAGAATGACTCATACATAGAATCATATAAATGCTACTCCACCCACGTTCACACATAACTCCTAGTTTAAGATACTAAAACATAAATTTATTTTCTATTTTAGAAACCCAACACTCAATATTTTCTAAAGAAAATTGTTCAAACATTTTTATACCATCATGCTAACAAGTATAATGGGTCCCGATAACAAAACCAAAATGTTGGGTCTTTTTCCTTTAATTTCACATAAATAAGTATTAGTTACATGACCAATTAAAAAAAAGATGACAACTATCTTGCACTCCAACATATCATGCAAGGGGTAACCTCATTTTCTCACTGAGGTACGTAGTAGGGACCAATCCCTATCAATTCACCACATGATGGTGGTTAGATACATATTACTTAGGCACTTGAGTTACTATGCTTAGTAATTATTACTACTAGCATTAGTCTAGAGTTAGTCATTTGATGAATTTACACATGAAATATAACTAGTACCATAAAGTAAATTTAACACCAAATGGATTCATCATATTGAGGTTCATAGAATATTAATTCTCTTGATCAATTTGATAAGGTTACATAGGTACATCATTTTATTTATGATTTTTAGGTTTGTGCTTTAATAGTAATGACACAACTATATTTAACATCAAAAACTACTACATGACAACAACAGCCTTACAACATCCCCTTCTAAACATAGTCAATGGGGTATTTATACATAAGTGAACCCCTTCATTAGGCACAAAATTGATACACAAAATATGACAAGATAACAATTGTTTCAAAGAAATAAGTAGTGACAAGTCCTTACAATTAATTTCATTTTGAATCGGGCACACCAACCCCTATATACCTTCTGTATGATAGATATTTGTGTTCATATTCATCTTATTTCATAAACTAGTGCTAGATTTTCAATCTCATAAATATTCATTACTTCTGCAAACTAAATTTTAATCACCTTCAATTCTTGTGCTCATGTCATATTCTTGCGCTTCTTTGAGTCTTACATCTGATACTCATTCTCCACTTCCTTGTCTTTCTTTTATGACTGACCTTTCAATGCCAATGTCTTCCACATCATTCCATTGTATTTCTCTCTTTTGTATCATGGTTCTACATGCCTAATCTTGTGCCCTTGTTATTTCATGCTTATGGTTCCAAAATACTTATAATATAATTATTACAAAATTTGGGGTTTAACATCATCATAAGAACAATAAAAATAGGTAACTTAAATTTTGGGATATGAATTTTCAATAGTCTATAATAAAGGAAAAGATAATGTGGTAGCAGATGCCCTTGCTAGGAGGGATGAATCAATTGAGGCATTATTATGCATAATGACCATTTGGTAGGGAAACTACTTAGAAGAGGTAAGATCTGAATGGAGAATGATAGGGATACATAGGTTCTGATTAAAAATCTTCAGCATGGTTGTAGTGTTTCTAACAAATTTGAATGGGAAGGGAATGCATTATGGTATAAATATATATTATACCTATGCAAGAATTCTATCCTCAAATGCAAGATCCTTCAGGAGCTTCATGCATATCTAATAGGGGGCACTCAATTTTTTTTAAAACATATCATAAAATTAAGAAATATTTATTTTGGGAAGGACTCAAGGGAGATAAAAAAAATTGTATCATAATGCATGGTGTGTTAATAGAAAAAAAGGTGAAATAATTAAAACACTAGATCTTCTGCAACCTTTGTCCATCCCTAACAAGAGGTGGGAGGAGGTTTCCATGAATTTCATTACAGGGCTGCCAAGGTCTAAAGGTAAAAATTCCATCATGGTAATTGTGTATAGGCTCACAAAATATGCTCATTTTTGTTCCTTATCATAACCATTTGTAGCTGGAACATTAGTTGTTGCTTTTCTCAATATAATTTAAAAGTTTCATGGTACTCCAAAGATCATTGTAAGTGATCGTGATCTCATCTTTACTAGTAATTTTTTGATTGATTTATTTACTTTTTTGGGTACTCAATTGGCTCATAGCTCATCATATCAAATTAAATTTGATGGGAAAATAATGGAGGTCAAAAAATGCCTATACAGGTATCTATGTTTTTTTGTATCAGTTTTAACATGAATAATGGATTCATTAGATGCCACTAGTAGAATGGTGGTATAACAATTCATTCTATACCTATTCCAAAATTTATCCATTTGTGTTTCTTTGTGGTTATCATCCCCCATGATGAGGCCATAATATGCTGCATTATATCATTATTATTTTTCCTTCCATAAGTTACCTATAAAGTGGATTTAAATGTAATATTTAGAACTTATAGGTTATTTAAGGTGAAATAGAGGATATTTATCTTTTCTATTCCTTGGAAATATTTGTTATCTACTTTGTTAACTATTATGTATAAAAGATTCAAAAATATTGTATATGCAAGACATAATAGTCCATAAATGCAAACATAAGGTTTTGAGCACCCAAAGTACTAATTCAAAACAATTTTGGAGAAGCTTGAATCCCATATGGAGCAGCTTCAAAATTCTTTAATAACTCATAAGTTAGCTTATGATTTCCTTAGTAGCTCTTGAGATATATAGACAAAATTTGGAGTTTGCTCTTAAGGTCCCCATACTAGATTTAGAGGTCATCAATCCAGCTTTGGAGGTCACCAGTCCAGCTTTGGAGGTCATCAAAACTAGATCTAGAGATGCAAAAAATTAGCTTTGGATATGCATAAAATTAACTTCAAAGTACAGTACTCTATATGCATATGAGAAGACCAAAGAAAGAATGAAAGGTTATTTTGGGACAAATTTTATAAAGATTCTATATATAGTCTTGACTATACATAACATTTCTATAAATAGATATTTCAAAAATAGGTAAGATGTTTATAGTATTTCATCTACTATGAATTTCTCAAACTACAAGTTTTGGGAAATGTTAAAATGAAAATGAATTTATAAACCAAATCATAATAGATTCTCTCCAATAACCTAGAAAATAGTGGATCTAACACTCCCAACTATTTTATCCTTGACTAATGAAATTAGTATTATTCTCCAAATAATGTATGCATCTAAGTTGTTAGCCTAGATTTAATAAGAATAAATTTTAAACATATATGTTAGGTTGTTGTTTAACCCTAAATTGAGATGGGTCAATGTAGTATAGGGTTAATAATATATAAATGAATAAACATAAGGGTGATAAATAGATCTATAGTAGGCCAATTAATTATAAACTTAGATTAATAATATTTTGAATTTAAATGCTAAGATATGATAAAAATAATAAGTATAACTATCGATTGATATTAAAATAAATGGAAAACAAAAATAATTAGTTGGTTTATTATGTGCATGTGAATTTAATGTGGAACAAGCTGGAAATAGATTGGATATGGATCATGGATTAGTCATTAAATTTTGAAGATTTGACCTTTATAGCCTCCAACACTTACATCGACACTTATGTCTAACTTGGATTCATGTGTCCAATATGGAATACCTACTAGATCTGGATGAAACCACCTAGAATATTATAGGTTCTATGTCACATTTAATCTTGAGAATTTAGACATTGAATATTAGTTGTCTCTCTTCATATTCATATTGACCTTGAGAAAAATGGGTCAGTGGGATCATAGTGTCGAACTGCCCCAAGGATCCCTCTATTAATAGGTGGTCTACATAGCTAATACTTTGAAGAAGGCCTTAGAATTATGTGGTTCTTACCTACATATTGGCTTATGTATGCATAATGATGCAACATGTGATAAATAAGTGCATATAGTGACCTAGCTTATAACTTGGAAAGTATGGCTCATGGAGTGCTCCTTCAGTACTTCAAACCTATAGATGGGATTTACCGATGATTGATATTGAAATAAGAGAGAAAAGGGAATTTTTTCTCACTTAAATACTTGATTAGGTATTATTTAATCCTAAAAATCTAAATTAGGGATTCTAGTTAAAGGGGATATAGATAATCTAAGATACAAGGGTGATAAACTGTCTTTATAACAGGGCAATTAAATGCTAAACTCAGATATAACATATGCTAAATTCATTAAACAAAGATAGGCTAAAAATAGTAAGTATAACTATGATAGATATAAAAATGACAAAGATATAATGTACTTAATTAGGTCTAATGCTGACATAGTTCTAGATCTAGAATAGGTAGGAAGCAAACTAGAATAAGATTCTAGAACAATCACCAAATTTTGAATTGGGTGCCTCTGAGTTGCAAACACTAGCGTCAGCCTAGGATAGTTTTATCAACTCTATTGTCTAAACTTAATGTAAGTATCTTGTGTAGAATACCTATTGGAAAAAGATTGAACCACTTGGATGCTTCCTGGTTTATCTTCACCTTCACACTAGTACATTCAAATATGGGTCATGAAGTGTCACCCCTTATGAAATTGTAAAACCCTAGTTCTTCATCTTTATAGTGACCTTGGAAAAAATGGGTTAGTGGACACATGGTGTTGAACTGACCCTAAAAACCCCTTTGTCAATGAGTTTTTCTTACATAACCAATAATTTGAAGAAGGCCTCATATTGATGTAGTTCTCTCTTACATGTTGGCTTGTGTGTGAATCATACAATATGTGTAAAGTAAGTACAACAATGACCTATCTTATAACTTGGAAAATTGGGCTCTTAGGTTATTCCTTTAGTGCTTCAGACCTATGTATGTGATATCCCTATGATTGAAATGAAAATAGCAAAAATTAGAGAAGTTTTACTTTATCGAGTGTTTGATTGAATGCTTTGATAAGTTGCCTTAGGTCTTTTCTAGGTCTGTGATAGGTGATGAATGAGTATAGAGTGATTGTGAATATATACCACTCCTATCAAGAAATATCTCACATTAAATCACTTATATTGACCATTAGGATATGTTTCATTTGAAAATTAGATGACTTTATGGCATTAGACACCTACGTCAAGGTATGACACTAGTGTCGATGTAGGGGTCTTAAATTGATGCTTATGTCTTGGTAGTTATAAAACAAGTATAGGCTTAGAAATTGTAAGGGCATAAAATAAGCAAATTTTAAGCATTTTGGGTAAGATATAATGTTTGGTCATCAACATAAGACTAGTCAGACCAAGAGATAGGCCAAGGGGCACTAGATAGAGCAGATGTGAAAATTTTGCAAGTGGGAAAGGTCCATAATAAGAGGAATAAATAAGGTCTAAGTTTTCCAAGTGTATAAAACTAAGGTGCTATAAAATCCATAAATATCATATACATTTACCCCTTTTAATCTAGTAATGAAATTATTGGTTTAAAAGAGAAGAAATATGTACTTGGGTGTGTATAACACACCTTGTCTTTGCTTGAGTCCAACTTGAGTGATTTTATGGTGATTGACCTATAAAAAATAGCATGTTATAACACATAATCAATGCATATAATCTAAAATTAAAATCATTAAACAAATTAAAATTGAAAGAATGAGGTTTATAGTTATGTATCAATGCAACTACCTTGTCTATTGGCAATTTGATTTGAAAGATGTATCATTATGAATCACTAGAAATAAAATTAGGACAAATATATAAATCTATAAATTACATATATCTAAGGAGATAAAGAGAGATTGTATGTCACATGAACCCAACCTTGGATAAATGTGAGTTTCTACTAGAAAATTGAGATTAGCTCAACCATGTAACCTAATCATACTTATAATCTACTGAGCATGAGAGAATAAAGTTAACTCATACTATAAAACTGGTGAGGCTAGATGATACAATCAAGTCCAACTTAAAAACTTGACAATATTGAGGGATTTAATCACCTCAACCATACTAAAAATTGAACCAATTACTACAATAGATTGGCTCAATACAGTCCGTAAAATTCCAATGTGATGGGTGGTGATAGTCCTTAAGAGTGTTTTGAAATGTGAAACTGATTTGAAATTTCTAAAATTAGGTACACATTACATAACATATGATCCTTAGATATGTCTCATGATGAAATTATGTATAATAATGTTACCAATGTATAGAATTTTTCCATAACTATGAATCTAAATTACATAACTATGTGCTTTGGCTAATTTATAAATTGTGTAGGTGTGGAGAACATGCTTCAAAAGCATGCCCCCACTATATATGGAGAAATCTAAAAACTAAAATAAGTGCCAATGTGGAGGACATGTTTCCAAAATATGCCCCTACTAAATTTGGGTGTGTTGAATACTGAATAAGTGTAAAGAGATTTTTTTTAAAGCATGCCCTTATTGAATTTGAAAACTATGCCAAATGTGAATAAGTATGAAGAACATGCTTCCAAAGCATGCCCCCACTAAATCTGAAAAGTATGCCAAATGTGAAGAACATGCATCTATGACATGAACCCATGGATATTCCCTATTTGAGGTGAGGTAAGAATAGAAAATGGTAGTTACCTTACCTCAAAAGGATAAGATAATTGTATAATTTATGAATGGAACAATGTAGCATATAAAAGAACATGTTGGGTAAATGTAGTGTTGAAGCACATATAACAATGTGATCACATGAAGGCCTAAGATGTATGATAAAGATAATGGAAATGTATAGATAGTAACAATACAAACTCAAAAAGTAAATAATTACACACACAAGAGCACTTAAAATCAAGTCAACATATAATTGTCCTAGGCAATCGAAAACAAGGGGCATGTTCAAATGCCACACAATTGAAGGGATATGATGTAGTCAAATGCCCACAAAATCAAGAATGACATTCAAATGTCCATAAAATAAATAATGACATATTAAAATGTCAAAGAAAGCACACATAGGCACAAGGGCTACAAATAAAGGAGTATATTCAACTGTTTGAACAAGAAAACAATACAAATTTAAGACACTCAAGGAAGTGCATAAAGAAAAGCATAAGCCACCAACATAAACATATAATAGTAGCCCATTGATCAAATGTGTTAAAAAAAAAGGTTAAGTGCATAGCATATCAAGTACCCTGTGTAAGATATAATCATGGATAAAGGCATGTGTAAGTACATAATATCTCAAACATGATAGTGAAGAGACCATAGAATAATATAACTTGTGTGTATTTAGATCAAATAAGTGGATTCCCCCAATGTCCACATGACATGAGTAGAGGGAATGCCTAACATAAAAAATAAGAATAGATCATGTATCTATGTATGCTTATATCAAACTCAAATAGATACATGACACACATGTGTATGCAGAAGTAATTGATATGCCATCCATCAACATGGAACTAACATATAGATGTGAAGGAGCCAATAAAACATGTTTATACTGAATTATTTTTTTGATTTTTGGATTTTTTTTTGGTATTTTTGGAATATTTTAAGAGGAAAGAACATCCTATTATCCTATCCAAATAATGGTCATAGGTATCTCCCAACTCAAAAATGGGTGCAAGGAATCTGTGGTACTACTAAGGTGCATGTATAGGTGCACTATCTATCACTATAGTTTTTGTGATGCTCTATGTATGTATAATAAGAATTTGAGGTTGTGAAGTAGTAATATAAGGAATATGGGTTCATGTAACACATTTTTATGTGGTTTTTATTTTCTTTGGAATACAAATAGTAGAAACATGTTTACGTGTTCAGAATGTCTAAATATGGTGCATAATAGAAAATGAAGATTCCATGGAATCCACTATATTTCTCTCATGTAATAGTCTCTCAAGTAATAGTTGCCTAGTAAAGGGGATTACTTGTTGCTTACCCTTTTTTGGTGGATTAACCTTAGTAGGTTTGATAATTAGCTTCTTGGGTATAATTTTTTCTTATCCAAGATGATGTTCATATGGGATTCTAGGAACTATAATGAACTAATTGGCATGAATGTATTTAACACATTCATGCACTATAGAAGGTATCACTCAAAGAATATGGATCTAAGGTATTATAAATAACATATCAAATATTCCTAAGGAAGGTATAATTGAAAAATTTGGTAGCTACATGTGTGAGACTGACCTATAAAGATAGGTCAATCTCACCAAGAAAGAAATATTATCACTCAAACCTTGCACCCACTGAATCAGAAGAATTGGTTCAGTGAGATAATGGGAACATCCCCAATTTTGTGGGATTCTTTCACTCCTTGGGATGAAACTCTGGTGTAGGCTAGATTCCTTATATTCTAGTCACACTGGTTTAAGATCAGTGCACAGACCTAAAGAGTAGAAAGGTAAATCTACTTATAATCTAAACCTATGTTTTTGAGGGAAAAGGGAGGGAAAAGGTAAGAGAGTGATAAAATAAATAAAATATGATGCAAAAAGAATAGATAGAGTGCCATTACTACCTTAATGAACACACTAGAAATTTATGAGAACGAGACAATATCACACAAACTCCACCAAGGATACTCTAAATGCATAAGTATTTTATATGGAGGCATGGGAATACAATGAAACATTGAGAGGGATGAAGGTTATCAATAAATAATGCCTACACAGACCTAAGTACACATATAATATGACCTATAAGTGAGTTATAAGTTTTTCACAGAGGTGCTAGGAATGGACAACAATGAGAGGGGTGAATATTACCTAGAGACAAAGATCAACAAACACAAATAACACATAAAATACAATAAGAATGAAGGGAGATGAATTAAATTTTTATTGAAGTAAAAGTTTAAGCCAATAGAGGTGATTTTGGAGGGAAATTTTTTTTATCAAATTTGTGCTAAAAAATTCCCCATTTTACAATGATAAATTTACTTGTTTATATAGGCAATTAGAGAGCTCATGGTCATTACTCCATCTCACCCACTATTGGGGTAGTTACAATATTCAATAAATGATTAAGGGAGTAGCTGAGATATTTTTGGAAAGTGAATATATGTCCATAATCTACATTATTGGAAGTGATGCCTAATGTCAGTAGCCATCTTTGCATTGAAGTCTTTAAACTTTGTCAAATTAATAAATCACTTCAACTGGAACATTGACTAGTTTAATTATACACTTCTCCAATTTTAAACCAACATAATTATAAATAGGGAGAAATAAGGTTTTAAAAACAATAAATGACATTTAAAATATAGTTTTTTATCAAAATATATTGTTAAAAAACCAACACGTTGTTGCATAGTTGCATCAACACCTTAAGAACATGGAAAATTGGAAAATTGTCACATAAGATATGAACAAAACCCATTATATATTATGTCACTAGAAAGATCTTAAAAATAAAATAAAAAGGGTATTTTTTGTTTTTTTAAATGATTAAAGTAACCCTTATGAATTTCCCTCTAAGTGTTTTTTGGTAAAACGTTGACTGAGTGATAAATCTTCCCAAAAAGGTCACTTCGCACAATCATAACTTTTCACTGGGGACTCACAAAACTACAAAACCAAGTGCACTACCTTATCATGACATCAAGGTATAATAATTAAAATTTTAATGTAATTTATCCTTTATTTTATCTTGTGTAAATGGGAATCAAAATTTCTCACTCACTATGTAGATTTAGCAACTGAAAACATAGAAAATTGGCTAAGTAAAAATCAGCTAAGAAGCCAATTTTTATAGCTGTTAATTTTTCACATATGAGTGAATTTTATACATAATTTTTACCTTAATATTATCCCAATATTTGGATACCATAATATAAAATTTTAATTTTATTGGGTTTGATTTGATCCTGTGTAATGGTGTTTGAAAAGTGCTATGCAGGCTGATTTGGAACCTGGAAACACAAAAAATTGGCTAAGTAAAAATCAGCTCAAAAGCCAATTTTCATAGTTGCACATTTTTAACATGGAAGATAATTTTATAATTTTTTTTTAACTTCATATTATTCCTACATTTTTATACCCTAATACAAATTTTAGAGAGAAAATAACATGATTTAGTCATGCAAAACTTGTCCTGAAAAGCACTGCATAAGCTGATTTTATGCAGAGAGTTCTACTTCTTTCTCAAGGGATCAAGGTGAATTGAAGAGTAAAAATTATTGGAGACATATATGGTCCAATTTAATTATAATTAGATATCCTATATCCTTAATAAATCCATTGGGCCTGGATTCATATAAGCATCCAAAACTCTTCACATTTTGAAAATGCAAGACAACTGCAACTTGCTTGGCCTTACGCGTGAGCCAATCTCTTAAAATTGAAAATGCACCTCCAAAAATGAGAAAATAAAATAACACAACTATTCCATAGGTACTTATAGTAAGGCACAAACTACTAACACTATTTACAATGTGCACGTATACACTTAGAGGAAATAAAAACATCTAACCTACCCAAAACTAACCAATGAAAAGGCCATTTAAACAAAGCCATTGATTGGATGTACAAAATAGCTATCCTTTCTTACTAATATAACATGATTTACATGATTGAGGTTAACCAACCAAATATGGAGAAGGAGTGGATATTCAATAAACTGGTGATACACTTCTCCAATAATAAGAACAAAAATAAACTCACTTACCCAATCCAATTGGTTAAACATAAAACTATCTTAGAGTGGATAGGAAAACTAATCTTGATATTTTTGATGCTCAATTTTTTGATATGAATTAAGCACAACATGTGCTGGTTCCTCCTTTCTATCTTCCAATTGAGATAAGTCCTAATAAGGAAGCCTCTTGTTAAGACAAAGTCTAAGCAATCAAAAATACTCTCCCTTATGCATTTTACTTCTCCATCATTCTATTGATTGGGATGCACCTGCCCAAGTGATTGAGTTGGGAACACATCTGATTCCTCTTGTTATTATTAATTCTCATGGTTTTACCCTTTAATAGATGATTATTTAATGTCAATGCTTGAACAAAAATCCTCTAGCTCATCCCAAAAGAAATATTCCTCCATTCGCTCTTTGCTCTTCTGCATGAGAGGCCTCATTAAAAATTCATGACCGAACTCATCTTATTTCATACTAAATGGAAGATCATTTATCCAAGAGAGTGCCTCATCATCTCAGCCCTACACACTACCTTGCTTCTCTAGTCGATCATGTTCATCTTCTTCTTGCAGTAACTCTAAATTTTTTGATTTAGTGGCATAAAGAGGGATACCAATAATGGTTTCCTCATCATACTCACTTGAAATATCCTCCTCTTCATCCAAATGGTCTTTGCTTTCCTTCCATAAAACTGGTTCTCCTTTAAAAAGTGAGATGGTGGAAGAGAAAAAGGTTTCAATTGGCACAGAGGAAGGGGATTTTTTAAGGTTGGGCATTATGAAGTCAGGATGCATGGTCTAAGAAGGCTACCATGACTACACTTATGGTTTTTGAAGAGGAATGAGGGTAGTCTCTTTCATGTAATGGGGCCTATGAAACTTGGAACTTTGAAATCAAGGGATTTACTTATAAATGCAAAGGGTTTATCTTACCTGAAGTTAGGAAAGGGCAAAGTGGAGGTGGTTGGCTATGATTTAATTTCTTACATCTGCATAAGTAACTTATGAATCTTCTCCTCCTCAAAAATGATATACCTAGCCAAGCACTCTTATTCATATCTATGTTGACCCATCACCTCTTACTTCTGTGTGTAAGCTTAATGTGTAATTTCTTCCTATTACCTACTATACTCCTCTCTTTCAATCTCCATCAGTTGTCTCTAAAAATCAAGTTGTATATCACTGATGCTCTTTTAGGGCTAATTAGGAGGGTAATAATGTATATTAGGAGTAAGGTAGCCTTGTTGAGGCTATTTATAGGTGTGAGTAGGATTCTAATAAGGTTGAACCTGGGTGGGACGGGGGCAATTATTATGGAAATGAATATATTCTATTGTGATAGGGTTATTTGGGATAAAACCAACAACATTTTTAGTCTGATATGGATGGTATGAAGGCATAGAAAATGCATTTTGATAAGGATGAAGGGAAAAGGCATATTTTTCATGATAGATTGACATATTAGAGCATTCAAACAAGGAATAAATAGGTTTGCCTTTTCAATAATAAGTGCATACCAACAGAGTCACCAGGTGATTAGATTAATTCAAAATAATGGAAAAGACCAAGAATATCACCTAAATCCTGATCTTTGATAATCTTTAAGTTATTAGACTACTTAAACCAATATATTTGATTTTTGAAGTTGTCATGGTGTTAAATAAACTACCCTGAATGGAAAGATGCATTGAAGAACACACTAGGATCCTTGAATGGATGATGTAAGAATCATCAAACTATGTCCCATCAGGTATGCTAGAAACTATTATAACTCAAACCTTGCATCTGTTGAATCAAAAAAATTGGTTTAGTGAGATAATGGGAACATCCCCAAGGTTTTAGGACCCTTTCACTCCTTAGAATGAACCTCTGGAGTAGGCTAGATTCCTTCTATTTTTAGTGTACCAATTTAAGACTAACATGTAGACCTAAAGATCATAAAGGTAAATCTACCACTAATATAAACCTAATATTTTGAGGGAAAAGGGAGGGAGAAGGTAAGAGAGTGATAAAATAAATAAAGGGTGATGCACCAAGAATAGATTAAGTTCCCCTACTACCTTAATGAACACATTAGAAATTTATGAGAACTAGATAATATCACATAAAATTCACCAAGGATACTCTAAATGCATATGTATTTCATATGGAGGATTGGAAACACAACTCGACCTTGAGAGGGATGAAGGTTATCCACATATAATGCTTGCACAAACTCAATTATTCATTAAATATAACCTATAAATGAGTTCCAAATTCTGCACAGAGGTGCTGGGAATGGATAAAAATGAGAGGGGTGAACATTACCCACAAATAAAGATCAATAAACACAAATATCACATAGAATACAAGAAGAATGAAGGGAGGTGAACTTAATTTTCATTAGAGTACAAGGTTCAACCAAAATATGTGCTCTTAGAGGGTAAATTTTCATAGCATTTCTTTGCTAAAAAATTCCCCCTTTTACAATGATAAATTTTCCTGCTTATATAGGCAATTGGAGAGCTCATGGTCATTACTCCATCTCACCCACTATTAGGGAAGTTACAATATTCAATAAATGATTAAGGGAGTAGTTGAGATAATTTTGGGAAGTGAAGATATGTCCATTCTCTACATTTTTAGAAGTGAATCTTGGTGTTAGTAGCCATATTTGCATTAAAGTTCATAGACTTTAGCAAATCCATATACCACACCAGATGTAACATTGAATAATTTAATTATACACTTTTCTAATTTTAAATCAACATAATTATAAAGAGGGAGAATTAATCTTTACAATGTAATAAATGGCATAAAAAATGGAGTTACAGATTAAAATATATGGTTAAAAAACCAGCATTTAGTTGCATAGTTGCATCAACACCTTCTAAACATGGAAAAATGGAAAATCGTAACATAAGATATGAGTAAAACCCATCATTTCTTATATATATATATATATATATATATATAAAATGCCCTCAAAATTGTATTTTAATTTTTTTAAAATGATTAAAATAACCTTTATGACTTACCCTCTTAGTCTTTTCTGGTAAAAAGTTGGCTGAGTGATAAATCTTCCCAGAAAGGTCACTTCTCACCATCATAACATTTCATTGGAGACTCACATAGCTATGAAACTAAGTGCACTAAGTTATTATGAAATTAGGGTAAAATCATGCCAATTTTAATGGAATTTATCATTCATTTGATCTTATGTAAATGGGAATCAAAAGTGCTCACTCGACAGATTTAGCAACTAGAAACATATATAATTGGCTAAGTAAAAATCAGCTCAGAAGCCAATTTTCATAGCTTTGCATTTCACACATAGTGAATTTTTTACACAATTTTTACCTTCATATTCTCCCCACATTTAGATACCATCATATAAAATTTTAATTTTATTAGGATTGATTTGATATTATGCAATGGTGTTTGAAAAGTGTTGTATAAGCTGATTTGGAACTTGGAAACACACAAAATTGGCTAAGTAAAAATTAGCTCAGAAGGCAGTTTTCATAGCTATGCATTTCACATGTGGGAGTGAATTTTTTATTAAAATTTTACATTCATATTATCCCCACATTTGGATACCATCATACAAATTTTGGAGAGAAAATAACATATTTTAGTCATGTGAAACTTGTCCCAAAAAGTACTGCATAGGCTAATTTTGCACCAAGAGTTCTACTTCTTTCTCAAGGGATCAAGGTGACTTGGAGAGTAAAAAATAACCTTATGGGAGGTCCTATTGAATTATTTAATTGATCTAGTATAAAGATGAAAATTGTGATGAGTATAACCCAAATGTGCAAGTAATGTTGTGGTGAAAATATTTTCACTTGTACCATTATCAACCATAACATTGTGTATAGGCTGGTGATCAAGGAATGCTTGAATGAAGATCAGAATCATCATCTTTAATCTTAGAGTCATAAAAATTAGTATAAGGTCTCTGTACTATAGGAGATATATGTCATGTATAAGTACCAATAATACCATCTAATGGGTGCCCATAATGCGATGGAGGAAGATTTGTACTATATGTCATTTGCAGTTTTGGTTACTTCTTAAAATGGTCTTGTAAAGGATTGTTAATTTTTTTTTTATAATGCTAACCAGGTTATGAATCACATTCCTTGGAAGGATCATTAGATGTAATCTTTAGGTCATCAATGAGGTTTTATATCTTATGGTTCAAAGTAAAACATCTATTCATAAAATTTCTTGCTCCTGGGTGATAACCACAATAAGCATTCACATCATATCCTTTGGGTAGATGCCTATTCATATCAACATATATAGGATGAGGGAGAGATGTAAGATGACATTCTACTAGCCATGGAAGTCATGAAGTGAGAGACTCAAGTAAGCATGTAAATTATCTCCTTGGTGCATTAGATAAGATAAGCTGATTAGGCTATTGTGAAACTATGTTAACTATGGTAGTTAGTTCCTTTTTAGGCTTAGGAGGTTTTAACTTATAACTTGATTTGATTGTAAATTTGTCATTGGATGTAGATGAAATTGGTGTGTTTACTACATACTTGAGTTTATTAAATTAAATAAGCTTAAGTTCATGATCTCGTACAACATGGCATAAGTCATCAAAAGTTTTGAACTTCCTAAAAATAATGGACTCATGTAAATGATTAAGAAAAATTTGATTGAATATGTCTTGGAACTCTTTATCTTCCATAGTATTATTCATTTTATCCAACATTATCTTGTACCTCAAGACATATTAATTGATAGGTTCATTTGTTCCTTGTTTTTTTTTTGGCAATTTGTGCCTAGGAAACCTTTAAAAAAATATTAATGTAAAAGAGTGCCAAAAACTGATCTACAAGAGGTTCGAATGCTTTCACAAATTTGAGAGATAAATTATAGAACCACCTCAAATCATAGTATATGAGGCTTTTTGGAAATAATTTGATCAAAATTTTATCATTTAAGGCATAATCAAGGCATGCCACATAAAAATATTTAAGATACTATTCAGGATCACCCTTGCCATCATAAAATGTGAACTTAGGTGCAACAAAACTAATTGGAAAAGAGTGCAAAGATATCTCAAGTGAAAATGGTTATGTAACACATCTTGGAAATTAATAACATGAAGATACTTTAAAGTATTTTGTTCAATCTTTATAACCATATCCTCTAATGTGTTTAAAACTTGAAGGAGTGTTTGAACTATGGACCCACTGGGATTTAAATTAGCAAGCTAAGTATTCACCAAAGGGGATGTAATATTGGTTTGAATAAGCATAAAAATTAATATTTGATTTGAAACATTTATTAGCCCCATGGTAGATGTAACACTAGTAGTTTTAGAAAACAAAGCTTTAAATACATATCCCATACCCCATTAGAAGTATTAGGTTGTAATGTGTTTAGGGGGAGGGTTATTGGTATACAGGGATAACCCATAGTTCTAATAGCATGATCAATAGATGGACCTATTTGGTCATCTATGATTTTTTCTTTTTTTGTTAATAAAATGGTTTTTAGGATTTCATCAATATCTTTAGGGTTTTGACAAATATGTTCATGAAATAATAAAATTGCTTTAGCTTGTTCATGATCTATTTACTCATGTTCATTAGTTTTATTGGGCTCATGGTTTTCATTATTAGAATATTCTTTTATGATAATCTCATCAATATGTTTTTGATTATCAACATTGGTATCATCATGATACATAGGATTAGGTCCCTCATTGGTTTGAGACATCTTAGGTGGTGGGAGGGAAATATCAATGTGTTTAATAGGAACACCTCCCAATCTAGGGCTGCACCTAGGTTACATGCAAAATAATATAATCATGAAATGAAAAAGTATAGTAATCTAAAACCCTAGTTGACTGAAAACCTTAGGAATAAAAAATGTTTGTATTCATATGAATCAAGTTCACCAAATGTTTAACCCTAAAAATATAGATGAGGGAATCTATGGTTAAAGGGGATAAAGATAGCCTAGGGTACAAGGGTGATAAACTATCTATATAATAGGACAATTAAATGCTAAACTCATATATAACATATGTTATGTTCATTAAATTGAGATAGGTTAAAAATAGTAAGTACAACTATGATAGATAAGGAAATAACAAATAAATATTATACTTATCTAGTTTTGATGTTGACATAGTTCTAGATCTAGAACATGCATGAAGCACACTAGAGGAATATTTTAAAACAATCGTTAAATTCTAGATTAGGTGGCTCTATAGCTATGAACACTAGCATCATCCTGAGATGGTTGCATCAACACTACTATTTGAAGTGGATGAAAGTGTCATGTATGGAATACCTACTTGAAAAGGATGTGACCATTTTTATGCTTTTGAGGTGTCTTCACCTTTGCATTGGTGTATCCAGATTTGGGTCATAGACTATTGCTCCTCATAAAATTGTAAAACCTTACTTCTTCATCTTCATAGTGACCTTGGAAAAAATGGGTTAGTAAGCACATGGTGTTGATTTGACCCCAAAAAACCCTCTATCAATTACCATTTCCTATATAACCAATGATTTGAAGAGGGTCTTAAAATTATGTAGTTCTCCCTAATGTGTTGGCTTGTGTGTGAATCATGAAATATGTGGAAAATAAGTACAATAGTGACTTAGCTTGTAACTTTGAAAATTGGGCTATTGGGATGCTCCTTCAATAATTCAGACCTATGTATGTGTTATCTCTATGAATGATATGAAAATAAGATAAAATAGGGAAGCTTTAATTTATCGAGTGCTTGATTGAATGCTTTGATAATTTGCCTTAGGTCAATAAATATAAAAAATTAAATCACTTAGGTCAACCATTAGAATATGTTTCAATTTTAAATTAGATTAATTTAGAGTACAAAACACCTACATTAGGGTGAGATACTAGTGCCAACGTAGGGGTTTGGGACTAATGCTTGTGTCCTAGTAGTTAGAAAATAGGCATAGGCTTAGAAATTGTAAGGGCATATGATGAACATATTTTAAGAATTCTAGGAAAGATATAAGGTATAGGTCATTAATATAAGGCTGTTCAGACTAAGAGATAGGCCATGGGGCACAAGATAGAGTAGATGTAAGACTTTTGTATATAATAAAGGTCTATAATTGAGAGGAATAACCAAATTCTGAGTTTACCAAGTGTATAAGACTGAGGTGATATATAATACATAAATATCATCTACAGGTACCTTTGGTAATTTCCATTATGATTTATTAGGTCTATGCTAGGTATTAAATGAATGATTATTATTCATTAATATATACTAATCATATCGGGAAATATCTCACATTAAATCACTTAGGCTGACCATACAAACACATTATAATTCTAAATTTGATGACTTTAGGGCATTAGACACTTGTGTTAACAAAGGACACTTGTGTCAATGTGACATTTGAATAGGACATAACTATTTGGGAATTTAGAAAATAGGTACATTTCTCAAACTTGTAGAGACATAAGATAATCAAGTTTACAACACTTTAAGCATGATAAAAATCATGGGTCATGAGAATAACATTGGTCAAACTAAGAGATAAGTAATTTAGCATAGAGAGATAATGCATCTGAGCCTTTCAGTAGTAGGAAGGTCTAAAACTTGATGGGTACATCCATGATATGTATTTTCCAAGTGTACAAGACTGAGATGCTATATGATTTAGATTTAGTGTCTACATTTGCCCTTCCTTTAATCTAGTAATGAAATTTCTAGTTTAAAGAAAAAGAAATGCATATCTAGATATGTATAACACACTTTGCCTTCACATTAGCCCAACTTAAGTTCTTTAATTCTAATATAATTTTAACCAAGAACATACTATAATATATAATCAATGCATATAATTTGAAATCAAAATCATTGAAATGATTGAAATATAAAGAGTAAGGTTTAGGAGTACACCTGTTTATCAATGTAACTGTCTTGCTTTTTGGTAATTTGATTTAAAAATATGATTCATTATGAAGCTTTTAAACTAAGATTAGGAAAAACTTAAAACCTAAAAATGTGTGTGTGTGTGTGTGTGTGTGTGTGTGTGTGTGTGTGTGTGTGTGTGTGTGTAAGTTAAAGGGAAAACTTTCCCCCAACCTTGGAGAAAAGGTGAGTTACCACTTGATAGTTGAGATTAGCTCAACCGTGCAACCCAGTCATACTTATAACTTGGTGAGTGTGAGTTGATCCAAGTTAACCCACACTATAAATATGGTGAGGTTGGATGATGTAACTAAGTCCAACCTATAAAATTGGTAAGATTGAATATTTAATCACCTTAACCATGCTAAAAGTGAACTAACTACTATAGTAGATTGTCTCAATATAATCCGTAATAGTCCAACCTAATGAGATAAAGTTTATACAAGTACTTTAATATCTGAAACTAATTTTGATTTTTTAATTTAGGTTATCTTTGCATATCATACTCAACTTATATATGTCTCATGTTGAAGTCTAGGTATAACAACGGTAACAATGTATATGATTCTACAATAAATGTGTGTCTAAATCATATACTTATGAAATTTGACTAATTTACAACTGTGTAAATGTGGATAAAATGTTTCCAAGATATTCCCCCATTAAAATATAAAACTAAGAGATGGTATAAGTATGGAGAACATGTTTCCATAACATGTCCCTACTACATATCTGAATATGTGAATTGTGACAAATGTGGAGAACATGTTTCCATAACATACCCCCATTATATATCTAAATTTGTGAATTGTTAAAAATGTGGAAGCCATATCTCTATGACATGTTCCCATTAATATGCCCCCCCTTTTTGAGGTGAGGGTAAGTAAAAACTAGTAGTTACCTTACCTCAAAAGGATAAAATAGCCATATAATATGTGTATGAACCATGTAATATATATGCAAAACATGTCTAGGAAGATATATCATTGAAGCACGTATAATGTGATCACATCAAGCCCTAAAATGAATGGTGTAAATCATAACAACATCTAGATATTAATAATACAAGCTCAACAAGAAATTAAACACACACACAAGAACATTCAAAAGTAAATCAAAAGATAATGGTCTAAGGAGACCTCAAATAAGGAGCATGTTCAAATGTGGCACAATCAAAGGGGCATGACTTAGTCACATGTCTAAAAAATAAGGAATGACATATTCAAATGTCCATACAATAAGCAATGACATATGAAAATATCAAAGTAAGTAAATAAAAGTGCGAGGGCCACAAATAATGAAGCATATTTAAATGATCAACAAGAAGACCATACACTCAAGGAAGTGCATAAAGAAAAGATCACAAGAAACCAACATAAAGATAACATACTAGCCTCTTTATATATGTGTTATAAAAAAATGTCAATTATATAACATATCAAGTGCATTGTGAAATATATAAGCAAGGATAAAGGCATGTGTAAGTATATAATATTAATCATGATAATGTAAAGTGACCATAGAATCATATAATCTATGTGTATATCAAGATCAAAGAGTTAGATGCCCCCAATTTCTATATGATATGATTAGAAGGGATGCCCAACATTTGTATAGGAATAGATCATGCATATGTGTATGCCTGTATCACACTCAAATGATGTGTGAAACATATGTGTATATATAAATTACTAACATAACACCTACCAACATTGAATAAATAACATAGATTCCAAAAATTAATAAAACATGTAAAAGTTGAAGATTTTTTTGGATTTTTTATAAAAATTTTCTTTTTGGTATTTTTGGAGTATTCACAATGTGATGTATTACTTGAGTGAAGTATCAATGATAGGATCACCACTACCTTTATGACTTTGTATTTTATTTTTAAATGAAAAACAATAATCTATATAATGCCCATGCATTCTATGATATGCACAATGGTATTTTGATATCCTTATAAGATGTAGAGGAGGTAATTAAATCACTTTGTTTTGAAGCAATTCTCTTAAAATTTCACTTGAATTCTTAGTAGTGTTTTGGTCACTTTTCAAATATCTTATTTTATATGTATTATGTTGTTTATTTTCTTTTGGATAAGAAACCTTTTTGGGTATAAAATTGCTAGATGAAGATACAAACACATGATTAACACTAGCATATACTAGATTCTGCATGTATAAAATATGTGTACCATCTAATAATTTAGGAAGGGTTTATTGGATACCCTCATTTTTCATTATAGGATGGGACACCTTACCCATTAAAGAAGTGAGAACATTCACCTAGTTAGAAGGATGGTAATGGTCACCCTCAGGAAGAAGTTATTTTTTATCCATATTAAACATGATAAAAAGAAAATAAATTCCAATTTTTGAAATAAATTGTAACAATTGAGAGATCAAAAAAATTATAAAAATGCTAAAACACACTAAGAGTTACATGGAAAGACACAGAGGTTAGGTTCACCAAATGTTTAACCCTAAATTGAGATGGGTCAATATAATACAAGGTTAAATATATATAAATGAATAAGCACAAGGGTGATAAATAGATCTATAACAAGCCAATTAATTACAAACTCAGATAAATAATATTTTGAATTTAAATGCTGAGATATGCTAAAAATAATAAGTACAACTATCGATTGATATTTCAATAAATGAAAAACAAGAGTATTTAGTTTATTATACACATGTGGATCTAATGTGGATCAGGATGGAAATGGATTCTTGAATAGTTCTCAAATTCTATAAATTTAACTTCTATGGCCTTAGACTCTTGGGTCGACCTTAGATGGTTGCATTGACACTTTTGTCTAATTTGGATGTAAGTGTCCAATATAAAATAATTTTTGGATCTATATGTGACCACTATAATATTGAGGGTTCTATTCCACCTTTAATTTAGAAGATTTAGATCTAGATCATTGGTTGTCACTCTTATCAAATCATCAAAACCCTAGATCTTCATCTTCATAGTGACCTTGGAAAAAATAGGTTAATGAGCCCATGATGTCGAGCTACCCCAATGACCCCTCTATACATTATCACTACCTACATAACTAATAATTTGAAGAGGGCCTTATAATTATGAATTTATATCTTACATGTTGGCTTGTGTGTGCATAAGGATACAACATGTGAGAAGCAAGTACATAGAGTGACCTAGCTTGTGACTTGGCAAGTATGGCTCATTGAGTGCTCCTTAAATACTTAAAACCTATATATGGGATATCCTTATGATTAATATTGAAATAAGAGAGAATAGGAATTTTTTTTATCATTCTAATGCTTGATTGGGTACCTTTGGTAATTTTTATTGTGATTTGTTAGGCTTGTGCTAGGTAGTGAATGAATGAGGATTGGTAGTGCATATATACCAATCCTATCAAGAAATGTATTTCATAAAATCACTTAGGAAAACCATAGGGACACATTAAAATTATAAATTTGATGACTTTAGGGCACTAAACACTTGTGTTGTCATAGGTCACTTATGTCAACGTAAGTATCTGAATGAGATGCAAGTATTTAGGAAGCTAGAAAATAGACACAGGTCCCAAACTTATAGAGATATAAGATAAATAGGTGTACAACACTCTAAGCATGATAGAAGACTTGGGTCATTATAATAATAATAGCTAGACTAAGAGATAATAAATTTGGAATAGAGAGAGCGTAGCAAGCCTTTCAGTAGAAGGAAGGTCTAAGAACTAATGGTTACAACCATGATATGTATTTACCAAGTGTGCAAGACTAAGGTGATATATAATTTAGATTTTATGTCTACAATTATTAGCCATGATTATGAAGTTATTGAAGAAATTGTATTATAAATATAACCTTCTCATTCATATTTATGGAGGATAAAACCAAAATGATTATTTAAGGTTATAATAATTAGATTAAATAAAGCATTTCAGTATTTCTAAAGTTTTTTTATTTCTAATCTTATTCCAAAGGTGGAGCAAGGGCCCACTCAACCTAAGGAATAAGGATATATTTTATGATATTTGTAATTTTACATTTATTTATTTTTTATTTTAATTTTGAATATTTATTTCCCTCTTAGAATATCATATAAATTTCAAACTAATTGGATCCATATATGAACAACTATTTAGTTTCCTTTTATGCAATGTGTGTTTCAATTCCTGTAATTTCAATTATGCAAGTGTGTTTTCAAATTTTCTAAGAATGTTTGAATTATGAAATTTAAATTTATATAAGTGTGTTTCAATCCATGCAAGTGTATAATTAGAAACAATTTTTAGCTAAAATCCTTATTATCCCTTTTGCATATAGCATTTGGACACCAACCCTAGAATGATATTATTATTAAATGAAGAGGATTGATGACACTTATCATTTTTGGCATCATTGTCTAAGAAACTAGTGTCATTAGGTAAGTGTCAAAGTTGGTCTCTTTGTTAATATTCCTAGTGAAATTTAAAAAGGGTTTGATTCATTTTATACACAAACATCAAAAGTCATTTTAGGTGAGAATGAACAACCTTTTTGTTAATTATAGTAAGAGAAACATTGATAGGAACTTTGATAATAAACATCAATTTTTTTCAAGAAGATATTTAGTAAATAGTTATTTTATGATTCTTCCTCTTCCTCTTCCTCTTCCTCTTCATTTTCCTCTTCCTATTTTGTGCTAAAATATATAGTGAAATTTCCAAAGGAATTTGCTTTCTCCATAATTTGAAGTTAGTAAAACATGATAGAGACTCTTTGATAAAATAATTCTTTTATAAAATAGAAATAGAGTCTAAATGAAGACTTATGCTGCCAATCATTAAAAGAAAATAAAGACTAACCCTATGTAAAAGAAGTAATGGCTGAGAATATTTTGAAAGATACAACATATATACTACTCTTGATAGACCAACAAAGGAACACATGGGGTGAATTAGCAACATGCATGATATTAAGTGTCGGAGAGAGAATGATGAAGGGATATTTACACCTACATATGTAGTTTGTAAAGTTCAACATATAACAACCCTCTATGAACCTGTTGATGAAATCAAACTAGTGATAATTATATCTCCATCTATTAATACAAAAATAAAAATTGTTACATCTGCTCATGATCTTGAAGAAACTACAATAAAAATGTTGTTATTTTTATGAATTTACCTTCTAATGAATTTATCTCACATATTATGTTTTTAGCAGTGGAGTAAGAAATATAATTGTAAAATTCTTATAACGAGAGAGAATTTTTCATGAGCAATTGACAAAGGATGACACAACCATTTGTTGGAAAAATAGTGTTGAGTGTGAAAACACATATAAAGATTCATATAGAAGCATGCAAGTTTTAATTTTAGCTCAAAGAGACCAAGGGCCACCAAAATAAAATCTAGGTATGACTTTTTGTTATTTTTCATGTTAATCTAATTATGTTTCCTATAATTATATGTTTCATTATTAGATTTACATACCTCAACATTTTTAAGATCATTTATAATAGCCACTTGTTTAATTTCTAAAATATCAAAGTCATTCTTGGTAGCCACCACCCCAATATTAACAAAACACAAGGTTTTGGTTTTAACCAACACCCAAAACCCATAATCAATTATGGTCATCTCAAACAAAACCAACCCAACCTTCTCCTACATTACTTAACCACCAAAACTCTTCCTACACATAACCTTAGTAATATACTGACTTAATTAGTGTATGATAATGAAATGATATTTTTTCCACCTACTGAAATACATTTCTTCCATATTCAAGGACTGTATAAAACCACATCCACAACCAATAGTAATAAGAGAACCCATCCAAGGAAGTTATTTAAATCCATAATAAATATTTTATTAGTCATAAATAAACTAATCCCTAAACCATATTCATTCATAAGAAAATTTGTATCATTGTTTCTCAAAATTTCCTTTTCATGCATGCTTGAATCAAACAAACTTAGTAAACATTTGAAATTATGCAAGCAAGTAATCAGATAGAAGGTTTCCAAACAACCCATGTTCTTGGAAAATTTGTTAAACTTTTTATATAGTATTACATTTATTTAATTATTTAAATTAACATCTAATGATTGAGTGTAGTGTACATGTATTAATGATCATATATTTGTACTCTTTGGTATGATAATCAACTTGATTATAGCATAATATTCATAGTTATTTTATTTGTTATCAAAACCATAATCAATTGAATCAAAAATGAATTTTGATCTAAGCTTGGTCAAATTATGCAAAGATATACCTGTAAGTATTGCTTATGAAGGTGGTGATTAGCATAAATGTCAATTATCTTCCAAAGAGCCATTTGAAGTTGGAAGAACATGGATGGTGTAGTAAGTTCCAAAAACTCTAAAGATATAAAGTATAGTTCTTCTTAGACACTAAATTTGCGTGACAATTTTTTTTAATATATTGTTGAGATCAATAACAAGTATATGAGCAAGGATATGCAGATTAATCATCTTAGTGATGTTGGAGTTTATCAAATAGATTTGTAGTATTCACATGATAATTAAGAATCAACTTCATATCACTTCAATTATGAATATTTTGTAGCGTAATAGGATATTTTTATTCATGTTTTTACATATAGGTTGGATTTTGGAAAAGCTAGCTCATGGAAGGATAAATTCATGAGTATAATCAAAATTTTAGTTGATTTAGATGTTTCAAAGGATATGAAACAAACACTTCCTAGTTTATCATCAAATTATCATTTTTTAAATTTAAAAAAATAAAATAAAATAAAAAAGTAAAAACATTTAAGTGTTGTTGATGGTCATAGTTTGAAAACTAGCTTGTTGGATGACCATAATCTGGATAAAGAGCCTTGATAAAAAAAACTAACTTGCTGGCCAATCAAGGGAAAAAATAAAATGGAAAAAGTTGAAAACCAACAATGACAATTTTTTCTAATAATAAACAAAAAATGTACCTAGTTGGCTAACTTTATTCCTCTGTTTCAACATCTTTGATCATGTTGACAATAGAGAAGTAAAGACAACTAAAGCTATGTCTAAGGTACTTATTCTAATATTTTATTTTTAAATATAATTATAATTTTTATTGTTATAAATAGATCTTCTTTTTAAGTTTCTTAAGGAATAAAAACAAACTCTGTATGTTCCCAATTGTAGCCAAATGGAGAAAAAATGTAAAACTCTTTGAAATAAAAAAAAAGAAGGAAATGTTTATGGGTTGTAAATACATGATTAGGAGCATAACATCCTTGAAGAAAACAAAAAGTATTTTTAATGAAAAATTAATATTCCAAGGCAAGTTATTTAATTAAGAAGTTTATATAGTTTTCATTTTTTCCTCAGTTGCAAAAAAACTACTTGGAGAACTTGACTACTTGTGCTGATGATTTCAAAAGAATGTCTCTTAAAAGTATTTTCCTTATATATAGCCTTAAAAAATTAAAAAAATATATCTAAAAAGAGGGATCCAATATCCCAACCAAATTGAGGTGGGACTTGTAAATACCAATATCATTTTCTAAATAATGACATACTACAAAATAGATTAATTAGATAGATTTACAAAAAATATGGCTTGAGAAAAATAATGGAAATTATGACACTAAGACGAAAAAATTAGCACCATGTATGAAGACATGCATGAACTTAAATGTGGGGGAGATGATGAAGCTATAGTATGTCTCATTATATCACTAATTTTCCTTCCACAAGTTATCTATAAAGTGGATTTAAATGTAATCTTTAAAACTTATAGTGTATTTAAGGTGAAATAGAGGATATTTATCTTGTCTATTATTTTAAAATCTTTGTTATATAATTTATTAACTATTATATAGAAAACATACAAAAATATTTCATATGAAGGCTATAATAGTCCATAAATGCAGACAAAAGGTTTTGAGCACCCAAAGTATCAATTTAGTAAATTTTTTAGAAAAGCTTGAATCCCATATGAAGTAACTCCAGTGTTACATAGTAGCTCATAAGTTAGCTCATGATTTCCTCTATAGATCCTGAGATCTATATAATATTGGTTGAGTTGGATTCTAAGGTCCCCATATTGGCATCTGAGGTTCCTAGTCTAGATCTAAAGGTCACCAGTGTAGTTCTAGAGGTCATCAAAACTAGATTCAAAGATGCACATAATTAGCTTCAGGGTCTAGTAGTCAAGATTATGCATATGAGAAGACTAAATAAATAATTGAGCATTATTTTGCGATAATTTTTATAAATATTTTATACATAACATTCCTGTAAATTGATATTTCCAAAAGAGGTAAAATGTTTATAGTATTTTAACTACTATGAATATCTCAAATTAAAAGTTATGGGAGACATAAAAATATAAATTAATTTATCAAAATAATAATTGATTCTATCAAAAAAAAAGTGTATTTGGAAAGAAAACAAGTCTTACTATATTTTCTCCATCAAACTAAAAGATTGTGGATCTAGCACTTGCAACCATATAAATAATGTATGCATATAGTTGTTAAGTTATTAGCCTAAAATAAGAATTAGTTACAAATTACTTTGTTAGGTTATTAGTCATACTTATGAAGTTGTTGAATAAATTATATTATAAATACAATCTTCTCATTCATAGTTATGCATGATGAAACCAAATTGATTATGAAAGACTGTAAAAATTGGATTGAACAAAGCATTTGAGTATTTATAATGCTTATTATTTTTAGTCTTATTCTAAAGGTAGAGCAAAGGCCCACTCAACCTAAAGAATAAGGACAAACTTTATGGTACTTATAGATTATATTTATTTATTTTTTAATTTCATTTTTGAATATTCCATTCATTCTTAAAATATCATATGACCCACAAACTAATTATATACATAGACCAATAACTATTTAGTTTACTTTTAAGCAACATGTGTTTTAATTCCTATAGTTTAAACTATGTAAGCATGTTTTCCCTTTTACAAATCATGTTTGATTTATGTAATTTAAATTTCTATAAGTGTGCTATTAGAAAAAACTATCAATTAGAAGTCTTCTTGTCCCTATTGCATATAGCCTTTGGACACTGACATTATATTGATATTATTATTAAATGAAGAATATTGAAGACACTCATCACCCCATCTATCGCTTTATCCTTAAAGGTTCATCCCAAGGTTTGAGCTATCGAATAACATATTCAACATCAACAGGAGGTACTAGCTAGTTTGAGAGAGAATTTAGAAATGACATAAAATTAAATGAAATAACAAGACAATCAAAAATTTAGTGAGAGGTATTTTAAAATAGTTGATTGGGTCTTTGTGCGCTTATAACCATATAAATAGATGTATTTAAAGAAACATAAAAAGGATAAAAAACTTTATCTCAAGTATTATGGACCTTATTAGATCTTATATAAAATTGGCAGTGTAGCATACAAGTTGGAACTACCATAGTTCACTTACATACATATTGTATTTAAAGTATCTTATTTGAAGAAGTTAATTAGATAGAAATTTTATACCCATATAAAGTTATGAAAATTGGATGAAGAAGGCAGTCATTATAAAACCCAAGGAGATCTTTCACACATGCAAAAAAAGGATGTGAACAAGAGAGATTAAGGAGTATTTGATGAAGTGAAATAATATTAATAGGTAATATGCCACATGGGAGGATGAAGCTTTCTTACAACATCAGCTAGAGTTAATTCAAATGTATATGTAATCCATAAGTTGTCTAAGTAGAGTATATGTAGGAAGTAGTGGTTAGTCTTTGATGATCATATTGTGAATTTTGATATTATTAAATTGTTGTGGAGTTACCCCCTCAAAGTGGCTTAGTCATATTTATCAAGTATTATGTGATTCCATCAATTATTATTGTGGATCTACTCATTCTAATCTTAATTTTGTGACATATTATTCCATTGTTATAACATATCTAAGTAATTTCATTATATGAATCATTGGTACCTACCATACTTCAATGCCCTCTAGGCCACTCATCACATTTACAGAGCATGAAATAATAGATGATGATTTAGATTTGAATTTTTGTTCATTCAAACACACATTTATCACCAAACTATTCAGAGTGTCATGGTCGATAATGGTTCAAGTGTGAATATTTGCACAATCACAATTCTTAATTATCTTAGATACATAAATCAAGATTTTCTTCTCATGACCATGGTTATAAAAAGATTAAATGGTAACATTCAGATATCCATTGATGAGATTACATTAAAATTAAAAGTTTGTCCAACACATGTGGCCACTAGGTTTTCAATGGTATGCAACATAGGGGTCTTTAATAAATTATTAGGGTGCCCTTAGATTCGATAGATTCATGCAGTTCCTTCTATAGTTCACACATGCTTAAAGTATATTTATGATTATGAGGTCATCACACTTTGAGGAATACCATATGAATACCCATGCCACAAATTTATATGGTTTCTATACAAGATATGTCAGTCGAGCCACCTAAAAGGGTTCGACCTACTCAAAAAGTGCAAAATAAAGTTCTAACCTTATAAGAAGGATTATCTTTGAAATTCCACTTCGATAGATATTTGTCATAGATTATTGAGAGCCTCTCTTTACTCTTACACATCCCATATTGATATTATGGGGCACTAAGGGTGTTTCACATAAGGCATGAACACATGATTGATACACTCCATGATGGGTTCGAAAAATCCCTAAAGTTCCTCATGCCTAATAACATAAACAATACACTACAAATCATCATTATGATATTATAACCTATGGTATAGATGGAAATCCATATTCATATTCTAAATTTAGCTCAGTTCACTCCTAGCAATATGACACTTTCCATTCACAAAAGGTCACTATTCCTATCTTAGATATATGACCCATTGATTTGAGTCCCTTATATGACTCATTAGTTCGTATCCTTATCTGTAATTTTTCAATACATATATGCAAAGATACATAAAAATATATATTATTGAAAATTCAAAAATCATGACCTATGCATGATTTGTGTAGTTTATTTGCATCAGTTAACTTGTGTTGATCATATTCAATGTTTCTTTATCTTTCTATTTTTTTTTATATCAAAATTGCTTCAAAACTTGTACATGAATGCATGAAAAACAAACATGTTGCCATTTATAGAAATATTTTCAAGTTAGTTAATTGTCTTAGACTCAAAAATTATAAATAGATAAAATCACTATGCCCAAACAATAACATACCATGCTATTGTCAAATTCCACAGGTACTATCCCAATGAACACAAGGTAACAATTCTTAGATTTAAACAACCCATAGACCTTATAAAACTTATTTATACTTCATCAAGTTAACTAGGGGAATAATTTTACATAGGTTCTATCATTATTTGGCAATCCCTTATTATTCATACATCAATTCTTTACATTGTGAAAAATATATTGATATTGTTCACTTACATTCACATTGTTATCTTATTAGATACTTAAGTTACTAAATATATTGATGTTATAAATTACTAATCTTAATTAATTACATATATTCTTGCATAATTTTCATGCTTCATGTCTTGTGTGTATTCTCTATTTTTGATTTTAGATATTTGAACATGTCCTTATGTGTGGATCTAAGCCTATTGTATGTTTATTTGATTGTGTGAATGACATTTGAATATGTCCATTGTATGTGGCTTCTTGACATTCTATTGCATGTTTTGTGTGTACTATTTATGTGTGTGTTCCATGTCCATGACACTTATTTTCTCAATTTTTGATGCCACGATGTACACCATTCATCTTCCTCATTCTTGGTGTCATGATCAATATCATGCATCCTTCCCCGAGTAGTTATATTAAAATTTTAGTATTTAGTTTTGATCATTTATATGCATGTTTCATTCTTAACATCTATCTATACATGACACTATATATGCTTAGACTTCTACATGCATCTTAGATTACAACTATTTTTATTAGTTCATATATGATGATTCCATGCTCCTCCATGTTAGCATTTACATCTTTTCATAACATCTCTCACATAACCTTTTCTTTTGAGTTAGGTTATTATGTAGGATACAAAACTCACCTCAAAAGAGGGAGCATACATAGTGTCTTGTCTTAGAGATTAAGACCCTACAGTATAGTATACATATAAAATGTTGTAGTTTTTACCTAGTTTATCACAGTTCATACCCATCAATCACTAAGAAAGTAGTTTTAGACAATAAAGCTCCATTTTGACAAGGGTGCAAGTATATGGTGTCCAAAATAATGTGTTGTTATCAAAATAAGTAGAAAATAGTCATTTTTAGATTTTTTTCAAAATCACAAGGAATATAGGCTAGTTTATAAAAAATATGCAAAATCAAATTTCATAAAAATATCTAGGTTTGTCTTATATTTGCTTAGTTTGGGGATATCATGTGCGATGTGTTCCAAACTAATCACACATATGTTTTCTTAAAAAAATAACATGATGTTTTTTAGTTCCAAAATCTATATACACCCAAATATTATAATGGGTGAATGTGTGTGACACATGACCACCTTCTTTTCTAGTTTTTGCATTAGTTCCACAAATGAAGTGGAAATAATTGTCATTCTCTACACTATTGTTTAACCCTAAAATGTAGATTAAGAGGGAATCTAAGGTTAAAGGGGTAGAGCTAGCCTAGGGCACAAGGATGATATATTATCTCTAAAGTAGGCCAATTATTTATGAAACTCAGATAAAACATATATTGAATTTATTATGCTAAAATGATAAAGATAGAAAGTATATATATGCTAGTTATTAAAATGACAAGGAAAACAAGATACTTAACTAATTTTGATGTTAATATAGATTTGGATGTAGAACAGGTAGAAAGTAGACTAGATCTAGCTTTTGGAATAGTCCCCTAATTCTATAAATTGTACCTCTATAGTTGTGAACACTTGTGTTGACCTAGGATGGTTGCGTTGATGCTATTATATGACTTGGATGTAGGTGTCCAATATAGAATACCTACTATAATTAGATGTGACCACCTAGATGCTTTTGGGTTTTTTATCACCTTCACTCTGTTGAATTTAGGTCTAGGTCATAGATCATCAATCTTTGTCAAATAACAAAACCCTAGTTCTTCATCTTCATAGTGGTTGTGGGAAAAATGGGTTAATGGGCACAAAATGCTGAACTACCCTAAATACCCCTCTATAAATGAGTGATAATTACATAACCAATACTCTAAAGAGGGCCAAAAAATTATGTAGTTTTTCCCTACATATTGGCTTGTATGTGAATCATGCAATGTGTGATAAGTAAGTACAATAATGACCCAAATTCTAACTTGGAAAATATAGATCTTGTGTTACTGATTCAATAGTTAAGACCTATAGATTTGTTATCCATATGACTAATATGGAAATAGGAGAAAATAGGGAAGCTTTGATAACTTGAGTGCTAGATAAAATGCTTTTGGTAAGTTACCCTGTAAGTAGGTAAGAAGTTACTAGGTAAGGAATGGATGAAGATTGTTCTTGTATTTATACCAATTACTTTGGAGAATATCTCACATTAAAGCACTTAGGTTGACCATAAGAACAAATTTAATTTGAATTTTGGATGACTTTAGGGCACTCAACACTTGTGTTAGGGTAAAAAACTTATGTTAGGGTAGGAAACTTGCATTGAAACATACATCTGATTAGGATTCAAGTGTCTAGGTAATTAGAAAATAGATGTAGGTCTAGAACTTGTAGAGATGGAGGATAAGTAGGTTTATAAAATTTTAGGAAAGATATAAGGTTTGATTCATCAAAATAACATTGGTTAAACTAAGAAATAAGCAAATAGGCACAAACAGATAGTGTATACAAGCCTTTTGGTGACAAGAAAGGTCTATAAGATGAAAGTACATCTATGATATGTAATAGCCAAGTATACAAGATTGAGGTACTATATCATTAAAAAATAGTGTCTACATTCCCCCTTAATCTCATAAACAAATTACTAATTTAAAGGAAAAATAATGCTTATGTGAGATACACCTTGCCTTTGCTTGAGTTTAAATTGAGTGTTTTACTGGTGACTAACCTGCAACCATGAACATGTTACAGTATATTATCGGTGCATATAATTTGAAATTAAAAACATTGAAATGATTGAAATTAAAAGAGAAAAAGGTTTATGAGTACACATGTGTATCAATGAAATCATCTTGCCTTTTGGTAATTTGATTTGAAAGATGTATCATTATAAATCATTGAAACTAAGATTAGGACAAATATAAATCTAGAAAGTGCATGTATCTAAAGATATTAAGAGAGATTGGAGGAAACATGACCCAAACATTGGGGAAAAGGTGAGTTTCCACCCAAAAGTTGTGATTATCTTAACCATGTAACCCAATCATACTTATAACCTAGTGAGTGTGAGTGAACCAAGTTAACTCACACTATTAAATTAATGAGGCTGGATGATGTAATTAAGTCCAATATATAAACTTGGCAAGATTGAGGGATTTAGTCACCTCAACCATACCAAAAATAAAACCAAATACTGTAGTAGATTAGATTAATACAATCTATATGGTTCAACCTGGTGGGTGGTGACAGTCTCCAAACTGATTTAATTTTATAATATTAGACACACAATGCATAACATATACATCTTAGATATGTCTAATGCTGAAATTATGTATAAAAATGGTACCAATGTATAGAATTCTTCCAAAAATGTGTATTTGAATCATATAACTATGTAATTTGGCCAATTTATAATTGTGTAAGTGTGGAGAACATGTTTTCAAAACATTCCCCCACTATAATTTAAAAACTGATATAAGTGCTAATGTAGAGGGCATGTTTCTAAAACATTCCCCTATTACAATCTGAGTATGATGAATAATGAATAAGTATGGAGGACATGTTTCCAAAGAATTCCCCCATTGCAATCTAAGTATGATGAATACAAAATAAGTATGGAGAACATGTTTCCAAAACATGCCCCTACTACAATCTAAATATGTGAAACATTATGAAATTCATGCCTCTATGGCATGCCCTCACTGATATTTCCCTCTTTTGAGGTGAGGGGAAGTAGTAATTGGTAGATACTTACCTCAAAAGGATAAGATAACCATGTAAAATTTAAAATTACCATGTAACATATAGAGGGCATATGTCTAGTTAGATAAATAGTTGAAGAATGAAAATGCGATCACACCAATTCCTAAGATGAATGATGTAGATCATGGCAATGTCTAGATAGTAACAATACAAGCTCAATAAATAATCAAACACACACATAAGAGCACTCAAAATCAAATCAAAAGACAATGGTCTAAGGAGACCTAAAACAAGGGGCATGTTCAAATTTTTCACAATCAAAGTGAAATGATTTAGTCAAATGTCCACAAAAGTAATAATGACATATTCAAATGTCAGCATACAACAAATAATGACATATTCAAATATAAAATTGAAAAACAAAGGCATGGGGATGCAAATAATGGATCATATTCAAATGCTCAAATAAGTAATATAATAGCAATATAAGATACTCAGGGAAGTACATAAATGAAATTATAAGCAACCAACATAAAAATATCATACTAGCCCATGGATCAAATATTAGCATAAAATATTAAGTACATAACATATCAAGTACACTGTGAAAGATATAAGCATGGATAAAGGCATGTGTAAGTACAAATAAGATCTCAAACATGATAATGTAAAGTGACCATAGAATGATATAAGTTGGATGTATCATGATCATAGAATTGGATGCCCCTAATGCCTTGGTGACATGAGTAGAGGGAAAACCCAACATCTAAAAGTGCATAGATCATGTATCTATGTTTGCCTATATTGTACTCAAAATATGTGTGAAACACATGTGTATATAGAAAATATTGATATACCATCTACCAATATAAAACTGACAATATATATGCCAAGAACATAATAAGATTTGTAAATGCTAAACATATTTTTAGATTTTTGAAGTTTTTAGATTATTTTGTTGGTAATTGATAACTATTTAATCTAACAAGTTTCAAATTCAGGAGCCAAGATATTATGTAGTGGTCTTTCTTGCCAAAATTATTTATATTTCATAAGTGCTAGTATTGTTGTGTCTATTGGTAACTCATTACAAATAATCATTGGTACCTATCCCCCATATTCATTATATGGTATACGAACCTTGTCGTTATCAAGTTGAAAAAGAATAAATACTTTGTAACACTAATAAATGATTTCATATTAGTCAACCATTGTTGTCCAAGGTGCAAAGTCAACTATGGATGTTGGTTCATTACCCATATTTCAAGGTCCACTACATTTGGGTCACATGTAATGGGTAATATGATATACCTAAGATATTGTGTAAAATCTGGTGAGTGGCATAACTCATAGATATTATGTCCTAACTATTTTAATACGACAAGCAATTTCCTAATTATTTACATCAACCTTGAGATGTGGGAAATTTACCCCATCAATATTTATGGTAATGGTTAGATTCTAATTCTTTGACCACTTTGAAGGATTGTTTCCTTTTAAAAAATTAGAAGTATTGGGCCGTTTCCATGTTTAAAACATAATTTGTATGTATCCTTCATTCTTGTATTTTTAAATTTGGTTTTTCAACACCTCACGTTGATTTGTATAATGAATTATTATTCAATTATAATTATAATATGGTAATCCCTTTTTAGGAATAAGTTTGCTACTTGATCTGTGTCTTTTTGAAGGTAAAGATATCATACTATGTTCAAGTAACATGGAAAGTATTGTATCCATAGTATCCTATTTTATTATGATCTATAGAATCTATTGTGGATTCTTATGAGAGACCTCCACATTATTTACATGATGTATCTACATTTGACCCTTGTATGGTTGACTTAATGTGTGAATCCAAGAGGGGTGTATGGAATAAAAAGCATTTACATGTTCATCTACCATTTTTTTCTTTGCCCTTATCTTGATTTGGTTTTGTATCTTCTATAGTTGATTTTAGCTTATAGGTACTGGGACTTGTAGTCTCAAATAGGTTATGTGAAAGATGCTCAAGTAGATCAAAACTAAGTTTTTAAAATGTCTCATCTATCATATAATGGGAAAGATCATCATCACTATCATTATAATATAAAACATGGCCATCTTGCTGATCATTGTTGACCAATAAAGGAAGTTCAAATAATAGAGGTACTTGTGATTTTTGTATTATTGTCTCCTTTAATATTAGTTTATGTTATTGAGGTGCACCTATGTAAACTTTAGTGTTTAATACTTTATCTATATTTGGAGATAATAGAGCCATTTTACTTGACTTTACCACCTCATAAGTTTGAATATTCTTAAGAGGAATACATTATATGGGTGGTACTACTGTAGGAATGCCCTCTTTATCAAAATGTATCATTTTGTAGAATTTAAAGGGTTGATCATCGTCATGGATTGTCAATAAAGTCCCTTCAAGTATTGATTTTACACATTGATGTAAATTATATGGGGAAACCTCTATTGTGTGTATCCAAGGTCTACCCAAAATTAAATTATAATGTAATGATTGTGACATTCCCTGAAAGGTGTTTGGAACTATTTTGGACCTGATGTTACATCTAAAGTTATTTGGCCAATTAGAGGGCTATGTGAATTATCAAATCCATTGATATGTATCACAAGGTTCATTTTAAGAGGCCCTACAGGAAAACCTATTGGAAATATTTAGTGAATTTAGGAAAATCTGATTCACAAGCATGGTGAATCTCTTGAGGGTGATGGTGAATGATTGAACTAAACAATCTAATTGAATAGGCTAGTCAAATGGATGAGATGAACTACTAAAATAAATGACTAAATTGAAAAGGCTAGTTGAACAACCGAATAGTAAGGCTAAACTAAATGTTTGAGTTGAATGGTCAAGTCAATTGACTAGACCAGATGGCTGAGCTAAATGCTTGGATTGGATAGCTAAGTTGAATGTATGAATCAAATGGCTAAGCTAGATGGATGCATCGGATGGCTGAGCTGAATGGATGAGCCAGATGGTTGAGCCACATGACTTAATTGAATGCTTGAGTCATGATAAATGGTCTAGCTAAATAGATGAGCTAAATTGCTAAAATAAATAACTGGACCCGATGGCTAAACTAGATGGTTGAGTTGAATGGCTTGGTTGAATGCCTAAGTCATGAACCTTGTAAAAATAGTTCTACTAGATGATGGAGCTAGACAGTTCAATCATTCAATGCATTGGTGGGTGACTTTTGCATCTTGTTTGCCATCTAGTTGCCTGATCACCTCCCATGCTCTATAAATACTCGACTCTACCCTCATTTCTAATATTTTATAGAACTCATTTCTCATCCCCAAGAGAAAAAAATGTTTTTTAGCCATGGAAAGAAAATTTGTTTTCAAAAACCTACTATGCCCACACATCATGAAGCTTGTATAACAACCATATGCTTTCAATGATTGGGTTTAGGAATGAAAATTCAGTGGCCTCCTCTACATGCTACAATATGACCTCAACACTACCCTTATGAAAATGCTCATGTACTCATATGATCCAAATGAGAATATCTTCACCCTGTAAGTTGATTATAGAATGATTTCATTTGGTACTTCACCACAACATATTCATAATCTCACAGGTCTTCCATGTCACAATATAACCCCTATGAGTTCCAAATCATAATTTTTAGATGAAGATAAAAATTACTTGGCCAAAATTTTTGATTTGCACATAAAAAAATCAATATGTACTTATAAATTTGTTTGTATATTCAAAATTCAATTTTCATCTTTTATGATCTAAAGACTACAATCTTCTTTTTGTCTTTTATTTCAAATAGTCAGAAGAGGGGCATCCACATTGAAGATGTTACTCACCTTTTTTGAAAGCAATGGCTCAATTTTTCCAAGCTAGAATAGTATTGCAAAGAAGAGCCATAGATATTCCATATTGGGCACTATTTTACATTATTTGTACTATTTTCAACTTTAAATATTATTGGTGCTCTTTCATTTCCTCTAGAATAAGGATTGAATTGAATTCTGCTACTAGTAATCCTAGTTCCACTATTTCTTGTTCCAATTTTATTTTGACATTGTACTACGAGGCCTTCTTTGACCTCCAAAAAAAACATAGGGTCCAACTATGCTAGATCCAAAAATGATGATAACTCTTTGTCTATGGATGAACAGGAGGTTAGTTAATTTATTCATTTGTTGATATAGATTCTAGGGTTTGATGTTTATCTATTTGTTAAACAGTTACCAAGGTAAATATTAATAATTATTTGATCTTTGTTTGTTACAACTGACAAGAAAGAATGCATGCCTAGAAAAATAATCTACCTCAAAAGGATAGCATACAACTGTAACTGTGGTTGAAGATTCTATAGATTTAGAGTCTATAGAATCATCCATGCAATCTGATTGACTTGAAAAACATCCATGAGTTTCTTTGGTGTCCTTTCCATGTGCAAGTTTGCTATTTAAAAATTTCAAATGAGATTTTAATTTTCCAAACTCAAATGCATTATTTTAGTTATTTGTTTTATTTTTGCAATTGACTCAAGATTAATTTAGATGGTGGAACAACCACTAGTACCACCTCAACAAATACTAACATCTACTGTCCCTTCTCAACCCTCTATGGAAGGTATTGTACACACACACACACACACACACACACACACACACACACACACACACACACACACACACACACACACACACACACACACACACACACACACACACACACACACACATATATATGATTTTTATTATTGTTTTTTAGACCAAAAAATTGCATAATATAGTAGCTCAAAACTCCCCTATGGATATCACTTATAATATGTTGCTTACATTAGAGAATTTTCTATCTCTAAATACAAGTATTAAAGTTTTAATTTCAATTTTTCATATAACTTTATTTTTTCAATTTATTTATTTTCTAAAATAAATTACATTTTGCAAGCCATCCTCTATCTATGAGGAAGATTATGCCATTGCCTTTGCCCTTGAATGCATTTTATAGAAGGAGGAAGGTTCTATTAACACCATTGTAATGAATAACAACACTACAAATATCAAGTTCCTAATTCTCCTCTTTCTCTATTGGAGGTTTATCAAGTGCATAGGGATTAACTTCTTTACCAAAAATTGATCTTGATGATGAATATTTGGGGTTTGATAGTGCCACTGATGTCAAAAATGCTTTCAATCCACATAATTTTATCTAAGGAGATGTAATGCATGTTCATGCAACTAGTTAATAGGAACCTTCAAGCACTTTATCAGATAGTCTCACCCCAATAGAGAATGTTTTAAAGTCTGATGATACCCTTACATATTTTCCATTGAAAAATTTGGTAGTCGATAGTATTACTGCTAGTCTTCAAGAGGGAGTAATTGAAGAGTTTAAAAATATGTGTGTGGTAGATTTGGGTGAAGGCCCTGATAAAAGAAATAAATGACCATTATTAGAACCACTTAGAGTGATAAAATTTGTTTACATTGGTGCAATAAGAACCTAAAAAGATGGATGCTTTATTTACCAAATCTAAATCTAGATCAGTTACTATTGCTAATACTTACAATGATAATGTGTTGAGGATCATGCTTAACATGTTGGAAAATTTGAATGCAGAAGCCTAGGCATATGTTAATAAATGGGAAAAAGACATCAATCTTATTGTGATTTTGAATGTGGAGAAAAAAATATCTTTGGTAATGTTTATTCATTTTAATCAATTTTCATGTCATTCTTAATTTTATTCACATCTAATTACATTAAATTTTAAAATGCAGGCAAAATATGAGAACCATAAGAAAGAAGGTGAGGTCCTCAATGTCCATCTAAAAAATGCATGAAAAAGTTTACAATTTGATACTCAATTTAAGGAGAAGCTTATTCTATTGAATCTGAATGTCTTAATGTTGTGGCTATGGATCTTGAAAATGTAGGGATATTGAAGGATAATAGTGTCATATAGGATGTTGGGATTGAGAAAGTAGTTGAGAAAGTGGTTGTCAAAGAAGGGGAAAAAGTGGTTGAAAAAATAGCTGAGTAATTGAGATTCTATTTTAAACTTTTATATACTTGAAAACAATGTTTTATTGTAAAATATAAATTATGAATGACAATTTCAAGTTTTTAGATGTTGTGATCAATTAATTGATTTTTAATTGCAATTTCAATTTGAATTTTATGATGTTGTAAACTTGAATGGTGTTATGCCCCCTTTTGATATTTCTGATGCACTTGTGAAACTCACATCTCAATATAAATGGTTTAATGTTAAAATATTCTTTTAGAAAGTGTTCCACCTAACATAATGATAATATATTAATCTTGTGTAGTCATCACTTGACAAGAAACACATAAATGCATTTCAGGAACATATAATAGTTATTGCATGTTATTAAAAAAAATGAGTTGTTTTTTATGGAAGATCTCTTCTTTTTTATATTTAGATTATTTATTGAGTAAATCATGATTTGAGATGTGTTTGAGGACATTAGAAAAGCACAATCATGTTTGATATATGTATATGTTGAAGATAGTATTTTGATAGTTAGTAATAATGAGGATTCATCAAAGTTGAAAATATGCATAATTGATTGTGATCATGAACTATATAATAGGTTAATGGATTGTTTAATGTTATGAGGATGTGTATATATAAGGTTATTTTTTGTTTGATCACTTTATTCTAAAAATAATCAGTGTTAAGGACTCTACACATTTGCACAACTTTTTAAATATAGGCTATCCACTCCACAGGGGTAGATAACCTACACTACCTTGTAGCGAGGTACTATATATGCCCTATCTAGTACCTATGTAGGGTATATATAGTAGTATATATGAAGTATATACTCCTATATATAGTATATAGTGTATATATATATCACAAAAGTGATTTCATTGTTACATAAGATATCCAAGGTTTAGGACTATGTTCATTTAATTACAGGTATTTATAGAATTAAATTGAAATCCTAAGCCAAAATGAAAAAGAAACAATTAGTGTTCTAATTAAAATATAGGTTCACCAAATTAACTGTAATGTGAAATGTAAGGTATTGAAATTATGTAGGAAGTTAAATAATAGATTATATAACAAGTATGACAAAATCTAAATACTTTATAAATAAACTTGTACTTATAAATTATTTATTTGAGTCTGGTATATTTTAGTCAACTATAATAACATGAAGAAATAAATTATTTAGAAAATAAAGATCCACTATTTATTATGACAAAGTCAAATAAGATAGACAAGATCATAGTGTATCATTGTCTAAAAACACTATGCAATGGGTGTAAAAATATGGGCTCGTCTGCCCCTATCACAAAACTTATTCTGATGTAAGAAAAAATATATCTCTAAAAATTATGTATCAAAGACATAAAGAACCATATTAACCTACAATGTTCCCCCTAACACAATGATAATATATTAATCTTTTACATTCAACACTTAGCAAAAAATAAGCAAATGAATTTTGAAAAATGTATAATAATTATTGCATCTTTTGATAAACATGTGAAACTACAATTCAAAAACTCTATTTCTAAAAGTATAGTAGTTGAAAGAATTCTCCACAAACCTAATCATTGATAGTGACCGTTTGATCCATCATGTCAGTGCCATATTCAATGTCATTATTTACATCCTCTTTATTTGTCACTGTATTACTGATGCCTCTTCTTTCAGTTAGAGAACTCGATGTTGCCATATCTCTTTCATATGGAAACATATCCACTGCATAATGGGAAACATTTAATCTCAAACAAGTTTCTAAATTTCTATCCAATCTATTTTGAAAATTTGACTTTATGAATGATAATGTAATGAATAAACTTTCATCTTCTAGAATCATTGTTTGATAGAGTTCATATAATCTAAAATATTCACTTATACTTTTCTTTAGTATACTACTAGGATAAAGTTTTTTTCCATAGTCTTGTAATTTCCATATTCTTTTTTGGTTTGCATAAAAGATGATATTGTTTAAACATTATAATTCTAAAATGGGTTGACTGGGATGTCAGTAAATCCTTTCCAAAAGCACCCTAAATTTTTACTTTATTTGCCTCTACAGATCTATAGACATGCATTACAAGATAGCATATATATTTTTGAAATAATTTGCTAACTATTTTTGACTATTATTACTATCTCAAAAAATGGGATTGACAGCTACCATCACCTCCAACAAATCATCCCTTTGAAAATCATCTCTGATCTTCATAGCTAAGTTTTGGAAAACTCTACTTAGTTTCATCTAGGTTTCAGATAGAGCAGTGCCATACATAATACATGTTATGGGTATTTATTTAGATTTAGCTCCCATAAGATCAAGTCTTTTGTATAAAGTGTGCATTGGAATCTCCTTTCCATTAAAAATGACATGGACATGATCATTGATATTCAACATCAAATAACTATCAGGGTTTTGTAAATTGGTCAAACATTACCAACTACTAAAAATAAGGCCTTGAAACATTTCATTCAAAGTCCACAATATAAATAGACGTCTCTTGAGCATGTTTTATTAAATAATTCATTTCCTTTAACATTCAAATAATTCCACATAAAGTCAACAGTGTTTCCAAATCTATTAAATGGTACAACAAATATTTTGCCTTGTTAATTTCTCTATGATATTTATACATGAAACCTACTAATGATGGATATTCTTCAAAAATTCAGCAGGCAAGTTCATACATAGAAATCCACCTTGTATCAACATCTTTCAGTAGTTTCTTACCATCAATCACTCCTATTGTAAATTTTTGAAACTCTAAAATTCTTTTTAGACTACTTGACATATAAGCATGTATGTCATGAATGAGCTCCTCCACTTTGGACACATTACCAAAACTTTTAGCCATTTTGTATGTAAGATTCATCTTATGAGCCATGTAGTGAATTAGAATCATATATGGGGTAATTTTTGTTTATATCCAAACACACAAACCATTTATATGCCCCTACATAACTGATGCATCATCAACCCTGACACACACCAACTTCATAGCTATTGCATAATCATCCATTCAAGCTTTATCTTTCAAATTTGATACAACCAACTTGTGAAGATTTTATGCATTACAATTTTCTACCATTTTAAGAACTACGAGTGGATGAGGTTGACGTGAATAGTTCTCAAAAGTATATAATGAATGTAAACCTAGGCTATGTTGTCAACTACTATGACCTCATCGATGGATAGTGAGATAAATAGTGATTTCTGAACACTTTCTTTCAAATCTTTAATTTCAACCATTGCTATACATTTTACCATTTCCCAAGAACTTCTATCTGACCAATATGATTGTGGAATATCCAAAAATCCATTATGTTGAAAAAAAATCTTATAATCTAAAAAATTAGAAATAGGTCTACCTTTTTTTAGAATATACATTAGAGAACTGTATGTGTTTCACTTTTAGATGGGACTACTTGAATTTTCCAAAATTTGCTTCAATAATTTCCCTTCTCCACAAGATGTTTTTGAGATTTGTTATCATTTTCATACTCTTGTACATATCTTACATGCATGCATTCTTCTACATTTTTTCACTTGTGTGTTCTTGTTATCACTCTATCTAGTTGCTTCACTATCTCATATACTTTTCCACAATGTTTCTTAATTGTGTCCAATTTCAATTGCATTCTGTGTTCTTTTCCTAGTTTCTAGCTACATATTATACATGTTCATTCTTTTGGAGTATCATCAACATTTTCAATCTCTACAAGTTATACAAAGGGAAATTTTGTCACTCAGTCTACCTTAAAATACCTTCTAATTGACCATCTACTTCTCTTCCTTCAGAAAGATTTTTGAGTGGAGGTTTTAACTAAACTTTGTGTTTGGTGAGATGGTCCAATCTCTTTTGCCACTTCAGTGTAATTATCATTTTCATCAAAAACTAGAGAAGCGTCTTTGAGTGGTGGCATGTCATCATCAAATTTTTTTTAGGAGGTGATATTTTATTCTGGTTGCTTCTATATTGTGAGATAATAGTAGGGATTTTTGCATGTAATATTATTTTAATATTATTGAACAGTTAAATTCAAATTTATGACAAATTAAAAAATAATAAATACCTATATTTTGAGTACATTATGATTGTGTGGAATTTTTGGTTGAGTCTGTAAAATAAGATAATATGGATGATTTTCTTAATGATTAGCCTATCCTTTTACCATTCCCACTAGATGCCATGATGGCCTATACTTTTTGGCTCTATCATTCAACACTCCTATTTGGTACTATCATCTAACAGAAGGGTTTTACTAACTTTTGGATCTATCATGCATCTCTACCATTCAGTGTTGCTATTTAGCTCTATCATTAGAATATGCCATTTGACTTGGATGTCTGACTAAGTCATTCAGCTAGGTCACTCAACTCTATCATTTGGCCAGGTCATTCAGTGTTGTCATTCAACTCTAACATTTATCTAGGTCATTCAACTCTATCTATTAATCTATCATTTGGTTGGGACATTTGAATTTGTTGTTTGGCTCTATCATTTAACTAGGTCATTCAACTAGATCATTCAATTGGGTCATTCAACTTTGTTGCTAAACTATGATATTAGGTTCTGTTATTAATCTATGTCATTCATCTTGGGATTTTAGCTCTATTATTTAGTAGAATAGTTTAGCTTATTATATAGTACTATTATTTAGACATTCTATGCTCTTCCATTTGTAGTTTTGACTTGTTCCTTTGGTTGGTATAGGTCAGACACTCAAGGGATATACTATATATATCTATCTAATGTAAGGGTAATCTTATATATCATTATAAAGGGTTGGTGAGCTGACCCCCACAAAAAAATATCCTTAGAATTTTAGTGATTCGATCCCATCTATCAACCCTAAAAAATTGCCAAAACCAAAATCCTAAAAATGGAATATTTGTGGATTAACAAATATTCATCACTAAAAAAACCCTAATGTATCATTGATTTTTATGTAAGGTTGGTGCTAATACCACAATGGTTAAGAATTTTTTGCTACAAATGTTTAAGCCCAATCCATTATCAATGAAGACCCTTTTGACACCCTTATTATGCATAATTAATTGTATGAACAAAGGTAACTATTGGCCAATAACATATTTAGATGGTAATTCTATTGGATCAAAGGTTATTAGTTTTGCATTATTTTTAAGATCTTGCATGATATCTATAAAATAAGTTGGATCAATATCACTCAAAACTTGGGTTTCGTGTAATGCCTCATATAGGATATTGATTTAACTATTTTGGGAATATTCAAGTCTTTTTCCTAATTTATTTAAGGGTCTAGAAGAAATAAATTAGTAAATAATATTGTAATAAGTATAGTACTAGTTTGTATAATTTATTGTACCTTTTAAACTTTTTTAAAAATAATAATAAGGAGAAATGCAAATTAGCTTAAAAATATACTAAAATGGTTGAGACAGAGGCTAAAACTAGCTACATAGGACTGGGATAGTGTTAAGGACCTAGATCTATATTTCATTTAGTGAAAAGATAGGAGCACCAAAAATATGACACTTTTAGGTCTGATGCTATAGTCCAGGTCCTACCACTATTGTCCAAACTAGTCATATAGATATGAGTTTTTTGGGTTTTATCCACTATCCATGTGTGAGTCTGCCTATGAAATTTTGAATCTTGAATGTTGATAGATATCCTTGTGGATCTAATTTAATGTCAAACCCTATAACTTCATTGTGCTTGAATAAAACTTTGAGAAAGAGGGGGTTTAGTGTTTGTAAGATACACTAAACATGTATTCACACCCCTTGTGTGGGTATGCTACCTAAATACCAATACTATGAAGAGGGATTAAGCCATATGTAGTTTTCCCATTTGATGTGCTTTGTGCAATAGTGTTATGCAAATGCTAAAATTCTAAACTAAGAGTGCTTAAGGTGGTTAAGGATTGGTGTGAGGGTTTGAATATGCTTGTAGTTGTATTGGTTGGTTATATGCAAAGAATACGGAAATTTGCCTTAGTGGTTTTGTTTATATTCTTTCTTGTTTTGTAATATTTTACAACCCCTTCTAAATAAACTTTGAATAGGATTTTATAAAGATCTATTGGTCATGGGTTAAATGTATTCATGCTAGGCTAATATAACGAAGAATATGAATAAGAGGGAAGTGGTCATTTGGGATCAAAATGTAATTAGATAGGAGCATCAAAAACAAGACACCTTAGGGTCTGATGTCATAATCCAACCCAAACACTCCTATCTTACAGGCTCAAGACCTGGGGGGATAGAATTAACATGGGAAATAGAGTCTGACTAAGCTAGAATCAGGTCTCAAAACTCTATAGATGATCAATTATAAGAAAAAATGTGTTTGGAAGGGTCATGAGAGCATGAAATAAGGTCCTATGGATTGGGTGTCATAATCCACACTCAAGATACTAATTTGGACATTTTATATGACTAAATTTGCTCCCCCTTTATTCTAGTGATGTAGCAAAGTGAAATGCTAGGATAAAGGAAAATTAGAAAGCGTACCTAAACTTACCTATAAGGGTGAAGCTCATGAGGCTATGTGATGCTAAGTGTGTATAGAGAGCATATTATGAAGTGTAAATATTTAAGAAAAAATAAAGAATAGATCATTTCCTATTAGATACGCTATATCTAAAATAAAAATGTATAAATTTGGGTAAGAGAGAGGAAGAAAAAGGAAAGAATACACCCCATCAAGTATGAAGACCAATACAAAACCTATTGTGATATTGAGTAATGTTGGGTAAGTGATGTACCAAGAGTAATATCATGAATGGAGTTGAGTTCTCAATTCCTCAAGAGTGGCTCAAGAATGCAAAGGCTAGTCCTTTGTCTCTATCATCACCCACTAAGTGAAGCTATGTAATCATGTGTGTGTTAATTGATGTTTGGATCATGTGTCCAATCCCTCTAAGTAGGTGGCTCAATAATACAAAGGCTAGCTAGACCTATGGATCCATCATTTCCCACTAAGTGAAGTTATGAACTAATATCAATATGAATGTGTGTCATATGAGATGGCTCCTAAAGCCCATGAATGCTTTTTAATATGATATTGTGGCATGTATAGCTAAATGTGTATTGAAAACTAGGCCAATCTTAGCCACTCTAGAAAGAGGAGATTAAACTTGTATAAAAGCCACTCTGAAACTAAAAAGTAGGCTTATGTGGAAGCCACTCAGGAATGTGAAGGTTAGGCTTGTATGAAAGCCACTCTAAAATGGTGCCAACTACCTGAAGATGGAATAAGTCATGTAACTACTAATAATTCCTAGGTAATATAATAAACTTGAAAATAAAATAAGACCAATATGCCATGCACATTTCCCCCATTCACTGGTGTCTATAACATGGATTATGATCTGGAAGTTATACCAATTACCTAATCTAAAACTGGAGGCAAGAGCCATCATGTCATGAATGATACCCCCTATATTTGGATTCTCTACAAAAAAAATTACTAAAAATATTGAATCTAAACTGATATGTATGTGACAAAACTATAGCTGAGCTAACCTTTCTACCTATTTTTAGAAAATCTAGGTTTTTTGCTATTTGGATAGGAGTGCTAAAAATATGACACCCTGCTATCTAGTACTATTGTCCATGTATGATACTATTTTACTTTACTAAATTTTATGACTATTCTATAATCATCATTGTTTTTCTAGTTTGTTCTGCCTAGTTTAACCTCTGATTGTTGTTTTGAGTGTTCTGAAAACTAATTTTTTGTTTAGTAAGAGCTCTGATCTCTATGAGAAAAACCCTATTTATTGTCCCCTCTTTTGAGGGTAGGAATGAAGAGCCTATAATGAATACTCTCAAAATAAATATCCCTACAAGTTTGTTATGCTAAAAAATACATGATATAATAATGATAATAAAAAATATGTCTTAATATATAACACAATTTATATTGGAGATTGTTAAATCAATAAGGGTATGCCTAGATAGATAAAAAAATGTAATAACATGTGCAATGTACTAAATTGATATTGAAAATGTTAGTTTTTAGTTTTTAAGGAGGGATGGAACATGATGTATATCATGGCATCCAAGATATCAAGAAAATGCATGATGTAGATCATGGCATTGCAAATAGTGAGAAGCAAACAAACAACAAGCACACAAGGCAAGAAACATACAAGAGTTGCCAAGGTACCAGGAAAATAAGGGATATGGACATATATCACTCAAATTAGAAAGTAATCATATAAGGCATATTCAAATTCCACATACACATATAATTTTAAAATAAGCAAGGTTGGCATGAGAGACATAATCACATAGAAGAGTACGAGTAAAGGACATTGGCAAATGTCCTAAGGTACACACCAGAGATAAAATAAGAACTAAGAAATATAATCACATCTAGCTATAGAAAGCAAGGAAGGAAATCATGTAATATACTAGAAATACAATCACATCTAACTAATCAAATTAAGAAGTGAAAGTATAAAAAACATGGAGTACAAGAATAGGTATATGCTAAGAAATACACAAGTGATATATACTAGTGAGTGTCAATAGAGTAATCTATGTAAGCTAGTAAGTAATGCACATAAAAATGATAACTAAAGTGTATGGTGTAGGAATGACATAACTTGGATGGTGTAGTCATGTATAAGATTCCCCCAGTGGGTAAATGTATCGATGTATGTCTCAAATGTAAAAGTAGGATGCCCCCTCAATGGGTAGAGTGAAGCATCAAGGATGTGGATGGTACTGCACACACTCAAAGAAGATCAAGTGAAGAATGGTAATGTAGATAAATTGACAAACAATAGCATAAAATAATAAATGTAAGTCTAGCATGGTAGTAGAAATGTAAAACATGGATAATGCATATAATTGAAATATTTTTGTGTTTTGAAATTTTGTATTGTTTTTGAATTTTTTATTTTTTTTGAATATTTTTTAATTTTTTATTGTATTTCTATGTACAATCAATTAAAAAGAAACTATGTACAAGTAAGGTTGAGGAGAGATGATACTAACCAATGAGTCTCATGTGAGACTCCCTATCATGGTGTCTTGTATCAAAGAGAGGGATCATGCATGATCATGAAACATGATGAAAGGGATAAGACTATGGCTCTAAAAGCTATGCATGCTATAAATGCTCTAAAATATCTATAGTGGAAACCAACTATGGGTTCCCTCAGTAACTCTGACAAGTGGATGAAACTATAGGGCTCTTAAGGACCCATCTGGTAGTAGGAGAAGCTCTCTAAACATGTGCTCTATGTGTAGAGGCATAAGACCTCAATGATACTACCCTGGGTGTGAACCCTTTAGCTGGTAACTATTAGAGTCCTAAAACTATGGTTTCTCTAAAATAAGCCTCCATGGAGGTGTATGAACTCTTTGTGCTAGTGAGGAAGGCCTTGATTATGTCTAAATCTAAATTGGAAGAAGAATTGTAACTAGTGGAGAAGCTAAAACTAGTGACTACAAAGTAGAAGATGGATCTAAAGTGGGGAGTGGTAACACATATAGAACTCCACCAAATATAACAATCTAATTAGTGTGATCAAATTTCATGCATCTATAAACTATAGAAGGTACTGATCAAAGTTTTTAAATCCATGGTCAACCAAGCAACATATCAAAGACTCCTACACTGGGAACTATAGTAAATGGTATGGTCACATGTGTTAGACCAACTTGTAGAGGAAGTACAATATCACCCAATGAACTCTGTATGTGCCCATTGAATCCACTAATAATTATGTCCATTAGGGTAATAACTTGCTTTGAATATCCCAAATACTATAATAATGTCATAGTGTACATATTTACACTAGATCTATTATCTATGAGAACACTATAAATGGAATGATGATTAATATAAGCTCTAATAAAGAGTGAATGGTAATTTGAATCATCCTCAAATATCTCCTACTCTAAGAAGGAGATGGAATGTAGCTAAAAATCTATAATTATACACACTAATCATGTTGCTCAAAGGGTGTAACTCAACTGAAGGTGCCTGGTATGTAGCTGGTGGAGGATGTGCTTGATATACATTGTAAACACCTGATGTATCTTATTTAGAATGCTATGGGAAAGGATCTAAAAATATTTTCAAAGCTTTGTCTTATGTTTAATTTTCTTGAGGAGGCTTAACTAAAGTGCCAAAATTAATAATGTTACCATCTATCAAGTCTTATATCTTGTGTTTCAAACTGATACATCTATTTATTGTGTGGCTTGGTGCCTTGTGAAAATCACAAAATGCATTCTGATCATATCCCTATGGAAGAGGCTTTGTTGGATCAACTTCCTAAATAAGAGGGAGAGATATGATATTACAATCTAATAATTGTTGTAAGACTCTAGTTAGAGGTATTGATAGATTGGAAAAAGTTCACCGGGAGGCACAAATAAAACCACTCACTGGGGGGGCTCTGAAGCTGCATTAACTATTGGTTGATTTTTACTTTTACTATCATTGAGCTTTACATTATATGGGACTTTACTGTTACTCTTGTTTGTTATTTTTTATATACTTGTGTACTTGATTTTGCCCATTAAAATTAATTTGACTTCCCTTTCCTCTAGTGTATGACATAACTCAGTGAAGGAAGAGAACCTTTTAAATATTATTGATTCATGAAAAGCTGGTAGAAGACTCTATTTGAAGAGATCTTGCAACTCTTGATTGGTTATGGGGCTAGTCATCTTAGCCAAGATAGTTTTATATCAAAGAACATCATCTGTGAGATGCTCATTTGACCTTTGTTTTTATTGTGAAGCTTGGGCATAAGAAACCTTGTCACCTATGTTAAAGTTGAAATGATCTAAGAACATGTTAGATAAAGGATTGAATGCATTGATTGACTAATTTAGTAGACTATAAAACCATTATAAAGCATAATCCTTTAGACTCTATATAAATAACTTTGTTAGTAGTCAGTCATTTGGCACATAGTCCAAGAATGCTACGTGAAAAGCTATCAAGTGTGCCTCTGGATCACCCTTGCCATCAGATAGAATGAGCTTGATTTGAAAAAAACTTGGTGGAAAGGGTGTAGAAGTAATATGATGTGCCAATGGTGTATGAAGTAGAGTAAAAAAATCCAATGCCTGTGTAGGTTTAGAGGCACCTTGCTCAAGATGTAGCACCTTGAATTGAAGAGATTTTATCTCTTGCATAAGGGCTACCATATCAAGAGACAAAGATGTACTAGCTGTAGCTATTGGTCGCATAGAGGAAGGTTAGGTTGCTTTAGGGGGTTGTTGAGACATAGTTTCCCTTATAGTGTTATTTACAATTGGTTGTTCTATGGTTTAAGAGGATTGACTATTATTTACTTTTTGTTGCTCTTCTTGTAGTATTTTAAGCATATCATCTTACATGTCAAGGTGTTTACTTAAGATTTATTGAAGTTCCCTTTTATTAGTTTCATTAAAATTGGTGTATTGGGCCATTGTTAAAGTAGGAAAACAAATTGAAAATTGATTGTATTTTTTATAATAATTTTTAATAATCAAATGATATGTATATGTATACACACACACACATACATATGTATATACACACACACACACACACACATATATATATGTGCGTGTGTGTGTGTATATATATACATATATATACATATATATATATATATATATATATATACACACACACACACACATATAGACATACATATATATACATATATATATATATATACATATATACATATATATGCATATATATATATATACATATATATACATATATATATATATATATATATACACACACACACACACATATACACACACACATATATATAAATTACTTGTGTGTGTGTATATGTATATATATATATACATATATATATATATATATATATACACATATATATATATACATATACATATATATATATACATATACATATATATATATACATATATATATATATATATATATATATATATATATATATATGCATATATATATATATATAGACACACACACACACACACACACAAATTACTATGAATTTTTTAAAAATTAATGCAAATTTTTGCGTTAAATATGCAGATAAAAAATTAGAAAAATATTGGCAAAATTCTAATTTAAATGAACCTAGGAGATGCAACTAGGGTTTGAAAAAAAAAAATTCTTAAGGAATTTTTAAAAATTTAAATGTAAAATTTTAATTTAAATATTCAATAAAAATAAAAAATGCTAGAAAAAATTAGAAGGAATTTTTCCTAGGGTTTTTAGGGTTTTTGTGCACAAATGAAGTAAGTTGGGTTCACCAAATGATTTAACTATTTTGAGAATATTAGAGTCTTATTTATAATTTAGTTAAGGGCCTAGAATAAATAAATTAGTAAATAATATTGCAATAATTATAGTACTAATTTTTATAATTTACTGTGCCTTTTAAACTTTTTCTAAAAATAATAATAAATAAGGAGAAATGCAACTTAGCTAAAAACTAGACTTAGACAGCTGAGATAGAGGCTAAAACTAGCTATGTAGGATTGGGTCAGTATCATGGACCTAGATCTGGCTGTCATTTAGTGAAAAGGTAGGAGTGTTTAAAATAAGACACTTTGGGGTCTAGTGTTATAGTCCATTTCCTATTGTTATTATCCAAATTGGTCATAAAGATCTTAGTTTTTTGGGTTTTATCCACTATCCTTGTTTGAGTCTGCTTGTGAAATTTTGAATCTTGAATGTTGATAGAGATCCTTGTAGAGATGATTTAATATTGAACTCTAGAGCTTCATTGTGTGTGAATAAAACTTTGATAAAGAGGGAGGGTTAGTGTGTGTATGATGTACTGAACATGTATCTACACCCCTTATGTGGGCATGCTACCTACATAACAATACTCCAAAGAGGGATCAAGCCATATGTAGTTCTACCACTTGATGTGCTTTATGTAATAGTGTTATGCATATGTAAAAATGCCAAAATGAGAGTGCTTAAGGTGGCTAGGGATTGGTGTGAGGGTTTGAATATGCTTGTAGTTGTATTGACTGGCTATATGTAAAGAATAGGGAAATTGGCCTAAGTGGTTTTGCTTGTATTCTTATTTGCTTTGTAATCTTTAATAACCCCTTATAAATTAACTTTAAATGGGATTTTATAGAGATCTATTGGTCATGGGTTAAATGTATTCATGCTAGACTGACATAACAAATAGTATGAATCAAAAGGAAATGGTAATTTGGGATTGAAATGTGATTGGATAAGAGTACCAAAATTAGGATGCCCTAGGGTCTGACACTATAGTCCAACCTTAGCGCTCTTGTCTTACAAGCTCAAGACCTGGGGGATGGAATAAACATGGAAAATAGAGTCTGACTAAGCTAGAATTAAGTCTTAGAAGTCTATAGATGACTAGTTATAAGCAAAAAGGTGTTTGGAAGGGTCATGAAAGCATGCAAGAAGGTCCTATGGATTGCATGTCACAAGCCACACTCAAGCTACCAATTTGGACATTTTATATAATTGCATTTATCCTTATAGATAATAGATTACTTTAGAAGTTCAAGGATGTAATTATTAGCATGTGTGTTACTCAATTAGTCAACAAGGTCATATCCCTTAGATTTGATCACAAGCTTTGGCTTAGGAGGCACCTATTGCATATTGACAGGTGATATATTAGGTTGAATACCTTTACCTTTTCAAGTAGTGATAGTCTGGACAACATAATCCAATATAATCTATGGGTGACTAATGGGTATGGGATGATAGTCATCACTCAAATAAGATCTAGGTGGAAAAAATGGTTGTGAGTATGTATGCTGGTGTCTAGATATTAGTTCTATAGTATTATAAAAGGAATTATGGAAAGATATTAAGTGTTGTGTTCATTTTAAAACCCTCTAATTATATTAACGAATCTACTTTTTTTTTAGATGGTACCTTGTATTAGCATTTTAAAATAACACATTATTGATACAATTAAAAATTAAAACATAAAATGAGCTACACATGCATCCATATTGAATACATGGATAAAAAAGGTAATTGGATTTTTTATTTGTAAAATATTGTTAAATTAGAAATTAGAAAACAAAATTAGGAAACCCTAGATAAATATCTAGGGTTTTGCAGATGAAACATTAAGTTCAAATGTTTAACCCTAAAATATAGAATAGGGGGAATTTAGGGTTAAAGGTTAAAAATAAGCTAGGGCACAAGGAGGATAGATTATCTCTAAAGCATGTCAATTGATTGTGAAACTCAAATAAAACATATATTAAATTTATTATGCTGAGATGCTGAAGATAGAAAGAAAAACTATGCTAGATATCTTAATGATAGGGAAAACAAGATACTTGGCTATTTTTGATGTTAATATAAATCTAGATATAAAACATATAGAAAGTGGACTAGATCTATATTTTAGAACAATCGCTTAATTCTAGAAATTATACCTTTGTAGTCACAAACACTTGCATCGACCTAGGATGGTTTCATCGATGCTACTATTTAACTTGGATGTAGGTGTCTAGGAAGAAATACATGATTAAAATAGATACAACCATTTGGATTCTTCTAAGTTCTATGCCACCTTTTCTTGGATGCATTTAGATCTAGGTCATGGACTATTGTTCTTTATATAATAACAAAACCCTAGTTTTTCATATTCATAGTGGTTGTGGGAAAAATGGGTTAGTGGGCACATAGTGTTGATCTACCCTAAAGACCCCTCTATCAATTATCAGTTCATACATAGCCAATACTTTTAAGAGGGCCTCAAACTTATGTAATTATCCCCTACATGTTGGCTTGTGTGTGAATCATGTAATGTGTGATAAGCAAATACAATAATGAGCTAACTTGTAACTTGGAAAGTATAGCTATTAGTCTGCTCCTTTAGTAATTTAGACCTATAAATATGTTGTCCTTATGATTGATATGAAAATAGGAGAAAATAGTGAAGATTTGATCACTTGAGTGCTTGGTAGGATTATTTTGGTAAGTTTCCTTGTGAGTATAATAATTTTATAGGTGAGGAATGAATGTGAATTGATCTTGTATTTATACCAATCCCTTTAAAGAATATCTCACATTAAATCACTTAGGCCAAACATAGGAATACATTATATTTATAAATTAGATGACTTCAGGGCACTAAACACCTACATTAAGGTAGCACACTCACATCGATGTATGCATTTGACTAGGATACAAGTGTCTGGGTAGTTACAAAATAGTTTCAAGTCTAGAACTTGCAAAAAATAAAGATAAGTAGGTTTATAACATTATAGGCAAGATAGAAGGTATGAGTCATCAAAATAACGTTCGTTGGACTAAGAGACAAATAATTAAGCACAAATAGATAGTGTAGAGATCCTTTTAGTAATGAGAAATTTATAAAATCTAAAGGTACATCCATGATACATATTTTCCAAGTATTCAATACTGAGGTGCTATATAATTCAAAACTAGTGTCTACAACTATATACACTTTACTTAGATCATACTATCTTTTACAATAGTTTTTGTGCCATTTTTACACCATAAATGAACCTTATTCTATCTACAATGGTTGGTTCACCTCTTTACACTAGTTTTTGAACTAGAATAATCTATTGGAACTCATATAGTGATTCCAAATTACTTAACCACTTTAGATATGAAATGATAGAGTCAAGCACACCTTGAGTTCTTAAGCACACTCACTAATTAGTGAGAATTGTGGCATGTATAGTACAATCCAAATTCATTAAAAAAACAAATTTCCAAGGGTCCTACCCTCTATAGCTACCAAGCTTTGCACCAAAAAACACAATGGTTCATGTACCCAATCAGGTGTTATTTTTCCTTGTTATTAGATCTATAAGTTTTATTATCTTTACTTATTGATTTTTATCTTAAGGACTGATTTTATGCATGTTTTAGTGTAAGTTATACATGAAGCACATTTTAACATTGTGGCCTACATTCAAGACTATTATTCATATGTAAGTTTAGTTATGAATTTTCATTTTACTTTAGTTATTTCACTTTGTTGCATTACTAGAATAAAAGGGGGAAATGTAGACATAAAAATTAACATTTAAGCTAAAATAGTGTACTTGTGACCACCCTTTATATGCAATTAGCTCATGCTTAATTCCAAAATCTTTCAACCACCCTTCCTTGAATTTCTATGTAGATGACCCATTCGTAAAAGAAACTAATGAAATCAGATGTTCCCATTCATCAGTCAAAATAAATAAGTCCTATCTCTTGACTAATTTGTACTCCTAGCTTAGTTGTTTTTACTCCCAGCTTAGTTATTTTTACTCCTTAGACAAGGTTACACCATTTGGACTATATCACTCCTCAGTCCTATCCATTTTTGTTATCCACATCCTCCCACCAAATAATGATTATTTGTTTAAATTCAAACTCATGTAATGGGTTTTACCACATGTTTATCAAACCCTATCCAAAATAAATCCTAATTTATCACTATAAAGCCACAATTTCAAGTCATTTTTTACCCAAGAGGCTCACACATTGAAAAACACTAGAATTCTAACTACATATTGACAACAAATTCCCTATTTATCTAAATTATAAATAAATACAACCCTAATAGCCCTTATCTAAAGTATAAGGAAGTAGACATCTAAAGTCATAAGTCATGGTTGAGACACTTTATCACACTAGAATCATATAATCATCTAGCATTACACTAATCTTTCACACACATCATGATATCATGGGATAACTACATGGAGTTTAATATCTCTTTAGATTATTTTTATGTAAGCCATGCTAAACACATGGGGTGTGGTCTAGCACAAATTCAACTGATAACCCATTTTTCAATTTTATTTCACTTATATTTTTTGGTCTATTGAACTAAGGTTACAAGTGAATAAGATGACACTCTATGATTTTTGTAACACATTGAGAGCCCCCATACAATCAAATATAACACATAAGCAAAGAAAACCTACCATATAGAGCATAAAACCCTACAGGACATTATCCCACCTTAATACAATAGTGCATCATGACCCTATCTGATTATAGTGGCCTTATATAAAGAGTAAGCAAAATAATATTCTTGATTCACAGTTAGCCTACATAGTCACACTATTAGTTTTCTAGTGTCTATCTTAGTCTTGTATTATCAAATTTTCAACTAATTATTTTAAATTTGTTATATACTCTTTTATAATCTTTTTAAATATAGTAAGTTATAAATCAATTTATGTCATTTATTATATATTTGTAGCATTATGATTTTATGCAATAATTTATCTCATTTAGGTAATTAGTCTCTTCTATTTTTTCCAATTTGATAAAACACAAATTACCACTTAAATTTAGAGTGAATTTATGACTCCTTTAATTCATCCTCCTCCTACACCTCAAGTTATTAATAACTACCATCCTACCCCCATTAGATAATTTAGGCTTATATTAAATTCAGTTCCATGTCATCACAACATAAAGAGGTACGATACCCTGACTGTGTAATAGAATAGAGGTAGTCAAAATGTCCCTCCTCATCTCCCTACAACTCCCAAGATGCCTTCCAATATGAATAAATGGTATGATATAATTGATGAGCTTAAGAATACTCAAGATAATATATTTGTAATAGAATTACTTGAGAGGTCCACTATCTACAAGGATATTATATATGCAACATTAGATGATACATATTTATCAAGTGATGTATAATTTGGTTATTTGTATCCATTATCAATACATTGAAGAATATTGAATCCATGATTTATTTTGAGAAGGAATATTTTCCTACTCAACCTATTATAGATCAAAATCTCCCATTATTCATTCAAGTGAAAATATTAAATAAGGGAGTCAAACATGTTTTGGTAGACAATGGATTACGGTTGAACATCTATAATATCACATTTATACAAACATTGGATATCAATATGGATTCTATTCATATATCAAATAATAATATCACAATTTTTGATAATATTCCTCATTGAGTGATATGATCAATCACTTTGGATGTAAAAGTGGGCCCTAAGATGCTATCTAGTATGTTTCATGTGATGCCTAATCATTTTCATTTGAACCCACTCTTAGGTAAATTATGGATTCATGCAATGGAAATTATACCATCTACCCTATGTAAATGCATAAAGTTGGTCCATAAGGGATGCTTTCATACATGTCTAATATATATAAAAACCTTTCAAATATTATAAACTAGTTGAACCTAATGAGGGATGTATTTCACAATCAAATACTATTTATTCATCCATAATTCCTCCATCATAGGTTATACTAATAAAAATACCTGTGAAGTTGGAGAATCAAGCAAAGATAATGAAAAATAACCAACTCCAAATATGCTACAAAATCACAAGACAATAAAAGAATCACATGTTAGTAGTGAAACACAAAAAGAGAAGATACTAGATCTTACTTTGGTAGTAAATCTAGAAGATCCCAACCAAAGACTTGTTGAAGAAGATATAGAAATGATGATAAGAAAGAAATTCTAGTGAACCTAGAGGAGTATTTGTCTCATCTAAATTTTACACCTATAGGCCTAAGATAATATCAAGATGATTTGCACATGGTGAATAAAGTTAAGCTAGATAAAGGGAAGTCATCCCTTCTAACCACTCTTGAAGATGCAAATGTAAATTCTTGTTACACTATTATGTTATCCACTGAGACAATACTTCATAAAATCTAGTAGGACAAAGCCAAAAGAGGCATAACATATTGCATGATATATCAAAGGTGAATACCTAATATTTTTGTAAAACTTAGTGAATAATGTTGAGATCATTGATAAATAACCTTTTATGAAATTATGAGTAACTAGTTTACAAGATAAACTGAACATTAAATTACAAATGTTACTTGACAAGAATTTCATTGCCCTACCTTCCACTTGACATAAAAATATGGGTTAATTATCACATTAAGAGAGGAATTCATTTTATAGTTATCAAATAATAGAAGGGTAAGAGATAATATTTGTGCAAAATCATAATGAAAAAATAGAAATTTAAGGATGAAGGAATGATCAAAATAATTCAAATAAAAAAAGCTACCAATAGTGGTTTCTAACAAAACTCACTATGGGAACAAAACATATAGAGAGTACAAGCATTCAAGAAAGTACCCTTGACTATTCAATTATACATCAAAGCTAGTTATTGGAAAGAGATTCATATTTATTAGTAAGAGGGGAAAATATGTGTAACATTACATTCTAACAATAATTGGGTCACATCATAGATGAATTACAACACAACATACATTATGATAAATCAATCAAACATATTACATTACTGATTGATTGTGGGCTAAAGGTTGTGAATTTATTATATTTGTGATGTACTCTAACAATAAATAATGGGATAAACTTGGAAATATTTTTTGGAATAAACTCAAGCTATAGTCGGTACTCCAAATAATTATATTATTTTCTAAAGTTTGTGCAATGGAAGCAGTGAGCACAAAAAATTCAAGGATTTGAGGGTAAGTGAAATGAAATTAATTCATAAGACAAATCATAATCCCTCATATATATTTGAATAAAATTCAATACATATGAATAACAGTTGAGAAATATTAAAAGGAAAGATGAAGCTAATTCATGTATACATATATTAGTATGATAATGGTGATGCCATATGGTTATTTGATGATATCTTATATCTAGAGTTCAACACTTTATCCCTAAAGTATTTATCTAAATTTATGCATCACCTGGATTCCATATTTAGACTTTGATCTTCACATAATTCATATAAAAAACTCAAAAATACAAAAAATATATATTAAAAAATCACTAAATTAGGACATATGCATGACATGTTTTGATAGTTCACATAATTGATTTATGTTATTTATTATATATATTGTAAGTCACATATACATTTTTTATGCACATGTTTTTAATGATATACATGAGTGGGATGTAGGACATATAGGTTATAAATGACACATAGATGCAGGACATTCCTCACACATATGAATTACCTTTCTACATTAGAGGTGTAGTCACTAAAATTAACATTTAATGCTTAAACAATGCACTTACAACCATTATTTTATACACACTTAGCTCATGCTCAATTCCACAGTTCTAAACTTCTATTCCTATACTTATATATAGATTATCATTATCTTTAAGTCATTTTTATCCTTGATATTATAATTCCTCATTCCAAATATTATAATCTTATCCCTTGGCTGATTCACACTTCTAGCTTAGATGTCTCTACTTTTTAGACAAGGTCTCTCCTTCTGAACTATCCCACTCACTAGTTGTGTCTAAATCCATTTCATCCTCCCATGAAAAAACAACTAATTTCTAAAATTAAAATTCACCTAATGAGTCATCCCATCTAATGAGTTTTCCAAAAGACTAGTATAAAAAACATTTTTTTCCAATCATTTGTTCACTACTTGGCAAGAGCCTTCTATATTAAAAACACCAAATTTATTCTACATACACATTTGAATGGAAACATCTATTCATACCAATTCTAATTCTACACAACTCAATTATACCTAAGTTAAGGCTAGATACACCTCCAAGATCACAAGTCATTATTAAAGCACATAATTAGACTAGGATTTTACCAATGTATAACATTACACTGACGTTTTACACATAACATAATACCATGGGATAACTACATGGAGTTTGATCCATCTTCAAATTATTGGTATATAGATAAATCTCAACACAGGGGGTGTTGAGGTTAAACAAAACTTTAGCCACTAACCCCCTTTTTCTCATTCATCACATTTATCCTTCATTGTCTATTAAGCTAGGTTTTTAAGTGAAGAATAAGGTATATAAAAAATTTCACAATGAATCAAGTGACCTTGATCACACACACATGACCTACAAGTAGAGGCACAACCATTAGAATTCACACAAAGGGAAAAAAATCCCTATCAAACTTTGACATAGGTTAAAGACACCAACATAAGCCAACCTTCTAAATAGTGTAGCCTTGTCTCATGTAGATGCAAGGCCTTGTTACTAATTCACATTGACTTCAATCATCACCACAATAAATTTACACAATCCCAGTCATAGTATTTCAAATCCAAGATCCAACTAAGTAATTTGTCTTTTATGTTTTTCCTTTTAGTAATTTTCCATAAACAGTAAGTTCCAAATCAATCTTGTGTATTCATTGCATATTTTATACATTCTTATTTTACTCATTAGTTTGTCATCATTATATTTAACATTTGCTTAATTCATAAATTTTGATAAAATATATTGGTGAACCCATTTATTGATTGATTATTTCAAACCATAACCATGCATGTTGCTAGGGTTTCTCTCCTATTTATTGTTTCCAATTATTGTATTAGGGTTTTCAAATTTGATAAATTATTTTCTAATGGAAAGCTTCCCATTTTTTATTTCATATTTTGATCAATCTAAGAAATTTATTTCTACCTATCTTAGAAGAAGTGATAGTCTAAGAGGTACTCAATTTGAACATACTCATATTTATTTTGATAAGGCACATCATATGGATAAGAATAAGGGTATATCAAGACTTATAGATAATATTAAATAAGTTGAATATGTAGAAGTGCATGAAAATACTTCACAACATTAAAAATACAATCAAGATAACATTGACTTTCAAGATGAGCATCAAAATGTAATTCCACCTATAAATGAGGCATAACTAGAGCTTAATAAAGTGAAAATTATTAAGAGCTTTCAACAAAAAATTCATGATTAATATCAAAATTATCATACTATTTTTAAAACTCTTTTTGAGATAAAAATCTCAAGCATGACTCAATCATTTGAAACATCCAATGTTATGGGTTCCTTACCTTTCACTGCATCATTCAATACAAATTTTATACCACCATATACTATGGGGGAAACCCAAGGGTTTTAGTAGATAAATATGCCAATCCCTATTCAATCACTTAAGACACCACCTTTGGTCAACACACATTCTATTCATGAGATGCACTCCCTTATTTAGACTATTTATATCTAAAAACTAGGTGTTACAAATGGAATAAAGTGCTTGTAACCCTAATCAAGTACTTGATTCATAGACTTTATTTCATAATCCATTGGATAATCATATTTAAATGTATCCTTTACCAATTAGTTTTGTGGCACGTAAAATTACATTATATGATGAAAAAGGTGGCCTCAAATAATACTTGAGAATATTTCACATAACATGTTTGGACTGTGTCCAATGATAGTTTGTTAACCAAGTTATTTTATAGAAGCTTAAAAAAAATTCTCCAAGATGGTTTTATGATTTACCACATCAGACAATCATTCATTCAATCCTCTGGTAGATTTATTCTTTGCACATTTCTCAATCAATATAAGTGAAAATATTTCATATGCTCAGTTTGCTAAGCTCAGACAAGAATATAATGAGTTTATCACATATTATGTATTATGGTGTAAGATCATGTTATCTAAGATGATGAATCCTATGGTAGATAAGGAGTTATAATAAATATTCAAACTGAGTTTGCTCCCACCTCTAGATTAATCCATTACATTTAATAAGTTTATATCATTCACAAATTTATGTCACATAGTTAAGGAAAGAGAGGTTAAGTTATTGGAAAAAAATAAGCTAAAGTATGCAACCAACCTAGTTTTTAATTCTCATGAAAATAATCTAAGTAATCCACCATACAAGGTGAGACCAACCAAAAATAAGAGAGATAAAAAAATAAAAATTAATGCAATTTCAAAAGCTATTCATGCATTGTATTATCGAATCCTCCAAGGAGATAATTTACCAACTTGTTAGAATTTCTCTATAAGTTACTATAAAATTTATTGGAATGCAACCTCATATTATTCCCTCTCATTAAATAAGTTTATGTGAGTAAGCATCTTCTAAAAATATTTGATAAGATTTTTTTTTGTGATTTTCATAGGGCACAAGGGCATACTACCAATAAATGCATCAGTTTGAGACATAAGATTTATGATTTGATAGATGAGAACATCATTGGTCTGGGTACATTTCTGATAATACAAAGGCATAACCAAGTAAGAGAAGGATGATGAAGATATTTAGTTATCCTTTACTTAAGCATATAGGTCTAAAAATAATAGATAAATAAAAAGTGCATTACACATACAATGCACACCCTCCACCAAATTTTTATCATACTCAAATAAAGGCCCAACATCCTTTGAGTGGCATCATTAGTACATATCATGTTTTAATGCCATCTAAGCCACTCATCACATTTGTAGAGCATGAGATAGTTGATAATGATTTTAATTTACACTCTTTGTTCATTCAAGCTTACATTGATCATCAACCTATACAAAGTATCATGGTTGATAATGGTTTAAGTGTGAACATGTGACTATCACACTTCTATCTCATATTGGATACATAAATAAGGATATAATTCCTACTATAATGGTCATTAGAGGATTCAATGGTCATGTTTTTAGTTATATTGGTGAGATCACATTACCACTATAGGTTAGTCCAACACATGTGGCCACCAAGTTTATAATATTACCCAATGTGGGAGTCTTAGATATGTTATTGGGATGCCATTGGATTTTAAAACTTTGCACAAAACCTTATACAATACACAAATGTCTAAAATACATTATTTATAATGAGGTTATCATAGTACATGGTATTTTATATGAATACCCTCTACAACCAAAGGTTATTGTTCCTACACAACAGATTTTAGTTGAACAACCTAAAAAGGTTCAACATACTCAAAGAATTCAGAAACAAGTGGTTAACTTGACAAGGAGGCATATCCTTTAAAATACACTTAATCAATGATTTTTCATAGATTCTAGAGAGTCATTCTCAACACCAACATTCCCTAGATTAGTACTATAAGGCATTAAGGGTGTTCCATAAAGAACGCCAACACAGAGTTTGTACACACCAAAATGGGTTATAAAGAGTCCTACAGTTCATCATACTAAAAAACATACACAATATACTATAGATTATCATCATTATAATGACACTTACATTATAGATTAGATTAGTTTTCAGATTGTGAGTTGAGATCAATTCTTTCATAGTGGCATGATACTTTCCATTCATGAGAGGTTATCCTTATTGGGCAAGATACATGACCTATTGATTGTGAGGCTCTTAAGAGAGTCATTAGTTAATATTCTCCTTTATTTTCCTTTTTAAATTTCATATATATTTAAAAAAACAAAAAAATGAATATTTTAGAAAGTTTTAAAAATCAGGACCTATACATGATATGATAGTTCATTTACATTTAGTTGATTTGTGCTTTAGTATATGTAGTAATTCTCTATATCCACTTTTATATAAAAAATGATTCACAAGTGTACTTGAGTGAGTTTCAAGACATACAGGTTGTTACTTCCATATTCAATTATAGGTGGTAAATTGTCTCAAATCCATAAATTTTACATAGACAAAACTACTCTTATCTAAATAGTAACACATTGTGCTCTTATCTAATTTCACCAGACTTGTTCCAGTGAACACAAGGTCTGATTTTTCAAATCCATATTAGTCACATGAATTATAAAAATTGTTTAAATCTAAACAAGTTCACTGGGGGCATACTTTTACATAGGTTTTATCATTCTATGATAATCCCTATTATTCATACTTCAGTTCAATTACATTGTGCAAAATTTATTGTTATTACTCACTTAATTTCATATTGATGTCTTATCAGGTACATGAGTTTATTAATATACTAATGTTACTAATTAATAACTTAGGTCAATTTCATTATCCATTTATGTTTATCATGTTTTACGTATTTTCTTCATGGTTTGTGTGTATTCCTTCTTTGAATTGTGGACAGTTGAACATGTCCTTGTTTACTTCTCTAATAATATTGTATGATGTTATACATGTGAGTGAAATTTGAACACATTACTTTCATGTGACACTTTGGCCTCCTTTCTTGTTTCATGTGCTTTGTGTGTGCTCTCTATGTATGTGTCATGGTCATGACTCTTTTTTGCATTTTTTTCTCAATCTATGATGTCATCATGGATATGGTATATCTTCCTAGTTTTTTAATGCCATGATGGATATAATGCATCTCATCCAAATTATTATATGTCATTTTTAGTTACTCACTATATGATCATTATTCACTACATTTCTCATTGCTAACATATATCTAGACATGACACCATGTATGCTTAGTTCTACATGTATCATACATTGCTATTTTACTTAAATTCTCAACAAGATGACATGTTATCCAATTTTATAATTTTTAATCTATATTTAAATATTTTATAAAACATCATTCACATAAATCTTTCTTTTGATCTAAATTATTACAGAGGCTTCATAACTCACCTCAAAAGAGAGGGCATAAATAGTTGCTTGTCTTAGAGACTAAGTTGAAACAATCATTTACACATATATGAAATAATAATATTTATTTATTTGATAATAGTTCATATCATTATTTACCCAAAAAATTATTTTAAAACACAATTCTCCATTTAGACAATAACACAAGATGTAGTTATCCAAAACAATGCACTTTCATCAAGTTAAATTTGAGTCAGAGTCATGTCATGTTTTGATCATGATAATGTGTGAATATGAATGTAAATATATGAATATTTTTATTCTTTTTACCATGATTTGTAACACACATTATTATACTTGTGTGTGATGCCATAATTCCTATCATACATCTTTTATGTGGATTTTTAATGAGATGTTATTATTGTGATGACTATTAATGCATTATTAATTTCTATATCTACTTAACATGACACTTTTTTACCTTGGGTTACATGTTTAATATGTGTGTGAATGATCAAATATTTATATGATGATATAATCTAATCAAGTTAGCACACATACCTTGCATGCATGTATCCTTTCTATAGAACATGATGTGTATAATTATTTTCTTTTGAGATGAGTGATTTTTAGGATTCATCCCTCACCTTGAAAGGGGGACACACTAGTGGGCTTGTCATAGAGATTCAGACCTTCACAAACATATATTTTAGATTTTGGGTTAGATTACATGATTCATATGGATATATTGGGGCTGATTATAATTCAAAATGGGATAGATTCACACAAATCTAGGGAATATGTGAGGAATTTTATAGGAGTATAAAGAATAAGTGATAAATTTTATGACATTATGAGATGTATTACATGGATTAGATTGAGTATATTTATTAGGTTACATGGATTATATTAAGCAAGTTTATCAAGTTATATGGGTCATATTGAGCAGGTTATCAAATTATTCAAATTGGGGTAGAGTGGCATACATATTATGGATTTATATATCACATTAAGGTATATATGGATTGGATTTTTGGGCATGGATGTTATTCATTCATGAAATTTTATATTTTATATGATGCTAAAAATGGTACCACATAAGCACTTTGAAAATAAAATCCATATAACGTGGTTGATTCAGAGCTTTTAGATTTACATACAAACCTTATGCAGGGGTCTACCTTTTACATATAAACCTGGAGATTTAATTTATTTTGTATTAATGAACCTAAATAATTATAAATCTATGAATATTCAAATTATTTAAACTATATCTAAATTACATAGATCTAAATGTAAATGCATATGTTCAATTTTACTTTATTATTTATAGAAATTACCAAGAAGAATAGGGTGCTTAGATTGTTAATATTATGTTCATCTTTGAGACTATGCACATGTGTTAAGAAGGACTAAATTTAGATATATACATACTCAGATCTTGAAATCAATTACATGGACCTACCCTAATGAATCTAGTAGTAGTTGGATGTTTGTGTAAAACTAAAGGTGTTTGATTTCAATTGGAAACATTCCTATGAGATGTGTTGGAATATTATACCATAGGTCATATCACTTGATTCTAAATAATTTTTCTATGAAATATCATAATCTTACTAATGTGTGTAAGTCCAAAACTATCTCTTTTTCACCTTGAAAACATAGCTCCACTTTTGACATTAGCTTTACATGTAAAGTGGAATGGAAAAGATTGGTTGAGGGTTACCTACATTTACAATACCCTGAAGAGGTCTCAAACTACAATAATTCTCCCAATTAGGTATATGTTTGTAATAGTGATCCACTAGTATGGATGCAACCTATAACCAAACTTTCAACACTTGACAACATTCAAATTTGACTTGGCTTGGGTGTTTTAGACTTGGATAGGGATTAATTATTTGAGGGATTTATATTTTAGAAGTTTTAGGGTTTTTCTTCTTAATGTGAAGATGTATAAATTTCCTCTAGATAATTGTTATATGGATGCTTGCAGATATGAATAGGCTTAGACCTAACATGCATAAATATCTGACTCTTTGGGTAGATTATTCCTCCATCGACATGTGAAATATTTGAGACAACCCATATGAATGATTTGAATTTAAAAAAATGATCATTATAAAGTGCACAAATAGATATGATATAATTGGATGAATCCAATAGCTAAAGTCATCTAACTATAACTAGAGGCATTTGAAGAATATGAAAGAATATAATTAGGATAATAAGTAGATTAAGTATATACTAGGGAGTTCTTATGGGTGACTGATAGCAAATCAAAAAGTCCAAGTCCATATAAAGGTAAATATATAATAAAAAACATGGACAAGAGTCATATGTGAATGGAAAAGTCATGTATTGTAAAGATAGGTTAAGATTGACATTTTCAAGTGTCAAATAACACATTTATGTTTTTACAAATGGCCGCATTTGATTTTATTTTTGATAGTGTTAGAGTAAAAAGATAAAAATATTATACATTTTAGTGTGTAACCACACTATATTTGGGAGAAGGTTCCAAGTTTCTAGCTTACTCCATGCAAGAATGCAATGAAACATGCATCAATCAATGTCTATTTATGATATGAAAATAAAATAAAATAAATCAATGAAAAATTTAAAAAATTGAAATTAAAGAAAGGAATATGACATGTATATAAACAAACCACATTGCTCTATGAAGTATTGGAGACGGGTGATTATGACCTAAGGTGAGTGCCACTATGTAAAACTATGGGTTTGGAACATAAATTATCCAACCCTCATAAATATAGAGAAGTGATTAGCAGTTAAGTGATGCAAAAACTCAATTAAATTACTCATTTAACTAACCTCATACCTATAATAGGCTCAAGATGAAAAAGGTGGAACCTCATATTAGGTTCATATGCAAAGGTGTAACCCCATTCTAAGTTTGTATGTAAATATGAATAGATTGAATAAATTATAGGAGACAAATTTTAGATTCAAAAATCTACCTTTAATATATTCATTAGCATCATAAAAAATAGTAACATGCATACATGAATAACATATATGCCCCATAATTTGATCCAACTATCCCAATCTGATATAAAATTCCATAAATATATATGTCACCTTTCCCTCAATCTAATAAATTTGATAACTTGTCACTTCGTATCTATATTTTTTTGCATATGCATTGCATGTTTCCCCAAAACTATGTCAATGTGTGTGTGTGTGTGAGAGAGAGAGAGATAATGTGAATGATCCTAATAATCTGACCCAATCTAAACCATTTAATCTATCCCAACATTTGAATTATTTATGTATAAATGTTTGATATCTATGTCAAGCCCACTAGTATGCCCTAATTTGAGGTGAGGGATGTATCCTACGAATTACTCATCTCAAAATAAAATATTTGTATGCATCGTGTTATATAAAAATATGTAAACAAGAAAAATATGTGCTAACATGAAGAGAATATGTAATCATAGTATGATTAGATCATCAAATCATATAAAATACATGTATTATAAGGCATACACATGTCATGTCAAAATAGATATAATAATTGGGCATGAAATAGTAGTCATCATAGATATAACAACTAAATAATATGCCATGTAGGAAGATTCATGATATAGATCATGACACCTCACATAAGTAGAAATATGCATGATATGGATCACAATGCCAAAATATTAGGAAATAATCTTAGATGTTTCTGCACATATGCACACATTGTCATGGCCATGATACAAACAATAGACACATGAAAATGGTACTCAATGTCATGCAAAGAAAGAGTCACATATAGTACACTCAATAAACCAATAATGTTAGACAAGACAAGAATTGCAAACAATGTAATAAACAATCAAGGATCACATAATGTGAACGATAAGATTAGTTAGACATGAAGGCATGAAATGCAACACATAATGGTCACATAATAGGAATAAAAGACAATATACAATAGCAACAACATGCATATAACAAAAAAACCTAGCTTACACTATTAATGTATGTAATCATCACACATGGTAAAGTGTAGTATCCATAAATCATGATAATCAATATAAGTGAGGGAAAAACACATGCAATCAATATAAGGTATCTCAAAATGATTAATGGAATGTCCATATAAATATCTAACCTAAATAGATATATTAAAGAGATGCCTAGTGTAAGCATGGGTAGTTCACTAGGTTTAGAAATGTCCCACATATAAATGTTAATGTCATATTAAACTTATATGTCCTAAAACTCACTTATATATACTATGAAATGCACATGTGTATGAAAAAATATATGTAATCTACCCTAATATGACAAACAACATCAATGAAAAGTATACATTAGGAATAGATGTCATGCATAGGTTATGGTTTCCTATTTTTCTAAATTATTTAATTTTATTTAATTTTTGTAGTTTTTTTTAATTCTTTTATTTTATGTTTATGTTACTAATAACCAATTATCCCATCAATGGGATGTTCACATGTAGGTCATGTATCAAGCATGTAAAAGATCACATGTCATGAGCGAATAGTCCCATATGCATATTTATCATAATTCAAGAGGTGATCTCGTGTTGTAGTATATCCATAATTATCACCATCAATCATATGATCCTACATATGATGAGTAATCTTAGTACCCACAATATCATGTGGAAACCACTATATAGTATAGAATTTTTCTTGTGTTTACTATGAAAAATGTAGAGTTATTTGTAACATTAGCTCAAGACGTGATGGAGTGGATGATGGTTGCCATGTGTTTTACCATAATTTAGAATTCAAAACCATAAATAAGATATAAACTAGAATATTGATTAAGATTTTAATATATGAAAATCAATCATAAATTTTAATGTAACTAATTAAGATTTATTTGATTATGTAATTTACTATATTGAGAAATTACTAAGGATATCAAAATACTTATCTTTGTTATTTATCTAGTTGACTATGACTATATCTTGATAGTGAAAATAGATTGGAAGTAGGTCTTTTATTATTAATGATCTCTAATTGACTATCTAAAAGTATTGGGTCACTAATGTCATGCCTAGGGCAGATTCATCAAATGTAGATGACTTAAAGCTGATGTTACTATCCTATAATTTTTTGATTCTCTATGGTTATATAATGTAGTTCACCTACATGACATGTATTTATATGTGTGATATTTGACCCTTGATTATATGTGCAACTATAGAAATAATATTTGTTTTCCTTAAAAAATAAGGTTTTCTTATGAAGGATGAAAAGTGGTAAAAGGTGAGGAAGTGTAATTGGACTAAACTAAACCCAATCACCTTTATTGATGATTGATCGATACCTATGTATGTAATACTTTGAAGACGAAATTTAAACCAGATGTAGTTATTACCCTTAGCGGTATTGTGAAATTTTGATATTTTTATATATGTATACATCTATAAATTTGGCTTTGATCTTGGAAATGTTTGTACTTGACCTAGCTTGGTGTGATTCAAACTTGGATGATGATTACTCCTAGTGATTGATTTGAAATTTGGGAAGAGTAGGGCATATTTACTCAATGCATAGTGATGTAATTAATAGGTACTTGAGAATTCAAAATGATTAATATGTTTGACTTGGTTTGTATTTATATATTCTCAATTGTGTAATTTCCCATGCCACCAACATGCAAGGTGTATGGGCTAACCTATGGGAATGTTTTAATTTTGAAAAATAATCATTTCTAGGTGAAGGAAAATAATGTCAACCTCAATAAAGTAATAATAAATAGATAAATTATTAGATTTTTAGGTTACATGATCCATATAAAACATGATGAAGGTCATTGTGTCCTCTTCATTTAGTTGATATATGTCATGCCAATCTAGGCAATGTCCAATGGTTGTTTACAATAGGATATGTAAATATTTATAACTAATAGTATTTTTTGGGGGGTGATTTATGGATTATCTAATATATTTCTCTAGAATATACTTATCTTGAATTTATCTAGAGATCTTTAGAGCTACTTTGGTGACTTCTGAATCCACACTGGTGACTTCTAGAACTAGACTCATGAATTTTAGAGCCAGTTTGGGGATTTGCAGAGCTAGAAAAAAAGTCTGGTAAGATATTTTATGGAATCATTAGATATATAGAGATATTAAAAATTGATCCTTAGTATTTCTTTAGCTACCAAAAATATCTCTTAATTATAGTACTTAATTCTGACCTATACATACAAAACTAGTGTTTTTTCTATGTAATTATAAAACATAGTGGTCAAAATGGATAATAATTAGTTGCATAGTATAATAAAGATAAATAAATCATTATATAATTTAAATTAAAAATGAATCCTATTATAAGCATTAAAATTCACTTAAAGGAAGGTTATTAGGGAAAAAAAGAGGTTATTACTTGGACATAATGATCCATATTATGTACTTATCATCTCCCCCACACTTTACTTATTACAATTCCTTTTGCAAGATAAGGCCCCCTCTACTATTTATTAACTAAAATATCTTATTATTTTTTCCTAATATCATAAATTTCATAGTAAGTATCCCAACTTAATTATTTTGGATTGGCGTGGCCCTAAAATTATCTCACATGGGCCCTTCATCTCTCAAATCAATCTAGTGTTTGAGGTGCTATGTTTTTACATGGAGACATAGGAATAAGTATCAATGGAATTATATAACTCATACCAATCCATTAATATGCATGTTTTTCCCAATTATTGTATTATTTTTATAATATCTCTGGCTTTTCTAAAACACCAATGAAGATTACTAGGAGAAATTACCTCTCTTATTTTTAAAGGAATGCTTAATGTATCCCATCTCTTGTCACATGTATAAATGGATATAATGAAATTATTTTGAGTGTATTACTTAAAATTATAAAGGTGTTTATGCATATTTTTTAGATAATTATCTCTAGCCATTGGATTATATATAAGAATTTAGAAAATGGGAATAAGTTTTGCTGAATTAGGAATTCAAGCCTCATAAAGATCCCAACAATTTTGACTTGCTCAAAATATTAATTTGTTCTCTCATTCCAATAAATTTTATTTTCCAAATTATATATGTAATCCATAACCTAAACTTATCCTATAAACAAGCCGATCCATAAGGATGAAATATGCCCTAGAAGGAAGTTGCATAAGAAAAATTCACACAAGAGATTGTGTTGATTAGGGGAGCTAGAATAATAGATATCTAAAAAATCTTTGTCATCCTAAAAATCATGAGGTAATACACATGATATTATACATAGTTTCTAACTATAAAACTTATCTTGTAAGAAGAGACCATACCTAGAGGTAGGTTTTCTATAGGTAAAGAGTTTCTTTCCTATTTCATAGGTTGTTTGTAACATAGATTCAGTGTTTCCTTTTTGTTATCTCTCTTCTTTAAGTTTTAATTTTAGTTTTTTATTTTATTTCTTAACTTCCCCTATATTTTGACATGTTTCTTCCCAAGTAGCCATATTGTTAGTAAAGACCAATTGAGTTTGCATACCATGATATAATTGGGTTATATGAGTTGCTAAGGGAGATTCTAGTATCATGTATTTAAACTGAGAAATATCATTGTATTTATTAAGGAATTGAATCTTAGTCTCTTGTAACTCTTTTTATAAAGAGGAAGTAACTTATTCCTTACCTTTGAGAATTTTCTTGAGGAAGGCAATCTCTTCTTCTTGCTACCTGACAACTACTTCTATTCTAGACAATGCCATTGATTGTTGTATCTTCTCATCTTCATTATGGATAGAGGGTTGATCTTATTCTTCTATTATTGGGGCCTTTCTCTTATCAACATATAGCCTAAAGGAAGAAGGTTGAAGATGTTCTTCCAAATTTTATTCAATGTGAATTCTTTAACCATGTTTGCAAGATCCTCAATTCCTATGGATAATTCTTCTATTATTATTTCTCTCTCTATAGGTTCTTAAATTTTAAGAGCTACCTCATATTTTTCAATAGGTATTTCTTGATTAAAACTTTCAATTATATTTGTATCATCCTACCTTTTGTCAAGGTCATCCTTTTTAGAGAGGATAAGACTTCTCCTTCTTATTAGCAGTGTTTCCGACTTAGAATCCCTAATTGGAGTCTTTATTATTACACTCCATCTCAAGACTCTAGGATGGCAGATTTTTAGATCATATTATTCATCAATAAATATTTCCATAATTGGAATGGTTTCAATTATTGGTTTTAGAGATTCACTTGAAGTGACTTTAGAAGTCTCTATTTTTCTCAATCTCTTTTTATTTGTTAAATCTAAAGATGGTCCTTTTGATTTGGCTCCATACCTAAGACTAGACATAGGTGTGAGAGAATAAGATAATGGCCTTGTATTAGTTTTATAATTTTTCTTTATTTTCTCATCCAAAAATTCATACCATTTTTCCTCTTTAACAAATTTCTTTAGAAAGTGGCATTGGAAAATTAGTTGAATAAATCCATGGTACATGACTGACCTAACCCATTGGACATACTTATATGAAATGAATTAAACTTTACCATGAATAAAATGAGGAAAATTCACTCCACTAAGGTTCATCCTTCCCATGCCTAATATAGTTTATAATTCTCATTGCATCTCCAAATATTAATCCATATTACCCATCACAAGTGAAGAATTTAATAACGCTGTAAGCTATAGTAATCCAAGGTTCTGGAAGACTTTATATTTTTATCCCCTTGTTAATTTATTGTGGGTTTGAAATAAATTTAGGGATTGGTTCTCCTTCCACATGAAATACTTGAATAAAATCTTTATATGAAGGCTTTCTAGTTGAATACATACTAGTTTCAAGAATGTCAGATAATTTATTCATAATAGAGATACTTATTGATATTTTGATTCCCTTTAATTTAGAATGCTTTCCATCCAAATTAATGATGAATAAAACTATTCATCATAGCCATGAAATATTTTGATAAAATCTAGCCATCCTACCTCTTGAAACATGTTTGCCATTACTTCATATTGAAGGAGGAGTTATGTAGATTCTGGTTCAAAATTATTTTATGTCCCATTTGTATAATTAGGAAAGATTTTAAAATTTTAGGATCTCTAGGTAAGTAAATCAATAGGTAGTAAGATCACAAACAATATGATTTTAATGTAGAGAGCAATGAACAATCTTTTGAAAAAATAATGAATTAATATTTAGCTCTCAAAAATTAGATTTGGTTATAAGATTAAACATTTTTTGAAAGGAAGAGATTTTATTCTAGTGTGTGAGGAAATTTGAGGTGATGCAAATCAATCATTTTCCTCCCTCTATGTGCCAATTCCACTAGCAACCTTTCTTTAAGTTGAAATTATGACTCTTTGTCCATGGCAAGTCATTCCTTATCATATGTTTCCTTATAAGAACCTTTCATTTCATATGTACCTTGCTTACAAAATCCTAAGTTACATCATGTCCTATTTATGATGTGTCAAATTTTTGAAAAATACTAAGGAGATATGCCCCCTTATGAACCATTTTAGAAAATATAACTTTTAGAAGGTATCCCTTATTAGAAGACCCCTTTTTATAAAGAACATCTTTTAAGAAATAATCCATTTTAGGAACACCCCTTTAGGAAAGTGGATATTGAAATAACTTATGAGAATATCTTATTCATATTTTGTCACATGTCCTAAGATGATGTAAACAAAAATCAATAAGTTAGTAAAAAGTACTATCTTTATTGCTTTGTCTCTTGAAAAAGTTTCCATTTACTAGTTTTCAAAATTTTCACACTTTTTTAATATATATTTTTATTTTTATGGAAAGAGGATTGTCATTTTCTAGTTTTCAACCCTCCTCCTTTATTTGGAATCAAACCCTTATCCTTTGGTTATGATGAAAAAAAGTGGTTCTTCCATATAATTAAATTCTAATTGGGATTGAATATGCTTTTATAACTCTTACTTTTTAGGAGGTTGATAATACAACCTCAATCTATGTCCATTAATCAAAAGTATTTTCCTATTTTCATCAATTGGTAACAATTTAACATAACCATTTGGTGTGAATATTACCTTTGAAATGCTGATATTTTTAATCAAATAATAAATCCCAATAACCATCTTTAAATTTTCTTTCCTTGATGTGACAATCATGCCATGATTTCCTTTGGTATTGAATAAGTTCCATCTATTGTAATGCTTCAAGTATCATCTCATCTAGTTCTTTTAATTGAAGAGTTATGTCCTTTTGTGTTTCTATCAAGTCAATGGCTACTTATATTATTTTACTTAATGTTTGAAATTAAAACTCAATTGGAAGTAATGGATTCTTTCCATTTACTAGTTCATAAGGAGAAAAACCTATTGTGGACTTCCATGTTGTATTTTTGGTTTAAATTGATTTAGGTGCTTGCCCAATCTTTCCTAATAATATAAAATATCTTTATCAAGATGTTATCTAATTATCTATTGGTGACTTTAACTTGAACATTGTATTAAGGGTTGTAAGGTGATGAATTTATGTGGGTGATTTGATAGTGCTATGTGAAAGATTTTATCATAGTCAATGCAAATTAAGGTCCTTGATCTAAAACTATGGATCTAGGTACTCCAAAACATTGAATAATATTATTATACAAAAAACTCAACAACTTTATCTTCATATAAAAATGATATATCTTGAAATTCTACACATGTATTGACATTATCAATACACACTAAGATGTATTCCTTTCCTTGAGATGTTGGATCAATGGGACTAATGAAATCAAACCCCCATTTCTCAAAGGTTACTATAATCACTTGAGGATGGAAAGGAATCTCATTGGACAATGTTGGTTTCCCCATCCTTTGACAAGGGTCACATTGCCAAACATAACTCTTCACGTTCATGTGAAGTGAAGGCTAATAGTATCCAACCCTTAGGATCTTGTAAATAGTCTTTTTGGCTGAATAATAACCTCCTCATGACTCATCATGGAAAAATCTAAAAATTCATAGATATATTCTTCATAAACACCACTATAAAGCACCAAATCAGGTCCACATTGGAACAATACTCCATTAAAACATTTATAATTATAATTATTTGTGATTAAATGTTTCCTTTGTTTATGAGTGAAATCATAAGGGAACTTCCTTATAGCTATATAATTAAATATATCAACAAACCAAGGTGAGTGTACTGAGTCTATGTATAATTGTTCATCAAGAAAATCATCCTCTATTGGCTCATATTATCTTGAAACAATCAATTTTTATAGAAATTTATCAACTACACTAGCTTTCCCTAGCTTATCAATGATTGTTATATCAAATTCCTATAAAATTAGTAACTAGATAAGGATCCTCACTCCTAATACCTTTTTGTTCATTAGTTATCTTATGGTTGAATGATCTATATAGATGAGTATTTTATACCTAGTGATGTAGTGATCAATTTTTTTCATAGCATAAATGACAAAAAAAACTCCTTTTCAGCAGTTCTATAATTTATTTTAGTATGAATTGAGTTTTTACTAATGTAATAGATATCATACATCCTATGTTCTTCATCTTTTTTCTTAAGGCTTACCCCCATTATATTATTATAGGCATCAATGTGTATATGAAAAATTTGTTCTTAATTGGTTCATCTCAATAATAGAACATAAATTAACTTCTTTTTTATTATTTAAAATGATTGTTGGCATTTGTCATACCACATAAGTTCACTATCTTTGGTGATAAAAACATAGGTGATGCAATCTTACTAAAATATTCAACAAAACACCTATAATACCTTACATGGCATATAATTTTTTTGATATAAGTTTGGTTTTTAGGTGAATGTAGTTGTGAGATGAGTACAATCTTCTTAGAATCAATGTTATCCCCTCAACTGAGATATGATGGCCTAGGATAATTCCTTAATTTACCATCATTACAAGTTTTTATAGCTTAGGGGTAACTAATGTTGTTCACACCTTGTTAATAATTTTTCTAAGTTTTTTAAAGATTCATTAAATGAGTTTCTATGTACTGTAAAATCATCCTTGTATACTTCAACAAAACCATTAGTGAGATCGACAAATATAATAAGTACCACTTTATGAAAAGTGGTTGGTATATTGCATAGCCCAAAGGTAAATATAAGTATGAAAATGATCCCCAAGGAAATATTAAGGTGGTTTTATCCTATTATTAAAAAGATAATCTTATTTGGTTGTACCCATTAAATCCATCTAAGAAGGAAATGTACTTTTTTCTAGCTAGATTGTATAAGACTTTGTCAATGAAGGGTAGTAAGAAATAGTCTTTCATACTTGCTTGTTAAGTTTAATGTAATATACACATATCCTCCATTTTCCATGTTTTTTAAGTACTATTTGTATACATCTAAATTAAATTTAGTGTTTAAATGAACCTAAAACCTATAAATTATTCTTCTTAACATAATTCATGGCATTTTTCTCTTCTTACACAATTGATAAATCAAATTAATCAATTGTGCACACTTTTAAATCCTTATTTAAATATTAAATTTGGATTTTACACCTGACCCAACATATTCCACCTTAATCTCCCTCACATGTTGACTCACCGTAACCAAACCCATAACTTCCTCAACCTCCTTTGAGTCATCTTTTGAGTTGTCAAATAGTTTGAATTATTCTTTGTGACTCAGTTAACCATTTCCATGTTTCTCTTAACCATTTGAAATGGTCATCATTCTCATGGATGAGGACTCATTATACACCATAGATTATTTGGATCATTGAAAATATCTAAATAATCTTTCACCATTAGATCTTTCCTCCAAAAATCTATAAATAAGCATGAAAGCCATCACTTTCATCATCCTGACTTATGCTAATGAAGTGCTATCAAAATCACAAGTGAATCCAAAGTGAATCAAAGCTACTAAAGAGAAAATTTCACCAAAAAAATATCTATGTTCCCTTGCATTGGAAGAGTGAGAAACCACATTTCAAAGAGATTTAATCTAATCTACATCACAATGGAAGAAGCTTTTTCAACCAAGGTATAAGTTTGTGTTTGTTTCTTTTGTTTGTAGCCCTAGATTAGTTTGAGATAGTTTAGATTAGAATTTATTAGTTTAGTTTAAATTGATATATTTTATTTAAAATATTATTACTATAGGTGAAATCCATTGACTATCTAAGATTGGATCCATGAATCCTACCTATTTCAATCTCAATTTTGACCATGTCTATTAATGCATGGTTTATCCTTCTTTAGGGTCGTCTAACTAGTCTTATGTTTTTAGTATAGATGTGGTAGGTGAAGACACTTGGATGGATAACCTTCATATCATTATTGTCCTACGTAAAATATTTTGTATGAGTTTTCAATATGTCAAAGAACTTAGTTTCTTATTCAGTAGTCAACCAACTATTCATGTTCAATATTTTGCCTCGATGTGTTACAATTCATTTTGTTCCTAGATAGATTGAATTTAATTACCTAAATTCATTAATTAATAAGTTAAAAGGGAAAGGATGAAGTTGAAACATGTGGAAGGTGGTTATTTATTTTAATAAATACTCTCCTTGTAAAATTACTCTTGATAATGGGCAATAGAACGCTGAAAGGAAGGATCCTTGACTATTATGTGCCCAACTAAAAACATTCTATTGTAGAGATGTGTGATCATAATATTTCATCTTGAGTCTCTTTATAATTATTTTAGAGCTCTTAAAAAAATGTTTTGGTAGTTTTGGGCACTTTTTTGGTGATGTTTTGAGCCAAAATAGTGACTTGTAAAGTTAGTCTAGTGACTTTTGGAGCTAGACTGATTATATTTAGATCCATATCATTTACCTCAATATAACATGTTAATTATTATTCTATCTCATTTTCATGTATTTTAACTACTATCATTTCTAGATTCGAGAGAATATTATCATTATTCTCAAGTTAATCTACCCATAAATGATCTATAGGTTTTATGTATGGTTTTGTAGGTAGATATAAAGAGATATTTATTTTTAGTCTATTTAATATTGTCATATGAATTGACCTTGAATATATAAAAGCTAGTAATGTAGCTTGCCATGGCCTTCTTAGGATTAGTGGATGGCCTAAATTTTGACCCTTTGGCTGGAGTATCATAAAGCTTATAACATATTCTTTGGATTCCACTATAAATGACACATCCCCTATAACCCTTTAAGGTTTAAAAATTGATTAGTCAACAATTTATAGAAATATAGAAGTTGGTTATACACAAATTAGGGAGAGTGCCTATTGGCAAAAATTTGGCCCACATACAGAAATTGACATTATAATAAAGATTTTATAAGTCTTGATGTGGATAAAGAAGCTAAGTAGAGTTCATGTTGAACAAAGGATCTAAATTTATAGATGGAATGAGTGGCCCAAGGATCTTGAAATTTCTCACAAAACTTTTGAAACACTTTAAGCTTTCTTAAAGTGTAATCTGATTTAACTACAGAATAAGGAACTAGTTCCCAAGTAGGTTTCATGGTATGTAAGAAATTTAGAGTCATGGAAAAGAATGAATAAGCCTTAAAAAATCATCTAGAGATTAAAAGTTTTAATAAAAGGTCCCTAACATAAGTGTAAGTGAGCTATACCATCACCAAGACATTGCGCAGGAACAAACAAACCAGTTTACTTACACATTTTTATAAATATATTTAGAAAGCCTTGTACAACTATTAGATCACATACAATCAAGGTTATTTATGCTAAGATTATGATAAATGATTTTCATGTCTGCATGATATTTTAAGCCTAAGTTATAAAGCTTCAAAATGGAATCTATTGAGTAAGATGTTCGTATGAGTGCCAAGTTTGAGCTTCAAAAAATGACTATTTAGATTCAAAAAGTCCTTAAAAGGTTTAAAGTTGATCAAGATTTGATGGTATAAATGAGCTTGCATACTGATGACATAGATAAAATGGTTCACACTTGGGTCAAACAAGTCAAAAGGTCCTTGTGTTAAGATCCATTGAAAGGCTATAAGTTGGGAAAGATCTAGTGGTGTAGGCTCACTGAGAAGAGACCAATGGTGTAAGGTAAAATGAAAAAGAGGTGGATATAATCTAGATTAATGATTAATGCTCAATCATACCAATGATATAATGGTACATAGTAATTGGTAGGGAAGAGGGCCTAGATAGATTGAAGGCTTGCATTGATTCATATATTATGATCCAATGGTGTTGGTTAAAGTTAGCAAGTTAAAATATCTAGATCAAGGGCTCATGTTCATTCACATATAATGATCCAATTGAATGAGAAAATTCAATAGGTTTAGTGTATCTTGGGGATAGGTGAGATATTTCCAAGTGTCATTATCTCATTAGGCTCTTAGGAAAATTGATGGTCTACATACATCTCATACAAAGAAAATCAATGAGTGAGGTTTAAAGTCAAAAGACTAATGGACTTTCAATGGGAGGTCAAACATGTGACTAGGGTCAAACTAGGGAAAGCAAAGTCTTTCAAGGTCATCCCATCATCATTAAAGATTGATATAATGCCATGAAAAGAACACAATGATGTAGTCAGGTATAAAGAACATAAAGGGACACCATTAAAGCTATATATAGACCTCTAGTTTGAAGACTCATGGCACATAGGGTTCATTTTATGGCTGTGTTCACCATTATTTCAAAAGGGATCCCTGTATGTAATGAGATCTTAGTTTTTATGGATGCTAAAAGGCAAAAAATAGTCTATAGCTCTACATTGATATAAGGGGCTACAAGAAAACCAATCAAGGAGATTGATTTTCCATCTATAGAAATATCTAGGTCTAGATTTGATCAAGGGTGGATGTATATGATCATGAATAGGGTCTTCATCCTTCAGCATGGTCTTTTATTTGATAAAAAACCACCTAAAATGCATAAATCCATGATTTTATTAGATCCATGAGCATAAAGTTTGTATTCAAGTGAGAGATGCCATGGAAGATCTAGAAAAGTATCTAGTGGCTGAGACTTATAGATAAATGCATTAAATGCATCCTCGAAGCTTTTGGGGACTTTCCCACTTAGTAAGCCATGAATAATTTCTTGATTGATCAAAAAGGTGGTAAGGTATTCATTAGAGAAAAAGGTGGTAGCTCAAACTCAGTTAATGATTCAAGATAGTGTGTTCCCTTTTTGATAGCATGCTCTCACATTCTCTCTCTCTCTCTCTCTCTCTCTCTCTCTCTCTCTCTCTCTCTCTCTTTTCTCCTATATATCCTAATCTCATTCCCACTATGGGGGTTCTTAGCTCATAGAGTATTTTCATTCTTTTCTAGGACAAAGATACTCATTGAGACTCTTGCAGAAGTGTGCTCATTTGCTATGGTTAAACCCTATCAAAATACTATAAAAATTGCCTTTTGAAGTAATAAGATCAACTCTTTTCCTATCTCTTATATTTAATTAATGCTTAGTATGTTTGTGTATAGTAAATTTGTGAATGAGAGTCTTCCTAGTTTATTGTCCTTTTACTTGCCTCTTTGAAGGTATTTTTGAGCTAACTTGAAAGTTTAGATTAGTGTTCTACTTGGAACCTCTTTTATGAAATATTTATGCAATTAGTGAGATTGTGAGGTAGTGTGAGTTATAACTATCTTATGTTGATCCAATGTGGGTTCAAGCTTGTATGAGTGTCCATTTTAACTTTGGTACACCACCTTTTAGCCTTCTTAGGAGTCTTCAAACCTTTTTTACCCCTTTTCTCAGCAATTTGTATTAGTTTAGGTGAGCATCAAGAGGAATTCAGCCTTCGTTAGAGGTCTAACCCCATCATAGGTGACCCATAGCCTGGGGTTGTTCTCATTGTGGAGCTCAATTAGAGTAAGCCTGAAGAACTCTCTCCAAGGGTGAAAATTGAGCCTCAAATAGTTTCTAACATGATTTATGGGACTTGAACCCATAATCAATTGATTATAAGTTAGATGAAGACATGACAAATTTTGATGCCATCAAGTAGGCCATTGCCTAAGCACCCTCACTCTTGAATCCTAAACTCTCTAAGGAATTCATCTTGTACATCTTTGCCAATGTTGAAAACATATTAGCTATGTTTATATAGATAATGGTGAAGGAAATTACCTTTTTTAGTGAAGGGGTGGAAGGATATGAGGCAAGGTACACTTTCATTGAAAAATAGGTTTTTGTAGCCTTAAGGAGTCTCAATAAGTTCATACTCATGCTCTTCAATAATAGAATTCATCTTATGGTGTCTCATCTTAGAGTTAGGGACTTCCTCCTTAATAAAGATTTGAATGAGAAGAGAGTAGGCTAGATCAATAAGGTCATGGAATATGAAGTAGAGATCAAAGTCACCAAGCTAGTTAGGGGTAATGGCTTATGTGAGCACATGGTAAATGATCTCAAAGAGGACAAGGAAGCTATTATGGTGACCCAAGATAACTCATAAGCAGGTACACCTCCACTTTAAAAGAGCTTGCTTCAAGACATGACTCACTTCTTGATATTAGGATAATGCCCCCAAATTTTGGATAGAGACAAAAAAGGTATTTCAATAGTCAATCCAAACCTTATGCATTTGTTGATGGAGTTAGTTTTAGAAGGGACCTCAATGGAGTACTCCTTAGGTGCATTGATGATGACCAAGTGACCAAGATCTTAGATTAATTCCATGCTAGACCTATAAGAGGTCATTTTACACACTAGAATCATAGTAACAAAGGCAACTAGGGCTGGTTGTTACTAGACTAACCTTTTCAAAGATGCTCATGCATGGGCTATAAAATGATATAAGTGTGCTCTCTTTATAGGAAAGCAAAAATTAGTAGCCCTTCCACTCATTCCAATTTAGGTGGAACAACCCTTCATGTAATGAGGGTTAGACTTCATAGGGATGATCAATCTACCATCAAGATCATGACACAAATGGGTGCTCAATGTAATTGGATACTTCACCAAGTTGGTGGAAGCCATTGTTTTGAAGGAAGATAATGAGGGTGAAGTTTTGAACTTCTATGATAGCACTAAAACCAAGTTTGGTGTCCCAACCACTATATTGAAGGAGGATAATGAGGGTGCAATTTTAAACTTCTATGATAGAATTAAAACCAATTTTGGTGTCTCAACCACTATAATATCAGATAATGCATTGGCATTCCTCAGTATAAAGATAAGTGAGTAGGCTCTCAAACTAGGAATCTACCTTATCACCTCTTTTAACTACTATCCTTAAGGAAGTCTACTGGTAAAGTCCAAAAATAAGAACTTGTTAAGGATCATCAAGAGGACCATGGAAGAGAATCAGAGAACATGACACACCAAGCTAAAGACTGCCTTATGGGCTGACAGAGTGACTCCCAAAGCTACCATTGACAATTCTTCATATGTTATTGTGTATGGAAGGGAAGCCAAATTACCTATCTCTCTTGAGATACCTACATTAGAGTTATCCCATCAACTTAAGTTGATGGAGGATGACCCATGAATATGAGGATGATAAAGTTCATGGAGATGGAAGAAACTAGAGACCTTGCTATGAAAACTTTGGAGTTACATCAAGATCAAGTTAAAAAAGCCTTTGAAAAGAGAGATATAATAAGGAGCTTCAAGGAGGGGACCTAGTCCTCAAATGGGACTAAAATAAGGCTAAAGTAGGAAACCATACCAAGTTTGATAGCTTTTAGAGTGGTCCTTATTTGATTTATGGATGTAGGGAACATAATGCTTTTCATCTTGCCCAACTGGATGGTGAGGTGTTACCCATCCCAATCAATGGCATTAATTTTAAGCCTTGTTATTAGAAGCATTACATCCATTGTATCATAGCTTATATATTAGATTAGATTTTTGTGCTTTCCTCTAAGTGCCTTGTGCACATTTTCTTTCTACTGTGTGTTTCCCTTTTCAATAAACACCTTGGGCACTTCATTTTTCTATTTATTTTGTTCTTGTTTCTTCAAATAAGGTTCCAAATAGGGATAGCCTTGTGTTATTTTCATGATCATTTGAGAGAAAGATTTGGACTCCATACACACAATATAATAGTTTAAGGTCACTTATCTTGCATATCAGGGATGCAACCCTAGAATGTCACTGAAAATGTTGGCCAAATTTTTGGCCCACATATAAAACATGAAATTATAGTAAATATTCTATAAGTATTGATGTGGAGTAAAAAGATAAGTAGAGTTCATGTTGAATAAAGGATCCGAATTTTTAGATGGAATAAGTGGCCCAAGGATCTCAAAAATGCTCACAAAAAAATTTAAACACATAAAGCTTGCTTAAAGTGTAATCTAAATTAAATATAGAGCAATGAACTAGTTCTAAAGTAGGTTTCATGGTATACAAGCAATTAAAAGTCATAGATAAGCTTGAATAAGCCTCAAAAATTCATTTAGAGCTTTAAAGGTTCAAGAAAATGTCCCTAGTATAATCCTAAGTGAGCCAAACCATCACTAGGATGTCACATAGGAATAAATGGACTACTATACTTGAACATTTTTATAAATGTGCTCAGAAAGCCTCATGTGACTAGTGGATCATTTGAAATCAAATTTATTCATGCTAGGAACATGATCTATGAATTTCATGTTTGTGTGAGCTTTCTAGCTTAATTTATGGAGCTTCAAAGTGGAACATACAAAGCAAGACGTTTATGTGAGTGTCAAGTTTGAGCATCGTAAGATGACCATTTGGATTAAAAGTTACTTAAAATGTTTAAATTTAATCAAGATATGATGGTCCACATGAGATCACATAATAATGACATAGATCTAATGTTTCACACTTGGGTCAAACAAGTCAAAAGGTCCCTAGGTTAAAAACCCTTAAAAGGTTACAAGTTGGGCAAGATCAAATGGTGTGGATTCACTGACTAGAGATCCAATAGAATGAGGTAAATTGAAAAAGAGGTGGGTTCAAGCTATATCAGTGATTAATGCTTGATCATATCAATGATCCAAAAGTGCATAGGAATTGGTAGGGAAGTGGGCCTAGATAGATCAAAGGCTCATGTTGCTTCATACATTATGATCCAATGATACAAGTTAAAGTCAAAAATTTAGAGGATCTAGATCAAGGGATCACATTAATTAGTATATAATGATCTAATGGTGTGAACAAAGTCAATAGGGTCATTGTATATTAGGGGTAGGCAAGAAATTACCAATTATCATTAGCTCATTAGGCTTCTAGGAAAATTGATGGTCTATGTGCATCTCGTACAAAGTAAATCAATAAACAAATTTCAAAGTCAAAAGACTAAGGGAATTTTGATGGGAGGTCAAACATGTGACTAGGGTAAAACTAAGGAAAGCAAGGTATTTTAGGGTCATCCTTCCACCATTAATACTTGATCCAATGCCATGAAAATGACATAATGATGTAGTCAGGTATATAGAACATAAAGGGACACCATTGAATCTAAATATAGACCTCTAATTTGAATACCCATAGCACATAGGATTCATTATATGGTTTTTTTCACCATTATTTAAAAATGGATCCCTGTATGTAATGAGTTCTTAGTTTTTATGGATGCTAAAAGGTAAAAAATAGTTCTTTTAGACTTAACAAAGATCAAAAGAGGCTATGTAATCTATAGGTCTACATCGATATAAGGGGATATTGAAAAAAAAATAAAGGAGATTGGTTTTCCATCTATAAAAATATTTAGGTCTAGATTTGATCAAGGGTGGATGTCTATGATCATGAAGAGGGTCCTCATCCTTCATGATGGTCTTATCTTTGACAAACAATTGCTGAAATTCACAAAGCCATGATTCTATCATATCTATGAGTATGAAGTTTGTCTTCAAGTGAGAGATGGAATGGAGGATCAAGAAAAAGATCTAATGGTTGATACTTACATCTAAATGCATTAAATGCATTTTCTAAGCTTTTGGGGACTTTCCCACTTAGCAAGTCATAAGCAGTGTCATGATTGATAAAAAAGGTGGCAAAGTATTCGTTGAATAAAAAGGTGGTAACTCAAACTCATTTAATGATACAAGATGGTGTGTTCCCTTTTTAATAGCATGATCCCACATTATTTCTCTCTCTCTCTCTCTCTCTCTCTCTCTCTCTCTCTCTCTCTCTCTCTCTCTCTGTCTCTCTCAAATATCCTAGTCTCATTCCCATTATAGGGGTTCTTAGCTCTTAGAATATTTTCATTCCTTTTTAGGATAAAGATACTCATTAAGACTTAAAAAAGTGTGATCATTTGATATGGTTAAAACCTATCAAAATAATATAAGAAATACCTTTTGAAGTAATAATATCAACTCTCTGTCTATCTCTTATCTTCAATTAGTGCTTAGTATGCTTGTGTATGGTGAATTAATGAAGGAGAGTCTTCCTAGTTTGCTATTCTTCTGATTACCTCTTTTAATGTGTTTTCAATTTAATTTGTAGGTCTAGATTAGTGTTCTAATTGGAACCTCTTCTATGAAATATTTATGCAATTAGTGAGATTGTGAGGTTGTGTGAGCTATAGTTGTCTTATGCTGATCCAATGTGGGTTCAAGCTTATATGAGTGTCCATTTTAACTTTGGTGAACCAAATTTTAGCCTTCTTAAGAGCCCTTAAACCATTTATACACCTTTTATTAGTAATTTTTATTAAAATAGGTGAGCATCAAGAGGAATCTAACCTTCTCCAAAGGTCCAACCCCATCATATGTGACCCATAACCTGGGGTTATTCCCATTGTGTAGCTTAATTAGAGTGAGCCTAAAGAACTCCCTCTAAGGGTGAAAATTGAGCCTAAAATAGTGTCTTTAATGTATTTGATGTCATTACATTAATAACAAAACATAAATCCACTAAAACATTAGGTATTTCCTTCTTCCCTATGGCTACTATGAGGAATGGACCTCTAGAGTCTCCATATTTTGGTAAGAGTAATTTTCCTACTAAAAGGTCAAAAAAATTGCCATCAACTTGTATGGTTTTGGGATACTATATTTTTATTCTTGGATTTTGACACATACTTTTGATGATTCTAGAATGTTTCTGATATATTTCAACAATGGTATCCTAATGCTCAATTTTTTAGTTCTTGAACTAAGTTGGATTCACCTTTATGTGCTATATCTTAGAGTCTCTTAGGAAATGGTATTGGTGATGGAGCAACAAAAAAAAAGGTTTCTTGATTTTTTCCTTCTCTTGTACAATATATTTCTCCTTGATTTATTTATTAGTAAGGTTTTGATCTTATTTTTCATTGGGGATCTTTGTGATAGTTGGTGGAGAAGGATTGGTCAATTTTCTTCCTAAATACAACTAAACATTATCATAATTTATGGAGTTTAACCCCATAGTTTCATATTTTTTATGTAACATAAACATATGATACATATCTATTATTAGGGTTTACCATAATTTGGGTAGGTAACTATAGTTTATTTACTTGTTTAACTTATTGGAACTAGCTGGTAGGAGCAGTCATTAAACCTTGTTGAGGTGAGAATATCCTTTGCTAGTTAATTATTGGTTGGGGTACCCATGACTGATTCTATTGAGGAAACCATGGTTATATATTATACTATTATATCCAGTGTTTTTATGGTATCCACTCTTGTGGAGACCAAGCTAGTGGTACCCACTATTGTGGAGGTGTTGATCTAGCCCATGACATCGCCCATATATTAGGAGCTCTAGGAATAAACTGATTTGGATTGTGATGGTAATAAGAATTATTCCCTTGTCTTTATGAGATATAATTGAACTCTTCTCAAGGTTGGGTAATTTATTTTATTTGATTCTTGATGAAATTAATGAGACTACAATTTATTGTATCATGATCATTTGCATCACAAAGACCACACATATCTATTCTTCCAAGAGGATAGTCTTGGAGGGCATGTTTCAACCTACATCTTAGGAAATACATATATAAAGGTTAAGTAGTGGCATAATATTTTTATTTTATCCCATGTAATGTGGTGTTTAGATGTAATAAGATGTCTCTTTTAAGATTTTTAAACTCCTCCATGATCTGAATTACTTCATTACTTATTTTTCTTGTTTTTAATTTCTTAATAATAGTCATTGTCCTATAGTAAATCTTACATAATTAAACAATATCATTGGATCAAGTTTATTTAAATCTCCATCCCCATCAGGTTTAAAGATTATTGACAATCATCATCCAATCCTTTAAAGAAAATTATTTTTCTTATTTCTTCATCAAATTCATATCCACACCTTCAAAGGACAAACAGGAAATGGTCAAGATAGTCTTCCATGTTTTCATCTTAATTTTGTTTTATACAAAAGAATCCATCCTTTTTGTCTCATAACCTATAGTAATCATGATATTTGTCCAAGAATATAATTTCCATTGCATCCCATGTGTGAATGGATTCTGGTTGTAACCCCATAAATCACCTCATAATTGAATCCTTGAGTGTTTAAGGAAATAATTTAAACTTTTGATTATCAATTTGGTAGTCATAGGTTTGACATAATACCTTGAACTAAAACAAGAATTGGTGAGGATCCTTTATTGAAATTGGCCTAAAATTAGGTAATATATATGGGGATATGTTATTCATTGGAGAATTTTCATCTATATCTAGGATAATAAGACATGTAAAGGTCTTTTCTACTAAAGAATATCTACATGCTTTAGCCCTAACTTGATGGTTTACTATGTATCCTATATTGTCTCCCATTTATTCCCACTAACTATTTTAAATAGTCCTCCTAGGTGGTGTAGGTTTTTCTAAAGAGGATTCAAGGCTACTTGATTCAGATTATGTATCAAAACTTTGTCTTACAAATACCTTTAGACTAGACTGCTTTCTTTGAAAAGATGTACTCACTTATGGGGATTTATCCCAAGGATCATGTGATGGGAATGGTGATTCTTATTCAATTATGGAAATTTTCCAAATAATTATTTCCTAAAGAGTTATTTTATCCCACTTTATCCTTATTAGTTGTTGGTGCTTATGGTGTTTGATATGATTCAATCCATAATGCATGGAGGAGCCAAAGCTCAAAAGTATAGAAGCACATAATTGGTCGATCACAAAAAAAAATATAAAATAAATTTAAAGATTACATAAATAGGCTTTGAGAAGCCTTACTACAACACATAATGCAAATGTGGGACTAAAATCCTAACTAACTAAATATAAACTACACCCATGTGAGAACTAACTCACTTAACTTTTTAACATTCTCTACCTCAGTGGTCACCTGGGGAGTGAATGCATATGACTATATTGCACCCCCTTAATCCAAAAATTGGGTTCACTCGAAAATGCATCCATTACATTGAATAGGAGATTATTACATTGTAGAGGAACACACATGCTTTATTGAGGTTTTCCTTTATTGACTTATTTTGAAACTTGTGACTTACAGATGTAAAATGAAAATAGACAATATAAAAAATATATGACAAAGGACTATAAACACAAAAATCAATGCACAAAACTTAGACTACATATAAAAACATAAATGACTATAAAATTAAAGACTAAACTCAATACTTATGACACACATTAAATAAACCCAAATAAAAAACATATCAAAAATTATAAAATGACACAAAAATAAAAGATGAACCTATATTTAAAAATAATAAACTAAAACTAAAATACATGACTTAAAATTAAATATATAAAAAAAACTAAATCACAACTTAAAAAAAATAATACTATTTAAATTAAAACCACACAATAAAAAAAAATAAAAATAAAAAATAAAATAAAATATGAGTTTTATTTTTTTAATAAAATCATGAAATTTTATAAAATAAAATAAATTAAACATAAACCAATATAATAAAAAATACTATTAATAAAAAATGAAACTCATAAAAACTTTAAATAAATTTTTTTTTGACATATTAAAATTAAAAAAATAAAAATTGACATACCAAAATAAAATAAAATAATAAATAAAAATACCAACTCATACAATCCCTTAAAAACTTCTTTACAAATATTGATGCCATGAGTTTATAGGATAATGATGGAAGTTTGGTGATGTTGGGGATGGATGAAGCTACAGATCTAAAGCCAAAAGAGGCATGAATGTAATGGAGTGTGTTGTGTAGATCTATGCATAGGGGAGCTGAGGTGGGAGGGCTAAGATGATGGTGATAGACAATAAGCAAACCAGGGTCATCATGGAGGCAGAGAAGAGTTGGATGATACAGGTCTAAATTTTATATTTCAATGTTAGGATGTAGCTTATATTAGTGAGTAGGGAGCTATGTTAACGAGTTATGCTTATAGCTAGAATGGAGGAAGTAGATAAAGGGATGCAAACTGAGTATAGGATTGATGATGATAGTGGTGTGAAGTGTAGTCCAAGAATGCTAAGATTTGATGTAACAACCTTGAATAAAGTTGTCATAATTGATCCAAGATGCAGGTCTTCTTCCAAACCCTTGATGCCAAATTCAAATGCTTAGAGGAGTATGACCTAAAAATGGATCTCTACTTAAAACCCTCATGAAGATCAAAAAAATTATATAATAGATTTGTAGATCCTTTGTAAAGTATACGACCTATCTGAATGTCTCATATAAACTTATAAAAAAATAAAACAACATAATATATATGGAATTTCATGTAGTCCATACTAATTTAATTTATAGAGATAATTCATTATGGGATTGCATGTAGTCCAACTGCTACCCATTGTAAATCACCCAGAAAACTACAAATTTTTTATTTTTATTTGTCTAGTATGAAGTGAACAGAATGAGTGAAAAAAATATAGAAAGAGGTAGACAAGAGAGAGGATGATGGTGAGTGCAATATATTTCACATGGTCTACATTGAAACCTATTGACAGAATACAAACATGGTGGTCAATAATAGGAAGCTCTGTTGCATGTGGTCTTCACTAAAACATTACTCAATACACTGTTTAGATGTAATCAACAATGAATGAAAATTACAAGTAGAAAAGCTTGATTTGATACCATTGATAGGATTCAATCCATAATGCATGAAGGAGCTAAAGCTCAAAAGTGTAGAAGTACATAATTGGTTGATCACAACAACATATATTAACTAACTTTAAAGATTACATAAATAGGCTTTGAGAAGCCTTACTACAACACAATGCAAATTTGGGATTAAAATCCTAACTAACTAAAAATAAACTACACCCATGTGAGTAATAACTCACTTATCTTTCTAGCATATTGTTGGTACTTGTGGTGTTTTACTCAGAGTTATTAGTAATATATCTTCCATTTGAATCTCTTTGTCTATTCATAAATTTCTATCGACTTATGGGTAGTAATATTTATTTAGTTTTTAGTTTATACCCTATTGACACTTATAAAGTCTAAAAAATGGCACAAAAAATGATGAAGATAATTGTGTCCTCTTTATTTAGTTGATATATGCTATGTCAATCAGGGCAGTGTTCCTCTACTATCTATAATAGGATATACAAAGTTTTATAGCTAACAGTCTTATTTTAGGGGTGATTTGTGGATCATATAATCTATTATTTTAGAATATAATTTGATTGAATTCAAATATAATATAATTTATTGTGAAAGGAAACACACTGCTTGCTAAATTTAAACTACAAATTACTATCATAGTTTGCTAGAAGTAAAATTGTATAAATGTAAAACACATTTTTTGATCTAGTTTATAGGAAATGTAATTGCGTAAAAGTAAAGAAAAATATTTTAATCTTGTTTTATAGAAATGAAATGATTAGAAATTAATTACTTGAAAGGTAAAAATTTGAAATTAATTTGTTGAAGGTAAGCCCACACACACAAACAACCCTACATGATAACATAGAAAACAATACTTTGAATGAAAATGAACAAAAAACTTAAAACACATATCAATACATAATAAATAAAAAAATACCAAATTAATCCTTATTATTTGGATGAGTGGTCCCTTGATAATCCTCAAAATAGGGTTAAGGACTCTTAATATTGGAAATAGTTCATGAACTCAACTCCTCTTTAATATGGAATTTTTCTTACAATATTGGAAATGGTAATTCTCAAACTAATCACTCATTAATTATCTACTACTATATCATTAAAAGGACATTATTTATATACAAAAACATTTAAAACAACTTGTTTAAGGATAGAGTAACAAATAAAAAGATAATATCCTAACTAAGATCTTGTTTTATTTCATAATAACATCCTTTGCACACTCTTAAGAATACATGTGGAAGGTGCTAGATTCTGGTTCTTACATGATTCTTTGTCTGTTTATGATGAATGGGTTACACTTAATTGGTAGTTATAACCATTGGAATCTCATTCAGTTAGTAAAGAAAAACATACTATTTATAATCGATTTGTGAGAAACTTTCATAAATACAATTACTATATATATATATTATTTCTAGAAATTCTATATTTAACATTCAAAGTGTTTTCAAAAATATATTAAAATTATTTATATCTTATTTGTAAATATATGTATCAAGCATGTATATAATTATATTGATTTTATAGGGTAACTAGAGATCTCTAGAGCGAGCCTAGTGACTTTTGGAGCTAGATTGTGACTTCTAGAGCTAGATTAATGACTTTTGGATCCAGTCTGGGAATCTCTAGAGCTAGAATTTTTTTTGGTAAGCTATCCTACAGAATAATTGGAACTAAAAATTTATTAAAAATGTATCATTAGTAGTTCTTTGGCTCCCAAAAATACATGCTCTTGACCATAGTACTCAATTATGACCTGTACATACAAAACTAACGTCTTTTCCATGCAATTGTTAGAACATAGTGGTGAAAATAGATGACAATGATTTACATAATATAATCAAGATAAATAACTCATTATCTACTTTAAATTAATAATGAGTCATATTATTATCATCCAAATCCACTTAAAGGAAGGTTGTTAGGGGAAAAAGGAGGTTATTACTTGGATATAATGAGCCATATTATAGACTCATCAACACACCTCTCCCTTGTGTCTTGTGCCATGATTTATAGCATGCAATTCCTTATTGAATAGTTTTATTAAATGAAATTTAATAATAAATGCTTCATTGATACATATATCTTTATATACCACTTATTTATCCTTGTATTTCATATGTTACATACATGCATTGATGCTATATACATTACTATGATGATATATTCTTTACATGTCGACATGCTTTTACATGATGTTATCTTTTTACATGACACGATACCATTTAATTATATTTTGAGATGTGAGACTTAAAATATCCATACCTCACCTCAAAAATTGGGCATATTGGTGGGCTTTGTCATAGAGACCAAACCCACCATGATTAGATTTGAGTACAATATAATTTTTTTAGAGTTTATATGTGATTCATATATCAAATTGGAAGAGTCATTCATAATTTTTAGACATATTTTGGGCCATATACAAGGAATATATAATCCATTATACACTCTATGAGTGATAAATTTCAGATTTAAATAAATTTAAATACATCTGGGGGCATGTGCAAGGCACATGTACTTCATTTAATATGACAAATTTAGTTGGGCATGATGCTAGTTCATGCACATATACACTATTTTAGAATTAAATTGGGAATGATGTTGGTTTGTGCATATATACAATATTTAAGAATTTTAGTTTGGCATAATGCTGGTTCATGAACATTATCATATATTTTAGTTGGAATAAATTTATTGGCATGATGTTGGTTCATCCACATTTACAAATTTGTACCTTATGCAATATTTTCAAGTATTTTCAAGTGAGGAGAAAACTTCAATATATAAGTATATATCCAATGGTTGAATCATGGTTTTTAAGGTAATGTACATTAAAGTTTAATGAATCTTAATGGCCATGAAATTATCCACATCAAACCCCTTGTATAGTACTCACCTTATCATATTAAGGTTACAAGATCAGTGTTGGATTGGTGACATGAGAATTGGAGGCATATGTCTTCAAATACATGGCCTTCAACTTAGTAAAAATTCAAATTTGGGATTTATCACTCTCATTTTTTCCATGTTCTGCATGTGATTCAACAAAGAAGCACAATTATCTAATGCTTTGACAAGGAAGCATAATCTCCAACAAGTTATAGAGTAACACAATTTACTCACATACAGGAGTAATCCTTTCTTGCTCTCTCAAGTTTCAAGCTTTACGTATAATTAGTATTTATAAATTCATTCTATGGAAATTGAATACTACATTTTCCCTAGTAGTTTTTCTTGGGGCATCTTGAACATCTGGATCCTTCTCCCAAATACAAAGTGTGTTGTACACTATTTTACTCTATTTTTTATTTAACAATTAGTATGTTGTAAAATAGGTATATAATTAAAGAGAGATCATAATGGTAAAGATATATAGTTATTAATAATTTTTATTATAAATTTATAAATATGCAAATATTTTATTTTTGGAAAACACTAAGAATAATTGTATTTAGCTTAGTTTTGTATTTTTGTTGACTATTTTTGATGTCTAACAGTGAGGGGTAAGTGCACGAAATTGGGGGAAAATTATGTGGACATTTTAAATTAATGCTTATGCATTATTGCATCATGAATATGCATAATGGTAATAATGTATACATGTTATTTAAATTTAGGCTTGGTGATTACCAATCCATAATGCGTACATCCTTTTAATACTATAATAAATGCATACAAGCTTTTAACACTATAAGAAACACACATGTATTTATTATAGTGTTTAAAACATGTTCATATTTTTTATACTTTAAGAAACATGTATGAATTTATCATAATAATAAAAATGCATACACATTGGGAAATTTCAGGTAATTAGGGGGCCAAAATGGAGTCTTAAGTGGATATGTTTTTCCCAAAAAACACAAAACCTTGACTTATATAGATTATTTGAGATATCTACACTCACAATTTGAAGATGTCATAGTAAGATGAATTATAGTATTTTAAGGATAGTTTCTAAAATACTATTTTTTTTGAAATGGTTAAGTATAAGTAGGTCAAACATAATTTTTTTGAAGAGGTGGTAATATTTAAAAAAAATAATACTAGATAATTGTCTTTGCACCCCATCATTTTTTGAGCATCATTTTATTTTTATTTAAACCCTTTGGTAGAAAGATAGGTAAGATCATCTAGTTTTCAACCTATATTTTTTTAAAATTAATTAATGAATATATATTTTTATTAAACAATTATTATACCCTAAAATATGATAAAAAAGTATAGCTGACTATGTGCCCCCTAACTACCTCAAAAAATATCAAAAATTAGTTTTTTTTTTTAATGTGTATAGAATTAGGTCTAGTTTACAACTATATGTTTTTTTCCCAATTTGGATCAATGAATCAAAAGATACCTAAACAAAGATGAGCATGAATAATCATAACATATAGCATTGCAAAATACATACTTAGTCAATAAATATAAATAACAACCTTAAAGAAATAAAATATAAAAAAAATCATATATTTAGAAAGAGGAAACTTAGTTGATGTTGCAGTATTATTTTCAAGGGAAAATTATATAAAATGGATAGCATCTAGCATGGGTGAAGTTGAATTTTTTAAATATTTGTAGTAAACATGCATTCCTTTGTGTGTGTTGTAGTCCATGCCAAAGGCTTGGGAATACAATCCATTTCCAAGCCTTAAGGCATGTGTTGAAATGTCATGGTATGTAACCATATATGCAAAAATTTTAGCTTAGGGATTATGGTATATAGAGTTTAGGTTTTAGGGTATAAGGTCTAATAAAAAATGCAATAGGGAATTGAATTAATTTTATTTTATTAGGGATAAAATTATTGTTTTGAGTTGTAAGAGTTTATGATTTATGGTTTAGGATTTTGGGCTTAGATTTTAGGGATTAGGGCATGTGATTTATGTTTTAGGGTACATAAGCTATAATTTAAAAGGAAAATGGGGCCAAATTTATCTCCTTGAGCTGTTTTATTACTATAAAATGTGATTTTGGGCTCAATTAGCCCATGTGTCAACATAGATTAAGTGAATTAGTAAATTGGGACAACGAGTGATGTGATTTGGGCCAAATTGAGCCCTATGAAAATAACTAAAAATTACTATAAAGGATATTAATTGTGGATAAATAATTTAGATTACAGTTTAAAATTTAGGTATTAGGATTTATGAATTAGATTTTTAGATATATATGAGATAGGGTCTAGGGTTTAGAGTCCAATTGTGAAGGTAATTGAGGATAATTTGAGCTAATTGAACTTAGATTTGTGACCATAATGTGTTTTTGGGCATAGGTTTTATGTTTTAGGATGAATTAGGTTTAATAAAAAAGATAATTAGGGCCAATTTGAGCTCCTTAAACCTATTTTTTAATCCTAATTTTATCACTAAGTTGATTTACCTAATTATCCATGGATTATTATGGTTGTTAAATTGATTTGTTACTTTTTAACTAAATTTTAAGTCATATGATGCTATGGGATAGATGTATGTTACTTGGATTTCATTATTTCATCATTACAAGTTGACTAATTGTGAATTTTGTACATAATGATTATGTTACATTTCATACTACAACATTATTTTATGATATATATCATGATGTATTTGATTGATTACCTTCTTGTCATGAGTTGGATGTAGGAGAGTTCATCCCTCAAAGCATGATAGAGGGAGAGAATTATCAGAGAGGATGACATACATGGAGATGGTGAAGGATAATAGAGGAATTTCTAAATGCATGCACACACAACTTTAGATTTTATATGTTATATGCATTGTGTGTTTGGATTGTTAGAGTTAGTACATTTTGAAATTTAATTGTAGTTAGACATTAGAGTTTGCATGTTTTTAATGTTAGTACATAGATATGGAATAAATATTATATGTGATTGTATTTTGTATATTTAATGTAGACTTAGTGATTAATGTTGCAGTATGATTATATAAGGTTACTTTACTTATATTTTTATGATTATGGGAATGTAAATATAAAAGATGACATATAATTACTATTATATATAGACTAAAAAAATGCATTTACAATGTTTTAGAACTTTAAGATTTCTATTATTGATATTAGATAATATCAATATATGCCAAGCTATTTAAATAATGAAAGACATAGATAGCCTATATACACTAGTAATGACACAAACAATTATCTTGTTATAATTGAAATTAATAATTGATTGGTCTATCATTTTGATATATGAATATAATTAACATTGTTAAATAAGATAATTACCTTTATTTATTATTGAATGAGGTTTAATTATCCTAAATATTAACTTAATATCTAAGCCTAATTTTTATAACATGCCTGAATTACGTTAAAATCTAAAAATATAATTATCATTGTGTAAAATGATTAAAAGTGGACTTTGATGTGGAATACTCAGTCATGTAACATAGATCAACATGCACATATTTGAAATGAAGGAGAGTTTGAGTAAGGTAAAATTTAGGGCTTTTCTTAAGCATGGTTAATGGAAGTTAATTGGTCTTAGTCACTGTTAGATTGAATAAACATGGAATTTTACATGGACTATAAGCAGTAGTGAACATGGGCATGCAAATATTGATTAGGTAGAGGAATATGATAAGAGGAAAGTCATGGAAGGGAGGAGGTCACATGATGATGAAGAGAAAAAGAGGAAAGACAAAGCAAGATAGAGAAATAATTAATTATGGTTTGATTCAGTGTCAAATTGGAAGCAATAGCAATGTTGATGATGTTTTTACTATTCTATTGTTTAAATAATTATGTGAGTGATTTGAAGTATAAGATTTAGAAATAAATTGACTATTTTATGGGGATATAATGTTAGCCCTATGGATGGCTCGACCATCCACATAACTAAGCTATTATCCTTTAAACCCTATGAATACAAACCAATTATATATAAATAATAAATCATAAGGGCAAAATGGTTTAGTTTTATAGACTATGTAATGCCCTATCTCAAAAATATAAATCTGGGCAGATAGATTTTGCAATCAATAATTTGAAACTGAGTTTTTGAAACTCTAGCTATATATTTCCATAGTATAAATGCTCCATATATATATCAGTCATGTTTATAGACCAACTAAGTATATATATATTCATATATATACTTAAAGTATAATATAAATGTCATAAATATATTATAATATATATATCTGAGTTAAAACTAAGGAAGATATTTTGAACAGGTTAGAAGGGGATTCTATTACTATCTATTTATTTAGTACAAAGATCTATATACAATTGATTTGGGAAAATATATAAATATACTATCGAATTGATTTAGTCTAAGTATAAATGGGATTATCAATTTAATTAGTGTATTGACTATGTAAATTTAACAGTTAAAACAATTATCAAAATTAAATAAAGTCATTCCTTATTTGAATTCATACATACACACACATAGTCTACATAATTGGAATTATAAAGACAAAGTATATACACAAGTCATATAAGGACAATGTATATTTAAAATATGGGCAAAACACACACACACACATATAGTTTATATAACTATTCAATGAAATTATGGGTTTGTGAATTTGGACATAAGACTTGAACACCATGTGCATATGCATAAACAAATGGTACACATTTTTCATACAAATTATGGGAATTTATGACTGTATGTATTAAATATTCAAGAACAAAATATATATACATATAACATATACTCATGTTCTATTGCAAAGAACTTCGGTTAAAAAAATAAGTATACATGTAAGTTAATATGAGAGGAAATATATGATTTTGGTTTCCATTTTGAAATATGTAAAATCATTAGAATCTTTAAACTTATAAAGAGAATGACTATGTCAAGTTTTAATGCATATATGTGAAATGGGTCATATTGTTCAAAAATTGATAAAAACTGTGGCACATTATAATAAGTTTATAGATATCAAGGAATTGGTTTTAGGTATCCATTTTATTTGATTGATACACCTAGAAATTTTGAAAGGGTATGAAAAACTTCATTAACATCTAAGTTAAGTTCAGGACTAGATAATTGATTGATTTATTACACTCTATTTATTTTTATACTATTGTACCCAACACCCCCTCTTTTTTTATGAAAATGGGGACCCACTTTTTCTAGAATATGGTCTTGAATTTGAGCTCCTCTTCTATATGTTTATGCAAAATCTGGGAGAAGATTGGTTAGTGGCCTTTTCATACTTTAGAAAAATGGCATTGGTATTATGTTCATACTCTAATTATTTATATTGGGCTTATGTATTCAGGCTTATCTTTATCAAACTTATGAAATTTGTCTTTTTCAGTTATTTTTTCCATTATCTAAATTCCTTTGGCCTTTATGTTTCAAACTTATTATTACATGACTTTTGTCATGGTCATTTTGTCTGAGACATCATGACCTTTGGAATTTTTGAGACCATCCCTTCAAAACATTCCTTCAAACATTTTGTCTAAGAGATTTTGTCTTTCAAAACATTCCTTTGAACATTTTGTCTAAGATATTTTGTCCTTCAAAACATTCCTTCAAACATTTTTTCTAAGACATCATACCCTTCAGGATTTTTATCCCAGGCCTTTTTGCCCTTCACACTTACCCTTCAAGAATTTTGTCTTGAGCCTTTGCCCTCAGAGATTTTCCCTTTAGGAATTTTGTCTTGAACCCTTGCCATTTAAAAAACCTTTTAGGACTATTATCCTAGACATTTGCTGAATGAGCCAATTATTTTAGACTTTATGTGTCAGACATTTTGTCCAATGAAAATAACCTTTCAGAATTTGTGTCTTAGAAATTTTGTTTGATGAAAATGACCTTTCAAAATTTGTGTTTCAGATAATTTGTTTGATGAAAATGACCTTTTGGGATATTTTTATTGAATACTTTGTCTAAGAGAATCAGGTCTTCATGAGAATTATTACAGACATTTTGTCTGCAACAATTCCCCTACATAAAAAGACCATAACATTTCCTCCACAATAATTTCCCCAAGACAAATACCATACTACCAAGTGACACTTTGCTTAGAGAGCATTTTATTATGTTTTAAACCTAAAGGGTCCTAATCATATTTTTATATGCTAAGTCATCGAGATTAAATGTAGGAACTCTTTTATATATTCTAAACCTAGGTCCAAATCATAATTTTGTAACTAAGACCTTAGGCTATAATATTTATGCAAGTTCCTTTATATATATTTCCTAAATTATTATGCTAAGTCCTCTTTTCATTTATACTTGTAGGAGTAGAGTAAACCAAGAAATGTCAAGTGTCTAACTTGTAGGGAGTTAAACTAATGTGATGGTTACATGGGCATCTTTGATGATCACATGAATGTTAAAATTAAGCTCAAAAATAAAAGGACATGGGTTCAAATTATGATGGTCACATGGACATCATCAATGGTCATGAAGACATCTTTGATAGTTGTGTGAATGTCAAATTTAGGATCAATAAGAAAATAATAGGGGACTAAATTATGATGGTCATGTGGACATATTTGATGGTCATGAGGATGTTTTTGATGGTCATGTAGATGTAAAATTTAATATTGTAAATTAGTTATTTAGAATCAAAGGTTAGTGGGCCTAAGTAGATTGATGGCCAATGTTGATTTGTAAAGATGATTAATAGTGTGAGATTGATAGAGAATTTTCAAATTAATGAGGATATGACAAGTGTCAAGATCATAGGAGTCAATAATTCAAAGCACTAAGATCTACAAACTGTGTTAGCTTGAGCACAGATGATCAATAGTGTAAGGTAAATGTAGAAAATTCAAAGGTCTTAGAACTATAAAAATACTACCACTTGGCACAAAAACATTTGATCTAGGACTATAAAGAGCATTGAGGTCCCCCACAGAGCTAAAAAGTGGAATGATCACATTATATCATGCAATAGATCAATGGTGTGAATTGATAGTGGACTTTTCCAAGATTGGACCTAATGAGGTGGGGATGTTTATCCTAAAATCAAAAATCATATTTTAAAAGGTAGAAAATGGAATGAAATGGATAGAGTATGTAGATATTTTTAACACTTGATCTATATTTATTGACAGCCATTAGGTCTCACAGTTAAACTAGATCATGAATATAAACATGCATATAGAAGTAAAAATCAGGCAACATGCAATG